>JAPYZF010000059.1:0-747881 GCA_030523045.1 Meteorus cinctellus
CTTTCTTTCTTTCTTTTTTCTTTTTTTTTTTTTTTTCGATGTGTGGCGGACACGCAAAAGCCGACTGTTTGCATCGGCGGATATTTCATCATGTAAACATCATAAATGGGCGCGATTAACAAGAGAGAATTCGACGATCCGTGTGATGATCCTACCAAGCTCCAACGAATCTTTTCGACACACGTTCAGTAACATCGTCGAAAAATCTTATTCCACATTTAACTATGAATTCATCATGTTCTATTCATCGTGTATATTAATAATTAAATCACGGTATACACATGCAGAACAGAAATTGATTCAGATGAACTGATGTTAATTCAAGGATTTGGAAAATATTCATAAAGAATAATGACTTGTGAGCAGTAGTGTAAATGGAAAATGATAATTGCGAAGGACATTTTTGATATTACAAAGCAAACTTTTTTCCATCAAATCAAGTACATTCTGTCCAAATCATTGCATTTTCCAGAGTATTAAAATAAGTATTTGCAACCTTATCTAAATTAAATAACTGTTATACATGCAGAAAAGAAAATCTGATCAATATCTCTGATATATATTCTTTCTATAGACGTTCTACCAACTGAATTATCGACAATTTCAATCTCATTGTGGGGCCCCGTATATATCCCCTCATATAGTCTGGGCCCATTTCTTAATATCGATGGTATAACAAGGAAATTATCCACTCGAGAACGCGTTGAAAATGGGTAGTGGTATATATGAAATGGTGATGATACAGAGGTCGAGTCCATCCTACCAATTCGATTCTGTTTTATTTTTATTTTCTCCGTCAACCCCTCGAAGGAGAAAAAAATGGTGGATGCGAAGTGACTGTGTTGGTTCATCCACACGTATAACAATGTGTGGTGTGGCTCATGGGGACTGTATATACCTTTGATGGTGTCCTGGAATAGTACAATAGACGCGAAAAATCATCTATTATCCCCTGAGCCCTTCTCTCTTCCTCTCACTCACTGTGCCAAGGCCGTGCGCATTTCTGGACCCATTGCGCGCGCGGGCCCACAATGCCGTTTCAACGCCCATATATCACTCTTATTGAGCGTTTTTCCAGAAACTGCAGTTCACTGAGTTTCTCTAAATATATATATGTATACATATGCGTATATTTCTAAGTGGAAAAGCGTCAGTGAATTTTTCAGAGTTTGTACTGTCCGGATTTAAAGACTTTATATATACTCACCCTAAAAACCATATTGTGGGTCTGGAAAAAAATCTTTTCTCATTTTATCTCTTGTATTCATGTGCGTGTGTGTGTATGTCTATGTCTATGTTTGTTTGTGGAGAGAAAAAACTCGTGGCCCTTTTTGACTTCTCCAATAAATTGTACTGATGTTTTTTCGGAAAAAATAAGCTTATGAAGGATTGATTTTCAATTCAAATATTCAAAATTCTATATGGCTGTTTTTCGCTGGGGGGAGCAAGAGATAACTCCTCAGAGCACTTGTCGTTTTGGCTCAAAATAATTTTGTTAAAAGTAATGAAAATATTATTTATAATTCAGCATTATATATTGAATAGCAGATCAATTTATATTCATTTTTAATTTGAATATGACTCGATTTGACGCAAGTGAAAAATTCTGTTCAACACTTGGGAGACATTGCAATATGTCCCGCATAGCGAAGGTGGGCCAACCAGTCTGTATTAATATATATGTGTGCAGTCAGCAGAAATTCTGCCGAATCCCTTCTGGGTTTATATCCCTCCGTCAGAGCCAAAACGATTATAATAACTATTTTATCCAACTTCAGATCTGGGCCATTGTGCTTCCCATTCTGAAAGTCATAACACGATACACCGACTCGAAAAATGTATTGAGGATCGTGCGGCTGGGCCTGATTCACTCACTCACTATCTCTCTTCATTTTATTTTATTTTCAAATATTTTTTTCCATTCTTTCTTTCTCATTTTTGTCCCCTCGAACGATGAATTTGAACTATACATATATATGTATCCAAGAGAAAGGAGCAGAGTAAGAGAGAAAGAGCGCAGCGTGGACAATATTTCATGGTATATTGTTGCCATCTGCACCACACGTAACCCCGGCAAGACAGAATAGAACGTATAATAAGGAGATGGATTGAGAGTTTTATTTATTTTCTATTTGTTTGCTAACGTGCGCTTCTGAAATGTACACATACGCGCATATATATCCACACCCTAATCTGTTGGCGACACATTTGACAAGTTATCAATCGTATTGCATAAATAAATTAATTTTTATTCTTATCTTTTCGTGCGATTACAGATTTATGTTAATAGAACATTTATTCTGCACTGTCGAATTGAATTTTCTTTTGCATCTCATATTGGTATGGTCATTGTATTTTACACGGCACTAACAATAATGAAAACTATGTCAATACGTCAAATGTTTCACTCTGGTGAATTTCAACCAGATAGAATTTACATGAATAGAAATTTAAAATGCGTGTAGTTGACCTAGGGTATATTTGAATATAATTCGAGTCACGTTTACGTATATCGAACAGGTTAGATACGAACATAATATCCATTTATCTCACATACGTGTGACACATCAAATGAATACTCATTTCACGCGCTTGATAATAAATTAGTTCACTGGATTTTGGTTTTTATATACACAGTATGTATAATTTTATTCTCACTCTATATATCCTGTGATTTATTTCCCGCGTCCGGAAGTGACACTAACAACACGTTGGTCATAAAGTCGAAAAAATGAACAGAAATAAAAAAAACATTAGACGAAAGAAAAATAGTGTGAAGAGAAAAAAAAACAAGAAATCCGCCAAGTTTGCGCTTCCGTTCTCGCGCCTTCGTTCCTCCACGATAGTCGAGTGTAAGCGGGCTATGGGGGCAAAAAAACGAAAGAGAATGTCAAGGGAGGCGGTGGTGAAGGAGACGGTGGTGGTAACTCTTGGCAAAAGGGAACGCAGAGGGTTGGCGCTCGTCGCGGGACTGCTAAAATATATTCTCCGTCAACTTCCGCTTGAAATAAATAAAGTCACGCTATCTCACTTTATCTCTCTATCTCTCTATCTTGTTTCCTTTTTTTGTCTCTTTTTTATGTTTAACCTGCAGAATATCTCGAGCTCACGTTCTACCGCAGATAGAGTGAGAGACACAGCGACATAAGGGGTGAATGAGAAAGGGAGTGAGAGAGTGAGAAGGCCATTCGTGCTCACGAGACCTTATCTCTCGATATCTCTCTGTCCCTCTATTTTGCGAAGCGGCGCGTCGAGCCAAAAAGGCAGCAGCCAAGACATCACGCGTTGTGCTGCAATGCCACATTTATATACACTCGGGAAAAAAAAAGACTTGAATTAATGAAAACGAAATTTCATTTGCATCGGAAAAGAATCGTTTCAATAGGGCACGTAATATTGAAGTAAAAATTAAATTTGATTTAGAATGCATACTTAATATAGTATTGATATTTATATTGCAATGGAACATTAGCTTCGTCCATCTTTTTTTTCATAAACAATAATTTTAATGACTTCATTTTAATTTGCAGGGGAGAAGCCATTCAAGTGTGAATACGAGGGTTGTGAAAGGCGATTTGCTAATAGTAGCGATCGTAAAAAACACAGTCATGTCCACACATCAGATAAACCATACAACTGCCGGGTTTCCGGTTGCGACAAATCATACACTCATCCAAGCTCGTTGCGCAAACATATGAAGGTAAATCTTGGGCATTTAAATTGATTTTACCAGTAATAAAATACAGACAAAAACATTTTTTTCAATCATTTCTTAGAGGATTTCGTATCAGTATATTTGAAAACACGAAGTTCAAAGTTTTTTTTTGCCTTCCATAAAAGGAAACAGAATAGAGTCAATGTTGAGGGTATAAATTCTGAGAGGTAATGAAAATTGGAAGGAAAATTGTGTTAGTCTATGCTCATGTGGAAAACTCGTACAAAGGATTGCGAGGAAGACTTGGCCGAGAAGTAGAATATAAACTTCAAAGAATTGCATTCATCATTCTTCTTCATCATCATGCCATTCTTTTGTTATTTGTTCTTTATTCTGAGCTCCATTGTTAACTTTTATTAATGCAATTCAAACTTATTCAATTTTTTCATTTTAATCTCAACAGGTGCACGGTATGACGGAAAAACTCGGCGAATATGAAAGTGAGGGCGAAGAGAGTAGCAGCAGCGGTGGAAGTTTGTCAGTGACAGGACATACTGAATCGCCTCAACCGCCATCTGTTGTTTCAACGACGACGGTTCCGACCTCCTCTTCAACATCGAATCCACCACTAAATATTACCAATAACAACCATCATCATCATCATCATCATCATCCGTCATCGACTTCAAGAACACACGAGTTAGCTGAATGGTATGTTTGTCAACCGGGGGCAGTTGGATCACAGCACAGTCCCTTACCTGGTCCACCACCACCTCACCATTTGGGGCATCACTTCAATCCTCTCATGCATCATCAAGCAACGGCTTATTGAACAATGTAAATTAATTTTTTTATTTAATAACAAACAGAAAAAGAAATGAAAAGAGGAAGGAATAATAAATAGGACATTTTTTTCTTGTTAATTGTGACATAAACGCGTGAAATGAGATGCAGATTATCAATGTAACGCATGTCCATATATAGTCACAATTGTGCCTCAATTTGCTAACCAAAAATATTGAATAGAGAATGTCCAATTTAGTGGAAAATAATGGATAAAATATGGATAAATTGAATATTTAATGGTGATGCCGATAAATTTTTTTTTCTTCCATGACGCTTATATATAGGAACTTTTTCTCTTTGGTATTTGATATAATAATTGAGTGAGAACATATGAGGGAAAGCAAAAGAGGAGGGAGTTATAGAGAAATTGAGATTGTGTATGAAAGTAAAAGTACTGTTTATTATAAAATAATTATTGTAAATACAGAAAAGCAGAAATTCAATATTTCGTGGATTGTAATTGAAAGAAATATGAGAAAGAAGTTGGGGAGATCATTATTCTACAAGACATGATGAAACACGAATTGAGAATGAAGAATAATTAAATAAATTGAAGAAGACGAAATGCTATGCGAATTCATTGCAAAATATGTACTGCGATTATTATTGTGTGATATCCTGTACATACAGAGAGGTTTTACCATTGACTAAGTAATATTATTTTAATAATTGATATTAATTATTTCAACTTGTGTATATGCTTATGACAGAAAAAAAAATAAGAAAAAGGATGCGGTGGGCGAGAATAAATGTATGTAAGTATGTGTGAGTGAGTATCTATGAATGCATGTATACATGGCTGTATGTGTCCCCTATATAATTGCAAACAATATATAATAACAATTTACAGATACTTCATTTGCAAAATTAGAGAGAAAAATGAAGAATTTATTGGCGATACAAGATGACTATTGAAAATAAAAATAAAGATGAATATGAAAACAAATATTTTTCATTATCTCATTGGCTTATCACACATTTTTCCTGAATATACCTATAGAACAAATTTATGATACATGATGAGATATAAAAATAGTTGAAGAGAAATTTGAAATGGAATATTTCTGAGTATATATGGTGTATAAACAGTTCTTATTAAGTTGCTATGGTTGCGGGATGTTAAATACAAAATTTAGTATATAAATAAAGAGAATGCGCGAGGAGAGAGGAACGATAAGAGTGAGATAGCGAATGTTGGGAAGATATGGGAAATAATAATACGAAGCATTGAAAACAAGACGCGGCGCCAGTAGATAGTCTACTAGGGCCAACACATATATACACATTTCTTTCCAATTCTTTATTTCATTCCATTTTTTTTTATCCACCTACGGGAAAGAAAAGATTTAAAAGATACCATCTGGAAGCATCACTTTTTATTGCTCGATATACAGATGATTCGATCAGATAAAGACCTTCTCTTATTCATTTTTCTATCTTCTCCCATTATTTATTTATTTTTATTATTATTTTTCGGTTATAGTTCTTCTTATTATTATTGTTTCCTCATTTTTTTTCTCCTCACTCATTTCTATACAAGAAATCATGCGCGGACGATTTTATTAGCTGGTCGTCCCAGACGGCGGAATATTCCTTTTTTTTTTTCATTGCTCCTAATTTATTTTGATTCCAATTTTTTTTTCTTTTCATTTATAACAGGAGAGATTGTGAATGCGGTGGGGTATAAGGATTGAGATGACACGCCCCCTGACGAGATCAGTGGAAGATAAAGTGTGCGCGCGCGGCACAATCGAGAGATATAGATGGAAAAAAAAAGGAGAGAGAAACGAAAGGTGTCTTCGAGATCTTACGATTTCGTTTGATCGATTGTTTTCAATAAATGCCTAGAATTTTGACTCTCATTGTTTTGCAATGCATCCCCATATATTTATTTGAATAAATAAACAAAAGAATAAATTGCATCAGTCAAACATAGAAAAAAAATGACAGGACTGATAAGAATGCGAAAATCGTCGAACAAAATACTTTTTATTTTCACACATAATGTACAAAAAAATGATCAATAAGTTAGAAAACTTTTCTTGAGCAGCATAAATATATCAGCTTATATTACAACTGTGGCCCTTTTTGTTCGCTCCAATCTCTTATGTCTTTTTACTTGAGCATTTTATTTTTTTTCCTTTTCATTTTTTTTCGCGTTCCACTCGTCCGAGGAAGGAGAAGACAGCTCGTAAAATTGCCAGAGTTATCGAGACACTGTCTCACGGTTATTTCCTCTCTCTTCTTCTTCCCTTCTTTCTCGTCCCTTTTCACCCACTATCTCATTGTCTCACTCTTTCGATTGGTAGCCAATATATACGAGAAGGTAAACGCGTTTCCAATGGGGAGGGAGCGAGAAGTCGCGTGTGTAACATAAGATATTTTATATGTATATGTATTGGTATATATGCATACGTGTAAATATATATAAATATATATATATATTTACCATGAATAACACTGAAAGTTTTCTTGGACGCGTTTGGCGCCACGTGATTCATGGAGTATCTGCTCGTTTGTTCGTTGCGAGTGACGGATTATTGGGCATTCATGAAGAGTGTATGTCTTTTATACGACGGTAATAAATGAAGCGAGTCAAGCGTAACCATTAATTCACATTCGGGCCTATTAATAATTTATCGATTTCTTTTTCTATATCCTAATTCTTCATCCCATACTTTTCTTCCCATCCCCGCATATCATCCTTCAATTGTGGTTCAATTATACTTTGATTATCCATTGGTACATTTCGGAAATTACTTTTAAGCTCTTCTTCGACTCTTCAAGAAGAAAAACCATGGTAGAGCAATACTTTCACAGTTTTTAGCCAAACATTAATTCAATCTAAGAACATAACAGATGTTTATGGATGTTGATCTGAAAATTTTACAATAATGGTGCTATAATCATTGTCTGCGTCCAATAACATCATTTTACGCTTTGGAGTGAATTTTAATTCATCTTCAGGTCGTTTAACTACCTGGAATTCATAAAATCAAATGATTTTATATGACAAAGTGATGCAATTTGTCTACGGCGTATTCCGTACATATCGATCGGGACAAGAGTTCATTTCTATCTCAGTTTGTATTGGTGTGCACACGAATGTATGATCTACATGAGAATTGTTGCAAAAAGAAGAGCGCAAGAGAGTTTAGCACGATGCAGCACACAGCGGCGAGCTCTATGTACCAACGACAATGCACATGGGGCCCATAAGCTTGTTTGTCCCATGGAAATTGTATATATATATATGATTGTGGTACGCTGCTGATGTTCTCTCCCTTTATCTCTTGCGTTTGTACTCCGTATGTATACAAAAAGAGGCGAAGAAGAAGAGCGTGGGGAAATGAAAAAGCACAAAAAAAGAAGAGAATTGCCATGCTCACCTTGTTGAGAGAGTCAAACCGGTGTGTGCCTTTCATTTTGCTTGGGGTCAGTCGCGAGTATGGCTTCCAAAAGTATGGGAGCAAAATTCATATATGTTTATATGCGCACATTCAAATCAATTCATTATTTTTCAGAATAAACTGTAACTTTCTTTGAATTACTGATCTTTTATTCTCGTTTTTTTATTTTTTCATTGAAGATTATTGGTATAACAATTCCCAGATTCGTCAATATCGCTACAGAATTTTTATGGATAAATTCGAAGGGGAAAGTAGAATATTGCACACATAAAATATATATATATGAATGGCGAAAAGAAGGGAAGAATGAGTTGCACGTATAGGTTTGACCAGGTCGGGGACGGGGCGACTCGAAAGAGTGGATGAGAGGGTGAACGGGTGGGAGGGTAGAGGGGAGATGAAGATTATTGGGGAGTCCGGGGAAAACGAAAGGAGGGAGAGTGGGTGAGTGAGTGAGTGAGTGAGAGGAAAAGGGGTAAGGAGGTGCGCAGTGACAAATGAGAGCGGCTACAAATTGCGCTCTCCGGGTTCTCATTCTTATTCGCCACTCGTTTCCTATATAATATCACCGGGCCAAATCGTGTGCACAGACGACCCGCACGTTTCTCAATCTTTATATACGTATATATGTGATATATTTATATGTACTTTTATATATTTACATATGCAGACAGTATGTATGGGATTATGTTTTTTATTCCATTATTACAATATGGATTTAAAGTTCTGTATAGGACATATATATTCTTTATTTGATTTCTTCATTTGCAACAAAATTCCACCGATCGAAAGGTGAAGTCAATTATAAAACACGTCCAGGAACATTTGAAAAAATATACAGTCGTGACCCGTGATTGGCTAAGTTCTCATGTGGAGAATTGTCACAAATGTTGAAATATGAAAATAACATATTCACAAGTTTAGCGTTGAATTTTATTTTTTCATTCTTTTATCTATTCCAAATTGCCAGGATATGCGACAATTTGAGGTACGGCAGTAATATGAATGGTACCAATTTTGTGGCTGCGTGTATTTTGTATGTATGTATCTGTGTATATTTGAATAGTAAATGGAACATGCGAAGAACCATAAAAATGCGGCTTATTAACACATAACACATCGAGAGACCACGCGATAGTTTGCATATTGGGACGATTCTTATAGTGGGCAATATTTTATGATTTTTGAAAGGGAACGACAGCTATTCTGGTGATGAATACAAAAATAAAAGAAGAGACGGTGGAGTTGGCTAAGAGAGTGCGAGAGACAGAAAAGTGAAATGAGCCATACGTAAAAAAAAACAATTAGTAAAAAAAAACTCATAAATATACACAGATATGATTTGTGTGGACATGTAGTATAAATGTCGACAGATATAAATCCTTCGCTCGTTAAGATGGGCAAAGAATCCGAGAGAATGAAGATTCTATTGACAATATTTGAAAATTGTGAATTTTTTCATATTTTTTTCTGTCATTCAATGAAGAAATTAAAAAGATAAATGAAACTCTGGATTTGTTTCCTCTTGTTCTAAACCATATGCATATCTCCACGATATATAAATGATTGTGCCCTTATTATTATAAATTATTTATTTGCATTTCCAAATGATCCTTGAAAAATCATGGTATTATGCTAATTTGAAGATTAACATATGTGAGAGAGGGTCGAACATCAATATTTCAAATTTCTCACTCAGTCCTTCTATATATTCTGTCCCATTTCTCTTTCAGAAATTATATTCGAACCATACGGGTCTATGTATGGGTGAATATATGTATTTTATCATGCATGACATTGACGAAGAAAACAAAAAATAATTGAAATAAATTTAGGAGAGAAAAATTGACAGATGATGAAAATTGACGAGTTGAATAGCTGCAGAGTTGCACATATAAATGAGGGACATGTATATATATACATGTGTAACTATGAATGTGAGCTTGAATAAGGCAGAGATCGAAACCCTTGGGACCCTTTTGGCTAAAACTTTAAACGTAATTAGCGAGAACCTATCATTATGTGGTAGCGAGACCACTCCCCCGTCACATTATATGTTTATAAATCAGCTCCATGTTCGTGGCAGTAAAAAATGAAACAAAATAAAATAGCATAAATGAGAAAAGAAGCAAAACTTGGAGGGATAAAAAGTGAAAAATAAAAAATACCAAAATGAAAGAGAAAGGGAGAACGAAGGGAGGGAGAGAAAAATAAATAAGTTCCATGATCGCGCTGATCTCTCGTATGCGGTTATCCCGTCGAGCGTTTGCCTCACCATCAGGTAGAGAAATTCTTATGCTAATGATTTTATGACTTGGGAAACGAATGATCTCGTCATATTGCCTTTTAATCGCAGTTGAGAATTTTCATACGTGGATGAAGATCCTCACGCGTGAAAGATCGCGATCAAATGCGACAAACAATTCACATATGAGAGTTATTGATAACCACCTACACATATATTTGCCATCGACCCCACAAGGGAAGAGAGAACACATTCATCTTGTTCTGTAGTTGCAAGACAGTGTTTCGGAGAATATTCATTTATTCATAAGTCTTGTGACTCCCGAATGAGAAGACCCCCAACATATTAGCAGTTATTGTCGTAAGCATAATGTAATTGATTCATTTCGTCGTGATCGAAGCGTTTATGAGTATTGTTTCACCGCGCACTATGTGAGACATTAATTTTCAATCTTCGGTTTAATTGTCTATTTAACATGTGTCTATATGTGATTGTATGCGAGTGGATTATTCTCAGCTGTTTGCCGAGTGTGATATGCACCTGCTACGGACACTAGTGAGGTGCCTGAGGGAAGAAGGAAGAGAGCGACAAGGCACACTCGATGCAAACACACGACGCATTTGCATACAGCTATGTATATATCGCGCGGATGCGTTTTGTTGGCAGCGCGCGCGTGTATTAACGTACATAACAATGTAATTGTTACCTCATAGATATAGATACATGTACGTTTGTCTTCATACTCCCTCTTGATGTTTCTCTCTTATCCTCTTTTTTTTCTATCCACAACGATAATAAATAAATTTAACACTGCATGATAATATAATCATTATAGGTTATACGTGATGTGAATTAAACTATAGCTCTGAGGTGGTGGACTTTATAATTTATCATGACCTATATTTTTCCTTCGTTTTATTTCATGCACAGTGGGAGTTGGTGCGAAAGAATTGAATGTACATATATAATTGCAATGAGAAAGCCATGTATTAATGAAGCAGAATTTTTTCCCCGGTTGCTCGCAGGTGAATCGTTACTCGAATGTTTCACCTACTGTAATTCGATGTTGAACGAAGACATGATGCGTTTTGTGCGCGCACGTACATTCAAACGTAGAATAAAATGTATATGCGATGCGTTAAAACCACATCGTGCATTCAATCTGCTAGCGGGCGGATTTTTTCCTTGCTGATGGTTAAGTGTATGTGGGTCAAAATTAACATGAGTATTATAATTGCTGTGTAGTAGAGTGAGTGGATGCACACCTTTGACTCTAAGTGTATGTGGAGGATAAATAATGTAGATACGTCGGGGAATATTTGAAAAGAAGTGTAATTGATAATCATACTAGAATAATTTCACCCGTCATGCAATCCACTAGTTTTGAAGGCAGCTACACAGCCATTATTTCCATCATTAAACTTTGGGAGATGATGGAACTATTCAGATAAGAAAATCAAGGGAAATCATCAACTTATGCATTTTAATATATATTAAAAATATAAATTAAATATTGGGACGAGTTTTCTATAGATACAATCATAACAACAATGAATAATTGTGGAAATATGACAACTTATACGGATCACCAATGGATGCCAGTGCATGATGAATTTTCCTTATACAGCGAAATCAATAGATAAAAATATTGGACAAATTATTTAACACGTACAAGTATGTATCAATCGCCATTTTGTTGCTGCTACCTACCAGATGCAGAGTATAGTTGATATATTATCCCATTGGCTACCAAGCCATTTGGTCGGCGCGCATCTCACACCATTATATAAGATACACATACAGTCTCGTGAGGAGGCATTGGCATTAACACCATCAGCAAAACATCAGCGGCAAAAGCAGCAGCAACAGCAGCACCAGCAGCATCAACATCACACAAGACTCGCGACCTCAAAACCCTTTTGGCTTATATGCCAAGACGTGTATGAGACCCGGTACGTGTTTGTATGCATCACAGTATACATTCTGAACTATCCTTTTTTTCTCAGTTGTTGCTTTGCGATGGCAATTAAAATTCTTCACTCCCACCAATCACACTGCTGATGCATTATATTCTCTTCACCTCTGCTCATCTCGGCTTATATACATCCGATATTCAAAATCTTTCTCACTCTTTCACATTGATTTCGTCGTGAATATTCCTTCGTTTATAGTCGTGCGCGCGCATGGCGACGATCAAATCTACTACTCTTTCGCTTCGGTGACGTTTGCACGATCTTCGCGACTTCTGGATGAACCTGTGCGAGTTTTATAAACTGATTGACGATGTCTGGAAATATATATGTAAGGTGGTCATAACGGCGAATAACATCTGCACCCTATCGTCTGTGTTCGACTATAATTATTTGCATATTAATTCTCAGAGTAATCTATTTCTTAATACTTCAGTACTTCAGATACTTTCAGAATATCCATTGGTCCGTGGAGTGAAATGGGTATCAAAGTATGAATTCCACAGACACGAATCGCAATACAAAAGTGTATACCAGCGGGTATGATTTTTTTTAATATTAAACTATTTTTGAAGATTTTCATGGAACTATGTATTACTGTACTTTTCGTCAATCGCTGTCATAGTTTATTGCTCCATATAATGTTGATAAGAAACAAAGGATTTAAACTAACGAATACACTTCTGATTTGTTGCGGTAGCATTCTCCGCACCAAAACACAAATAAATAAATCATGACTATAATCTGAAAGATTGAAACAGTTTATTTCCTGAAGGATGAGAGGGAACAAAATTGTGAGAAAAAAATTGCGTTTTGGATTTATAGATATATATGAGACATATATGTGAATGAATGGTAGAAAGTTATACTAATTTCAACCATGGTCATTCATTTGTCGTTGCACGAACTTTGCGTGCCCATGTCACTTATTTTTTCATTTTTTTAATCTACTTCATTTATATAAATATATAATACATAATATATTTACTCCTTCTGATTTTTTTTTATGCATTCCAACAAAAGAACAACAAAGCGAAAGAGAAGTAGACTCCATATAATGTGAGAGTTCACATATGTATATGGATATATAGATATACGTAAATATATATGTATATAAAAATGCATGTCGACCATATAGAATATGGCTCTAAAGTCTTTAGTCCTCTTCTCTCTTTGCATCTTTTTCCTCTTGTCTCTTTCTCATTCTCTCGTTCGCTCCTGCTAAAGCTCGTATATGCATGTTCGGTGCATAAATAAGGAGTCCACCTCGCCAGGCATTAAATCATGCGCGCGCACAGGCCAATCGCGTGTGTGTAATCCACTCAAAAAGCAGATTGAAATAAGGATTTTGAATAAGAAGAAGAAGAATTGATAAATTAACAAATGAAAATAATTAATGAATAAATTAGAATAATGGAAGTGAGGCAGTGACTGTTCACATATCTTCATTGTTCATTTTATGCTATTTGAATTCATTGTTCCCGATTTACCAATTGCCAGCATAAGACATTCTTCATAATGAGTCATTGGACCATTGAGAAAGAACAGTGAGAAAAGAGAAGTGGAACTGTGAAAAATTGTATACTCGGATGAAATGAAAGGGCTAATTCAAATATAACAGGAGAAAAAATCGTTTGTTAAATTTTTCCAATTGTTAAACTTGTTAGTCTTTGCGGAGTTAAGTATGTCTATGTGCTGAGTAAAAAGTACGGGAATGTTAATATAGACTCTGTGTATTCAGTATTTTGATTGTGTATGTATGAGTATTAAGTGCGCTTGCGCGAACGAACCCCCTGCAGAGCCAATCACCGTCCAAGAAATGGTAGTAGCCGCATCCAAGTCAGTTTCAGCAGCTTCGCAAACACCAACTAAGAACTCCTTATTCTCCCTCTGACTCCTTCGATATTTATAGGAATGCGAGCATGGTATTTGTGTACATGTGCATACTCATTTGTACATTTATATACATATACACTCGTATACACACGGAGAATATGTGTATGTGTCGGTCGAAAGATGTAATGAAAGATGACGAAAAGGAAAGAGAAAAAACGAGAGGGATGTGCGTAATAATAAAGACCAAGAGAAGCAGCTGATTGCGTCCGGGCTTCGTAAATCTTGTTGATGGAAATTGTCCGAGCGTACCTTCAGTTTGTTTGGTGATTACGCCCTGCCGCGAATGTGTCAGTTGGTAGCACTCCATGTACATATATTTCATTGTTTCATATTTTTATTTTTTCTCAAAGTTATTGAAATTTCCATGAAATTAACTGAGTACTTTTGCAAATGCGAATAATTTTTACCGATGCATAAACTTTGTATAGGGAGAAGGTAAGCAGAAGAAAGGAGGAGAATTTGGATTTATAAATCTGAAGAGACAGCAAGTGAGTGAGAGGGTGGGGTGAGAATGAGAGTGAGAGGGAGTGTATGGGGCTGGAAGGATGAAGCTGTCACAGGCAGAGACGACCGGGGATGGCCCCTCATCCTCCACCCGTCCTCATCTGTAATCGCGGGGGCGGCAACGTCCTGTCCCCGACAGGATCACATTGCCACTGAACTATACTACTGTATACGCAACATTGGGAATGACGACGATGTAGCCGTTGTGTCTCTCACTCTCACACACTGCCTTTCTCTGTTTCTCTCTTTGGTTCATGTCTGTCGCTCGATGCCAATTCCATCCGCTTAGTCCAAAATCAAATCAGAAATTTTCGATATCAATGGGTAAATATTAATATACCAATATCGTCATGTATTTTTTTTCAATTAAAAATCATTTGCTCATTTTAACAACCGCATCAACGATTATTTTTCATTTCGATACATGTCTGGACATTTTTTCATATTTTCTTATTCATTTATTTACAATTTTTTTTTCTTCCGTCCTGCCATTGAGTCAGTTGGAGTATACACATATAGTAGTCCATTGAATGATTGAGAGAATATAAAGACGAGAGGATGAGAAGATGAAGAAGAAGTCGATGGCGCTGTCGACCCCCAGGCTTGGCGGATTGCCACATACATATTGCATGCCTTTCCCTCAAACGATCATCGAACGACATATTTATTGGCATCGCGCATGCATTACTGCGCTAAAATGACGATATAGATATATGAGAGTATACTTCTTGCTGCATTACCAACACTGATCTATCTCATATATGTGTTGTATATGTTTGACGCTTTTTGGTACTGTGATGCGCGTGGAAGAAGCAACTGCGAATGATGAATGATGGAATTATTTCGACGGAACAAACTATTCACGGACATTCATTTATGTTCAAAAATTCATCTCCCTCCAATTTTTTCTGTGGTGCGAAGATATAATAAAGTAACGTCGCTTATCACAATATGTAACAATAGATATGCAGTGATGATTACTCATAGAAATATGTTTTCAATTCATAAAAAATACAAGTTGGAAGGCAACACAACTAGTTTTCTCATTTTGCGCTGATTCTATTTCCAATTTAAGCATATAAGAAACCAATAATTCTTCCATTTTTACATGATAAAGTTAAATTTGTGATGGAAAAGTTGTACTGTTATTGATTCATATATGTATCCATTTGTTCGATGATGAAAGCATAATGATTTTTATGCAGTAGAGAAAAAAACACATCGGGTGGTCGTCAATCACGACAGATAGATGTTCGATATTCAGAAAAAAACTTCCGACAAACTCGATGGATCGATGGATCGAACTTATTAATGATTCCATCAATATATAAAGATTTGAGGAACTGATTGGGGGACTATGGGCACTACAGATCACGAGTCATACAAAACGTTGTAAAAAAAAGATAAATTTGTTTAGCAGATCCTTTATTAATATTAGTTATTGTGCAAGCAAAATACTCTTACTATAAATAATCGCGGGAGATGATTGTATATGATATTTGCAGAAATCAATCACTTTTAGATGCTCAAACTTATTCAAACATTTTTCGTCATTTAATTATTATACATTTGTGTACACAATTTAAATTCAAAACAAAAGACAATACAAATCAATTTGGAAGCAACAAATACATTGTGTGGCGAATGCTATTCGGTTAATCAGTAATAAACGCATTCCGTTGAAATATTTGATCAATTGAATATTTTCAATCATTGTGATTTTATAGATTATTGGATGTCTACTGAAATTCAGAAGTAATATTGTGAAATTTCCATTTCTCACTCCGAATATTCAAGTTATCCTTCTCCATTATGGACATGTGCCATAGAGAATAAGTAGTGAATTCAATCCTGCAAGTTCCGCTTGAAGACTCAGCATCTTTGATTGTTCCTCGGCCAATTGTTGTTCAGCAGGTAGGATTTTATTGAGTTCCGCAATTGTCAATACGGGATTAGCTGTAGTCGCTCTAATAGCGTCACGAAGTGCCTTCAACCCAGTTGCTGGAGTATCAATTTTCGCTTGACTAGCCTTCAAGGCCTGAGACACCGCGGTCACGTTCTTCAAAAATTCTGCTTTTTTGGAACAATCTATGGTGGCGATCTGGTTGGTAGTTGAAACTACAGGAGCTGGGGTCGCAACCGTAACAGCCGGTACTGATGCTGACGCAGCAGTGGTGGAGCTGCCGGGATCTAGTTCCACTCTTAATGATCCAAATGGAATTATGCCTCTGAAGCCGTGCATCCACTAATTCCAATGGGAAATCGTGAAAGAAACCGCATTAGCATAAATCGAAGCGAAAACAATTGATGTATAAGCATTGTAATTGTTATCATGCCTGCTGTGAATATTTAATCTGTATATACTCACGCGATCCCATCTATCAGCAGCATTGTTAAGAATACCACCTTTAGTACGCAGTAATGATCCACCAACACTATGGGGAATTGCTGGGTCCTAGGACAAGCCAAACATTAAAACGATTGATTTTTCCAAATCAATATTCGTTTAATGAATTACCATTGTAAGAAAAAATAATTACTATGGATAAAGCTTTCATCGATTGAGGAATTGAACATTTATTGCGATTCTAGATTTGAAAATTCATTACGCTAAGGGTGGTCACGCTGAAAGACGACCGGAAAAATGTGTAAGTATAAATTTATTGTCACAAGAATTTTGCCAATGAATTGTCGCCCCCTCATTACCCACAGTTTTCTTCATAATTAATTTGACAGAAAAATAGTTGTAATAATTCTACATATTTGAAGACATATCTATATGTTATTGATTATAGATAATGAAATGATATTGTTTCAATGGATTGAATTGAACTATTTTTGTACAACCACAAACATAGTTTTGTCCGAAAAATATAGTTCTGATGAAATTTATGTATTCTTACCGCTCCCAATGCAACCGCAGCGAGTGCAAAAATAGTCATCGTGATGAACACCTTCATGTTGCTTTTTTTACGTTTTCTTCGATATGTATACCAATATAAAACAATTAGTTGTGGTACTGAATGCATGAATTCTCCGGGTTTATATACCCGTTTTTTCCATGGATTGTGTTATACGGAAAGTCGTAGTAGTAGGCCAGTTGCGTTGTCAAACTACACACTTGTGTCATCATTAATAATACCGCGCTGTTGATATGGAGTCATATTTATTCTTCAGAACAAAGAAAATTCGGTAGAATTTTATATTTTCTCGTATATTCTTTCAGAAATTTACATATTCGATTATTCTAATCAATAGAGGAGGATAGAATACGAGATGTTGCGCATTATTTGTATGATGAAGTAAGGTGTCGTTATCACTATACCGTCGAGTGATACAGAATGTCTTTAATATTTGTATGTGCGTCAAAAATGATGAATAACATAGAGTAATTCAAGGTCTGGTGCCAGCTACTGGATACGTGACAATATCTATTTAGTTACTTTACAATAACCCGGAAAGTCATATTGCTCCATATCATTTCGTCATACTTCCTATCATATAATAATTTATTGCTCTAGTTTTTTTCTATTATAATAAACTGATACTTGGAGAATAATCAACGGGTCCACATTCATTTGGAACTATAATTTCGTAGCGAGGTAGCATGTGTTTCTAGAGCAAATCGAACAGTTCACAATAACATAATATTGAGCAGACAATACGAAGGTATTTGTTTGTGCGTATACGTTTCTGTATAAACTGAATTCTCGCGTCGTCATCTCAACAAACCTTGTTTCAGAGTCAATAATAAGAATAACGAAAATACACTTTGTAAGAATATCGTATGCATATATATTTCGAAATAGACGACAATCATTCAACTTTCAACTCGCTACACATTTAATATAAATAACTTATACATATAAACATGAAGGTTATATGCGACACACCACCGAGTATCATATTCCCTATAGAACGTTACCATAAATAATGCAAACAATCACAGCTCGCGTGTATAAGGACAAAAGCAAAATTCACCCCCAAATATCACCCGCACCCTAAAGTATCTAAATCATAATCGTGCCTCTAGAATTCATCGTCTAATGTCTCTTGCACAATATATATCCCCTCTGTTTCACTTTCACCACTCTTCGCATCCCTTTATTCATCTTGGTCTGCTGCAACCCAACATTTCTTATCCCATTCACTCTTCCACCTTTTCACTCTCTCTATTTCACTCCCACAGTCATATATGTCTTTTTTTTTTGTATCATCAATATATATATCAGTAGTGGTAACCCTATGCTTATGTTCCATGCTTGGTGAATTCTCTATGAGAATATACATGGGCGATTTCAACGACGGAAGTTCACGCAAACCGGAATACCGTTGATGGGGTGTGAGTCCCAATATCATCACCATCATCACACATATACACCATTAGATATATGTGTTACACATGCATATATGTAGCCATGATAGCCGTTTGATTGTAACTTTAAATTTTAACGTGCTATTTCAAACGTCATTATTTGGATGAGAGAAATCGTTTGTGATTGTAGTATAATTCCAAAAATAAAAATAAGAATTGTTAGGAGAAATGAAGTGATCAAAATTCAACAGGAAAATCAAATATTACTCTATAAATGAGAAATATTCGAAATTTTCTTATCATGACAAGAAGAAAAAAAGAATTACAAGAACTGCAATACATCACAGTCAATCTTTGTGTGATTTGCGTATAGTTCACGTAAGTATATATATTTATATTTTGTAGGGTGTGCTCAAGTTTCTCTCTTGGGTTATATGGGGCGGAGAAATAGGGAGATGAACTTGTCACGGGCAGCGACCCACGGGCCTAGTTATGAGCTTATAGTAAGGGTGGTTTAGCAATCATTTTCTCTATTTTCTTTTTCTCTTCTTTTTTTTTTCTGTTCTCACATACATTCTCTCTTCATCGTGATTTCTTTTCTCTGCTCCGTGTCACACCCGTTCTTAGAGATGACTCGCTTTGTTGATTTTGGTACGCATTCATTTGTATCACAATTGACTTGTTTCGCTTTGGATTAATAAGCCGCAACAAATTTATCCGTGTACAAAGCAGTTACACACAATAATGATTCGCCTATTTGTTCATCATCGGCTCTTATATATTTTTATCTTGGTTCTATTATTTTGAATCAACATGAATAGTATTAATTAATAAAGTAACAAAAGTACATTTTTTATAAAGCTGTGTAATCTATGCAAGCGTGTTCCTATATATAAATATGTTTGGTGGCGGACAACGCAACAAAAACGAGACACAATGCCAGGCGCAGGATCGATTATCCACGGTCCTCGCTCGTAGATGGAAGCGAAAAATATCATATAGGTATACACTCACGACTCTACATATACATTTTAGTTATATACTCGCGTTCTCTCACTCTCTTCTCACTTGTATCTTTACTATGATTATATATACACGAGTATATACACTCCGGGAAATGGCGAAGCTGCAGCGCAACTCATTCTCTGCGAAGAAAGATGTAATTAATCACTCTCTTTCTTGCGCACAAGATGAAAAGAATGGTGGAAAGAAGACAAATAAAATCAAGCACACTAAAGAATTATATATATATATATATATATATACTCGTGTGAGAATACAAAAAAAATAGAAGAATTCAACGGAAAGCAGACGAGTGCAGTGTCTTTTACTTTCTGTACAAACACCTATATATTCATATATAAATTCTCAAAGTAAGTTCCACTTAATTTTCAATGATAAAATGAGCTTTTCCAATTGTATATATATATACCATGAATTCTATATAAATTAGTGAATAAAATAACCGAAATGATTCTTCTTTCCTTCGTAAATAAATGTTTATCATTTCCTTTTTCTTTCATGAAAAAATTATATATATACTGCGAGAAATTGATGAGAAATATGGTGGAACAAAATACGATGTAACCATCCGTCACTCGGAAGATTTTCGCACGAATACTTCTACAATGCAAACATATATATATATATATATTAATGTATATTTAGGTATACATATGCATAGCCGCATCTTCTAAAATAGAAATAATTTAGCACAAATGTGTTGCAAATTGATTAAATATGTGTAACAGTCGAAGCGTGAGATGACTATATAAATCCGCGAAAGAATAATTTCATGAATGCATATAAGAAGGGAAAAAAAAAAGAATTGAACACAAAAAAAAAAGAAAAGGTGAAACACGTGCATTGACGAAAACTCATTAAAAAAACCTTCTAAAGGACAAACAAGATCTTCTCGATGATGCTGATCCTGGTAGACAGGATGGAGTCGTGCTTTATTCTATACACATATACGCAGTGAGCATAATTCGTGGAAGTGGATCGTTCATTTTGGGCTACGCCTACCTGGACAGGTGCTCCTCTTCACTCTCACGTATATTATACCTGTATTTGTTTCAGAATGAGAAACATTCAAGGAGTGTCAAGAATGCATCTGAGTTATTGCGTTTCTTCTTTTATTCACCCTCTCACGAAATTTGCTAATGATTATCTTCATTATTTTTTTTCATTTATTTTCTTTTTTTTTTTCAAATCATTGTACATATATTAAAAATATGAAATATTTGATTTTCTTCTTAATTTAATGGATATTATCGACGTCCTGGATTCCCTGCTGTAAAATATCCATGGGTTTTCGGAGAATGAGAATATATACAATGCTAAAGAAAATACAAAATATAAGTGTACAATGAATAATGTTCATCGCCTACATTATATGTATTCGGTGAGAATGATGGACGATCCAGCGTGCGCAGTGCAGACATCATATATAAACGACCAAATAATACACATTCGCCTATTGCATCGAAACTTCTTTCCACACGCGTTACAGTTTTTTCATTGTCATTGTATTATCTTCACATATATATGTGTGTACATAATAGATAAGGTGAATAATAATAAATTCCTACTTGCTGAAAAATTATAACATAAAATATAAAATTTGAAGATGGACTGAAAATTTTGATATTCATTCCATGAATTATTAAAATGTAATGGTAGATTAATTTGAGGTCACCAGAGGGGATCTGAAAAAATGAATTCATACATTACGTTTCAATTGCTTCCTTGCTAACATTTGTGTCTATTGTCATTGTTTCATCCCTTTCACGCTCACACTCATACATATATATATTAACGAGCTGCATGTCCTCTACATTCTGTGCGTGAGACGCGAGAGTGTATCGATTGCCCCGCCCCCTGCTGCGTAGCCATGACGACACACCCTGTCCTATCTAACCCCCATACAGTCTAAACTCCATCATCCTATCTCTCTCACACTCTAAATGTATATATATATATATATATATATATAGTACTGTTGTCCTGCTGTCCTTTCGTCTCGATTTCATCTCTCATAGATTGTTGCATCACTTCCCAACTCAAAGATGAAGTACCTATAAATGTATTTATTTATTATATTTATTATCTATGAGCACATACTTGACTTGAATTGGAACAACAGTGAATAAGAAACAATAAATTGATATATATCAGTGATGGGTATAATTAAGCTGAATCCTGTCTCATATATAATCGAATCATTTGATAATATTTCCGAACAATAAATTGTCTCGAATGTTAAATCATCTGATAATTATTTAGAGACTCCGATATTGCTAAACACAATCCGAATTCATACTTCTATTTGCCCCTTTTGCATCGAACTCTTTCGATAAATGAAATATATTAATTCTTACAATACTATAATGATTATTCCTTTTTTCCTAACGGATGTAATACGGTATGCATACCTCCATACATGAATGCCTAGAGGTGGAATTGGTTATGGGAAAAAAAAATCATCCATCACCGTTCGAAGACACACATACACATGTATATAGACAAGTGATGTGTGGCCATTGGATTTGTATTTGATAGACGTCGACCGATGTTTTAAACTTATACTCAAAAGCATTTTTCTATGGACATCACACATCATAGAAATTGATGAATGTCTTTCACTAATTTATTATCCTGAAAATATAAAGCGCGCGTGAGATTCATAATGATTCGATACATAGCATGCGAGAACAGATCAGAGAAAATAAAAACCATGAAAAAATTATGTTTTATTACAAGATGAAAAGAGCTCTTTGTTCTTTGTACATATATAAATATTAATGATTTGATACACATATACATAAACGTATTCACGTGCAAAATTGATAAATATATATACCTGACAGATGAAAATTAAGACATAGAGTGTGAAATCAAGAATAAAATCATTCCATAACAATCTTATTTTTCCATTTTCCAAAAATATTCAAGTCAACAATAATCTATAATAATTTCCATCGTATTCATCTGTGATATTGCAATTATTCATTTTATAACAACTAAAAAAAAAGAATGAAGAGTATAAAATAATATTTACATCCATAAACGTTTATGCAATAAATATGCAACTAGTGAGAAATGACGAGGTTCTTCGAGGTGTCTAAGGAACACGCTCATATGCACATGCGCGAACAGGTTGGTTGTCCTACATATACATTCATATTATACGTCCATACATATATATACATATTATCGACACGCTGCGAGAGTTTTGTATGTACATAGGGACTTTATGAAAGAGACAGATGGAGGTGAGGGCGTGTATAAACATCTGCTGGTGATGTACCCCCTTGATGTCGATCAATTACATCGTCGTATTCCATTCAAAATATATATATATGAGAGAATCGGAAAAATAGGCCTTAAAAATAAGTTGAGCGTTCACAGGTCTTCCCATAAGGAATTTTCATCGTTACTTTGAACCATTTGAAAATTATTTGATCTATATCTTCAGCGGAAAAATTCTATTACTAGTTTGGGTGCAAATTTCCGAGTTGGTTGACCAATCAGAAGAGAAAAAAAAAAGAAGGAAATGTAGTAGACAACAAATTTTTTTTTCCACATCGAAAAGAAAGAATGTTCTCGAGAAATTTGAGATCGTTGAGTTAGAAGTGAAAGGAAAAATTAAAACATCTTCGCAGAAATATTGGGGTATAGGTAATGGAGAAATATCTTAGTGTAATCCAACGGTGAACGCTAAGCCGACTTGCGCGTTGAGGAAGAAAGAAGAAAATGTAAGCGAGGATGAAGTTTGTATTGGCGAAGAAAGAGAGGATGATCCTCGCGCGCGTCGGCGCACTTTCTTCGCTTTCTTATATCTTATTTTCGGTGAAAATATAAGAAAGGACGGAGAAAGAGGGAAAATAATAGCGAGGGAGGAGAAAGAGAACAATAACGGTAAAGTCAAGCCGAAGCACTCGAGCGCGCGCGCGATTTCGACACACAAAGGACCAAACAATGAAGAACGATACACAGCTGGCTTGTAAAACACTGAGATCCCGTGAAAGATACGAATAGCTGAAGGCTACCGCTTGTCCTTTCTAATATATATATATATATATATATATATATATATATATATATATATCTCAAGGGTGGTCCCAGTCTTCTCAAAGAAACAACTATATATTTATTTAGTATCGCAGAATAAAAATTCCTCATCTCAATATACGAGAAAAGTCTTTACTCCATTTCTCGTGTAATTAATCGTTCGATTACTGATATTGCGCTCGTGAAAGAAAAGCCGAATGGGAATTCCGGGATGTTAAAATATCGATAAATTTTATTCTGCTCAAGCGAATCATAGTTATCACGGTCTGATTCGCAATGTAAAACCCCTGACTGTGACACCATCATGTCTCATTAGGGAAATTCGATAGGAATCAAAAGTATTTACGCAAGCGTTCGTAAGAGTAAATACAAATGTTGAGATGAGGCGAAAAAAAATGAATTGGAATGAATAAATAAAGACTTTTCGAGAGTGCCAAGAAAAAAAAAGAGTATATTCATATATTGGAATGGAGAATTTCCTGCTGTGAGTAGGAGCGGAAGTTTCCGCGCGCCCCCAGTGAGATTAACCCTCTTGCTTAGTCGCCATCCTTCGTTCAACCAATTTCTTAAACACCATATATACACTGTATATATTTTTCTTCCTTTTTTAAAGAGTGCTGAATGGCGCCGAAAGTAACCTAGCGTAGGTAGTATTCGTTGCTCGTGGATTATGAGGATTTCATTTTCACCACACCGACGACAACAACGACATCAAGGAGTGAAGAGCATTGTGCATAACTATATATATGTATATATATATATATAAGAGTATGTGCATGCATGTGGGTATGGGTTAGTGTATATAGTTGACACATCAATGAATAACTGCCGCGCTTGAAGTGATCCGCCAATGGTGTCTTTTAGGTTGGAGTGTTTAGAGCTAAAGCTCGAAAGATTTGTTTGTCGATTTTTGTGGATTACCGGTTTTTGAATTACCGGATTTTCGACCCCTCTATCGAAAGAAATATATGTTTATATATCGCTTGTGCTTTGACGGGAACAAATAAGACGTCGACTATACATACAGTGGAATTCTCATGCATACGAATTGCCACTTCATAATTGGAGTATTTTTTAATGCGTTTATAGTAATGACAGAGGGATGCAGATATTTCGAAGTTAATACATTTTTCAGGATGATGATAGAATGTGTATGGAATTTAAGTGAGATGGCTATTCATTTCTGGAAATAGAGGATCCACCTGTCATCAACAATCCGCCATGACACAATGAATATAGAATTACGGTGGTCCCTCTATAAATGTAAATATGTATTTGGAGAATGACCTGAACCATTTTGTTTTTTGCTTTAACACAGGAGGGAGAAAAACATTTGTCTATGCATTAGTTCGTATGCATATAGTTGCAAAATTATTATTTGTTTCTCTCTGTTTCATCGCCAGGCCCATAATAATACACCGCGTTCAGGTGTACGCACGCAGATCACGGTGATCTTTCAAGTCAGATAAGCAACACACGAATACACCTACCTACGAATGCAATGTATATAAAATTGTGCAAAACAAAATCCCCTATATCCCGATTCATTTCCATCCATGTCATTTATTTTACTGAAATATTTCGAATCACTGTTCCAAACAAAGGACACCATGTATATATATATACATATTATTATGGTGATTCTTTTTATTCTGTTATGGGATCTGTGAAAAAACTCTGAGAAAAAAGGTTCCACCCATTTCAAATGTCAGTCTGACATGAGCTGTCGTGAACTAAAAGTAGCCGGAATCTGTGCCAGGAGCGTCGAGAATAAGATTCATATGATTCCTTCGTATAAATATAAATGAGTGAGTGTCTTTCTTGACGATAAAATAAAATTGTTTTTAATGAGAGAACTACGATTATATCTACGTGGAATTGTTAGGAAAAAATTATTTCCCCAATCTTATCAGTTCAATCTGCTTTAGATGTTGCAGCTAAATTCGTATTTATATGATATCATATTAAATATATTCTCTATCTCCAACAAAATCTCCTGTCATTCAGATTTCTACATATCTGTTAATTTTAAACATTTTTTGACAATTGCTTCGTCCAATATTTATATATACACATTTACATGTATGAATACATATCATTATATTGATATTGGAATTGACACGTGCGCTGTGAGTCCTAACCAAACATTCAGAGTCAAAAGCCTAGGGAATCCCTGAAATCCATCAGTTGATTCTGAGTAAACAAAAAGTAAATGCATGCATGTATATCTATACGAATAAGCAGAAGATTTTAACTGATCGTTTAGGGTCGAAGAGTCTATAGACATAAAGATTAATACTGAAATACATCCCCTGCATATACATGGCTATTTACATTTATAACTGTTATAAGTTACAGAGGACTGAACAAGAATATATCACAAACATTTTCAATCTCTGCGACGCACGTGCATTTAATCCACCCGCAAAAAGAAATATTAATATGATTTCACATATTAAAAGTGTACGTATAAATAAGGGTTCGCAAATTGCGGTGTTTTAATCAGATTATGATCGATCGGTGTGTGTGTGTGTGTGATATGTTTACGATGAAAATGATACTCAGTATGTGTGCCCGTAAATATTTCAAATTTGACCACGTGTTGAAAAAAACCCTTCGAGCTATTGGTTTTGATCGTTCAACACCATCAAGAAGGACAAAAAATGTCATATTTAAATATCGAAGGGTTACGAGCTCCTCTGAGTATTGGGGTCTATAGAATTCATGAATTGATGAATTCTGGTCACGCGCCCCAACTCATTGTATTGTTCCGAAAATTCGACCGTATATATCCATGAATAATACTAAATATATAGTAAGATGTTGGCCATGTTTCAATTTTGTTGCAATTCGTCACATAAATTATTAATATCTTGTTGGAAAGAGAGTTTTATTGGTACCTGGATAATTGGTTCGACATATGAATTGAATTCGTATATCCTTGAATCGGGAACTCTCGATGGAATCCAGTTATAAATAATTACCATAAATTTTTTAATTCCTCTCTAATTTCTTTGATGTTGACATCAAAAATATGAGACAAAATTGAAGTTACCATCTAAAATCGTTCGGACGACCAGCTCTAATAGCAAGCCATTTTTTTTTCTATATTTCCGAAGAATTTTTTCAAGAAAACAAATCTTAAATGTTCGATCTAAAGATTAGGATCTCGAGGATGAGAAGTGCGGAGGTTGTGCCGAGGCGGGGCACCGACCACGAAGTTCCTTGAGGCCACCACGCCCATAAAACACCATATATACAAACCTGCTATATATACATAGAATTGACGTAAATAAATATATATTCACACATATAGACATATACTATGAAATGCACCCGATGTATTAGGAAGAGGTAACATCAATGCACTCGAGAGAAGAGCATAACTTGCGACACCGAAATAGATGTCAGTGAATATATACATGAATATAAATAGGTAATATATATAAATGATGAGCTTACGAATATATATTCAATTCCCAATGGCATTTTTATCAATCTTCGGACACAATCCTAGACAAATCCTTACAAAGTGAAGATCACTGTTGGGCATTTCTCAATAAACACTAAATTTTATACAATTTTATATTGTGACTGATATTTACTGAAAGAAAAAAGGAAAAAAAGATAAATGTGTATGTAAAAAATAAGCCGAATCATGCATGTGCCATGTGTGCATATATATGTAGAGTTGTAAATAATGTGTGTAAGGTGAGGGTGAATATCAGTATCGTACAGATCAGTCAGGATCAGATGTAAATCAGATTCATTAGCGTTGAGCCAACTTGGATAAAAGGAGGGATGATATATATGTATATATATATACTGTGTATATCTATATTAATGTACAGTTTGACGCGCGCGCGAAACGCAAGCAATCCCTTGACATAAACAGGGTGCTGAAAGCGGGGGTGGTTGTGTATCAACCTCCAACTCTACCACGAGATCAGTGTGTGGGGGTGATTATTGCGCGGTTACCATCAGCCCCTTTTCCCAACAAACTCAGTTTTTCTCTGTTGTCTTTCCTTCCTTTCATTCACTCCCTCTTTATCTATCACTACCTCTTTCCTGAGCTCCCCTTTTCCATAGATATAGATGTGGATTTATATATACATCTCAACCCCTCTTGATCCCAAGAATTCACTGAGTCTATATATCACCCTTCTCAATTTATCGCCTCTTGGACAATTTATCCCTGGAATGTTTGCCAATTCTTACAGTTGAGTGTGCATACGTATATTTATATACATGTGGCATGAAAAATATAAGATTTATAATAGTGAAAAACTCGCTATTACAATGTTGTAATATTAAGTTATTCATCCTAGTCGGAAGTACTTTTTGAAAATTCATATGTCTGATAATTTTAGAGATAGATGTTTATATTATCACATGAAATATCAAAATTCATTTTTATTCGTCATGTTTGCGGAAAAATGACTATTAACATTCATTTCTGTTCAATGATTGAAAAATATATTCGATTGGTGATGCGAGAATGAGTCCCTCGGGTACTTGAATGAAAACCATGGGGTCCATGTAGTTATATATGTATGGAACGATATAGCCGACGGATTACATGGATTAAATAGAGATTGAATCACTTTGCCACCCTCGCACAAATGCATATACATGCATACACACTTGTATATAGCGGATGTTTAAATGTTCCCGACTATGTCTGATGGTATATATGTATTGGTTGGTGGACCCCTTAATCATCGTGTCTTTAGCAGAAATTGTTACCTTCCAATATCGATCAGTTGATGTGTAAGCCTGCAGTAATAAATGACTAAATTAATTGTGAAACTTCATCCACTCAATATTAAATGTACATCAACATTTTTCTGTTTTTTCGAATTATACACTATATTATTTTTTAATATTGGAGTTTATAATACTAATTAAGACTGCTGTGCTGCAGAAATCAGGTCGTAAACCGAGTTCGAAACAAACTCGCTCAAACAGGGGATGAATTTCTACCCCTAATGAACTCCTGCTTAATAAAACTCGTGCAACATCACTGAGCCCCCCCCCCTTTAGTTTCCGCAACCATATCCCTCCCACCAACTATGCTCGATCCACCGTGCTAATCTGACTTTGATTAAACTTTCAGCGACACCTAAAAGGGGTGGTGAAAACTAATAGAATTCGCTAGGTATTTATATGTCCCGGAGCATAATGAATGTGTATATATATGCCTTATTGATGTGTAAGTCGATTTTTATTACGTTATCACGCATGAATTAAATTCTATCCCTTGTTCGTTAATGTAAAACCAATTTTGTAGAAATGAATTCACTCTGATGAAATTCCGTAAGCATAAAAGAATGAAGACAAATTTGTGTGTGTCGTATCATGGCATGAGCATAAATTTCATAATCGAGAATCATTTTCAATTATGCTATTAATGTGTTTTCTAAAATACGATTTACGAAAGTGAATGAGGTACCATATTATTTTGTTGAGTTTCAGTATTGTCAGTTGGACGGTTCAGGTATGTGGCAGCGCTGCCAAACGAAGGATGTTGAAGTAGTGCTGCATGTACTGATGTTGAGGATAATGTTCCCACCCACGGTAAAATGAAGAGAAAGGAAGAGACGATAAAGAAATTCCAGCGTTTACCATCGTATGAATCTTCGCCGGGTAGGAGTATCATCCTCAAGTATCCACATGAGCTTTTGCGAATAACTGAATGAAAGTACATGAAATTACTATCTACATATGAATCTTTTTTACGATCCTTGACAAGATCCAATTTTCAAACTCATATTGAATATTCAATGAGCACAGAAATGAAAACAAGTATTGTTGTGATATTAGGTTTCTTTAATTGAATGTACACAATGTCATTGAATCACTTTATTGTCACACGCCATGACTGGCATTGGGGGTATCTGATAAATTATATATACTGGATACAGTCACTAACGCTTTATAGTAATATCGTTTTCTTGTGTTCCATCTTCTTCTCGACGAGTCATCGTGAGAATTATTTTATTCTTATCTTTTTCTTTTTTTTTTTCTTTTGTAATATTGAATAGAATAAAAATTGATTCCGCGTTGGAATGATTTGCTCATACAATATGTACAGTTTCGACAGATGTCTTGTTCCCTACGTTATAATTTTTTTCTTTATCGTTATCATTTTCATATTATTAGTTTTAATATTAGTGAATTATATTTATGCATGTATACATAAATACATACATACACATATATTTTTTTATCCTATAATGAAGAATCAGTTCTCCTTTTTTTTTCTCCTTTGGTTTGTAATCCCACAATTTCACGACAACTCTTCGTGGATACATTTTTATTTCTAATCATTACTGCGTAAGTTCACTCGTTAATTCGTAAAAGTTTTTTTTTTTTCTTCAGTTTTGCATATTTTTTGATGTTTTTTTCCTGAATAACGCATTTGTCCCCATGCGCACCTAATGGAAACAGTGTACTCGATGTGTGTAAACGTACACCATCATTAAAATATTGGAAATGTACGAAGGCTACTTTCTCAATTATTTTTGACTGTGATTATAGCCGATATTACTATTTCATTGTTTGTTTCATTGATTTATTTCTCTTTATCTTCGTTAAGTAAAGAAGTATGAGGATCATTATTTGAAATCAATACGGGCGCTTAATTACGTAGGTGGTTATCTTTTTCTCACATAATGTTCAAGTCCCTATGAATGTTAGTAATCAGCAGATGCTATTTGCTTTTGTATTTTTTCTGTATTTTTGTTCGTTTTGGACGCAAGTCTATCGTGTTGTTGTTACAATACTCTTTTTAATCAATTCAAAATTGTTGGCATTATCATTCAATCATTTCAATATGTAACTTCTTCACCCCTCTTGTTCTGCATTCATTAACTTATTCATAAATGTTATTTCAGCGTGTGATAAATCAAGAAAAAATTTTACGACCTCATTCTTACATACAAATTGTTTTTACCCAAGGGTGAATTCTACCTTCACTCCCAACTTATTTTTTACAAAGAAAAAGAAAAAAACGGAGCAACTGAGCGATGAATTAATCAATGAACAATCCGAATATTCAACTCCTTTGCTTCACAATAATTGATTAGTGTTTTTTATAGGTACAAAGTTGATAATAATTAATTATAGTAATTTGTCCATTCGGATAATCGTCTTGCATTTTCACTTGAAATTTATTTCACATTCCATCTTCGTGCTATCGAATTGAGCATGCCTATTTACAAATCGGCAAGGCAAGGGTAGAAATCGGTGTTTCAAAAATTCATGTACACATATATATATGTATATATGTATATATCTATATCCATATATATATAGATAGATATATATATATATATATATATAATCAGTTACATATATTTAATCATTTTCTCTTTATTTTACTTTCGTAAATAATTAACGTAAAATTATGAGACATTCGATATTATTTATGAGAAATTAACTTTCTGTCCGTTTTTTTTTTCTCGGTATCAATGGCAAAAGAGGCAGTCTTCACATTATTTTTTTTTGTTATTGTTATTTATTTTCATCCTCATCACGAGTCGAATGAACCGAATCGAAAATCCAATTTTTTAATTTGAAATAAAGACATGATCTGTATCAATCATTTTATCTTGTGCTGATTCCTATTTGAGTTTTTTTAATGCCTAATAATCTGAATTTAATTCATGCAATGCCACTTCAAGGATATGAATTAAGCCACAACATATATATGTATATGTTGGTGTCGATGCAAATTTCATTCGATACTAATCCACATCGTAATAATCATCAACACTGGGACAATTTGGTTGCAGTATAACATCAATTACAATATTCACCGGCACTGTGCAATTTTTATTCAATATTCACCCATATATATATAAATATATATGTATATCATTATACCCAACGAGTTTTGTTGGAAATAGGAAACGATGATTGACAACAATCATTGGAACAATCACTCTATCTTGATTCACATCTCATTTATTATTGTGATCTTAATTTTCTTATTCTCCCAATTATTTTCATCGATTTTTTATTATGATCACAAATACAAAGTGGGCACTTCTTTGTAGAAAAATCTAGGAAAAATTTTCAGATACTTCTCCAATTCATTAACATTCACATCTAAATTGTTTTGCCATTTGTCGCTTCTTTTATATTGATTTGAGTTCGTTATCAAAGGTTTATTTTCTACTTTTGAATTAAGGATATGCAATATTTTATGTTTTTCTTTCATTTTTTCTAAGCGTTGTATTGACCAGTGTACGTCCCCCAAATTCACACGAAATTGATCTAATGAAAATTGATGTTAACTAACAAATTCCAGACTGTCAAAGAGCCAAAAGAATAATGGAACGTTTATCTAATGAATTTATTTGCTCTCAGTGGTAATGACGGAAAATATATCGAAGTGAGTATTGAGAGACGTTCCAATTGGTGGATTACAAACTGAATATATTTCACAATGCGTCAATGAGTCTTATTTGTTCATTCCGAATATTTTTTTTTCTTTCAATTTTTTTCAGTATTACATTATCATTTATATTTCTGTTATTTTTTTCTCATATTTAACCCCCAGTGACTATATAAGTTTTCCTGCACATACTTAGCAAAAATTTTTACTTAGAAATTCATTTTAATTGTAAATTGTCTCATTATTCTTTTTTATTCTTCCATTTCATTATACTTCGTGTCGTCACAATAATTACAATGTTTTATTAATTGTGTTATCAACCCTCATTTACGATTGCTACATTTTTTCAGTATTATTTTGTTTTAATACGAGTAAAAAATCCTCCTTGTGTTGCTGTTTTTTTTTCTTTTGGTTTGGTAGTTATTTAATTTTTTTTCTAATTTAAGCACATTATAGGATATGATAATATACAGTGCTCGCTCTCCCCTAACTCATTTGCGATCGCTTCGATGCATTTTTAATGACTACATGAGTTGGTCTTTCATGTATTAAAGTACAACTCTATAACCGATATAATCTTGTCATTCAAAAATAAAATATCATTGATATAATAGAAGAAATTATATAAATTTGTTTGGTTTTCGTTCTCTTGCGCTATTTCAAACGATCTACGCAATCGATTGTAATCAATATGTTTAACGAATAAGAAAAAAAAGGAAAGGGATTTCTATTGTACCATGTCTTGGAAAATATCCCACTGGAAAATATTTCGGAATTATTGAAGGAAAACTTTGAAAATCTAGCAAATAAATGTAGCCTTGAACCAGTATTGTTTATAATAGTATCACTTGGTATAAAAAAACATATTCAATGTAATTAGTTCAAATACATAAAACGTGGTGCCTAAACTCGCCATGTGCTGCATTCCATCAATTACCCAACTTCGTTCAATATAAATAAAAAATGCGTAATCGCACACTTGGCGGAAGGTGAGTCAATGAGAAACAATAGAAAACAAATACCGGTGCCATTGTCGATATTTGTGTCACATTTCGTTAGCGTATTATAGAAATATCTAGCACGGGAAAAAAAAAGTAACCGTGATAACAAATGTTGAACCATTTTCAAATGACGTACAAGAGAGGACAAACAATCCAACTTGCGCACATCGCGTTTATTATAGTCACTTGCTCACCGTCTGACTAACACGAACTCGTCTGGTATTCTCTAGTAATCATAAAGGTAATTTTCTTTTGAATCAAATTACTTATAGTAATCGTTGTAATTTTTTCTTTTCTATATTTTTGGACTATTCCAGTGGGATTTCTATCTCGAACCATTTTATTATTCACTGAAGCCATTGTGCTCTCTCATTACTTGAATAATTCAGATAATTATTTACATATAATCGAATTATACATATTAGAGATGAGTATTCAAAATTTTCGGAATATCGAAGCGATGTAAATAATACCATTGAATAAAATATGCAAAAACGATCATTTTCGCTCAGAACGTGTCCCGGAAGTATTTACAAATATTGTAACGACTACTGTTTATTTATACATGAATGTACGGATATATATTGTGACATAACGTTGCCATTCGCAAATCCTTGTTCTGGCGCAATTGTGCTATTGAATTTTATAATTTGTCAATCAGTTAAATCGATTCTTTATTGTTTCCGCGCTCCATAATATAAAGATGAGAATTTTTATGGAATATCGCATTAACAAACAGAGATCCGTCTGTAAAAAAAATTACACCCTAGCATAGAGAGAATGTTGTGGCTTCTCTCTTCCGATACACGGGCAGAATTTAACTTGCCATTTCAGCATGGACATGCGTTACACCCTTGAGAAATAGTCGAATTCATCATTACATTCATATCGAAATAAACGGTGTTACGATTGATCGTGTGGTGGATGCATACTCTAAAGCGTTACAACGACACGTCACAATATGTATGGTCAATTGATTTTTCATATCAAAGAAATCGTTCGTTCTCGTTCTTTTTCGGTATACATATCTAGATAATTTCAAAATTTTCAGCAGCTTTGTCACTATTTCATTTACAAACGGCTGTGATAATTCACATCTTCGGGCATCATCTTCTCTGATCCATTATCATTATTTTTCTCCGTTCAACGATAAAATTAGGAGCCCTTTCCTATTTTCGGTCAAACTGCAATCCGCATGTGACACTCACTTCGTATAGATGAACTGTTATTCATCGTTTGTTCATTTTGTTATTCATTTTAGTTATTTCAAACTATAAATTCACGTTTAGTATACAATGGTATTCAAACACACCACATTGAAATTTATGTCAGTTTCGAGTACACTCGCGCTCCATTGATTTCACTGTAATCAAATAACATTATATTATTGGTAAAAATATATTGAGCATGTATATTTTGAGAATTGATTTTGTATTTTGGAATAACGATTTGAAGGAAAGGCCACAACGAGGACTCTGAATACGGCATAAACTTACCTCACAATTATTACAATCAGATAAATACTAGTGCAGGAAGCATACCATGATATATAAAAACTTTAACTTAAAAAGTATGTGGGCATAAAACCAATGCCAAAAGTTATGACATACCAATGAAAAGACGAATTCTCAAAACTCATTTTGATAAGTTTATATGCATCGTTGATTTGAAAACTAAGTGATGATAATGCCAAGTAAATTTATACAGCCGAAGCCAAAGAAAAATTCTTTCATTCATGCAACCAGGTGAATTGAATTAATGAAGCACTTAGTAGAGAAAATTCGTATAAATCTTCAAAAAATAGATCATAATGTGGAAATAGATTGACTAATATGAATGGAGGAACAATCAGAATAACCGAGATTATATATTAGTACATTTATGGCTCACAAGATAATTGATCTTGCCAGTTACGAATAGAGTATAATTTCAAGTTCCCAATGTATACAAAATTACAAATATTTCATTATATTATTTCAAAATTTTTTGTACTAATGTATAGTCCTTCAGGTTGAAACAAACTACGAACGATGCCTTGATCACTCTGTGCGTACCTAAAACTATTATCTGGTGATCCGGATACATGGCTGCTATGTCTACATTTTTGTATTCTTAATTTTTCTTTATTTCAGTCTAACTAAAGACTATTTAGTTGATCTGGCAAATGATTAGATGAGATGAGCTTGATTCATAAGTTCTTTCTCTCTAAATATGAATGATTTCATTATTCATTATTATGTAAAATGAGCAATTATGAACCCTCTATCCATTATTCCCATGGAATTGATTTTTTTTTCTCATTCTTTACTTTTGGACCGTGTTCAGAGCTGTTAATCATGGTTCATTTGATTTCAATTCATCATTCTCATCAGAATAATTGTCATAAAATTTTATTTTCTGCTTTTTTTACTCTTATACCTATTAATTTTTGTTTGTTTATGATTCGTCTTATTGATTCGCAACAATAAGCAGTATATAGATTAATAGCTCGCGTTGATTTGAATTCGACTGATAATTGAATTTTGAGATTCATTTAAAATATCGTTAATAACTACATGTTATGAAATTAGAGTTTGAGTGAATCCAAAGAAGTGGCAGATGAGCGACGTGATAAAACGAGCGATGGTGGACCACTGACCAGGGACGTGGTGCCGAAGAGTTTGTACCATCCGGACTCTATTTCACTAAGATTAAGATCATCCAGCATTATTTGCGCAACGCCCATAAATACTTTCCGACCTTCTAACCGACCATAGTCACCCCACACTGTCACCTGTGATGGAGAAAAAAAAATTTCATTGGATGAAAAATAAAATTCTCACTAAAATCAATAGAATTGAGTGGAAATGAATTAACCTGCAGAATACAGCCTTGAAAATTTTCTCTGAATACGAGCGGCTGTTGATAAAATGGTGCCAATGTTTTTCTCGCTGTTGTCGTTTTTGCCTTCGCAATACATCTTTTTCCATTGACAAGATAAACTTTTACGTATGGTGCTGTGAATTGTCAAGTTAAATCATGTAAATGACATTTTGTAACGAAGAATAAAGCATTCAATTATGAATTAAATACAAACCAGGAAGGACTTTACTGCCAGGCTTCGCTTGAAGATCTCGCGCTCGTACAACTTCGACTTCTAAATAGCCCTTGGTGTACTTCAGGACCAACTGTATATCACCGAGTGAAGATGCACCGAGTACTTGTCTCCCAACCAATTGACCTGGTCCAAGGCCGTCGATAAACTCGCTGAGTTGACCGCCTTCGCCCGCCGTTCTCAAACACGGAGACCAGCTGTTTCATTTTTTTTTTCAACCATAATTTTATGTTAGTTTTCAATGGTCTTTCATCAAATTCTTTTTATTTTTATCAGTACCAGAACATTAAGCAGAAAAGATCGCTTCAACTACGTTAATTACAGAGAAATAGTGTGAAATAAGAGAATTTAGAGCATTTCCTCCGGTTTTTTTCTTTTTTTTTTTTTTGGGTGGGCTTCTGATGAAAATGTAAATGTTGACGGAAAAAGAGTTCTGAAATAAGATAGTGAAGTAGAATTGGTAGTGCGACTTCACTCAAATAAGGATGAAATACGGAAACATTGAAAGATGAATAAAATCACAGGACGAAATAACAGTATTGATTTTGTTTGTAAAATAATTTTCTTGACCTTCGATGACAGTATTAAGGAAGAGTATATAGTAGAGCACACCTCATTCAATTAATCGTGACAAGAAGAACTCACGTTGGAAAGTGTTAAGTGTTAATATTTTCGTGTGGTAACTATTTACATGTATGTGAATACATGTATATATGTGTGTGAGATATATTACGTATAAAACATACACAGACAGGAGTTATATAAGGGTAATTTAAAGATATAAAATTGTTATTTTTTTATAAACATACCAGGCTTCCTTCAAAAATAAACATGCAAATGAGATCATTCCACGTACGTATTTTGAATTATGTATTAATTATGGTGGAAGAAAATTGAAATCAGCTGAAACGTGAATGGTATCATGTTTCCCATATTTACTTGAGGATAGCTATATCATTTTCTTCAGCCACCAATTTACAGGCTGATTCTAATTTTCTCATTAAATTTAATTGACATGCCAATATATATGTATGAATTCATATGGATATAAATGGAGAATTACTCGACAAATTATCTAATAGAAATGATCATCGCTAACTTACTCAGATGTCATGTTCACCTTGACGATTCAAATTATTTTTTATATCCCTGATAAATGATATAAAAAAATTCTAGCATGTACTACCTCGGTGGTGAAAATTTCTTACTGAAATAAACACACATTTTCGTTTCAGAGTTATAATCCAAATATTTCCACTGACATCAAATCATTGAGTGATTGGAACGGAAGAACTGTCATTTTTTTTTTTTTTTTTTTTCGCAAGTCCCACGTTATTACAAAAAAGTACATTTTTACTTTCACATTATCACAAAGTGAATAGAATTTGTCAGTATAATAATAATCAAGCACAATGAGTACGCCTTATCTAATGTAATTGTAGCTACACAATGAGATTATTTTCTATCATAATTGATTTATTTTGTCGACACTCGGGGAAGAATAATTATTCAACTGTACTGCTGCCAATTATTTTGATATAGTTTCGTTTGTATTGACATTGTACAGAATAGAGTGTATTGAAGGTGCACAATAAAATTCTATTGCGATGGTGTATATGATGTTTTTAGGAATGGTAAAACATTTAGATTAATCAAGCAATAAGCCAAACAACAGAAAACGCCGATAAAAACCACAATTGAGAAGTAACAGGCGAACTGGATGTGGATAATTCAGCAGGAGAAATATGATCGACTTGTTGAAAATAAAGTAGGGGTATTGGATATTAGGTAATCAGTTATAGTATAAGGAAAATAAAGATCCCATGGAATATTAGGGTGGAAACATATAAACGAATTGGGATTTTGTTTGTGAGGAAATATTTTATCTCACAATTGAAAAAAAAATGTCGAGTTGGAGACACAGTGATATAATATATGCACACACATTCGTAAATACATGAAAGTACGAAAATTTCAAATTCAATAGGCACCACACAATTCACATCAAGAAAATTGGATTAACAATGTGTGAAAATAAAATATGATATAGACAATTTTGCAATGATCTGTTACTTCGACGCAACATTAAAATCAGATGAAAATGAATAAGTAATGAAAATGTATCTGAAGAGTCGGTCAGATAACAAAAGGAAATTAATCAAACATACAACAAATAGAGAGTGAAAGTGGAGAGAAGAGAGAAAATAGAGACAGAGAGAACGAGAGAGGGAAACGTTTTTTGCCTCGTGAAACAATTATTATATCAATATTACATATGTAACAATTCATAGATACATCTTATTATTTTTATCTCAGATTTGAATTAATTCATCTCCTTTTCTTCAATCATATAACCATTTTTATAATGTCTTTAGACTCGCTCCCAAGATGTGTTTTGAAGGGAGCACTACTTACGAGCTTGCTTCAGAACTAGATATGGAGTTGAGTGATCCCGCGGTGTCACTTGTAACTGAGCCTGTCTGCTTACTACTGCCAAGACGCTGATATGATGGCACAACCTCCTGCGAACGTTGAAAGCTGCTTGGAGTGCTGTTCCGTTTTCGGCTAGCTAAATTGGCGCCCCTTGAATCCGCACCGACCCCGATCACACCGCACTCTGCGTTGTAAACCAAACAAGAAACACCGCTAACTATTTCATTGCACTCTCTATCGCACTTAATATTGTCACAAGACATTTCGCTTTCCCTTACTTTTTCAACTTCATATTCTCAACATTAAATATTATGCTATTTCCGAAAGTTCATTCCTTTTGTTTTCATTTCCTCTCTCCCATTCTCTATATATATATATATATATATATATATACATACATACATACATACATACATACATATATATACATATATATGTATGTATTATAAGCACACATTCAAATACATTCGATATGCATCAATTAAATCTTCCTTGTATGTTGTTTCTCGCTGAAGTGACATTCATCTAGTAGTACCTAGACAATCATGTCGAATATTTTGTTATTCAAAAACAATTCAATAAAATAAAATGAAGAGAATTTATATTAGTGAATTTCTCTCGTTTCCATTTCAACCAATTTCACACGCATACACACATACATACATACATACACAAAAGGTCAATTCTCCCCCTCATTTTATTTTATTACGTTTAAATTGTTATATTATTCAAACAACATTAAATATCGATAAAACGAAAATGGGCCACATCTTTCGAATATAAAATATCTTGGAGAGAATTATATGGAAGGAATAGTGATGATAAAAGCAGCGACTAATTGCCGTGATTCATTTGAATACTTTTGATATGTTACAATCACAATCGTCTTCATGAAAATTATAACAACTCAATAGAACTTGAGACATTTACATATCAGATCATACATATAACAATTTATAATTGTGTAGGCAACTGAATGAAAACTTCGATATCGATTCAAGTGCCACTATTTATATTCATGAGCATCAATGGATAATTAATAAATGAAATTTCAGAACATTAAACAAATTATACTAGAATCAATTAATATTGAATTTTCCGAGTGCTCTGTACTCATAAATATCTGTAAAAATGTATATATCGATACTATCACATAATGCACATATATACATATGAAGAACAAAACTTTTTGTATGTGAAAGCGCGGATTGTAGAAAATAAATTTACTAAGCGACGGCGTACTAATTAATTGCACTCTATTCGTACACTAACTTAGACGCAAGTTCAATCAGCTATGTAGGAAAAGAACGACAGGATAAATATAATAATATAACGGTCAATCAAATCTACAATCTATTTGCTATTAAATTTAGTTGCTCTAAATACGAAGAAAGAATCTAATCATAATTGTATTATAATTGCCCTTTTTTCATTTGTCAAAGTGTTCATTGAATTATTTTTCGTCGGTTCTTTCTCCGGTTTTCAAACTGAATATGAAGACAATAATGAAATGCATAAGTATACATGTATAGCCATTGATGTGTGTGCTCTGATTGAGAATTAATTTATAATGAACTTCAATGTTGAATATGAATACCGAGATCTCACCTGACTCAGCACAAGTCTATGAATAATTTTGTGCCTACCTCACTATTAGTGAAGGAAGAGAAACGTTTAGTTATTACCTACCGTCTATAAGACATTGTTGTAACAATTTCGAAAAGTGAATATCTATTGAACAAAATATATGGATGAGCACAACGTACAACCTCATAATAATGAATTTATAACTATTGAAAAACGAAAAAAAATACAAAGAAAGGAAACCAATGGAGATTGTAAGCTTATAATCTATAGATAGCATTTCAAAACTATATTTCACTTGAATCATCCAATTAAATACTTCCACTGATAGAGTCTATGAACTAAAAAGAAATTTTTCAGTTCTAAGAATAATTATAGTTTGTATAAAGAGTGTAAGTGTCAGTTGTATTATGTCAATAACTTCCTTCCTCAAATCTAAATTAATATTTATTTTCCGTTCTTTGGCTTGTTGAGTTTCTTTCATTTTCATTTCATGTTTTGAAAATATCGTATGTGTATCCATCTGCATGTTCTGTTTGTATATACACAGACAGACAGATCGACAGGTAGGAAGACACACACAAAGTGTGTAGCGTAAATTCTTCTTGCACTGATTTAGTTATATAATCGCGGGATTTAAATAGTAATTTTTGGTGGCGTTTGTTTGCATCAGCTTAATATATACATATTTTTAGAAATGTTCTCGTCCTGAAATAAGGGTAAATCAGTTTCGTTGATGTAAAAAAAAAGTTGAGCGATTTTTTCCGCCTAATTAGCGAAAAAATGACATAAAAGCGGACCTGTCCCCGTCGCCACTGCCCTCGCCGTCACTGCTCGCCGAGCTCGGTTGTCTTCCGCTTCTACCGCTTGTCGTGTCGTCTGGCAACACTTCCTCACTCCTGTGAACCGTAAAGGACGACTTGCCCTTCTTGCCAAAGCCAAGCCTTCTTTTCCGGCCTTCCTCGCCCACGCATGTACCACCAAAAGACACACGTACGTGGCACATTATCATTTTCAGTGCATTATTCATTTTCCATTCGTTTCATTATTTTATTTTTTCATTGTATATGCTTTTTATTTTTTTTTTTTTTTTTTCGCCACCAATGGTTTACACAATAGTTGAAATTGTGGTTAAGTGATTCAAAATGCGGTTGATGTTTCATAACAAATCGCAATAATGATGGTGATTATTTGAGATTGATTGGATTTTTTTTGTTATTAAATTCAGTCGATCGGTCCACCGATCGATCGGCGAATCCAATGTCGCCCGATGTGATGTATTTTTTTTTTTTTGCACGGATGAAACATTTTGTGGCGGTGATAAGTGCAGAAAGCGAGAGGTGGTCAGTTGCCGATGAGTCCCAAACGACGATTGATGATACAGGCGAATATCGAGTTGTGTGTATCAGTGTCATTGTTATTCAATATTTTTTTATTTTAATTTATTTTTGTTTTCGTGTCGGAGAGTGGCGGATTGAGATGAGTGTGGATGATAGAGAAAACAACAATACGATTAGAAAATGTAATACACAAGAGGAAGAAAAGAAAAAAAAAAGACAGATCAACCGATCGAATTTGTTTGAGCATTGCACTCTCTAGAAACTTTTAATTTGTCACAATAAAATTACAATTTACACCATAATTTTGTTGTAGTAGTTAAAAAAATTATGAAGAAAGTGCCTTGCCCACCTCATTATTATCTGCTCATTCATTTTTAATTCTAATCTATATTAATATATGTGTATATATGTGTATAAATATATATATACATATGCACACGTATAAATACGGAGAGTCGACTAATCTAAAGTTTTAATATAGACTCCATTAATGAATGAATTACGTTAATATACGCGATAGACTTATATATTTTGAATGCGTATTTCGATTTTTATTGATAAATCTACATGAAAAAATAAATAAATACAAGTATGTGTTGAAATAATACAAGAAGGAGAGGATATAAATGTTAACAAATATCCTCATTCTAGAAAAATGCAATAATTACCTGTAGCAGATAGTTGACTAGTACTATTACTCTTCTTTCCCAGTCCAGCTTGATACTGAACAGCACTATTGCCGCTACTACTTCCACTTCCGCTTTTGCTACCGGGCGAACTTTTGCGACCTCTCCTCGTTGCCTCTTCAACATGGAGACCAACTGCAGTATCACTTAAACTGCCATCTGCTTGAAATAGAACAGAAAAAAGAAAAATACACATTAAATCTTCAGAATATTAGAATATTTTTTTCTACCATCAGCATGTACATCTTCAAATGGAAATATCAATTGCTGGCACACTTATCACGAATTCTATACGGTCACACGTTCCACGTTGAATGAGCTACAGCAGAAGATAGAGATGTATGATAGTAAAATTGATTATTCGTGCGAATATTTCGTGGGATTTTGTTTCTTTTTCATGAAGAGCAGCGCACAAAATCGAGGATGCAATTACGGTTAAGAACGTGAGACAGCACGGAAAGTGGATGTGAATAAGAAGAGGGAGAGGAAGAGAGAAGAAGAGAGGGGGAGGGAGATAGGGAGGGAGTGAGAACAAGTGCAAGTGACAGCAAGAGCGGAAAAAAAGAGTAAGGGAGCGAGTGAAAGAGGAGAGTTTTATTTCCGCACAGAAGCTGCCCGTGGACGACGAACCAACCTTGGACACATAATTTGGGTGTTAGCCAAGGTGCGCGAGATATGATAGTGTGTATGTGAGTGTGTCTACAGCGAGGAAGTTAAAAGTGTGTAAAAAGAGAAAATGAGGAGAGAGATAACTCAGAATGAGCTACCCTTCTTCTGCTTGTTCCTTCTCATACTTCTTGTTAGTTCTCGTCTTCATCAACATCTCCCTTAACCCAAAGCTCCTCAAGCTAATCGATTAAAGTGAATAGCGGGAGGGTCAAGTTCATGACTCTCTTACCCGTTCCCGTCCTCGCTCTCTCCCAATATCCACCAGATAAAACATCAGCTTTATATATGGTGAACTTAAGCCAGGGTTATATCGTCATTGACGTCAGTCCACTTGATTCAAAAATATAGTCTACACGTGCACAATATTTCAATTGGGTCAATGTTTTAGTCGAACATTAAATGGCTATGGGGAGTTTGTAATTATATTCCAAAAGATTACATAAATATTAATCAAAGCAGCTTACCAACTTTTTCATCAGGTGGAACATCAGCATTGCTTAAGCTTCTACTGAATTGACCCCTTTTTTGATGTCCATTGTGGCTATTACCAGTGACTTGATGTCTCGATCTATTGTCATAAGAACTGCTTGTACTGTTATAATCACCACTGCTACGTGGATGTTGTTCGTTATCATTCCGATCCAAATGGTCACCGTCAGCCGTACAAATATCATTTCCAGCGTTCATTGAATCACCGGATGTGTCACATTGCCCACCGGATTTATCAACAGTGGAAAACAATGACGATGTAGGTCCGATGGCAACATTATTAGTAACACCGTTATCATCATTGTCATCATTGCGTTTTAAGTTACGTGGCGAAATGTTGTCATACGGTTGTTGTTTTTGTTTCCGATTTTGGTGTTGTTGTTGTTTTTGTAGTTGTCGTTGTTGATGATGGTCAAGCCGTGGGGTTTTAGTACCAGTGTCGGAGGTAGCGGTATTTTGGGAATTAAATATATTTAAATTAGCGTTACTGGGGTGGGATGGTCGATTTCTGGTTCTAATTGAAGAATCGTACGAGCCAAATCCGCAATTTTCGCTGCATTGACTTTCACTTTCCATTGAATACTCATAATATTCTAGTGTATCACTTATTGCAACATTTCTCTTGCTTGAAAGCATGCCTTGATCCTCTCTATTATCCTGATATAATTGCCTGTGCTTATCTACTTCATGAAGTTGATAAGCCAACGGTCTGTGTCCCTCATGCGTTTCTACGGTCAATACGTCGGTTTCTCGAATACTTGATGGGTTTTTTACTGTCAAAACATCATATTGACACGTATCCCGAGAGGATTTCATTTCTGTACGATCGGAACACTCGGGACAACTTGTCTTACGACTTTTGTAATTATTGTCTACACCATTGTTATGTTTAGATGGTCCTGGATACGAGCCAGACCGAGCAGAACGCATACGAATATTGTAATCGATATAATCCTTGGATGAATAACGTGGTCTAAAACGTGAAATATTATTGTCATCATTGTTATCAACACCTCTCGAAGGATTTTTGAGATAGTCAGGTCCAATTACTGTTTCCACCGAGCCAAAATCTTCACTAGAAACAATAGAAAATGTTGGAGATGGTGATTGGTCTCTTGTGGATTCTACAATATGTTTGATATCCCTGGCTTCTGGACAACTGCTATTTCTGCGTCTTCTGGACATTCTCCGATCTCTTTCCCATCTGTCCTCGATACTGTCGTCATCAGGTACGAGAGTGGGTGAGGACTCGGCTTTCTCCAACATCATTCGTTTACTTTGCGAGAAACTTGGAACCTCTAAACTTTTTATACGAGTTCTAGTGAGTCCCGGATGTTGAGTTTTATTGTCGCCAGATATTAAACCGCCAAGGCTACTGGATCGGCCTCGACAATCATCAAATGTATTTTTATGATGATTGTGAGATGCATGTTGAACATTTTTTATATAATGCGTTGGTTTGACGAAGTTTTTTGAATATGCCGATCCAGGTAAATCATAATTATGATATGTATGATCAGGATGATCTTCATCGAGATAAGAATCAGTACTCTTTGTTCTTCTGCGCCATATTGAAAACTTATCATCTTTATTGTGAGGAGAACTAATATCAGAAGGATTATCATCGATGCTACAATAAATGTGATCATTTTCTGAATTTCGATAGATATTCTCATCAGGACTTGTCAATCGCTCTTTGATTAATCGATTCCTCCTTGAATTCACATTGAATTCATCATGATGCTCAATGTGAGTCTGCATATTCCTTCTGGTATCACCAGTTGATTCGTAGTACGATTTACTATGATCCAATAATTTCGGAATATCTTCACCACTTTCTGTAAGATTTCGCTTGACTTTTCGTCTAGCTGTACTCAAACTGTCATCGCTAAATATATCGGTCGACACTACGTCATACTCAACGCTTTTGGCACGTTTATGTGCGTCTAAATCCTGAAATTTATCGTTGAAATAGGTTTCAACTGCTTCGATATCAAAACTTTGCGCTCGTGACCCAACAGAATATTTGTCTCGATGTTTATAATCGAAATCGTAAAAACCATCGAGCATGTCATTATCCAACAGCTTTAAATCATCATCATATCGATGGATGCAACGACAATTATGTTCAATTGGAAAGTCGTCGCTTGTCTCAGGACTAGTGTATCTCAACATATTCTCATCGACTGTAAATGACCTTACAAATGGTATAAGCGTTTTTTTATGCAATGATCGTACAACTGCGGATTTGCTTCGTACGAGCGGTGGTGGTTTTTGATGTAACTGAGCTAAGTTGGAAGTGGAATTGTGATATTTAACTAAGTTCGAACGATTTTTACTGGCATTACGGCTAATACGGCTGCTTGGACAATGGCATTCACTGCAATACAGTTTAATTTTGTGCCTACGCCTATTGCGTCTAAGGACCAGGTTCACTGGGGATATGACACTGGGGAGAATAATGTTTTTAACTGTCGGTCTGCAAACAATGATTTTTTTAATATATTTATTTTGAAAATAAATCGTGTTTTAAATTACTGTAATTCATAATGGCAAGAAGAATTAATTCTTCATTTATAATATATACAAACGTAACTGATGTATGAACTGAATGGCAATTATTCATATTTATTATTCAATCTCAATATAATGCAAGGATTATTCATTCATCAAATGGACATTGACGTTGTGCAAGGGAGGTGCATCTAATTGTCGAACATTAATCTAAATGAGACACGTCGGGAACGAGCTTTTGGGATGAGAATATTGGACGTAGTCAAGGAAGACAGGACCTCCATAAGGACTTTTTGCGATCCAATCAAATAAGCGGATATAATTATGATAAGTGCAGCTACTCTGGGTGGTTCATTCCTTCGCGCAATGTCCATTCAATGTCGGGAATTATTTCAGTATTGCGAAAAAAATAATTCTCTAATATTATCACATTCTCCTTGAATTTTTTGTGAATAATTATGTATATCAGATGAATCTTTTCATTTCTAATAACGCCATAGCGCGTGTTTAATTGAAATCGGAATTCGAATAGACCCTCGATAGAAAAATAATAACAATTGTTCATGAATACTTACACGAGTGTTCTGGATCCACGTGGTCGCTCTGATTGTGTACTGAATGCACTGCTGGCAACTGACACAATACTTTCCATATCAGAATCGCCCGGATCCCCAAGAACATCTTTATCAGGACTTAAATGATCTCGCCTTGGACGATGAAGTCGATGTGTGTATGGAAGTGACTGTGGATCATTGTCAATTGTCAATAGATCCGAGTCAGATAGTCCACTGTAATGTCTTTCCCAGCCTAATACAAATCAATGAATGATTAGATGTTAAACGTGGAAAGTTCATTTTTTCAATTCTTGTGCATTGGAATACCCCAATATAGGATGAAAATAGAAAAAGGAGCATTTACCTCCAACATCTGTACTTCGATACATTGTGTGAACTTGTCTATTTCGATGTCTTATGAATCGATTTTTTTGTTCATCAAATGCCATTCTATCTTTCAATGCTGCATGTAATTTAGCTGGTACTTGTGGTAGTTGTCGCTTTTTCGGCGACCCAGTTGGTGTTGCGGTCGCTGATCTCGAACCAAATCTATGAATTCATATATACAAAGATCTGGCATAAAAATTGTGATGAATGTAATTAGCGCCAAACTGTCAGTTTCAAGTATTGTAATTGAATTAATTCAAGTAAATGTCATACATAGTAATTATGTCAATACAAAATAAAGATTTTTTTTATATACATTACCTGGTCGGCATATGTCCGTGGGAATAGGGAATGGATCTGTGTTCCGGAGGTGATAATGAACGATGACCAGTGGGACTTTGCGGTCTGCCACGATAATGCATGTTTGGCGAGTCCATTGGGGCCGCACTGTGGGATCTGTGACCCATCATATTGCGTGATAGTTCGTCCTTGAAAAATTCAACAGAAAATAACATATTTTTGGATAAAAAATGGAAATAGATATTCACATTCCTGTAGGAACAAAAGACATCGATATTACTTATCGGTGAATACAAACTATAGAAGAAGAAAAATGACAGTTTCAGTACGAACCTTTTTATAAGGCTGATAACCAGACATCGAAACCGTTTGGTCGCGTGAAATCATCAACGCTGCTCTCTTACGACCTGTTGTCGACATGTCTCGTCTGCTGCGATGCTCATTATCCAAACTGCCATACTCCCTCTCAGGTGGTGGACTGGAATAGTGGCTGCTCCCGCCATGCATTCATAATTTTTATACATATATTTTCCATACGTCTAAATGTATTAGGGTGTTGGGGGAAACTAGCATTTTGGTTATTAAAATCTATTACTACCTATGATTCCATAAGATGAAAAATTATTCATGAGAAATGAGTTCAAACTAGAATGGATATTACTCCGAAGTAGCAGATTGACTCATAAATTCATTGAATCGAAATTCAGTCTTTAGTATTCTACAGAAATCACAACATCAATCATTAGTTGTGAAATTATCATATCAAAATTTGTCTATCCACAAGTAGATCACAACAAACGTATGTGCTAATTCGGAATGCTTTTTTATTTTTTATTGAATAAGAAATTAGAAGGATGAAACTTAGAAAGAAATATCGAGTTCAATTCTATTGCAATAAATAGATTCAATAATCAGCATAATTTGAAGAATTAGCGAAAAGATGAAAAAAAAAAGAATGAATTAACATTGCGACAAGTGATACAAAGTGATTTCCATCAGGAAATATTGCGATGCCAAAAATTATGATTTATGGTGACTCATTAGGTCGTTCTCCATATACCATCCCCCATTTTGCTTTGATCCTCCAATTTTTATCTAGGTCGAACGTTAATCATACCAACGACCTTCGACCTAATTTCTTACTAAATCATATACATTCCCAAACATATATATATAGACTCATTTTTGTTTTTCATGTATATGTTTTAGTACACCAATGTTTTATGGTCAAATAAAATCATGATGCTGAGCCACGTGAATGATTATTAATATATATTGGAAGGCGATTCTTTATGGTGTTGTATATGGTGAATAAAAAGTCAGAGTGATAAAGTGAGGATTATATAGATTCATAGAATAAAGAATGAGTCGTACCGCTTATAATTAGACGACATATTATGTAACCTAAAAAATAATAATAAAGCATGAGATTAAAAATTATGATCATTAGATAGAAAAAAAGTACATAAGTGTGAGAGGAAGAAGTAAAGGTAAAGTCCTTCATCGATACATCAAACATTGCTTCAGTCTCTCATATTTAATTAAATGATTGCATGATAGCGATTTTATTGAGAAAGGACCGGATGTAAAAGTATTTGTGTAGTGAGCAACTGCGGCACGAATATACCAAACGAAAGTACGAGTACAAAATAAAACACTAGTTCATTAGCAAAAGTACACCTCTTTTCCTCTATCGACTCTCGCACCCACGTTTACTCTCTTGCTGCACCTCTATTTTTTACTACACCGAACCCGTCGATAAAAAGATATCAAAAATTCACGACAATTTCCCAAACTCGATATCGAATTGCACAATTCATAAATCCGACACTATCCCGCTCCGCGTCTTCCATAGAAGTTAATGCTGAATTGCCTGATGAAATTCATCTTCCCCCTCTGCTTGTTTCTACCATTTCCCGCCATTCCTTGCCTTCTCTACCGCAGCATGACAATTTCTTTTAACATTATTAATAGCATAAAAACTACTGCTTCAATATGACTATAAGCAGTGTTTTATTCTAAATTTGACAATGTAAATGTGCGAATTCAATTAATTTTGTTTATTGCGATGTTTGTAAACGAAAAAAGAACAAGAAATAAACTGAGGAAGGAACGATTCACTCACGAGTAATGATCTGTCCTAATTGTGAACCTCAAATATCATATCTTCAACAAATAGTTAAACAAGAAAATTAAATAAAAAATAAGGAAACAATGATGAAATAGCGAGTATAAGAGAATGTGTAAGAGAAGAAGCGGTGGGCTCTGATGCCAACGGCGCACCCAAGCCAACTGGCATGTCAATTGGCTTGTTGCCCAGTTTTATAACTCTCGGTATTGCCCTCACCCTCATCACCACCCTCTACACTGCTATTTCCAACCCCTTTGTTCACTCCACCCTCCAGATTCTAGACGACCTCTACAACCTCCTATCAATTCCCCTATACTGCTATACCGAAAAAGTATTTCTTCATCCAGATAAAAACTACGAATACAATTTTCTTGATGTGAATATTCATTGAGTAATAAATACGTCCCCATAATGTTCAAATCCTTTATTTGAAACAAAGGATGTAAAAAGAATCCAACTATTAGTACTCTAATGAATCACCATCTGATCGATTTATTTGCAACTTTAGAAATGAAGATGAAATGCAAACGGAAGAATTCTCAGAGGATGAGAACTGTGAAGAAGAAAGAGAAGAAAAGAGAAATGCGTATTATGCTTTGAAACAAATGAACGGAAATTCAAAAAGGATGTATGACTCTATTTGGCATGGGCGAATCCGAAAATGAATATTAGACTTTCCACAAAATTTAGAAAGTTGAAGCCAAAAATTGTTAATAAAAATAGCCCATCAATTAATAATTCAATAAAAATTGTTCCATCTATGTCGAAGCCATATAAGCACGAATCCGGATGGATAATCTGTATTGTACACGACCGTGGAACACGGCTTATTGGCAATTACGTTCGATAACTAAGCACAACCACACCGAGATAACTCTTGTGACGACGGTTGGTGAGGGTCGTACTGAAATCATGTACAAAAAGACGACGAGCAAGAAAGGGAGGAATTATCGGAGTCATCATCCATAACCGTGAACCATAACCATCTAAAAATATACTTTCATTCATATTAGAAGAATGGGTAGAAAGTTAAGATTCACGCAAAATTAGGCGAAGATATTTCGGACGAGGATTCGATCATCAAGTCATATAGAGTACAGTTTTTTCATTTAGCATCAAAGGAAAAAGCGCGGTGTTGGATGGTCATGGAAAGCACGCACTATTATGCTTACAAATATATACAGCAGAACATTGATAAATTATTAACTCATTCGGGTCAAAAGTTTTGAGGACGAATACTGGAAATTATCCATCAAACGAAAGACAATGAGTCATTATTATATAAAATAATTATGCATGTCATTTATAAATAACATTCATAAATTAGAGCACAGGGATTGATGACCTGGAGAGTGTAAATCTCGATTTTGAATGTCTACCTTCTGTATGAGTTTTAGATTAACAATATTTGAGGATGAGCCGAAAAAAGTGTATAAAATTCGGAAAATTCATTTTCCCCATCAACAAGTGTTGGCTTTGGAATTAATTGACTAAAATAGACAATACTCACCTGGATGAGCTGCCAATGCTGCTGATACTCGCGCCATCTGCTGTTCGTCTCTGATCTCTCGAGACATCGCAATCAGTGATGTCATATTCGGACGTGTCTGAGTCACTCAATCGTGACGTGGTCGAGGGTGGACTTAGATGATAATCGACTGGTGTAATTGGTATGTCGTCGTATGGCTCATGATATTGCCTTGAAACAATTCAATAATTCATATGAGTCTTATGAAACTAATAAGGAAAATGGATGAATAATTCATTTGAAAGAACAAATGAGCTAACACGTGCCAGCATTTGAAAACTTTAAACAATGTCACGTACCCAATCGGACGACGTTCTTCGTGCTCAACAAGATTTTGCCATTGCCAATGTGATTTTTCATTTAAGCTGGTTAGCTCCAATAATGCCTCACCGAGAAAATCATTTGCGCTATGAGTCACCAGATCCCATACTGTCACTTCTAGCCATCTATGCTTAAGCTCTGATTTTCTAACGTTATAGTCGAAGGATTCGTTCCATCGTGGATCGTTCGTATTTGCTAGTGTTTTTGTTCGTCTCTTCGATTTTTCACTAGTACAAATGGAAAACATTTTTGAAAATAAAATAAAAATAAATGTTATTTATTCGACAATATTGTAAACATCATGCTTTCGTGATATGATTCGATATTACCCTGGAACTCATATCATTCACTGCATCCTAATACTATACAAAGTAGTGATAAAGAAAAAATAAAACGAGCATCTTTGGCTTTCTGTTAATGGGAAGATTTGTAAAGTTAACGAAAGTATGAAAAGTTCAAGTTGTAGCCATTAGGACATGACATCACTAGTAACATGACTACGACAACGAGAATGGTGCGGTGAAGACAGGGTGGGAGGAGTGGATGACGCAAAGGAACCGTTAGCATCAGTGCCAAAATTACGAAAGGAAACTCAACGTGAATTTCGTCTTGTTTTTTTTCGTCTCACCCCCGCCCAGTCATTCGCTCCCGATCTCACTGTCATGATAACTTTCACCGCGGGAAATTATTTATCACCGTATATATACGCAATGGCCCTGACGACACGCTTTCCCATGTATTCTTTCTCATATGGAACACCCGATCCATATGAATTTTTTTTATCTTTCATACAGTGACATAACCCGGAATTTTTGCCAAATCAAAGAATTGTGTGGATATCCGTTCTTCGGGACTTTGACAATATATAATACTTATGTTTCTTTTTTTTTCACTGTCAAAAGCAAAATCTATATTTCCCATGTTTCTGGCTCATGAACATATTATTTTTTGTTTGGACAAGAGTTTCAAGTAATACTACTTGTTTCTTTAAATAACAAACAAACAATAGTACTTGGAAAAGTTAAAAAAAATGGATCAATTTCTAAGAAAATTCTTCTTGAATTTTGGGAAACATTTTGCTTTGTCTTACGATAATACTTCCTCACACATCAAACTTCTCTACCTTTTATCAGGCAACAGGTACATCTTTGCATAAGGACTCCTGGATTGACCATTTGTTCTAGGCGTCAGTTCAGCTGCGCAAATGATCGTAACGCTCAATCGATTACACGACGAATTGAAATCAAGCTTAACTTGCAATTTGCCGCCCACATTAGAAAAGCCAGTTGACGGTCGTGGATGTCTTCCACGTCCCTGAGCATGAAGATCCGGTGAGCCTGGCGATGTTACCAATACTGATGGTTTGTCTCGCCTTACATCATACAGTTCTGTAAATTCACGTACACAAGATGTTTAAATATTCATTATTAATTAATTACTCAAAATATTTTACATTGGGAATTTCAATTGGAGCACATCAACCGTGGAAATCATTTTAGGTTTCGTTATTTTGTCTTTTTTCCAACTTTGAGTGTCTCATGGGAAATAGTATATACATACAGTAGTACAAAAATATTTCTCTATTAAATTTAAATGGAACAATGAAATGAATGGAAAGAATTGAGATATATGGTGGAAATGGAAGAAAATATAGAATGTCGCAGTAGGAAGACATATATTGGATAGAGATAAGTATCAACAGAATTAAATCTCTCCTTGACTTTTTGCATTTTTACTTTTCATGTAAAAGTTGTTGCTCCCATAAAACTATATATGTATATATGTATGTGTATATATATATATATATATATATGTATGTATGTATTACAGATGGTGAATTAGCAGGGGTGCATTTGCATTGCTAGTGTCTACACTACAAAGAAAAGGGGAACCAAACTAAAATAAAACACATTCATTTTAACAACATTCGTATTTGAAGTTTTTTTTTCTTTTTCAATTAATTCATCTTTGTTACGGGCGTCTGTACTCATTGGAATCATTGATTGATTCTCCGATTTATCCGGGAAAGAATTCCAGCATACTTGGTACGACATATGAATTGATAAGGGCAGGAAGGGTACGATAAGATTTAATATTTAAAAAATTGATAGTGAAAGCCTACCCCATAATAAACATTTCTTAAGACCTGAAATTGCGAAGAATCATATAATACACGAAGAATATATATTTTTTTCGTTATTGGGTGCACTTAAATTACTAATCATTATAAAATTGTTCTAAAAATAAAAAATGATGAGATATTGTTAATTCTTTACGATGTTTACTAGAAATTGATCCCCAATATCGAGTGAACCAAACTTAAAATAGTTAATGGCTGAGCAAAAGCTATCGACTGATAGATCCATTCAATTTACCTCGATGATGTGGCTGTTGTGGAATCGGCATAGGCTCGTGCGTTTGTCGCCACTGACTCTGTGCAGACATCCGTCGTGGCATTGATGACATTGCGGTGGTTGTTAAATCTGACATCATAATATTGCTTGTATTGCCTGCAAGATGACGTGAAACAATTAATTCCACTTGGGCTTCATCACGTGACCCAGCTATGATGTTGGAAACTTCTTGTGAAATTTTCCCTTGGAGACAGTGGCCATTCCATTCAATAACTTCATCGCCTGAGAAATAAATCACATTCATTAAGAAAAAAAGAAAAGCTTGTGAAGAATTAACCGGCATGTGATTTTTAGGTTACAAATAATATTGCGATATAAATTATGGAAAAAATTCACCTGGCCGTAAATTCCCATCAACTGCTGCCGGTGTACCCTCCTTCACTTTCTCAATGATTGCGCCTATTCTACCGTCATCCAGCAGCACTCCACCAGCAACTTTGAGGCCTAGAATACTGCCGGATCCAGCGGGTTTCCGCAGAGTCATGTGTCTAATGGTTTTTTGGTTGTCGTTACTTCCTTGTGGCTGCTGTTGATATCATACACCATACGACATTCATAATTATTCGAGAATTAATTCAGATAAAGTTAATATATAGCAAGGGTTTGTAAAGTGTTCATCACTCTATATATCTCCCACAAATTGGCTCTTCAATTTATCTTTTTCAATTCTTTCCCTCGTGAAAATTGATAATCATTCGTACCCATGATTAGAACAATATAAAATTCAAATCAATTACAATGATATCGAAAGCCAAAAGATTAATTATGAACCTTGCTATATGTTAACGTTTATATGATACGGAAGAAAATAATTCTATTCAGAAATCGTCTTTAAATTGAAGTTCAATAACTATCTTTTGTGTTCTCATTCTGGATGGAATTTTAAGCAACATTAATCTTTTATGATACCAAGCTTGAAGCAAAGCCATTCCATAGAATTACATGAACAACTTTGAGAACGGGAAAAACATAAAATTGTTGGCATGCATAAAGAAGAATTGGAACGATATTATTTCGTGTGTTTATTCGAATTGGGAATAGGGGGATGGTATAGTGGAGTTTATATTGCATGCTACAAGGCAGCGTGCGTGGGATAATAATAACAGATTCAGTGGATCTTCATGGCCTATGCGAAAATCCCTGGGTGACTCGAGGATAATCAATCCCTATCAGGTGGATCTACTTTAGGGATAGGGGTTACCTAAATTTATTCTATTTCGTTCCACTCATCTTCATTTTTATCTTTCATTATTATTTTCCATCTCTACCTTGCTGCACTAGTTACTATACTAATGTGAATATGATACGGAATATTTTATATCATATCGTATAATAAATACAGATAATTTTTTCGAATTTTTACAGCAACCTCATTTATATTTCAGTTGTTTAAGTATCGGTTGTTATTTTTTGTCCTATCATCACTATTTTTCCTGCATCAGTGATTGCAAATGAGCTTCAGTGGCTACAAAAATCGAATAAATCTCCCACAATTGAAAATGTGACGAAAAATTGAATCCAATAATATAAAATATTTATGACAGTTTTTATGTGCAAAAATTGTAGTAGTTAACTTACTGCTCATGGGCTTCATCAGAACAAGATTAATTGAAACAAATGTGTATGCTTATGTTTCGTGAATCACATGTAAAAATATGCAGTAGATATGCTCACATATGTTATATTATACATGTGTGTGCATTAGTCTCATATAGTCTATCATATTTCGAAAATACACAACACCTCAGCACAGTTTCATAATCGAAATATTCACTATCAACACACATACGGTGTTTTTATTTTTTGCAAAGTGTGCAAATAGCGTTGCTCAATGAATATTTATTATTATACGTAGTACTGTTTCATCGATGTGATGGGATACATTCCCTAGCCCAATATCATTTCGACACTCTCCAGTTATATTTACAATTGATACAATTTCAATTTTGATTTTAATAAATCGAGAAGAAAAATAAACGAAACCCGACCTCATCTCATGAGATCTTTTTAGATCTAATCCAATCCAAACAGATCAACGCAGACGTCATTCCGTTTGCCTAATAAATGCAGTAATAACATTTACCTACAAAGCATATGATATATATAAATGATAAATTTACCTACAGCTTTCAATACATATTTTTTCATGTGTGCATATATCTATGGTGGAAAAAATCGATTTGATTGAATGACCCTTCCCGGAAATTCGCGTACCTTAGGTAAATCACCTCGATTGCTGTCTTCACTGCTCGTAAATGTGCTCGACGTATCTATCCCAGAGTCTTTGGTTGCGCTGTCTTGGCTACCCTGTCGACCGGCATCCCACGACCAATCCTCTTGTGGCACACCAACCGTAGTACCACCGTCAAATCGAACTGTTTTTTTCCCCCTTCGTTCTGTGAACCTGAGACAACCCGTTGATGATAGCGACACACAAGAGTAGACATCACTAACACGCTATTTATACGTTCGCGCACTTTCATTCGCCTCTATCACTCTCTTATTCTTTTACTTTTTTTCACTATTTTCTTTTATACACGTATATGCTTTTTTTTAGGTTTACCCAGGTCTCACACTTTGCTTTGTCTCTCATGTGCCTCTCTCATTTCCAGATTGATTTCTCAGAACATAGCGAGCGTAAGTGCGCTCACTATATATTTTTTTTCGTTTTTTTCCAATCATCCTTTCTCTCTCACACATTCTCGATTGCTCGCAGCCGAGGGCGGCTTTCTCGTCGAGTCGATTCGATTTCACAACTCGAGTGCACGACCTCCAACGATGCTCATTCTATATCTCACCCTCTTTTACTGCTTTTCTATCTACGTTTATGGATTCTTCTGTCCTTTCAATTTCCCTCCCAATTTCTCTCTTGCTATCCCAACATCTTTTTATTATTATTATCATTATTGATGCTATCATTATTTCATTTATTGTATTGTTCTCGTTGTATATTGCAATTAGTGTCACGATTTTTTTATCCTCATTAATTATTTGATTGCGAACTTAATTTCAAAATTACATGTGTTCGTTATAAATGAACTCGGACGAATTATAGACGTCCTCGGCTGCATATCAATATTCGGTTCTTTTTCTATTTTTTTCCTCTTCATTCGCTCCCATTTGCTCCCTCTAATTAAATGATAGTTCAGTAAAAGAAGTAAAAGTAACTCATTTAAATGAAATGTTGAAGTGAAGATTGAAATAAAATAATTGAGAGAAATGATAATAAAAAATTAACGTAACGAAAAAAAAAAGAAAAAAAAGAAAAAAAAGAAAAAAAAAGAAAAATGAAAACGAACCTCCGACTGTCAGCGCGCCACTCGTCGCCGCTTCTTCGAAAACTTCTTCTTACAAGTGTGCTCTCCTCTTTTCGCGGCTCTCGCGGTGGATGATGACCATTATATTCGACAGTCATCGTGTCGCTGATGACATGATGTCCATTGTGAGGGCCGTGTCTACGTGAACCTCCTGACATTGATGACGTGTCACCCCAGTGATGATAGAACCCTTTCCCTATAGTAGATCCAAAAAACTTTTCCGTTTTTTTCTTTTCTCACTGATATTTTTTCGTTCTTATTCTTCTACGTTTTCTCATTTCATATCAAACAATTCTGTAACATATTTTCTTCTATCCCATAAGATCTATTCAATTATGGATTCTACGAATAATATCTGGAAAATTTCATATGACAATTTCTTATACTTGACGCCACACTAATTCCCTGTAAGTCTCTAACTAAATTTCCTTTATCGTATCTATCACCTATATTGTACGATAGTTAATGGCTTATGTTACGGGTGAATAAAGACCTGTAGGGAAATATTTGAGCATTTATATTCATATATATGTGGGTGTGTATGATAGAACATATAACATAGCCAAAGTGTGCGGACCATACACTGTGCGAACGTCCTGGAAGAATGTTGGGAGATGTGTGTATACATGAAAAAGCGTGGTTATATTAGTATATCAGTATATCAATCGAGAAACAGACAATGAGAGAGAAAATTTTGATGTGAATCAAAATTGTCCTATACTTTTCATCATGTCTTAAAACAATTTGCAGTTGTTCTTCTAACAATCAAAACAATCTAATTCCGAGGCCGATATTACGGAACCGTTGCATTATTCGGTGCCAAATAAGATTCTTCTGCAGGTCTCCATGATTTTTTCAGACTACTTACGATCCAATGCATTCATTGTTCACGTGATGAAAAGTAAAATGACAGTTTTTATTTTACTGAACTTAATTTGTATGTGTACCAGTGCAAATGTACGTGTTCGAAGAAAAGATATCCCAAGAATTCTATCAATGTAGATTTTTTTCCACGACATTCCCATATGAATAAATTTTCGTATTATATGTGTGTATCTGTTCATGTGTAGATAGAACGTGACAATGAGAGGAAAGTATTTATGATTGAGAAGCCACGCATGCACTCGCACACACACGTGTACACATAATAATCGAAATAACGAATATATAAAACGTTTTGCATTAGAAATTGACAACCAAATATGACCAAATCAAATGTATAGGTTTTTTTTTCTGGTTTTGAGGCATTGAATTATGCTCAGCGAGCGACAATAGAACGGTAATTATGTTTCTTATAAGGAAAATCATATCTTGAAAAAAAAATATGTTTGTGATATTGATCGATTTATGATTTGGAAAGATACCGCGAGAAATTTCTTCATCTTCTCATCCAGCATCTCTTGACGATAATTCCGGTCACCGACTTTGCTTCTTGGACTTCTTGGACTCGCTATCATTGACGTCAGTTTCTCACCTAAAACGCCATTCACTTGAGCTATATGACACTATTTACCTTTTATTGATTACAAACATATTTTCAATGGTCAAAGAAGATGCCGATACAAATTTATCAATTGTTTGTTATGTTGCATTTAGTATACTTTGATTTTTTTTTACCCTCCGTTCTTCTCTTATTACAAGTCGCTCGCTTTACAACACGTACATTTGAAACCGCGACTGCGATTACGGGCAATAAAAATGACAAATTGAACGAACGATTGGTGCAGAAAAATTTTCACATGCATCGCGTGTCTGACATTCTCCTTCTCAGCCGCCCTCTCTCTGCCGCTCTCCTCCTTTTTCCTCTCTTGGCTCATGTGCTTTTTATGAAAATAACCTTTTTATTTATATATGTGGGAGCATCAGTGTGCATGTATGCAAGTTCAAGCACGTACATCATGTAACGGTATATGTAATAATATCACGTGAAGAAAAAAATTCTTTCATCATCTCTCGTGTCGGAAAATAAATCATTTTCGAAATATATGTAAGAAACCTGACGCGAGTCTCTGTAAAATAAGTATCATCTTTATGATGGAAATAGATAGACGCATAAAGAAAAAAGAAAAACATAAGCAGAATAAAATTGGCAATATTCTGTTAGTAAAAGAATTAAATGGATAAATGAAATAAGAATCCAATCATGTAGTTTGCGTCGCAATCCTCATTACTAATATTTTCCGGAAAATAGTTACACACTGGTATAATAGATAGAATTCGACGACCGAGAAAAAAAAACGGCAAAGAAAGAAGTGGGCGGAAATATAAGTGAAGAAAACCGAGCACTCAAAGGGGTCTTCGAGGTCTTGATTTAAAAGTTAGATGACACCGGCTTACCACGTAAAAATCGCGATGATTTTTGGATCCCCATTACCTTTGATGTATCCACCACGCGACATCTTGCATATATATCTTGATCTCAGTGCGCACAGCTACTACCCAACTTATTGTCACACGAAAAATGAAAAATTTCGTACAATATATAATACTTTAATTATTTGCAGTGAGACAAAAAAGTCATTATTGAATTCGCTCGGCAGCCAATACTCAATGTTTCACCATATTCTGAAAACACTGTTCCGAATACACACATATACACGTTGATAAAAGATTGTGGGGAAAAATAAGGAAAAAAAAAAAAAACAAAATAACATGTGGAAAAAAGCGTGACGACGGAACTTACCTCAATTTTTCTCTGAATCAACTTTCTACGAAAACTAGTTATTTTTCTATTCTAATGATATATCGGTGCATCTACAAATGGGAGCAACAACGTCCTCCTTCCTCTCTTTCCAATAAATATAATGAATAATTACTATTTTATTGTGTATTTTGTGATTCCTCTGTAAATGAAATTGTCAATATTCCTAACATCAACGTTATCCATTCGTCGCCTTCTTTCGTCACACCTATCACCCTTACGTTACTTATCGGAACATAAATAATAAAGTGCAACCGATTGTCCATAAAATATCAACCATCTGGATGAATAAAAGAGTTCGTTTATTTGTCAAAGATTTATCGAATAAAGTCTCACAAATATTAGCACAATCATTACATTGAAGAAAAAAAAAAAAAATTCATGAGGAAAAATTTTATAACAAGATGGTTGCAAACGAGTGCAAACTACGCAGTGAAAATACTGAACGACTGGAGCTTATTGCACATTGACAAAGCTCCCACACACGTGTGGGCACTACACTCTGGCATTTTTTTATTCTACCATCGTTGACATTTTTCTCCATTTGTATATACCACCTTCCCTTTATTCCCTTCACGTCATCCCCTTCATTTAATTCAACTCAATAATTTGAAATTCACCCGAAAGAAATAAACTTGAATACACAAATAGATGAACTTTTCTCATACTATGAACTATACTCATAGAAAAAAAAATCAATAGAAAAATATTCAATAATTTGTGAACAACGCTAACAACTTCTATTTTTTTCTCTCATCTTTTCTTCTATTTTATATTCAACCAAAAGGTAGAATTTACCCCTGTTGACAGTAAAAGAATGAATGAAGTATCTTATTATCGCTGAATCAAATTATCCATTTAATTTCTCTACGTCTCTACTGTATTTTTCAATTTGAATAGCGAATCAAAATAATGCGGAAGTCAAACCTCACAGTTGAGCACACAATGAAGTGCGTGCGTCATCATCTTATCAAGTTCCAAGAATATATATATATATATACATATATATGCGTGTACATATATAAATGATTAGGTTGAATGGAACGAAGTGAGCTGTATTCGAGACACGAGAAATATGTGAGACTGCGCAATAGCGAATGCCTGGTAAGTGGTATATAAATGTAAGGGGGGAGTCTCAGTATGGGGGTTGATGGTATAGTTTACTGGGTATGTTTGAATTCGCCCACGTGTTGGCCCCGTGACGTCACACCAAATGCGTAGGAGTATCACAATTCTTGGGTTGAAAGAGGAGAGATGTGGGAGGATGTATGATGATGGTGATGGTGGTGGTGGTAGTAGAGAGAACTACCGGAGAGGATCAATGCAACAGCGAGGGCCCGGGAAGGCCGAGAGCGCGAGAGTGCCCGAGAATTTCCGCATGATACTACATTCCCCCGATACACCCACTGCCGGAGGTTGGCATCGCCATTCAAACATATATGTGTACGTGTATATGTATATTGATACTGGCATTAAAACCACCGGTAAGGATTTATAGTGGCCAGCTTCCACACAATCCTCAGATTCGGGGACAAATATATATGTGTTCATTGTATAAGAATGGTATTCAGTATATAAGAATGAAGATCAGATGAGTTAGGGGTGATTCAGTCATAAGACCAAGAGTTGAGAAGCAATTTCGATTTTTGATATAACGTTCTCCAAACTAATGTTCATTTTATTTCAGAAGATTGCAAAGGAGGTATATTATATTTTTGACAAGAGAATTCACGTATAATTTAATAGAAGTCACTTGAATTTCTTATTCACCACTTTCTGGTATACTCTGGCACTTTCTTCACAATTGGTATCATATAATTTTAAAGGAAAAATTGATGTTTGATCTTTGTTGAAAGAAAATGTCCTCATTTAATAGTACAGATGTATAAAATTGGTTTCGATTTTAATTACAATCCGATCATCAGTGAACAATATCATTTAGATCCATTCTATGTATATTTTTATCTACCATGATGAATTCACAATAATTATTGAAAGTGCCTGAAGAGAATTCGAATGAATAATACGAATAAATTTAATTGAAATTATTAATCGTGAGATTGAAAGGTCGTTTTTTTCTTTGCCCTATTACTCTTCTCTTTTTCTCTCGCCCTCTCTCCACCTCTATTTCTGAGGATGCAAATTATCGACTGACCTTCTTCTTCGTATATATATATATACGCCCTTGTCCAATCTACTCTGATGTATGGGTGCGAAAAAAAAAATTGAGATCAAGAGAGATAGATTAATAGAGAGTGTAAGAGATAGATATTGTGTACATAGATAAATAGGGGAAGAAGTAGAGAAAAAGATGGGAGGAGAGTGCGAGAGGGTGAAGAGAAGGCCTTGGATATTTTTGTTCAACGTGCAACACTCACTGTGAATATTGTACACGTGATTGAATACCTCATACGCTTCGCCGCTTTAGTGTTTAATCAACTATAAATCCCTCTATCACTATGTCACACACGCCCTACAGATGCATGTATTTGTACGTCTATGTTTACATGTGTATTTGTATCTCAGATTTATTGAGGCGCTACACAGCAGTACATTTCGATATTTTCCATGTCTTCTCAGATACCGCGAAATATTTTATGAGAAATGAGTTGCACTTCATTACAGAAAGATTGAGTCCGGATGGATCTCGATATACTTATTTAAATATGTCAATTTGGAACCAGAAGAATCAAACAATTAATATTGATTGATATAGATAATTAAATTAATTGTGCATTCATATAGAATTTTGTGGTTTGTCTTGAAGATGAAAAAAATGACTTACCCTTTTCAGATTCGTCAGGCTCGTCGCTGGCACACTCAGGTGTGCTTCGTTCTTCTTCGCTACTGCTAAAACTCGTTTGTTGATGCAATGAACCAGGATTTGTCCCGTCAGGCGCTGATGATTGTGACAAATGTGTGCCCTGGACCTGATGAATTTGATGCTGCTGTGGTACGTGTATGCGTGAATTCTCAACACCTGTATGACCATATGTCATTGGCATATTCGAATTTTGTTCCTATAATCATAGATAATAAATATAAGATGGATTAAAAGTGATTCGTGATGAGTTATTATTTCTTTTGTTATTGTCCTTGAATACTCACTTGATAAATTTGTCGGGATCGTTGATAAGTTTGGGCATACTGTCGCATGAGACCATCCAATTCGCCACGATAAATATTCGGATCGTCTTCGGGAAATGCAGCGGGATGTCGTGGCGTCTGTTGTGGATAAGAACTAACCACCATATGCGGAGTTGGCAAACTTCGCGAGTGTGGAGATACAGACATCTCAACACCGCTGTCACTCGTTGACATCCGCCGATTCGGAATCTTCGGAAAAGTTCGTAGAGAAAGAGAGAGGTGAAAAGTGGTGCAATATTCTTCTAGATGAACATTTTTTTGTTTACAGAAGCATAACTATACATTTTATATAGAAATGATTTGTATAGAACAATAAATAAATTTATTGTCGATTTATGTCTGTGATGTGTAGATTTTCAGAAGTCAATGCTATAAAGAAATCAATTTCCATGCCTTCATCCAAACTAACTGTATCGTTATTAGATTATCAAATCACTAAGAATTCATTGAAGAAATAATCGTTTATTTTGATATCCTTGTTTTATTTATTTATTTTTTTCTTTGGACCATCGGTCTCGCCTCATTTTTCCAATTCTAAATCCAATGACTCATCATTCAGTCGCTATTTTTAGATTGCCTGGAGATGAAAAATCTATTCAACAACGCAAAAATGTTATTACTTCCTTTAAGAGTGGCCCGTGCCACGGTCCACCCTCTATATATATAATAAACATATATATACATATATACGTTTATAAGAGTATTTCCGTGTTAAAATGGAAGAACAAAGTTACGTCCCACGTTTCGGCTTTTGTTATTAGGAACGTCAGGCACTCAATACAACTTGATACTCTGTACTTCGATAATGCACTTTGAGTTACGACAGCCAGAGGTATCCAAAATTCAGCTATCACGACGAGAAACTTCGATTATATCTATATGCGCACAATTTACGGGGAACTATTGAATTTAAAGTTGGAAATGTGTAACATACACCTGATGCTCTTTCACATAAAAATCGATATGGAAGAAACTGAATGAATAATAAAGAAAAAAATATTATTTCATTGAAGCGAACTTTCTACCTGTTCTTGTTGAGAATATTGTCGTCTCAATAAACTTCCACTGTGTTGCAATAATGGTAAATTTTCCTTTTCAGCTGCACTGTGGGCACGTTCCAATTTTGGCCTTTTATCTTGCGTAAGCTCAGAATGACTCGACGGATGTGCACCCTGCATATCTTCCTGCATTCGCCTCAACATTGCCGTGTCCGCAGCGCCCAGTCCAGATTTTACCATCCATTGTCCCGTTTTTGATAATAATTCTTGTTTCTTCCGACATACGATACAAACCCATATCACCTAAAAACAAAGATGTAAGTTTTGAGGACTTATTTTTCAATTTTTATCAACTGCAGAAGGGTGAGTTCTTTCAAGAGGCATCGCAGCACAAAAAGTGCAGTGTATCAACGTTACTGTGCGGGGCAGCTACATCAGCTTGGGATATTCGACAAGTGCATCTTTCATATATCGATTTTTTTATATGAATTCAAGGAAAAATTCATCATAACATATTGAATTTCATTTCATTGAGAGATGCATCAAATTTCTCCCAATACCCTCTTCCGTTTCGGCTCTTCATATAGCGACGAAGAGATAAATTATTCCATGTATATATATATGTATATATCCATCTAATGACTCTTTAATACACAATAATTCTCTGTGAATTTGAAAATACTAGATAAAATCACTGTAATAAATTACAATGCAACTACAAAAAGTAAAGACTGTAAAAGAAAAAAATCTTATCACGTGATGACAATATGCTACAAAAAGTTTATTCACTAATCCTTGAAATTTTAATAGATAAATCAACATCACAAAGCAAAACAAATATGTATATGATATGGTCGTAGTAAAGTGACAAGAGACTATGGCCAAACAGGCATATATGTATATTTCCCTCCGTATATTATTTTAATCGATCGCACTGCGGAAGCGTATGCAGAAGAGCTCTAGTGAATCATCATTCATATATATGTACATGTATGAATGTATTCAATAAATTTAATAAAAATTTTATAAATGACGTCATTCGAACAATTATATTCCTTTCATTGGATTCGTCATGAAAATCAAATAACCCCACGAATATTTATCATAAAGATAGCCAAAAAAAATAATTATTGAAAGATTTGTGATATCATAGTGTAAATGAAATTTGTCAATTTCATTTCTTGTTCACTTTTACTCTGGTCATGCCAACGTTTGACGCCCGATCGATAATTTTCACTTGATGTTGAGGGGAAGCAGAAAGATGAGAGAAAAATTGACGAGTTCGGGAGGAAGAAAGAACGACAAGTTGAGAGTGAGCGAAAAGAAGTAGGTCTGTTCATAAATTGCTTAGAGATACAACGCCACTGCCTATCGATGGGCAACTTTGCTGCTAACTCGGTGGCACGTGGGCGTATACTAGCTGTTAGTGTCGCAGCACTAAAATCCATCAGCCCTGCGCGCATTCAGCATAAAGATTCGAATCGTCCTAAATTGAAAGTGACGGCAATGCATTTGTAAAAATTTTTAATGCATCACAAATAATTTATTTGCGCATTGTTTTTTATTTGTATCACACTTCTGTTCACACAGAAAATTTATTAAGAAGGAATACAATGAAAATTAATTTTCGATGTGTAAATTAGTGGAGTAAAACACAATGAAACTGTCCTCACAGAGGTAGACTAATATTAGAATGGAATCGTTGGAATAAAATTATCCAAATATGTATGACACATATATTGTATTCTAGTTATAATCGGATAATGCCCAGGTACAGTTGTTACATTGAAGCAGGAAATGACGCGAAACGACATTCATTATTGGCTGCAAAATATAAGATTAGACTCAATAGAGTGTGAAGTTCATATTTTTGCTCGGGCTTTTTTTTCAATATCACAAGCAATAAAGTGTACGAGGTGATGCATTGTTTCTAAACGATGATAAGCATGGCAAAACAATTCCAATGATATTCTGATTTTGCGAAATACAACAGGAGCTAACTGACCGTGGTCCATAATTTTAGAATCATGCTACAAGTTCCTAGTGGAATGAATTGGATCGATATGGTGATGCTAATGAAATATATTCAATTAGTGAACGACATGTTGATAAAAATTGAATGATAGCTGGGTTACTGATGGCATCGAACGCGAAAGTTACACAAAAAAAAATTATTGTTCGCGTGCAAGTATACGTTTTGATATGGCAAACTGTATATTTTATTTTTTCCCTCCCGCATAACGGGCCAACCCTCCCTCTTCGTCCCGCCGACCAAACTTAGATCAATATGTTGCGTCACGTCGCCTGTTATCCCTTCACCACCGCCAGCCACCTCACGTCGATTCCATCGCTCTAATTTATACTATATGTATGCATTTATATTTCTCTCTCATTTTTTTTAGTCCTCCCCCCAATTTCTCTACAGTAGTCCTATCATCCGATCGTCACTGGCCTCAGTATTATAGAGAGCCTCACTGCAGTCGTCTCCATGAGCAGTGCTCAAACTTCCAGTGACGTCACGCAGGGACGCGCCCCTTTCATAGGCTACCACGCAACATTAAAATCATACTTTTCTTTATGATATATATATATATAAACTCATGGTTATATCAAATCCCCGCTTCATCCGTTTCATTTCAGATGACCTTGTATTAATTTATAGACATATATATATTATTTTCCAGACATTCATTTGTCCAATTCATTAAAGTTATTAGAATGGGATGCGGTAGAGTTTCTGTGTATTACAAGATAATATGTTTCTTTGTTTTTCGAGACCTCTAACCCGTTACGATGAATTTACTTTCTCACAAATCCACATCAATTCAATTGATAAATTTAGCCGAGAGACAATCAATTGCTATTGTATTCTTCATCTGGGAAATAATATCTGAAAACCTTCATAATTCGCGCAGTTAATATGTCTCCATATTTTTTTTTTAATATTTTCCATGACATTTGAGTATTTTTATCATTATTTTCCTTTCGCTGTTTCACGTAACGATGTGTGATTGAGATTGTGTTGCAGGCAGGAGAATAAACATCGACAATCAATGCGATTTAGACGGATAATAGAATAAAAATAGATAGATGAAATGGAATAATGCAATAATATGGTATACATCGGAAAATTTGATCTTGTTTTGTGTCAAACATTTGTTTCTGACGACTGTGTATTATTTCTGTAGAAGAATGATGAAGTTTAAAGAGAAAATGAAAAGGACAAATAAGAATGTCAAGGACGACGGATAAAATTGTACATGCAAAGAAAAAATCTTTTTTAAATCTCAGAAATACAGTTGAACTGTACATCAAATTAGATTCGTCGATACGAAGGTTCACGGCATATGAGTAACATAGCGAAGAAAAAATGAATTGAAATGTTTCGCCTGCAGCGTCACTAGTGATGGTTGTTAACTGTCAGACATGGCTAAGTGCAGACTAAGAATATTCTAATTTCTCCTAACTTTTATTTCATTCTTTTGTTACCCAAACACAGAAACTCATATTTATTTGTAATGTTTGTATGAGTATATTAAACCATTCAAATAGAATATTCGCAATTACGAGGCCCATGAATTTTTTTTTATTCATTCACAGAACAGCAAATCGATCAACGAATAAATATGAGACTGCCACTTCAGTGGAAAATTCTTTCATTTGTTCCAAGGGGCAAAATAATTTTGGATAATTTCATGAAATCAAAAGGGCGGATTTGTGTGGCATAGCTAAAACTGTGCGAGTGTATTCATATTCCATACCTCTTTATGGTTGCGCTAAATTCATCATTTATAAAATAAGTTGGAAGTATGGGAAGGTATATTCAACACGCTATAACCCCCTTCGGTAGGCTAGATTATTCAAGAGAAAATTCATAATTTAATGTTCAGGCGGGTGTTTGGAATGAAATTTTAAGGTACATTGGTAGTGACTGCTCATGGGACCATAACTGATCAAAATTAAACTAACAAAAATCATTTCACATTCTCTCATATAAAATTATTTTATTTCTCTCGAAATTTTTGTCCGCAGTGTTTATCCGATTTTCATGGTCCAGTCACACGATTCATTAATATTGACTATTATCTATGAAAATCAAAAATCTTACCTTGTTGGATCGTAGAGTTACTTTGCCACCGCATCGCGCACAACACCGAATGTTGCAGTAATTGCAGATGTGACCAACACCATCCGCAAATTTGGTTTTCATGCATATGTCACACGTTGCGTCCAATTCAATGCCAGCTTTTTTGTGTTTCTCTGAGCGAGCGCGTATCGTCTCCTCCAAAATTTGTACCTCGTCCTGTTTCCGCCTAGAAAACATTAATTAGAAATAATTTCATCATATTCACCATCCACTTCTTCACGTCAAGAGCAGGTTGCCATTTAATTTAAACTAAATTCAAATTAAACTTTATGCACAAATAACTTCCACCGAAATTATTATCAAACTATTTAACCGTTGAAATTAATTTTCACCATCATCTTACATTAAATTTACGCTTTATAGTTTGATTCAATTACCCAGATTTTGGATGAGGTTTCGTTTTCTTCAGATTTTTGAAAGATACATTGAATAAGAACTCGAATGTTGTCGCAATTAATTTTTTGTAGCTGTTTGAAAGCAGAAACAAGCCAGGATACCGTGCGACAGTGATTACGAAACAGAAAATACTGATGTGAATAAAGAAACACCTGCATTATTCATTCTCTCGGTTAAGGGAAGATTAATCCAATTTTGGAAACCACCAGTGTTTCAACAGACCCATCGAGTCGCAATATATTTCATTTCCTTCGTATTAAAATTGTCTACCTTCCCTATCACAACAATTCAGTTTGGAATATTAAATGAGTTCAATGCATAGAACATTGAATCTAAAGACAGACATTTCATTCATAGAAACATTCGATCATCCTCATTGTAAATTAGCATGTGGATCAAATCATATCGAGATTTTTTTTTCAAATCCCCAATTGCCAGAGCTCGTAATAAGTACGCGCCTTCAATAGGAGTGCGAATCTCTTCACATTGAGAAAAAAATATACCTGTGAGACATCTAAAAATACCGAATGAAAGAACAGAATTTCTTCACCACCATTGAATAAGGATGGAAATAAAAAGTGGTTTCTCGGGAATAAAATATCGCTCGAGAAGAAATTTCAGAAAGCGCGATTACGTATCCGCTGCTGGAACGTAAAAGCCGTACAGCACACATGCACACACACATATATATATATATATATATATATATGTATATGTCTTACTCGATAGTCGAATCATTTTTTTTCTCTCTCCGTCTCTCTTTTCCTCCCTTTCCTTTTAACATTCCCAATATATAGGTGGGACTCTGGTCTAGGAAGTGAATAGAGTAAATTTTACCGTCATCTCTGTCAGTTAAAACGGAGTAGAGGGAGGCAGTTCAGTCTCGTGGGTGGAAACGACCCGAATAGAGAAACGCCAGACGAGCTGGGATAACATTTACACGATAGAAATTGCGACTAAAGAAGATAAGGCGAGATGAAGATACGGAAAAACCGGCAGATACACAATAGAATGACAATCTGATTGGATTCTGTCCACTATACTTTTTAATGCCACAGTAAATTGCACCACCAAAAATCTCATCGAAAATTCGTGGGGATAAAAAATAGAATAGAGTTTTATTGAATTTCGTTATGTGGAAAATTTTTATTCACAGCCCATTAGCGCCCATTACCTCGAATTCATTTGATAATTTCAGACACTTGAGAACTTCCCAGTTGCAAAACCATTCATGGGTATAATCAGATGCCTATTCTTGCTATGTAGTCAACGAGGATTTTATGTACAAAAACGGAAAATCTTCTCACGTTCAGAACTTTGGTTTATTATCTTCACAAGTGTTGAATGGACAACGTTTTCATGTATTATTCATGATCCACATATTCAAAATATTGAGAATCTGAAGTAATGTCAAATATCAGCGACACTAAATACCATATGGACTGTTGAAATATTTCTGGAAGACTTTTACTAAACGTTAATGGGTTGTTTTTTCCTTCTTGAATGTTCGTGAACATAGACGCGGAGGCCTCCTTAATGGTGCACACGACGTCTACAGCAGTGTATATAGCAAAGAAGACAGGGAGATAAAAGAACAGTGTATGGATGTAAAAAGTGCAAAAGGGCGACTGAGAGAGAGAGAGAGAGAGAGAGAGAGAGACTGATGCTTTGCCATCGATGAAACTCAATTTGTTCAGGAGAGATAGGCAAACTGAAATAGAATTAAATCGCTGTCGTGCCTGGCTGCCATGAATATATAGATCTATCATTCGTCGTTCAAGTATTCAAACGAATTTCATGTTATTGACATGGAAAAAAGAAATAATGCGCCTATAACATCGCAAAATGGAGAAATACATTAAAATGCAAAAATGATAAATCATCATTGTAAGGGAATTAATTTATTTATGAGTAAAATAATCGTATCAATTGTCTTCTTCATAAATTGATGTATTTGTAAAAAAAAATGTATTATCCACTTCGATAATAGTATGTCTTAAACTCGTATTGTCATTGTGGCACAATAGAATGCAACATCCGTAAAATTTAGATCATGCACCAAAAGTATTGAAAGTTCGATGCTCCAATTCATTTTTCTCTTCCTCTCTTTCTTCTCATTTGAGGAAAAAATCATATGAGAGCAAATAGATTGCCATCCCGTCGCCGGGGGATAGTCAGAAGATAGTACAGAATGCCGTTGGCACTGTGCAACGTTAGCTAGGGTCGTCTCCCATGTAACAGCAGAAAGAAAAGAAATGAAAGGGGAGGTGAAGAAAGAAAGCTAAAAAGAAAAATGAACAAAGAATTTTTGCAAGAAAAGTCTAATAAAATGCAAAAAATGAAAAAGAAAAAGAGCATTGGCACATTCATATGTAATATACTAAATGATACCGCATAAATGTTCAAAAATGAGTTAAATAAATATAAAGAAGACAAAAGAAGAGATTACCATGGGCTTCACATTCAACGTTGCGAAATAACTTCTCAATACATATATTTACATGAAATTGCATTGCGTGTCATGCGACTTGTTGATTAGAGTAGATAAATAAAATTGAATTATTTCAATGTCTTGGAAGAATAAAATAAATGTGAAAATGTGAGAGAAAAAAAAAGGTGAAAGTTTCCGAAAATAATTGACACTAATATGAAAATATCGATTAATGTTAAAATATGTTTCTACCTCATGATTTCATTTTCGCGTTCTTCCTCCTGCTTTTGGCGCATCATCACACCCTCAATGATGCGCCTCTCCTCGGGTGTAAGATGCGACATATCGGGTAAGTCCGCCATCACGGCCAAAATACAATTGTCGCACGATTAAACGTTACGACACTAGATAAATAGCAACAGTCAAAACAACACCACAAACGACGACACCGACGACGCGTTAATGTTAATGATACTATTAATCCAATGATAATTGTTGAATAAATTACAAAAATGTCTAATACTACAAATGGCCGTATACGTGAGCGAGTCATCCGCCACACAGTGACCAGCAATTTTTTAAATTTGATATATAATTACAATTCAACAATCTCCAAGTCCCAATTGGACCGTGACATTGTACAATATTTTTCTCCACTATTTTCACTTTTATCACCTCGTTTATTTCACTACTCTGATCCTTCACGTCTATCACATGAAATCTCTCACGTTCTATTACGTTATTCACCCATTCAAACACAAACTCATTATTGTGATTAATAAAATGACACAATATATTTTTCACCCTCGTACCATCAACAACAGCACAAGTGCACTCAAAATGAATTAAATTGTCATTTGAATTAATTTTATCACCCGGGTCATTTGCACAACAAATCATGTTCACGAATCTAGGTATGGCCTTTGCTCTCGCATTATCACAGGCCGTCCACAATTTTTTCGGCTTACTATTTTTTTTTCTATATAAAAAAACAGAGGATACGTCATTATAGAATAAAACTGTTCGTTTTTTTCTAATTTCGTTTAGTTTTCCTCTTATTCCAATAAATTTATTCTTATTACATCTGTATTAATTTTGTATCCATTCTTCCCTCGAATCAAAGAATTAATTCAAGGGTGTTAGCCTATTTCACATTGATTGGGGGGTGACGAAAAGAGGTCAGTGGCGTGCTCCTGAAACAGGTGTTCCGACGCCATTAGTATTTCAAGTCACTTTATTGTACGTACCAATATATAATTTGTTTTCCCACTTTTTACCCCCAATCAATTTGAGCTGATAAAATAAATGAGTTTGTTCGTTCATTCGTTCGTTTGTTTGTTCAGATTCAACAATAATGTGATGTGAAATTCATTGAAAAACGAATTGTTACTGGCCAATTAATTCATTCGCGAAATGTGTCAAACGTATTCGAATTCACGTGGTCATTGGCGGGGGCCACACAATTATTTAATCGGACATGTGTATATATATACACACATATATACATAAATATATATGTATACACATACACATGTACACACTATGCAGCACTATTTAATTCAGCGAATACACATCCAAGCACGCACACATGTATACACGCACATGACTATCCGTCGTTGTTCTGAGTTCACATCAGACACATCGTTAATGGAAACGATTCAAACAAATGTGAATATAATGAGGTTGAACTATTTAATCGCGATCATTGCAGATGGATGATAAAATAATATTGATCACGTCCATGAAAGTTGCAGTGACTTTTTTTCATCGTCGACCGGAATATCAAAAGTGACTTCGTTTTATTTCTCATTATTCTTCGTTTTCTTTTGTTTTTTTTTTCTTTCGTTTTTTCTCTAATGATTTTTCTACTCGTTCAACTTTTCTCTCTATTCTCAAATCTCATAATCGTTGAATTGACGTTTGCGCTTTTTTTCTTTCCCGTTGAACACAGTTTCCAAGGATCAATTCACTTATTCTCTTTGGGTTCTGTTCAATGATTAATGTTTATTCAATTTTGATGCAATAATGAATGCTTTTTTTTTTTACTGGGATAACAGCTCGGTAAGAAATTATTTATTCAAACTTACACGTCTTTTTTCGTTTCTTCAGCGCCACCCTGAACACTTTCTTTACCTGTGTTCCCCGCTCAATTGACACTTTGCAGGCCAAACCAACACATTCCAATAATCACCAACCAAATGCATTATTCAAAAAGTTCCATAATCTTTTTCTCCTTCTCGTTCGTTTTTCTGTATCGAGTCTATTTTAAGCAACTCTCGTACGCGAACTTGATTCTTCGGAATTCATATGCCTGTATTCACTGTCGTTTTGGTTCAATGATTGATATTGTGTGTATTCTTGAAAATTAATGCGGTCGTTCAATTAATCCATAGATGAGAGAAATTTTTTCTCTTCATTTCTCTTGTTATAATGCGCGAAACACTTGAATGTCGCCCATCATATGTATAGATAAGCGAGGATGGTGGCGAGATACGAGAAACACTGGCTCGCCCTCGATCAGACCTGCGAATTTTCTGCTTCGTGCGTATTCGACTCTGCTCGATTCTACATGAGGATGAGATGGCGACGAATCGGTGGGGGAGGAAACGCAGCCGAGCCCATAGTAAGTCCTCGTTGCGCGCGACGTTCATAGGGCACCGTTGGCGCTTAAATATGAACGGCAACATTTTAAAATGATTCATTTCAATTTTGTGATCCATCATTGAAAATCAAGTTGTTCATGCGATAAGATTATACTTGGGATAAATGCACAAAAAAATAAATATAGTTGTAATTTATCATCAGAATTAAGGGAAATTATCTCTCAAAAAAATTACAGTAAATGCCATTTAGAGTTTAGTGAACGCGCGCACATGTTCACCATTGAATAATGGATGCGGCGACAGTAGTGGACGAATCAGGGTGCACGCACGTATTTACGTCATGGGAAAACGTTGTATTGATCGGAGAAAGCACCAGTCAAAATCGCTGAACTGAGTCACCGTATCATTCACGCATGTGCCATCTCTGTCGAGCGGGAAAGAATTTAAAATTCAAATAATTTCTATCGATATCAATCGTAATATTTCATTTTCATAATATGATAGAATCCATTGTCATCATCCCAATTAATCAAATTACTGTGAAATAGTTCGAGTTCATTCTGAATTCATTTATAAATTGATAAGCACAATGAAAAAGTTAGAGTAATAGTGATAGGAAAATCAAAGCAAAAAAATTGAAAATTTGTAAATGAATAAAAACTCATTGTGAATGTGCGTGTTCGAGGGCTTTTGGAGTATTCGCGTGCCAAAATATATTTTGGCATTCATCCAATTGTCATCAATCAAGTATGCCTGCGACAGAATCGGATGTGTGAAAAAAATTTGGAGAATAGGAAAAAAAAAGGAAACGAGAATGAGAGGCAGAGTAAAATAAATCGAGGAAAAAAACCAAAGAAAATATAATTATTGGAAAACAGATAATTTTCATATTCTATACACCATGATTGATTGCTATGAAAGGACTAGAGGGTTTACCAAATTTGTTATGGAATTGTCACAATGTGGAAGTATAAGAGAATCAGCGTGAGTGAGAAAAATTGGCAATAGCCGTTGCTGCAATTTTAACTTTTTGATGGGCTCGGGATGTCTCATGCATGTATTCAAATCCCGTATCATCTATGCAGGAACAAGGAGAGGGTGGTAGAGAGGTGAAATGGGGTGTGTAAGATGAGGGGCGAAGGGGCAGAACAGAAATATAGAGAAAGCAGGGCGCTGACCGCGTGTCCTATAGCAATCGCAATTTCACCGCAATGCAGAAGTAGATCTTTGGCTTTATTCAACTAATGCCGAAAAGAAAGGAATAACAGAAAAAATTCATGTGTAAATACTCGGTAAATTATTAATCATAAAATTAGGAATTCTTCATCTCCGAAATATCAAATGATATTACAATCACTTTTGGCGATAATAATTTTTTATGTAAAGAATATTTATTTACAAATATTTGTTCATGTTCACAAGGTTTTTGAGTGTATATTTTTTGATCGTTCATTTCTAGGTAGCGTACTGTACAATTCTGTTTTCACAGGGAATTTTATAAGTAATCAACAGAATATGATATTGAAGCGAACAAATTGTACATTGCATCAAACATATGAATCTTTATATAATTCTTTCCTCTTTTTATGTAGATATAGTTAATCTAAATTCTGAACATTTGTTTTGTTCATGGCACTGGAAATAAATAAGTCAGGACCTAATTCGGGATAGACAGGTACACAGAGCATAATTACTTTCCCTCTCTCATTGATGAGTCTATAAAACTGCCATTTGTCATGAACGAAGTAATGCAACAATAATTGAATTAGTCTGTCTAAAATTTTCGCATGCCATTTTTTGCTTCTGATAGTTGCGTACAAAAATTTATATAAACTTGAAACACTTTTGTTTGTCGTGTGATATTCGTGTCTTGAACAATATCGAATCCGCACGGTATTGTGTATTCAATAGTGGCATATATCCAAATACCTTTGAGAGAAGTGAAAATAAAATGATTCGCATAACCAGAAACATAGAGGGCGGGAAATAATGAGCATTGTCGAACATATTTACCTGTGCAAAAAAGTTTATACATTTATGACGTTCCTGAAAATGTGTATCATCCTCAGATAACGAAACTGGACATCCAGGACATCTAAATGTCCATCGTGAAGTAACCTGAAACCAAGCTCAAGTGTACAGATTGGCAGAGGATGAAAAAAAGGACAAGAAGAACGCATAACTAAAAGATTCATGGTTACCTTGACAGGTGGTTTTCGCGTCAAATGCGATATCAAAAAATTCATCGCAATATCTTCACAATTCATGTACTCATCTACTTTATCTCTAATTGCTTGTGGCAACCAATTTGTATATAAATACATATAGTGTTTATGGATAAAAGCTGCGCCTGTTAACACCATTGACAATTCACACGAATAATTCGAATTATAATTCCATGCATTGTGATAATTTTGGTCCCAAGCGTGGAAACGGCCAGGAAAACCTACAACTTGATCACGATGCTCACGCCATACTCTGAAAATAACTCCTTCAATCAGTTATATGTCACAAGAATGAAATGAAAAACAAAAATCATTTCCTTCCAAAACTTTTCTAATTACCGGAACCCAAACATAATTTCGTCGTGTCTCAAGTGAGCATCGTCATCAACTGACAACACTGCTTCAGTTTCAATAGCATCGAATGGTAAAAACCGATTATTCAAACTATTTCTTGGCGCTTTGATTATCTGAATCATGAGAAATATATTGGATTTACTCAATAGAAATGAAACAATTTTTGATGTCCATTTTTAAGTGAATATGAATACATACGACTATGGGAACACCAATATCCGGCCATCGGAGATCTTCCATTGGCAATTTTGGACTATTCCAGACAACAAGAACCTTATTCAGATATGGTAAACCGTAAAGACGTGCGAGTGCATTAACCAATACTTGTTCACGTTCATACGTGAGAATTACAATTGTGAATTGCTCTCTAGGATGATTTCCACCAAGCGATTCGCTGAATTCTTTACCCGCACCGCCAGCGCCTTTGCCAATCGGCCGAAATCCCACTTCAGAACCTGGAATACATATAAATAAAAATGAAGCTTAAAAAAAAATATTCATCGGAATAACGAATACATCAAATATTCACCAATAAATTTTGCGTCGCTCGATAAAACGGTATCGAATGGCAGTTGTGGATATAAACTGAATGGGTTAACCCAATCATTCCATATCTCATGTCCATGAATCAACATTACCGTGTAGTTTCGTTTGAACGCTGGCGATGGATACGGCGGTTCAAGAGGTCCAAGACTTTCTTCAGCTTCTGCCTCGGAAATTATCGCATCGGATTTCAACGGAATAAATGTGTCATTGAATACACTTGGGCTCGAATTTTGAACGGCAGTCAACGGCGGAATACCCAAACGATCTCTTATCGATGCTACTATTGTATCAACAGCACCCTGTACTGTACCCATAAATCGCTCCCATATTAATCTACCCTGTCGACGCATGTACAATAGGTCATTATCCGGCACTGCCCGCAACAAGAAATGCATTTCGGTTACTCGTGCTTTCGGTAAAAAAATAGCTGCCCTTCGCCATGAAATTACTTCACTATAACTCAATATAACTTGATCGCCACCGAGAACAACGGGAATCGCGCCCGATCTCAATGCCTCATATAATCTTGCTTGTATCGATGATGTTGAGATATAACTTGAATTTATTGGCGCAAGTATTAATGCAAATGTTGATTCACGTAAAATTTCTTTACGTGATGAATCTGTTCCACAAAGTGACCAATCGAACGCCATCCCACCCACATTCTGCTCTTCAGTTGCTGGTACGCATTCAAATTGTATAAAAAACTTATCAAATGTTGTTCCACTAGTCATGTCACGTAAATGCTGAATGATAAAATTATCCAGATCATTTTCATCATCGGCCAAACGTTCTAAATCAATTTCAGCATCGTCAATTTGTCGCGTTGTCATTGATACTTTATTGACTTTCATTTCACCTTGGAATGATAATAAATAACGTCTACGTGCCGGCACCATTTGTGCACATTCTTGCCAAATATCACCACCTGGCGGACCCAGTATTGGTGGAACAATCAAATCGAAACCATCACGATATTGATTACGTTTAAACGTTGATTGTACAATTATTGCACGGCCCGTATCAACATTACTGAATAAATTTGCTGAATTCACTGATAAATCACGTCGCGCGAGATTCAACAATATATGATTGCGGCCATCACCACCCCAATACGGAAGTGACTGTAACTTTTTCACATTCAACATTTTTTCATAGTTTAATGTTTTTGTTGTTTTAGTGACTGATAATATTTCGCCGATTAGAACGAGAAAGACACACGCTTCAGCAGGATTATTGGTTAAATGTGGATTATAACCTAACGTTTGTTTAATTGTCGTGCGTAAAAATCCATCGATATCCCAACCAGGATTCACAATTGAGAACAAATCAGGATCATATAAATATATTGGAAATCCACTTGTTAATGCACATCTACTGTGGTCGAAACAATTGTACATTCGACAATTGCGTGCGTCCATAGTTGGTAATATTGTGACCGGCAGAGAATTAATCAAAATGCGCTTCGGCAATGCCAATTCTGGTGTATTTCTTTCAACCGCTTCGCGTTGTGCTGCTTGCGCTTGTACAACGCTTATTTTCAATCGATCAAGATCCGTTTGTTGATGTAACAAATCTTGTTTCAAATCATCGATACGTTGAGTAAATCCACTAACCTCATTCTGCAAACGCTGACGCTTTGCTTCCAAATCCCGCAATTCATTACTCACAGATACTTTGATTCTCAACATTTCTTCAATCCGTAATTTCAGTTCAGACGCTTTCATTGATGTAAAATCGTCAAACGCCTCGAGTTTTGATCGAGTACGATGGATATCCATTGTTTGATTGTCAGTCTCCACCTGGAATTCATTTTTTCGAATCTTCAATTGGCTTTTGTTCTAAATCAAAAGATTTGTGGAAAAACTCCTCCTACCTTCGATAAATAGTAGTGGCTAAATAGCGATACGATGAATAAAATTAACAATATCCCTATTATTATTCGGGATAATTTTATATGTGTAATCCAGTGACAGATCTCTCTTCTGGATCCACTTTGATGATATAAAGGGACAGAATCCGATGAATTCCCACTCATTATTCCCCAATATTTCTTTTCCTGTATCGATCACTAGATGTATTACATGATGCACCGCTATGATTTATTTTCTGATGAAACAACCTGTAAGTAAACAAACAAAACAACAAAGCATTAATGATTAATAACAATGCTCATTGACCTGAGATATAATAAAATAAAACAATCACACGAATTACCTCCACTAATCGACTCTGACATATCAATTCCATCACCTCATAATCAATTTCACGATGTTATCCATTTTTTTTCTATTCATCTATTTTTCATTGGAACAAAATCAACTGTAAAATATCGAGTTGTAATGTGAACTAACCTAATTTTTCAGACGAACTTAACCTATTTGTAGATATGTACAAATTCATATACCTATGATGATGAATTTGCACCCACGAGTACATATGAGAGAATGAAACAAGTATATAGCCAAGACATTATATATACATTGAGTTTCATTAGATTTTTGTGTTGATAATGTCCTACCACTATGTTCGGCAGTGGCGCTTGAGTCGAGAGATGTCGATGACGCATATTCACAGAGTCTCATGCGCAGTGGTCACTGCGCATGACTACGACTCAGCGGTGGTCAGTGGTAGCGACACGTAGCCATTTTGTTTGTTCTCACACCGGCATTAACGCTTAAACGGAAATTTTACCGTAATACAATGATTCAACGCGTAGAATCAGTGATCACCGTGAATTAACTATGTTTCATGTTTTGCCCAACCATAATTCGTAGTGAGATGTAATTATCTTGAATGCGGTTACTGTATATTATACTACAATCGAACTGACGACTAATTTTGTTGCAATGCATATGAAAATTCAGACCGATGTATCCACTATGGCGCCAGTTACAAAAATCAAGGTGTATGCGTACGCAATCCCGCCAAGAAAATGCGCGGTAGCGTTACCCACGCCAACTAGCATCAGTGAATTTCGAATTTTGTCGTGGGCTTTGTTCTCATTTCTCTATTTCAACTTTTTTCATGAAATTCAGTATGATTCGCGAGTGATTACATTAGTGGTAATAGTGATAAACTGGACAGTCCGTGTGATTATCCACAATTAACGAGTAAACTTGGTGGACACTCACTGTGGTATGGGCTATCAACAGAAGATTGTTTCATCATTGTCAACACCGGTGAGTCAATTTTCTTTCATATATTTACTCGAGTACACTTTGTTGAAGTGCACATGATTGTTCATCTCCAAATTATGAATATTATGGAACATAGTCTTACGCATACACTCTCAAACCATTTAATTTGGATTTTTTATTCAGAACGAGCTCATAACCTCGGGTCTACACAATTTTATTGCCAAATTGTAACACGCCTCAATAGATTATACGAATCATTATTACAATCGTTTCATCTGTTTTCAACTTCACATAATAATCAAACACACTCCTGGTCCCTTCTATTGACATGACAATATTCCATAAGTAAATGAATCGATACATTTCTATTCGCATTTTGTTGTTTCGTTATTTGGAGAGTATTTGAATGGCAACTGGAAGTAGCAGCATCGTAATGAGAAATTCATCTTCATGAAGGAGCATGATTGGTGGAAAGGACGTCTGACCCTTTACATAATATCATCAAGTGGAACGCAAACCCTTGCTCTTCTTCCTTATTCCATAGATTTGGGGATTTTTTTTGTATCGAGAAATTTGTGGTGGATTAATTACTAACAGATCTACTTCCACTTCCACTTGTTGATCCATCACCATGTCTTATTATTCTTTCTGATCTAATAACGGTACCTTGTGCCACACCATAGTGTTCATACGCATCTTTGCCATAAATTGATTCGAGTAATTCAGGAGCTGGAGCAGAGATTTGCTGTGTTGACTGAATAGAATTTATACCTTGAATTGTTTTGAAACTTTGCATCACTAAATGCGATGCGACAGACATTGTTAGAGGATTCAGATTCGATGAAAGTTGATTGATAGATCCATCAATTCTTGTTGGTGATTCGATTTGTCGATTGTTGACAGAAGTTGCATAAGCATGATTGTGGTCACGATTTTTTCTCATTGGCACTTGCGGACTCTTTGGTATGGATCGATAATAGGGAATATTTTGTTCCGGTGGTTGCATAGAAATTTTTGGTGATATTTCCACATTTTTAAATTCTTCAAGAGTATCGGCCGTGATAATTGCACGCTCTGGAATATTACCAGATGGATTCGAATCATTAATAATTTCTCTTGCAACTGAAGAGTCGAGCTCAAGATTATTCTTCGTTATTATTATTGGACTATTGGTTTGTGGTGATGAACCATTATTTCTCAATTGCAATACATCATCAGTTTTGGCTAATGGATCATCAATGGCTGTTGTTGCAAGATTCGGATCGCCATTTGGAAAGCTGGCAAATCTGGCAATAGTTTGCATCTCTGCTGCAACTTGTGGTGCAAATGGATTGCGTCTTTCTAAATTCCTCAATGAAGGTGGTCGACTCTGATGAGCCGATTTCGAACGCCTTCTCGAGCTCGCTGCTGTATTGTCATTGACACCATTTTTCTTCTCGAATGAACGTCGTGATTTGAGTTTCGCATTAGATATTGGTCGTTCAGGAGTGGTTGAAGTTCTTGCACTTGGTCTTCGCTCAGGAAAATGTCGCCCTTTCATACTGCCATTTTCATCAGTCTCTGATACCTCATTTATCGGCTCTATGTCATCAACAGTAGATTCCTCCTCTTCATTCTCTTCAGCAATTGCACTACACTGAATCCATTCACGTATACGGTCACGTTTTTTTGATCTATCAACGGTCGTTTCGATCCCATACCGTGTCAATGTATAGAGCAGTTGATTTTTCTCTTCAGGAGAACTGTGAAAGCTGTACATTGATGGGCATAATTCGTCTCTCTCATCAGCACCGCCTAAATTTCAAGATAAACACAATGAAGGGTAGAAGTAATTCATTCAAATGATTCATTGTTGATTGGTTATTACCATTTAGAGCTTTTTCCGCGCCTAATTTTCCCAACCATCGATCCTCAAGGTATTTGTTTGCTTCCAGTACACTCACAGGTCGTTTTTCCAATTTCGGTTCTAGCAAGCGTTTAAACATTCGTTGAGCACGAGAGCTTATCAATTGAAATAGCTTTGGCTTTTTAGCAATATTCAGTGTTGATGAATGCCAATTAAGGTATTTTGTATACCGTCTGTCGTCCATGGCTGCTTTTTGCCAGGGTAAACAACCAGTCAAACAAACGAATAGAACGATACCAAATTGCCAAACATCGTGGGCCGTTAATGCTCTAAAATTCAACAAACGAAAAATACTTCAGTGCATTATATTGATACAGGTTAAAATTTTCTTCATTTTCACATACTTATATGTTTCGTCAGTGTCAATCTGCAAAACTTCAGGCGGTGAATATGGCAACCATTCATTATGTCGCCTAACAATTGTATTAACACGTCGCGTCTCACCGAAATCACATAATTTTATTCGTGAGAAATCACTTTTAAATACTAAAATATTGTCGAGTTTAATGTCACGATGAACGAGCTCACGACTGTGAATATGTTGAATAGCTGCCGCGAGTTGTCGGGCAACTCTTTTTGAATGTAATTCACCCAGTCCAGTTTCAGTGACATTAGATGTTAAATCACCTATAAAAAAAAAAAGAAAGATCAAATCACAATGTTTTCGTTTATTTACGATGATATGAAATGAAATGTGTATTTTGCATGGTTCATTTTATACCAAGCGGGGCATATTCCTGACTGAAAACATAAAATCCAGCCGTTTCAAATGCAACATCGTATGTTGTGATAATATGACGATGCGCTGACAGATGAAGGCCGTAATGAAATTCACGGTAAAAATCTGTTACTGCTGTATATGCCTTTGGCAATGCTTTCAATGCCATTTCCGTTTGTGTACTCTTGTGCTCGGTCAATAATATTTTTCCAAACCATCCTTCACCAACGATCTGTAGTATATCAAACTCATCCGCAAGATTAACCTAAAGACACGACATTATGAATTATGTATATATATGTATATATATTTATAGAAACCCAAACTTCATTCTGCTTATCTAATCTATTTTTAAAACTGTTGAGGAGCACAAATACTGCAACACATCAGAGTCAGTAGTCGATTAAAACATTATTCTTATAGACTGTGAAATTGGTATCGTTCCTTTTCCATTCGGATTATGTTATATGCATTATTACACTTCGAGGCCAATTCGTACTATACATTGAGGGAATTTCCGAGAAAATAATCGTGCCAATAATGTATATCACTTTATACCGGAAGACTTTTGATATTTTGCCAAGTGCCAAATCAAAATTCAAATTGAATTTAAATGAGAAATTATAAACATCATGAAAATTAATGATTCTTACCTTTTCTAATTCAAATTCACGGATTCTGTGAATGGATCCACCAATAGCTTTTTTTGTCAAACTCATATTGAATTATTTCGACGTTCATTCCCTGGCTAAATGCCAAAGGGCAGCGCACTCCAGGATTAATAAAAGAACAATTCGTTTTTATTTATCTATTTATTTACTTTCTTTTTATCTCGTCACGATAATTGACTCATCTCAGTACAACGACATCATGACGACGCCACATGTGTCCTCTTGCTTACGCGTGTCTTTGTCCTCTATATATTTTTATATAATGTCCATTCACCTGGCATTTCTCAGTAAGAAATTTATTTGTCACTTTATTCCACAACTAAAAAAAAAAGACAAATAAAAGTATAAACAAATGTCTGGCGATGTTTAATGATGAAAGAAGATTGTACACATCAATTCATCGGAGACCATTTGCGCACGACCATGGTACAATTAAACTGACAACAATAACAAAAAAATAAAGTAAACACTTGAGTGTTTTATTTTTGCACTGCGGCTCTCAATCGACGTGTCTATCTTTTGCAATAAGTAAAGCGCCACATTGCAGGGGGACCGATAGGTAAACAGTATAGTTGATGCTGTAAATCATTGCCAAGGGAATTGCACCACACAATACGTGTGTGTAAGTGAAAAATAGTCCTTCGACGACTACATCAGACAATAGTTATTTAGCATGATGTAAACTTTTCTGTATTCGTTAATAGATGTATCACACATACATAACTGTATTGAAGCTTCAGTTTGGGTATTAGGAGAACTGTATAAGTACTATAACGTGTAGGAAATTTTGCCAATTCAGAAATTGAATCCGCGATTTCAACTGTTGAACGAATCGCCTTTTCAATTATTGATGATTCTTCTCAATTCCTATCATTATAATTATTATATTTTCACTCGTTAGCCCGAGAAAAAAACTGATATTTCCGAGACACTCTTTTGTTTTTTCATTCACGTAAGGTGTGTTCTTCTCACCACGTGATTTTCATGACATAAAATGCACAATTAAATCGATTGAGTTCACTTAATTTAGGCTGAGAATTAAGTTATGTGTGAATTATGTCGTAGTCAAAATTTTTACGGTATCATTACAAAGCATTTTGGGTTGTTCGGTGCACTCGCGGCTCGTTCTGTCTGCAGTATTTATAAAACACCGACCGGAAAGCGACTGAGCTGGTTTTGGCGTCGAGCCGGCTTGCTTTGAGGCAGCACGTCGCGACGAAAATCGTACGTCGACGTCGACCGGGGCTTGCACAAATGCACAGACTTTATATCATTATCAGTGGTAGATGGTCGCTTCATAAATTCCAAATATGTCGCACGAACACACGTGTGTACTTAAAAACTTATTACTTATACTTATCCAATTATATCAATTCCACAATGTTTTTAACGAACATGATATTTATTTTTTCGCATAAATACCTGATAGAGGTAGAAATAGAAATAGAAATGGATTTCTTTCTGTTTGTTGTCCTATCACTTCTTCTCGATCGAGAAAGACATTTTATGCTCAACTTCCACTATATTCACAGGGTGATGAATCACTCGCGGAATCAGGGAACTTACAGAGTTCACGTTACGTCATTGCTCCCAATCCAAAAGCTGAGACATTATGGAAGTGCATATCAATTGCATATATGAAAATAAATGTATTAAGATCAGCGTTCTCCGTATAAAATCATTTCCTCAGCAGTATTTTTTCTTCTTTCCCCGAATGCAATTGAATAGAATACAAAATGCGCAATATCCTACTTCTAATATATTCATCTGCTTTCGAACGATACTTGTGAATTCATTTTTCATATGGAAAAATAAACCTCAATAATAACATGAGTGTGAGTATAGCAAGCGTTTGGACATTATCGAATTTTAGGATAAACAAATAAATTGTGAATGGAATAAAAATAAACAAATGCTCATTTTGGAAATGCGATATTCAATAAGAGCATTCCTTTTAAATTCCATTTCCTCAAATATTTACTTGTCCATTTATAATTCAGATATTGTCTTATTTTGTAAAATTTCTGTTTTGTGTGTCAGTCCAGAAGATCATAACATTTTCACAACACGGATTTGTCAGATTTCTCATTGATTGACATAATCTCGATCAACAATAATCTGTTAATATTATTGATAAATTCGCCTCTCTTACCAACAAACAAGGATATTTATTCTGTTTTATCGCCCGAGCTTGGACTTATAGTTCATAATCCAAAACAAAGACGTCGTCAATATCAGCTGGCATATTTCATTGACTAAGTTATTTGAAGAATTTTTTTCATATAAAAAACTCCCCCACCTTCCATTGAACGGGATCATAATCAAGATGGCGCTTAGCCCTGAATTCATCGAAACACAGGTGTCACTTGCTTCGTGAGAAAAATACCTGTAGCATCTTATATTTTTTTTTCTCTACCTGTTTTTTCATTTAATTCAATTAGATTGAACAGGTTCGATTCAATAGATCATTTGTAGCAGTTTTTTTCAAGACCAATATTATTATATTGTCACAACCTGATGACAGAATTGTAAGTTTTTTCTAGTGTTATAATTTTTGCGCACTATTGTTTAACAAATATGTATATTCAGTGTGCTTTTATCTTAATTAACATTGCCGCGAGCACAAGACGAGTCTTGTGAATGTGTAGAAGCACACATAGATATTAATATATTTATTTGGGTATGTGTGCGTGGTGTTCTATCGCAATTTCTCATCGCGCTGTGGGCGCTGGTCAGAATTTGTAATGAATTCTTAATGGATTTGATCAGAAAGTCCAAGTCGTACTTTCGATCAGCATTTACAATTAGAATTTTGGCTTCATCTGGAAATCAAATATATAAATGCTTTTATCATTTTAAACTAATTATTTGTTCACCGAGAGAAAATAAATTGTTTTCTCTGACTCTTGTATAGTGATCTTTCCTATCTGCGCCTATTATAAACACACCCTGGCCTTGAATTATGATAATTAAACGTCGGAATATTTCATAATAATGTCTCCGGTGTGACTCAAATTTATCATTGTCCTTATATGCTTATGAGGTTAGGTTTCGCCATATATAACGTAATTTTAATTTTAGATAGAATTATATATGTTATATACATGCATAACTGCATACTTAAATGTGTACACATGATCGTGACTAATTTCTAAAGTTGTTTTTAACATGATTCTACGGAAGTTTGTCATATAATTTTATCACTGCGACATATTTTGGTGGATTGATAAGTATAATCTGAATCACAAGATTCATTATCAATTGATAGCGGCATATACACTCATTTTCTGATCTTGTCACATTGTCAGGATTTATTTACGATTCAAAATTACAGACAATGAACATGTTTACTCTGGTTTCTTTCGTTTTTTAGGCTACTATGCAGGGAATTGATCAATATATATTGAATCATATATTGACAATTTTTGTCTGATTCAAATGAAGCAACATAAGACTGACTTTATACTTTTCTTTATTATCTAATTTCTATTGAAAGATAAATAAGTTCTGTGCTATTGCACAGAATAACAAACGAGAATAAACACCAATAACGATGGAAAGAACACATGGTATGACGTATTGTGGGGGTGAATCAAATCTTCATGATTATTGGGAAGCGTATCAAAAAATGATGGAAGAAACTAAAATGTTGGATGATTATCTGGATGAAGAATGCAGTCCCAGGAGTTATGACGGTAATTATCTGGCTTAGCATTCCTTTCGTTATGTTTGAACATCTCGATAACATATTGAGAACGGTACTAGAATAAATGACGTTAGAGGATTGGTACAACGAGAAAACTCAATATTTTTTCAATTATTCAAATCCATTTAGAAGGTGAAGAGGAGGCTGAATGGTTGAAAGCAGCTGGCCTTGGTGAATTGACTGAACCATGGAAAGCGGGTAGAGAAGTTCAACCCGAAGAATTAGGCGCTGCATGTCGTCCATTATCACGTGCACAAGCCGAGGCTGTTAAACGCCGTGTTAAATCGTTAAATCACACGGTGAAACAACGATTTAATCAACGTACACGCGCACGAAAACCTGATATACGAGATTTTTTCAAGGACGTTGAGGTATCAAGCACAGGTACCCGATCTCGTAGTGCTACACCTGATTCGTTGGATTCTGTGCCAGGAGAAGCTTCAGATAGTGTTGCACCACCGACAGCCAATTCTATAACGGAAACACACCATACAAGTGTTAATGTCCCAAGTTTTGTTTCAATATTTCATCGAAACTCACAGACCGAGGAAAAAGAAACTGTTCGTAGACTTCCAAGTGCACCGCCTCCCTCATCAATAAGTCCAATATCAATTGTTACACCAACTCCATTAACAGTTCAAGAAATTTTTCGACGTACTGGACATTCATCTCATCGTGGCGATATCGCGTATGATTCGGAGGGTATACAACTAACAGCTTATCAACGATTAGGAACAATTCATCTTGCGAGACCATCTGTTCAACACCTCAGTGGCAGTGACCCAAGTGAAGTTGCAAATCCGAATGATTTAGATGTCAAATCATCGCCAGGAAAATTGTCTACAATAAACGATTCATCATTAAGACGTTCTGATCACAGTCATGCAACAGTTACACGTAGTCATAGCAGTTTATACGGCTGTTCTAGACCCAATGAAAATAATTTGATAACGCATCCGTTAAATCGTACATCGTCACACGGCCATTTGAGCTTTGAGCAAATGTGTCGTGCTAATGAAACTGCTGCAGCATCGTGGGATGTGGAGACGATAGATAGAAATGATGATTATGATCGTCAGGGTGTTGAATTATTATCACAAAGAGATGTCACACGATTGCGACCGTTACTTTGGCTAGAATTAACCGCCGTTTTTGATAAATATAATGTGCCTTTGGTGAAAAGGAAACCAAACAAACGCCGAAGGAAAGGTATTTTTGACGAAATATATTCAATGAAATAGATTTTGTTCATTAGTTGATGGTTTGTATTTCATTTTTTTTTCTTTTTTTTTTCATATTGAAAGCTGGGAATTTATTCGGAGTGTCATTATCGACATTGTTATTGCGAGACAGTCAATTAACAAACGAAGAACACAATATTCCAATGATATTCCAAAAATTATTAAATGAATTGACGCGACGAGGTGTGAAAGAGGAGGGAATATTACGCGTAGGTGGTCATAAACAAAAAGTTGAGAATTTGTGTGCTGAATTGGAAACAGATTTTTATTTAAAACCCATGGAAATTGATAAATTATTCAAACGTACAACGTGCCATGATTTGTCGGCAGTTTTGAAGAAATTATTGCGTGATTTACCACAACCTCTTCTCACTGTCGAGTATATCGATGCATTTTATCAGATTCATGGTGAGTAATTATGTTATATGAATATAATTACGTTCAGTCGTTATATTAACTTAAATGTCAGTATATTCATGACATAAAAAAACCGTACTTCATCAATAATTTTTGTCACTCCAGGTGTTAAAAATCCAAACGACTTAGCATACTCGTTAAATTTATTGATATTATTACTTCCGGTTGAACATCGCTGTACATTAAAAGCTTTATTGACATTTTTCAAATTGGTCGTGGACAATCAAAGTTCAAACAAAATGTCCATTCACAATGTTGCAATGATTGTTGCACCATCATTATTTCCACCACAGTATATTTATCCACGCGATCGTTCTGATTTAACTGCTCAAGTGAACATGGCAGCTGTATGCTGTCAAGTGACAGAAGCGTTGCTCAATAATATTGATAAACTGTGGGATGTGCCGAACAATTTAATCGGTCAACTACATCAGCAGACAGAGGAAGATAGGTATCGTAAGTATAAAAAGAAATGGTAAAATTGTGGTAATCAGTAGTAGTATTTAAATAATAAACAAATTTTATTTGTCCTTTTTTTTGGTGCCTTTCTGCCATTTGTAAGATAAGAAGAGCACATATGTATTCGTGTTTGCATACTATTGTTATTCTATAATGGAGGAATAAAGTTAAATAGAGTTAGTCCATTTAATTTAACAGATAACAGCACTGATAACCGAAAACGAAACATTACGAGAACAATTTGCAAGTGCAATAATATTTATTTAAGGTCACAATTTTAGTTATTTGTATTCATCACTACGTGTATTGTGGATTAAGTTCGTACTGCTGCACGAAGAATCTATTACGCTCCAATTGGATATCTAAAAATTTTTGTTCATTTTAACTTTTTCTCAAAGGTGCTATTAATTTTTTTCTCTTTTTCTTTTGGAGACTAAATGAATTCGAGGATACAACAGTTAGTCATATAATAAGCCTTTTTGATTCCATACATAGATCATCCTCGAATATGAAAAATGAGAAAGAAACATTTTTAAATGTATTATAATATGAATAACTTTCGAGTGGCATTGTTAGAATAAATTCCTTAAATTTATCCATCGAAAAAAAAAAAATATTTATGTCTCAGTTTTGGAGTGATAAGTCTTGTTTACATCTGAAAATTTTATTACTTTTATATCTATCAGATTAAACCTAGACGTTTTTCGCTTCCTTCAAAGACACTATACAAGAGTCGTATTCTTTTTCTTTCTGTTAGTTCATCCGACATATTCGACCCGCCATCATATTCTATAAGGTGAACAAATTGTACATATAAAATTTCCATAGTTTTGTTATGTATAAAGTGCCAAAGAAAAAGAAAAAATACAAAACCATATTTATATTTTCCATTCTTCATCCGCCATTCCATTCTTACTCGTTAGAGGGCACTGGCCTAAATTCGCGCCTGAAAAATTGATCAGAATACGATGAGTCGTTTAGGGGTTCGTGTGTCACTTCCTGATACTCATTTGCCATCTTCGGAGTAACACTCTGTTCATAGCTATCAGCTTCTGATGGTAGAGTAGGTTCGTAATATTCCATTTTAGATTGATCGACGCTATTGTATTCTAACACCTGTGGTATTACAGTACTTGGTGCTAGAATTGATATTGACTCATATTTGTGTTGATTCACAGCATGTGGTTTGGGTGTTGAAGGTTCTGATTCTTTGTAAATCATATGATCGAGTATGGTTGAATTTTTTCCATCCAAACATTTTGATTTTTTTCGGTTCTCTGAAAGAGAAAATTTCCCCAATGAGTAACATGCGATTATTTCACTCACTGAGAGTATGAGTGTAGTGAATGAATCACCCTGATCATTATCCTCTATATTCTCAAAGTGTGGGTGCTCAAAATATCATCGATTCCGAATAATTTGGGAATGACAATGTGAACGAAAAGTCTGTCTCTTTTGATATTCATTTAGGTATACGTTTTCGAATAAAAAAACTTGAGATATCCTTACTCTGAAATTCCTCGATGATGAGTTCAAATTCATTTTTTTCAAACAAAAATAAATTAACCCTTCTGTCAAATCCAATAGTTGCCCGCGGTAAAAGTTTTTCCCAATCTTGTCTTGATCCAATAATTGTAATATGGTGACCACTCGCTTTGAACAGCGACAAGGCTTCAAAATATCGAGATCCACGTGTAGAATCAATGATAGCAATTATTGATACTCTGCGACCATTATACATAGAAATGTCGTTGTAAATTTGATTGATGTCGACCTTTGTCACGACATTTTCTGCAAAATTCTTTCCCAATGTATTTAATACCGCTAGAACCGCGCAATTATCTGTTTGATTCAGAGATAAATGAATTGGAGGGTCAGATATATATGCTGCAAAGCCTGCTTTCAGATCAGATGAAGTACTGCAAAAACAAAACATTGAACAACACACCACTAAAAATACTTGAACTCCATTTCAGATTCCGACTTACGGAAAACCAGCTATAAATTGTTCAGCAAACTTGAGTGATAATGATTTCATGAGTAACAAAGAATGATCGAGGATGAGATAATATCCCGAGCTCTTTTGTATATCATGACTCAATATCCGTATCAATCTCGATGTATAGTCCTGTACATTGAGACAAAGAGGAAATTCTAACAAATCTTGTCCGGACATCCATCCATTTTTGAATGTGCACGTAACATTTTTAATACCCATCAATATCAAATCGTCATCGCATTGCAATACACATTGCCGACCGCCGGTTTCATCGGTACATTTCCACGTACCGTTTTTTATCGATGGTGGGAAATCGCATGCTGCAGCAAATGATGATTTCACCATTAGAAACACACGACAATGAATATGAAAATGTTAATTGATATGTTATTCAGCAACTTACTTATTTTACATACAAACGACTGTTTGCTATCGCAATCAAGTCCGTACAAATGAGCTTTCACATGATCAGTTCTATCCAAATTGAGGCAAAGTGAATTGTCGGATTCATTACCAACGTCACCTTCAATATTTGCCCATGGTGGAAAACCGAAATGATTCTTTTTTCCTGGTATTAATCGGCCGTTACCAATCCAACGCCATACGCCAGTTCTTATATCATACTGACCACCCAACCAAACGTGAGATATCTCTCTTGGATGATCTCCCATCGCGTCAATAATCCAATTAATGGCATTCATATGCTCAACATATGCCAAAACACTTCCTCGTTGGCTACAAAAAGTTTTACTCTTCATCCACGTCATGTGAGTGGCATAAAGTATGTATGTACTATTTTCATATGAGAATTTCACTGGCTCATCCATCCAATCATCCTCATCGTCGTCAGAATCTACAATTTAATATGGAATATGATTAGGAAAGCGGAGAAAATACATTGTCAGGCCCTTGAACATTATATATAAATTGACTTACATTCTTCGCATACGAAATCACGTTTACGATCACACGACAATTCGATGAAGCTTGAATTATTTTCTATATGCCGATCCAATAATAAGCAACCATCATTTTTTTCTGGGCGACCAAATCTCCAAGGAGGAAAACCACTTTCATCTGTTAACGGATTCAATGTTGATCCTGTTGCCATCCAAACCCACTGACCATAACTGAAGTGTCCACCAATCCACACGGTCTCAAAATCTGACGGAAATAAATTCATGGAAAAAGAAAAAATGTATATTGTGTATTTAGATAGAATTCATTGATGATTTATATTTATCTATTCTGATATTTATTTGATTTTTTATTTCTTTAATGAACATTTCATGGAGAAACCTGGTCTGGTCTTCGTCATGCTATTAGCGAGAATGTGAATGATGATAGAACTCTTCAGAATTGCCAAACGGGCCCCTTGGGTACGACAAAACGTCGCGGCTTCTTGCCAAGTAACTCTCCCATGATAAAGAGTAAATGTATTTTTGTTAATTCGAACCCACTTGGATGGGACTGGACTAGTAATAATTTCCTCGGCATCTGAAAAGTGTCACAATAAATAGGCACAATTTGTTTACGTTTTCTCCTCTACCATTTTATGTTAATATTTCGATGTTGATTTTGCATTAACTATGAAAAAATTTGACAGCAACCTTTTTCGCATATAAATGGTCGTTGTAGTCGACAATCTAAATCAACAAAATTTGGATTTTGATGCGAGCGACGATCTATAGCCAGACATTCTTTTGTTGGTCGATTAGAATCGCGAATCCACGGTGGAAAACCTTCGACATTTGATTCTGCAGAAATTTCATTCTTCTCGTTACTTTCTCTATCAATCCAATACCAGATTGAATTTATTCTTCGGCCACCAAGCCATGTATCTTCCATCACTATTGACAGCACAGAAAAAGTAATAGAAAAGTTGTTCATCCAATTTAAATTATTCATACACGAATGTTAGAACCTATATTTGATTCTGCGATAGATTCTGCCACGCCCAAAGCCTTTTTCATGGTGTCCAGCACAGCCAATCGGGCGCTGTAACTGCGGCAAAGAATTCTCGCCTCCACCCAAGTGACACGTTGAGAAAAAAATAAATACTGCATGCCATTCTTATAGTAAGATTCGACCACGGATTGACGCTCTCTGCCGCCTAGATTTCCAATCGGTATCAAAATGAATCGATGGCATAAACTTCAATAATTACATAGATACTCACACTCATCTTTGCCAAAAAGGTTTTTACTCCATTCAAAATTCTTTGATGATGATACCGACGTTTTTATAGTGATTGATAAAAATAAAAATATTAGCACGACTCTCAACATTATGTTCATTCATATGCGTAATTACTGATTGAATTTATTGCAAGTGACAGTGAGACATGTGATGAAGAATATTGGCAAACTTGATTAGATCGCTTCAATGAAATTTAACTTAATTCCATTTGACGTGGAGTTAATTGTACTCGTTTATGAGCGAACCGGTTCGTGAAACTGTGTACCTATACCGATTTCATCAACATTCAATAATGACTCAATCATTATGCACTTGATTACTAAATTTCTAGCTTTAGTTTATTGTTTCGCGTCCGATAATTCTCGTAATTTTTCAGATAATCCACAGGGAGAAAAAAAATAGAAAACATTTCTTACACCACGCGCACTCGATAATTTATTGTTTGATATAAATATTTCAACATTGAATAATGATTACGATACAATTTTTATTCTCCTTCTTTCAATGAATCGAAGCAATTATTCGATCAAATGCAACGTCACCGATTATTGGCGTGAATAAAGAGCACGACAATTCTTTCGAGCAGCATGAAAATAATATTGGCAAAATAAAAAGTACTTGGGCAAGTCTTTGTGTATAATCCACACGTGCATGTAGATGGTTCGTCAACAATGACAGTGCTGAATCGCGGGCATTGCTCATTACTTGGAGTCCATCAACTGATTCAGTCAATTCTGTTGTGAAAAAATTCATTTAATCATTACGACAAAGGAAAATAATGAATAATTTGTTTTTTGATTATATTAATCACCAGGTCGACATAATGCAAATGTTTCCAAACACAGAAATTCAATGTCATCCAGTTTGTGTTTCCTCATTAAATCACGTGCCGTGGATAAGCATGAAATGATCGTTCTATTTATCGTCGAAATTTGTGGTTGAATTTCGACTAAATCAATTGGCCAAGTTGCCGCTCGCAAAATGAATATGGCCGACCAATTTTCTTGTAGCATTGCATTCTGCTCAATGATATTCATTGTTGAAAAGTCAATGTGCCTCCTAGCACCGCGTATTGCTGATAAAAATATTTGTGCAGCTATTTCATAATGTCTAGCCTCATCTATTGAATCAAATATAAGTGTTGTTAATTCATCATTTGCCGTCTCTTTGTTATGATTACTTTTTTACCGTTACCAGATGGAATAATCGATGGCAAAATCGGCCCACGTAATAATGATGAATGCAAAATTCCTGATCGCAATTGTATTCTATTAATGTCATTCATTTGCAATGACAAAGTTTTCGTACCAATAATATAAGCCAACGAGTCACTTGAATTCCACGATAATGTTGTGGTTGATGATGAAATTTTACTCCGTCTACGCGGCCCTCTCTCTTCCTGAACAGCTACAAAAATATTTACAGATATTTATTAATACCTGCGCACAAATATATTGGTTAAAATTGATCACACTGTTATTGGTAATGGTGTGAATGGTAGAGAGCACTGTTATCTAACGTGTGGTCGTGATTTATTTGCTAACCACCGACTTTGACAGCCCACAGTTCTGCTATAAGTATTCTCATCATGTATATGTATGTATGTGTATACAGTCGGCATGTCAATTATTAATGTTGACACATCCTTCACCACATTGGTCAAACGCGTGTCCCCGCCACGCGGCCTCTATTTGTTTCCACTGGTCGCGATGTTTTACCACCCACCCAACCCTTGTCCTGCTGTCGAAATCCGTATTCAGTCATTCCTGTTTTCTTATTAACATGGTGCTTCAGCCTAGTGATGGAAAATATTTATCAGAAATTTTTTTCTTGTTTGATAAGGGTGGACCAGGGTGTGAGTTAGAAATAATCGATTTCTTCTTTGTCACCTTCACTGAACATGTACATTGAATAATATGTCATGATATAATACTAAGCATTTTATTTTTATTATGTATTGAAATTGAAACTTGAAAGATATAATCATTCTATGAAGAGTGGGGGTCGAGCCTAGTGTATCTCAGTAATTTTTAAGATTCAATTTCATTACCTTCACTATTCATTTGAACGGCAAAACATTTTCTCAATCTGCAATAAGGACACCAATTTCTTCTTGCTTTATCGATCGAGCATGCACCGGTGCCTGCTGCAAAAAAATTTTATTCCTTCCTCCTGTCAAACTCTGACTGCGTTGGCTTCATTCTTTTTAATGTACCTATGCAAGTGTAAGTTGTCCTACGACGTACTGATCTCTTGAAAAAACACGAACATCCATCACAGCAGTAGACTCCATAATGTTTACCATAAGAACGATCACCGCAAACCTTGCAAGGAACCGGAGTAGGTAGAGATCTCCCTGTTTCAATAAATAGTCCCTTGTTTTTTCCCACATATGGATCCACAAACTAATAGTTACCAGCAATGAATTCGTTCATAGCAATCAATCAAAAACTCACCCATTATATATCACACTTTTTTTTTATCTCTTCTTCCGAATTTTTTATAAATAATATTCGAGAATTGCGACTCAACTGTTGCTCGATCAAAAGGTGAACTGAATATGACCGTTCGATTCGTTCAGGTTCACATAACTCGATCATAAATCACCACACGGGGGTGAAATATGAGGGGAGGTACTGACAGTGGTAGTGGTGGTGGTAGTGAGGAGTACGGTGAGACAAGTGCCAATGCTTTGCCCTAGATAATAAAAAATACCACGGAAAAATATTCAAGGATCATTTCCGGTACACAGTTGACTTATAAGGGGTCTATAATTGTCCAGGAATATGCAAAACAATGTTTTCCATTTTGGTTTTCAAATTTTTTTATTTTAATTTCAATAGCACAACTATTTACGCTCTAAATTTCATTAATCATTAATCTATACTATAATTTTTATCTTTATTTTGTCGTGATGCATATATTTGTATATGTATTGAATATGATTTAATGATTCTTGGAATATTATTTACAAGTGCAATGATTATTAGAATCAATCTATATGATCCTCGACTATTCACATGTCAAATTAATTATGCGATGCTAAACTACGCAAATGACGATTTGTTTTATTTACACGAAAGGCAGATAGAAAATAATAATACAATGTAAACAAAAAACGGAAAAAAAATAAGGGAAAAAAAAAGATATTTTTAGGTGAATGAGAAGAAAAATTTCTTATTTGTGTTTGTGTGCACTAAAAAAATAACTTAAATATCACACATGGAGTACTTCATCAACCATAATTACAACATAATATTCTTTCCGCCTCATCAACGACAATTTTGATTGCGTATCTTTTTTTCCCCTATTGTCGTACATGGATATTCTCATGACGAAGCCAACAGTTTCGCAGCACTTGTTACATGATGCTGATGATGATATGGCGTCTCTTGGGCATTATAATAATTTTGTTGATGCTCACTGGTTGGTGTGTCGATTTGATGATGCGGATGTTGATAATATGACGTGTATGGTTGTCCGACTAAACCGTCACAACTTCTCGGCTCAATTTTAACAGTTGGCACTACGCCATTTGTTAATAATGAAGTGTGACCAAGGTACACTGGCCTATCAGTTGTGATTGATGCCGATGATTTTGTTGAATCGACTTGATGATGCTGTTGATTATTTTTCAAATCTGTAAAATTGTTGGAAAATCATGAAAATGATTCAGTCATGCGGTAATTATCAGATGGTTTATAATTTATTAGACTAAAATAATCAAAATAATCAACCTACCATTAGATGATGATGATGTGGTTGATGCTGTCGCCTCATGATCATTTCCTGATGATGATCTGGATGCATTTGGTTCTGGCGTCTTCTTCGGTTTCCGTTTACGCGTTTGGATACCGTCTTTGCGCATCGCCAATGGCCGATTAACGCCATGTAATTTGAAATAAAGTCCACATGCGTTGCATACTGGTTCACCTTCGTTATTACGCCTCCAAAGAGTGGTTGTCCTGGTGCCACAATTGGTGCAACACAATCCAAGTCGTCTTGTCGCCGTCTGGAATTCGGAGATCTGTCCCATTGCCAATTACAATTGCCGAACGGCGATAAACTCATCTTAGAAATCTATCTTAATATTCCAGTTGATATGTTGATTGATCATAACCCATTTGTGACAGGCATTACTACTTTTCTTCTCACTTTAAATTCATCCCGGATCATCCGATAAAAATGAAAATTACGGAAATACTTACAAGGCGCTTGGATGGTTTTATCAGCGGTCTATTCATGCCATTCATCTTGTGATAGAGCCCACAGGCATTACACAAATAATGTCCGGTACCATCGCGCCGCCATAATGGGGTGGAAATCGCTCCGCAATTAACGCACTCACGTCCCTCAGCAAATTGAAACTCCATCGCCGTATCTGCGACACATAAATTAAAACAAGCAACTTTTTAAGCATCATCTGAATTCCTTTGACCGCGCACGCCGGCGCAAATAATTTAAATATGATAAGGAGAGAAAGAAGACGTGAAAGAAAAAAAATTGAAAAGAAAAAAAAATATAAATATTTAAAAATAAAGAACGAGCGGTCTGTGATTCCATCTTCTGTTGAATTTTATTTCAACCATTCGCAATTATTGTGTGTATTCATATTGATTGTCCATTTGAATAAATTATCGTTTTATATTGCTTTTGATCATCCGATCAATATGAACTTATGACTTTCAAAATACATGGGTATAAATATATAAAACGATCATTGACCTGTCTTCTGATGACATGAAAAAATACTGATTTCCACTCTTCTATATCAAAATCTTTTCCGCCTTGCGTCACACAGTGTCGCTATTGAACTTATGAACGCGTCGACCACTCCTGCCATCTATTCGAGTATCCGTTACCCATCGAAAATTCCCCATCGATAATTCAGTAAGTGGTATGTTCTCAAATAATAGACTTCATCCCGATCGGAAACGATAAATCAATGTGTATAGTGATGCAAAATTTCAGCATCAATTTTAGTAATCAATACAAGATCCTGTATTCCATTGGATGGACCGAACGAAGAATGAAAAAGTAATGAAATACAAATATTCCCGATACAATCCCAAATTTTACCAAATGGTGAATTAATTCTTTCTTATTGTCGACTTTTTGTCTTATCGAAAACACTTGAAATTCATACTGTTGGAAGGTCAGCATCGATTACAGTACTAACCACCAAGTGGTAATAATTCTCGGTCATCTGGTAAATTCAATTCGAATTAGAGTGATGTTCAATGTATAGCGCATGGCAGACCTTATGTCTATGTATCTGCATATACCTTCTCGATATAGATATATATGACAATGTAAGAGCGTTAAACATAGATGAAGAATCGTGTGGTGGCTTTTAAGTGGCGCAAGCTCAGTTGAACTGCACCGGGAAACACTCGAGGTGAAACACACACACATTCAACCGCATCCTTCAAAGAGAGCCGCTATCAGCTAATTCTCTTTCAACTCCCTTCCCATCATTCCCGCCGTTGTGGAGCGCACATGGCCCGTGTGGTTAACCGCTTCTGATCTGTTGGCTGAGAGCGGAACACTAAGGAATAAGAGTAGCAAACTCATTTTTACTATAAAGGATATGTCACTGCTTCCGGCGCCGTCTTCTTCAATGAAGATATAATATATTTACAATTTCGATCAGCTCCTGTTGGATGCAAGAATGAAAAAAAGAAAAAATTTGCGAAATTACTGAGAGCAAATGGAAAGAAAGTCCTGAATCAATGGAACAGCTTTTCATTTTGTTTTCTTGATTGGATATTATTTTTCGCTATGTATACATTCTAGACAACCCGTCTGTCTGGCTCACTTTATACACAACCCGCATCGCCGATAACGTTCTCTCTCCCCCTTCCCACTGCATTTATGTACAATATATATAGAAATGTCGATAAGTATAATCGGTGCATATAGGAAATTGCGCCGTATCTTATCGTTTGCGTACTGCAAGTAGTCCGCTACTTCTCCTTCCCTATATCACAGTCCTCTTTTGCATGAAGAAATTCACCTACACCGACCATAAATTAGCTTGATGTACAGAACACTTCACACGATCACATAATTGCATTGTTCCAAGAGAATGATATGAGAGAAATGAAGAATAAATTATGAAACTGACCGTAAGGTGATGCACGTTGGAAAGTAGAGCCATCATAGGGTCGCCATGATGCCATCATAGCAACATTTTGCGCATAAAATGGCGATGAAAGTGTTGAATGTGGATGTCCAGTATGGGGATGACCAGGATGTGGATGTCCATGGCCGCTATGAGCACCCATGCCTGCACTAGCACCACCCGTATGTCCAGTCAATGTGTGATGAGCATAACTATCTACTCCATGTTGCCATGATGTTGTTTTATCCCTTAGAAAATAGAGATAAAAAAATCGATAAAACAACCGAACATAGCTTATTGTTTGGGAAAAAAATTAGAAACGTTTCCATAACTAATTGTGTGGTAATCATAATGATGATGATGATGATAAGTGCAGAGACGCTACTAATTTTTGGCTTAGTTTATTTGGAAAGATAATAAAATGTGTTCTCATGTAAAAGAGCACACAAGCATATAGAGTGAGGGTTGAGTAAATACCATGCGGGCGATGCGGAACCCGGAAATGAGTGATACTGCGCTGTGGCTGCTGATGGAATAGTTGGTCTTGATGATGGCACGTATACAGGCGCTTGTAACTGTTGATTATGTTGTTGTTGTTGTTGCTGCTGTTGCTGTTGTTGCTGTTGTTGTTGGGATTGAGTTTGGTAATCGGTTCCCGCACCGTAACCACCGGCTCCGCTACTGTGGAACATTATCGCGTCCACTGGGTCGAGTGGGCGCTAGTTACCACCACGGCATTTGCTGTAATCAAACAAATCGTCGAAGTTATTAGTGAATGGTTATTTGAGATGATTTAATCGCACATCAAAATTTTTTTGAGCTTTTTTCTAATTCATGAGACAATCCTGCCGCAGTATTTTTTCCCCGCCAAGTAAAACGAAATCGAGCGCCATGGCTGATGGTTTAACCAACCCAACTGCAAATTCCCCCACAAGTGTGAATTTATTGCCGTATTGCGGGGCAAAATACTCCAACTATCTGCTTCTTCCTCCCTCGTGCATCGCGACGTTGAATTGTAGGGGGGGGAAAGGGGAATGAAAGGGAAAGAAACACACACATATAATGTTATAATGCTGAATGTAAGAGAGAGATAGGGAATATCAGACACATCGTCTCCACCTCCGGTGGATTTCGCTCAGCCCGTGAATCGGAGATACTGATAGCGGCCATTGCGGCCACGAATACCAGCCGCGTGTAGGCGGGACCAAACGATCCCCCTTTTATGTATATAATGTTCGTGATCTAAAACTTTACTACATTACACATGATGATTACTCTGTATTTTATATTGTAAAATACAACCACGAAATTTATCACAATTCTTTAGCACCTGGTTGAATTATTACTCTCGTCATTAATGTTGTTTTTGGATCATTGGAATTTGGGAAATATTTATTCAAACAATTTTTTCCACTCTCGTTACGATACATCAAACTCTTTTTCATATATTTTTTTCAATTTATGTGTAGCTATATTGCAATTTTTATATTCGATGTAACCTATTCGTAATATCGAGTTATATATATGAGTACACAATGGATATCTGAGAGAAAGTACTGAATTATATAGTTTTAGTCTAATATTATAGAAAATTTATACTCAATGATATAAATCGGTGACAATATGTACCAGGGTTCGAACTTTTGACGTATATATATAGTGATTTCGTTAATCCGGTAACGCGAGTTTTATTACTGTCTCACCTGCAGGCATATAAGTATATAAATAAAAACAACTGAGTTGTGAGCACACGTGCTAACCAATGGGCGAGTAATATATGTATATATATATACGTCTTAACTAAGTAACTAGCTTGTGGTATCATATGTGTGCGTAATGCATATTTATACTTCAGGCATGCAGGTGTAAATCTTTCACAAATATGTATACACGATCGCTCAATGTCCTACTTCATTTTCGGATTTAATTTTCGGTTTTCTTGTAGAAGTTGTTACAATCACAGTGCATTGAAATTTTCTATTCCGTAATCGAGCATTGATCAACAAAATATTGTATATATATATGGTTGATATTGATTTTGCGAGTTTATATTCCCTATAAAATGTTCATAGATATAATCATTAGCGTGGAAGGATACAAATGGAAATTGTATGAATGAATTGATAACTTAAAAATAGTAAAGTTTCGGAAGAACATTGCCTATTAAGATTTAACATCAGCGTTTAGAAGAAGCAATGATTTTTTCTGGAGTAGTTGCTGTGACACCAAAAGCAGGAGTGTCGTTGGCGCCGGCTGGCTCGATCTCAATACATTTAAAACCGTATTAGTCAGATTCTCTTTACTTTTTATCTATTATTTTCTCTCTGCATTAATTTTACGTCCAAGTAGCCGAAAAGTCTATACACTATTATTTTTTTCACAATGTTCTGTGGTGATTTCTCAAGTTGTGGATGACATTGAATGAACATTATTGGGATTGAAATAAAGTATTAGAGTAAAAAATAGGAGAAATGAACAATGATGAAGAGCATCATCAGGAAAGGATGAAGAAAAAGCAGAAGAAGTTTAAGAACATTAAATGCATCTCAAATATCCATTTGCTGCATCCAAACGAGCACCTTGAGGATCTATGGGTTTATTGATCCTGCGCGACGCTATTTCAGTGTGTATGCATGTGATTATGAAGTGCGTCTGGTGTTGAAATTTAGGTAAAAAAGGAGGCATAAATAATTTTGATGAAAAGTATAAAATAATTATCATTCATTCGTCTGTATTTCCAAACAGTAAAGAAAATAATTTAAATTTTATTTCGGTGAAGATTTAATGGATAGATTTTATTATCCAAACTCATTGCTATTTTTGTTTTTTTTTTGTTTTTTTTTCTATATTTGTTTTTTGAAATGAAAATTATGTTGAGAGTAAAAAGTATATCTTCGGTATTGGACGTAAGATGGAAATGCTGGTCAAACTGCCGGAGGACCGAAAAGATATTCCAATCGGGATTGTCAGAGTTGACCGTTGGTCGGAGGCGCCACGGCGCCGATCGCGTAGAAGGGTTTTCTTGTAGGTCTCAAACATTCACAAATGCTTGGGTGACGCACACTCAACCAACACCCATGAACGTTCACGCGTCCCGAAGAGACGCGCTCGATCCTCTTTTTTCAACCGCTTGTTGTCTTTATTTTTTACGGCAGTTCCTTTCCTCTTTTTTTCTACCGCACACTACTCTTTATCTCTCTCTGTTTCTTTTTTCACTCGTAAGTCCGATCGTCCGTGTATCATGTTCGCGCACACAGACGGGTGACAACACACTCGGCGTCAGAATCCGGGGACGATCATCACGGTCAAAAAAACCCTGAATTTGTTGAGAATTCTCACATATTATACATTTACATCAATTCATTTTCCATTAATTTTAATCTTCTGGAAAATTTGGTTTAAATCTTATGTCTGTGGGATTTACCTCTTTGGAAAGAAGCACTAATTTCTGTATTTTTTTTTTGCTAGTGTCAACAAGCTTCTATGTTGAAAATTTTTCCGAAGTTTGTTTTCCAGTTCCTATTATTTCTATCACGAAATATTTTCTCATGTTCTGGTATATTTCTCTTCCATGTGAAAACGAAACCACAAGCGAGCATATAAATAAATTGTATTAATTGCGAAATTGAAACGAGGTTGAGTATATAAACAGAATTTTTACTCAATAACGTTTTTGAATATTAAATAGGAAATTCTTGACAATAAATTCAAGCATGATATATTGAGTATAAATTGTTTGACAATATTATTTGATTGTACGTATATATGTTCGACGGGTTATTTATACATATATCGAATAAAATCAGATTACCGAAGTGTAATTTTACTAGCAACGAGACAACAATCTCTGAGACATATAGTCATAGGTAAAATTGTATATATTACGTATGCTAATTGTGACTGGTGATTTTTCAAATGAGAAAAAAACGTGAATTATCCGTCCCTTGTATCACTCTCGATTGTCGACCGTATTACAAGCCGTTTATTCACGGCCGCCAGGAGCGAATCACTACTATGTATATAATGTACATATATGAATCCACCTTTTGGTTATATATTTCCTTTCAGACCACAGCCTGTTAAATACTTCATTGACCGCATATACAGCGATGACGATCAAGGACGTCATCTTCTTCTCTCTGCTTTTATTAGAGTGTATTCCACTCATCGGGGCTTTTTTTTATCACAATTCTTTATTTATTTTATTAGTTTCTTCACTCAACTTGAAACAATTTCTATAGGCGTAAAATGAATGTTTTTCAACTGTTTTTTAAAAGCCTTCCGTCCAAGATTTTCCATATGAAAGAATATCCCAATGGATTTTTCTTAATTGTATAATATTGTTTTTTTTTATGTGCTACTTTATGCTCGATTTTTGTTAGTTGAAACGGTAGACTTGACAATGAGTTAGTAGTTACTCATACTATCGACACTTCAGTTGTCACTGGCGCCTATTGCCTTATTTTTCTATCTCTTTTACTCGTTCTTAATGGTCCCATCGGCCGGTGGGTATAGGGTGTGCAACAGGCGCGAACGAGACGGTAATCCGAAACCAAGATGCAAACACGAGATAAGTTTCAGATGAGAGAGATGTGAAGTGTGGGATGCGGGTAAATGAGAAGTCTTAAAAGAATAAAGGGAGATAGAAATGAAGAGTATTATAGTCTTTCACCTTTCGGCACGCGCCTTCTTTTCTCTTCCATATTCATTCCATCGGTTGATAGTATCACTACACTCTTAAATGTTCCATTTTCGATGACTAATTGAAAAAAGAGCCTGGTTTATTATTCTATGCAAGCGTTTTTTGATATATTTAAGAATTAGTGAAGATAAATGAAAATTTACAGATATAAACATAAATATTGCTTAAACGTAATCAGTGAAAAACTCTCGTGTTCATGTGTGTCGTATTTATATATCGTTTTCACTCATTTCGGGCGCATTCATAGAACCTAATCCAGAACATTGATTTTCTATATCGCAAACCAACGAATAATTCTGCAGCATTGTGTAAATATAATGCCGTCATCCACTGTGATTGCAATTTATCAACCATACATAAATAATGTATCGTATTTTATCGGTTTATTTTTATACTGAATCGCTTATTTATTTAATGCGTCTTTATCTTTCTTAATAAAAGGCATTTTCACACTCCCGTTTTGGAAATAGTGAATAATTTTGAGATATAAACAGTATGACGTACCATATCTGAAATGGAAAATACTGAGAGTGAAAAAAATGAAATGAATGGGTGGGTTTTTATCAACTTTACGTAGGTATTAATACACTTCGCCCTTTGCGTAAATTAATTTCTTACTTGCTCATTTTCCCTCTATGGCGTTTCGAAATATTGTATGAATAATATTCAGCGCGCAAATAAATCAATCCCTCGTATTTAGGCCACTGCGCATAATCCTGCGTGCTGGCACGCACTTGTCTTATTTACTTTTGAATTTATGACACATATACATATATACATATATATGAGAGGGTCTGTAATGTTGATTTTTCGTTGAATTACAGACAACCCGCCACACAGTACAAACTATTGCATGAGCAATAACGTCAATTTATTATCTATCTACTGTTTACGACATTCTATTTAATTTATTGCCATTATATTAAAGGAGTGAAATGTCCAACTGTCTATTGAAAATCATATGCATTTTTTCCAGTAACAATTCTATATTTTAACATATTTCATTATAAACCATCATTATATATTTTTCGCCCGTAACACAATTTTGTACGCAAATATTTTTTTTCATCTCATAAATTATTTTTCATGTCTTGCGTGTGAATATATATTTTTCCTCTCATGCACAAGAGAAGCATCAAGAGGAATGCACGCGGGATCCGCGTACAAGCGAGAGCGACACCCGGTTTGCCTACTTACGCCTACTTTACATGAAATGAACGGTTGGATCGTGCTCGTGAACATTCCCTCGACGTGGACACACAGTGAAGCTGTATGTACCAGGGCGAATATCGTTTCAAGAGAATTATAAACAATAAAAAAAGGGGAAAAAATTTATTCGCCTTATATGTGAATGTATTTATATTCATGTTGTGAAAAATAGCATTGGAATAAATTTTCTGCAGTAAATCTCGAGACAAGTGACGCACTGGGGATACTATTAAAAAAAATTGTCATTACAATTACAACTTTTTATATATACACTTATATATTTTGATATTTTATTTTCCTCTTTGTTTGGGTTTTGTGTAAATTAAAATGTCCGTATTCTTATAAATAACATCCAACGACACGGCGAATAATCACGACAATAATAAACGAAATAGTTATCGTTAGTTCGCATGTAACACAGCCATATACTCTCGCTTTACTCTTTCGCACACACAACTGTCGGCACAACTTTGCCCTTGCGATATTATCAGAGACGATGACTCTTTCCTCCCATTTATGAGAACTTTATACATACATTCAAATGTATTAAACAATCATAATTCAAAACTATACAATATATATTTCGCTGAAAAAATGGAAAAAGAAAATTGTGTACTTTATTTCCTAATTCTAATTCAAGTAGAATATTTATTCATTAATTTCTTTGTCTTGGTTTTGTTCTAGATCTCGCGTGACGTGACGTTATTAATGCCAGAGGGTAAGTAAAAAGCCACTTCCGGTTAACGTCAGGGTGAAACACGACTTTCCAATATATATGTATATATGAGATTAGAGTATGGCGACGCCGACGGCGCCATGTGCGCAGCTTTGAATACGACCTCAAGCGACTTCGACAGCTATATAATAAATATTATAAAGTTGTGTTGAGTATCTCCAGTTTGTGTTATGCCGTTTCGTTGTTTCACTCGCGACATATATTCTCTATCTTGGCATTATCTTCACGCAATATCTAAATATTCGGAATTGTTTTTGTTTACTTATAATGCTAAAAGACGCTCAAACAAAATTTTCCCCAATTTCATGATGATTACCAATCCAATTAATTGATTTTGAGTAGAGCAAACAGTGTGAGGAAAAGCTGTGAAATGACTGAATTGTCATAATTATTGAATCGAAAAGAGAAAATTTTCCATTCAATTATAAACACCAGAGTCCAAGTTGACGATGTTTTAGGGTAGCGAATTGCTGGGGAATCGAGAATAGGCGTAATTATAATATAAAACTTGCCGCGCCTTGTCGCCCGGTGTGTCGCGCCTCGACTCGATTCTCCTGTCCACTTCCCTGGGAAGAACAACGTTTCTGGTCGCCGCTAGTCAGTGGTTCTCAAAACATTGGAGCTGCATGAAAATAATTCTCACCCCTTTCATTCGAGTCTTGATTGAGTGTTGACACCCACCCGCCCTCTTCGTTATGTGTAATCAAGAAAGTAAGGACTTCCCGAAAAGACAATAATATTGAACACACATTCAACTGCCGTTCCATCCCAATTTTCGAAACCGATTTTCATAAGGAAGAGGAACAACTCCAATCGGTAACAAACTTGATACAGTTGAGAACCCTGTAGGAAGATCAGGCAAGAGTAGATCGCCGTCTTCATACAACCACGCACGCATCCTTTACTCTTTTTCTCTGTTTCTCACTCTGTATCTTGTAAGAGAAAAGAGACACGCTCACACACGCACATATAACCCATCCCTCGATAATACAACAGGCAGCGACACTACATACATGGGACGAGCGCGCGCGCGCCCGTGCGGCCGCGTCGGTGCATTAGCGTTAGCTCGAGTTAGTAACCCCGGCAAAATAATCATTTCTTTTTTGACTATCCGCGCGCTGCCAGAACAACCGCTGTCGCGAATCTTGTTCGCCAATCCGCTTGCAATAGCGTTACGCTGCACATCATAAAGGCACTCATGTCTTTTGTACATAAATAGTCGCAACTCTTTTGCCAAGAAAAGAATGACGGATGCAAAAAACATTTTCACTGATGGAGAACGTATGGCTTCAACAGTAATACTGTTCGGCTCATGATACTATATGAACCATAGAAATACATGTTGATTTTGTCGCAGCGATAGACTGGCATTTACGTAGTGCGATAGCCCTAGCACTTACCTGACGAATTATTGTACGCTAAATAGTAAATGGCTATCTAGCGCAACACTGTTGAACGGAACTGTTAGCAATATTGCCAAGATCAAAATTGGGTCGAAATGATTAATATAGGTACATGACCAACTTGTATTACTGATTTTATATCACTTCGGTGTCGTGCCTGATATTCTATACACCAATTAACGCTGATGCCAAACGAATGCATCGAAAAATGAGTATGTCCTTTTATATATGATAAACTGCATTCTGAATCTTGTGTTGGAATAACAGGAGAAACTTGAATATTATTGTATCGACATAATGATAAAATGGTAGCACTAGATAGTTTACAAAGCCCGAATGACCGGTTCACATGCTGCAAGATTGTATGGCGCCCTCGTTATGATCTGATTAATCCAAAATATTTCATTGCCAAGCTTTAATTTTATGCTTCTATGCGTGCAATCTCATGTCCATGTTACTCGTGTGGGGTAAAAGTGTAGCGTGCATGTGCGTGTAATGTTGCTTAGCCGGTCGCTCGCGAACGATACATGGATAATAATTGTCGCGAGTAGCGTTGCCCCTGCGATTAGAATTACATTTGTGCGTGGACGATGATATTGCCATGCACGTTAATAGAATTTTTTGATAATAGCGGTCAACTCGGTCAGCATTTGAAATGTATAAATACATTGAATATGCATGTACGTCTTTACATGTGTGGTTGTGTATGAGTGGTGAGCCAACTCCCTCTGGGACAACCGGTCACTACGGCCGGATAACAGGAGCTCGCTATAAATCCTCGGGATAACGGCGAACCCCAAGAAAAGGATCTCGCCCCAGGATTTGCTTCTATACCATGCTTTCCAATTAACTCGCAGTCACAGTTATGTTTATTTCCTTCTATTTTCATCCATATACCCATATAATGCCTATACACACCTATCGACACCTTCATTTACTTTATAATGTTCAAAAGGTGTGTTACGGTTTGGCGGTGCTACGCTCTATAATGCAGTTTATTTGCGATATAAAAATTATCTCATTTTATTTACTGCGTTCTGCTGACAAATTAATAATTGAAATCGTAACAATTTAATATTTATTAATTAAATATAGTGAATGAATATCATGGGCAATTGCGGGAATTGAATTCTCTATATCACTGTCAACATGATAATAAATTGACTTTATAAATACGTCAAATATATTTGCACTTCGTACGTGTAGTCTGTATTATATTAATTCATGCATATCGAGGGTGGACATATCCGCATGAATATGATATGTATATTATTATTGAAAGGTTTTTATACAGTATTCTCATTTATATACGTACGTGTTTTATATAAATTTATTTATTAATTTTTCTGTTGGTTTATCATTTGATTCCGTGCGAGAGAAGAGATGTTGATTCGATCTTGATCTCTTCAAAACCGGTCGCGCACACGATCAGCTTGAAAATCGTCGCGCGCCACAACTCGAGACTCGAAACCCGTAATTATAAATCTTAAGTAACGGCCCGCGGATTTCGCACGCAATTCCACACACACACACACACACACATGGAATTTTTCATTTATTTCTGTCATTTCTCACTATATTTTCTGTATTGATATTTTCTCGTCCTGCCTGTTCTTCCACTTGCCTTTTTTTCTTTCAGTAGATGATAAATTGTTCTATCATCTGAAAATATTTCTATGCATTGGTATCATTGGGAAATGATTCTAACATATATCTCTCAAATCATTGAATCAATATATCAAGGAGTTGAAAACAATTATTTCAGTATTTGTGGTGGTTTTAATGGTCTATTTACGAATTCTACTCGCATTAAATATTGAATTGGAAAATATTTTCATGGATATTCAAGAATTTCGTGAAGGGGTGAAAATACTACGACAAAAAAATCGGAAATTTCATTTTACAATGTATCGAAAAGATGTTGAGGTGATGATAATTTTTATTTAATAGTAGATAATATTATCGCGATGAATTATGTGCATTATATTAATAGTTATATAGCAGTTTTACAATTTTCTTCGAACTTGATCCCAATAAGAAAGTTGCAGGGCATATACTTCTCTTATCTCTTGGCGGTCGATATACTACTAACGGATGGATCCGCTCGAGTGCGTTTCGAAATACATACACACATACATGTATATATTTCTCACTCTTTGGCTGGCTCACACACACGTCAGACAATCTCGTGCGTGTTTAATATTTTTTTTTTGAGTTTTTAATTTCGTCTGTTTTTTTTTTATCCCTCATTTTTTCGACTTAACCCTCATCACTTGTATGTGCATGCTCTTTCTTTCAAAGGCATATCGCTTATGTATATGTGTGTGCGTGTATGATGCCACGCATCTGAAGCCACGCAAAACGTGCGCTCTACCGTTAATCCCCGTCTTATGCAATTCATATATAAATATATATATATCGGGCATTCATATCGTCTGCAGTGGATTAAATATTTGTGACTGACGTAAAAATCAGACTAGAAATATACAATCTTTTTTTCATATATTAGACAATAATTCTCCATTTCGTTCCTCGATTGCACGATTTACCGAGTCGAGTAATTGTATCCTGGAATATTATTAAATTAACTGGGCAATTAATGTGTAATAATACAAATATTTGGATAAATATTTATGAACTCTTTATAACAGTGTGTATGTTGAGAAATTTATGAATTGACGGGGCGAAAAATGAAAAATGTTATTCTATTTATGTGTTGAAGAGAGAAAAAAAAGTTAACTTAGTAAACATGTCTGCTCAACATTTCACACATTTAATTTCTCGTGCGTGACAATCAGATAATTTTATTCAATTATCGCAAGAGAAAACCATGTAGGAATGAGATATATAATAATACACGTATATAAACCTTTGGCGTGCATTGATGCCAAGGGTTCATAAAGTAGAGTATAAATAGTTATGGGGCTCTTCTGGTCAATTTATGACAAATTGTTCATTGTTAATCAATCTACTTTTTGATAATGTTTTCATGCGAATTATACACATATACGAAGTATAAACGCATGGACTTGCGCGCGCGCATCCATATATAGTCGAACGTGGCGATATCTGAGGAATGCACAGAAGTCCTGAGAACTCTAATTCGTATTTTATCGTATCGTAATTCCTATCGGTCGGCTATAAATGCACTAAATGCACGAGACTCGATGCTGAAACACATTTATGCGAGCACGAGTGAGAATGAGAGAATGCCAGAAAATCAAGAGTGTGCGAGAGAAGGATATGATAGTGAAAGAGCTACCGTACATTTCACATTCTCATCTTATACCTCCTCTCTCTGGTTAATTGCAAGTTCAAAATGTCAAAGTCATTCAATAATTTTTTGAAATGAGTACATATATTCTCATACAAACACAATACATATGAATGAGACAGTCATATTGTTTCAATCAAACGTTAATTAAATTGCGCATTGAAATTGCCATATCAAATTAATATTATGGTGAAATTATTCTGATTTCAATTAATTTATCTTTTAATGTCATGGAATTGCATGCAGCAGAGAAGGTGAGCACCTTCGCATTAATATTATGTTTATGCACCTATACACAATCTGACATTTTCATCGACCTTATATGAACTGCCTTCGATTGACTCTTGAATCCTTTAAATAAAAATGCACATGCAATTCCTCCGTTTGTTAAGAGGGACTGCCACCGCACTTGGCCAGAGCATCCATATATTTTTCGGCTCTTTCATGATTGGAATTAATGAGAATCATTTAATAATGATAAAGCAAAATGATTCCACAAAATGTTATTGTTGAAGGAATAATTGCGCTATAAGAAGATACACGATTCAATTAGTAGGTTGTGATAATTTAGTTTCCGCTTTAGCTAATGATTATACAACGAAAATATTGTTGAATGTAAAAACTCTTTACCTTGTCTGTGTCCAAGTGCTTGGTATCGTCGCGTGTACAAACATAAATATCTATAATACATAAATATATATATTTATATATTTGAGTGTGTTTATGTGCGTATGTGTGTTATGTAGTATGTGAAATAATTGTTGTTGCAGAAATATATGCGAAGGGCAACGATGTAGCCACAGGGATATTGAAACAACTCTTTCACTTTTTCTCTCTTTCGCTCAACCGTCTTAAAATCCCTTAGGGTAATTAGTTGAGATATGCGCATTGCGGCCACCGTAAAATAACTTGTGCGAAATTTTATTTTATTACGCTCGCCCGAGTCCACGGAATTTCGCTGATGGATTAAAATCATTCAGATATTTTTTCTCATTTTTTCACTTAACATGATTTCTCGTTTTCTTTTTTTTTAAAGAATATCATACTTGAATATGCCATTAGATTAATTCACTTTACTGATTTTCTGAACAATGCGGATACTTTTATTTTCTCACCGCATCCATTTATATAATTCATTTAAAAATGTTCATATTCGTGACAGGTCAATGACTGAATTCTAATCGCAATTCATTTTTAATTATTGCCGATGAAAATGTACAAACTTGTTCAGCGTTTATATAATTCATATTGAGCTATCCTTAGCCTATATCATTCCATCCTCTCGCCGTGTCTATCTCTATATCTATATGTGCATTCGAAGGTGGATTACAAATTGCAAATTAAATCGCAACAACTCATGAATATAACGTGAGGAATTCTATACTTTCTCATACAACATAGACAGATGCAGTTAATCAATATTCCCACGATGATCTTATCAAACTCTATTCCTCTTTCGAACTTTTCTCTTATCAAGTACCGCCCTAAGGATTTTCATTTTTATTGGTTATCAACTGGAAGTTGTATGAAACCAGTTGCAGCATTAATCACTAATAAATAAGAGAAAAATCGGACTCGCATTCTGAAAAGGAAAAAAGTATAGACTCGAGTTTTTTCTGAAGGCAATTTTCATTTATGATATCTACATGATGATAAAAATGTTGATTGTAGGAGGATGAAGATTATTAAATTTATTTCAAGCGAAGGTGTTTGCATTGGCCTAGTGCGCCTGGCGCACGTTTTGCTGTAGCGAAATTAATTATCCAGTCGCCGCCGTCGTCGTCGTCGTCGTCGTCGATATAACGGGTCCCGAGCCGGTTGCAACTTTGCACTTGCACATATTAAAACTCTTCATTCATATATATACATATATATATATATATATATAACTCTTACATATATTTCATACTATCTATGCATGACATATGTTCATGTATACGTGTAGGTTTAGTGTGAGAGACCCACGATGTCATGCTCCCAGACACGATTTTATCACATTTTATTGTGAATTTACAGTTGCCAATCGAGATCTCTATATGTATTACTACGATTCTGTGTTGGTTCAGCGCCGATAATAATCAAGCGTGACGCTTGACTTAAGCTCCTGTTTAATAAACCGTGCATAGAAATGAAAAGAAAAAACAAGAAGGGAATGAATGAAAACTAAAAGATATACAAGACAGCATTATAAATTGACAAAAAACATCATTACATCGATTTGAGCATGTAAGTCAGGTAATTCTCAATAGTTGAATGATGAATAATAAAACCGGAGTGACAATTCCTACGGATTATTCACTGAATGAGAAATAATGAATTGTCCTCACGAATAATTATTATTGAACCGATAATCCTTTTTCCTCAATTGACTATCGTGATATTATTTTCCATTAATTACCTATTCAACTTTTTAACAGTCCACGCCGCGATTACATATACATTATCACGTTAATACACATAAACCCAATATACATTGAACATTAGTTATTCCAAAAAAGGAAAAAAACAAGAGTATACACGCACGCGCATCACATATAAATAATCAATATAAAGGAATCGAAGATTTCGATCGGAATTTAATTAGCAAAGGGGCGATCTGCGTTTATATGTATTTCTCAACACTTAAACTCTACTGCAGCAATTTTGAAAATGCAAAAAGAGATCCAATCGTGTGTATGTATGTATATTGGTAAATAAAAGGCGAGAGCGTGGCAGTCATTCGTGGGTTCTATGGGCTCAGAGACAGCATAGATCAACCGGCGAGGCTGCAAAGGATATCGTTGAATAAACATATATATACGATCAGTGGTCTCACGTGGGCGCATCTCGCGGCTTCCACGGGCCCACGAGACGGGGGACCTCGAGGTGTTGATATAATTTACGAGACCACGATCAAAAGTAAAAGAGGATGAAAGAGAAAGACCGAGCGAGTGCGATGTTGGGAGAGGTATGTGAAGGAAAGAAAGGTCGCAAGCGACATCGATGTTGTTCTAAACCGGTATATGTGAAGAACAGACAATAACTTTTCACAGTTCATTCATTTATAACAGCGACTAAAAATTTACTTTTCTGTCAATATTGTTGTGGTCGAGGGAAAAACTTCTTTTTTTTTTATTCAATTTGGCTACAATCTGATGATTGTGGTCATTATTCCAATCAACAAGAGCCTCACACTGCTGGAAATTTTTCAGAATGAGCTTTTTTACAAAGACTAGATTGTGAATACTTTACTGAACGTGAAGAAATTGTTCATGATATCCCTCGAAACATAAAATAAGACCTATTCCATGTAACTATCGAATTTCCTTTCAATTAAATGAACAAAGTAATAAATTGCATCACAATGCTTATTGGAAATAATTTCTAAAATGTTATAAGATACATTTTCATTGGTATTATATATAAGGGCAGAACGAGCTATACAGGTTTCCAGAGTGAGGTTAGGTCTTTACGGAGAGCCATCCACTTTAGAATATAATTCTGCCACGTATATGTATATAAGCAAAAGGATAAAATCCAATATATTGGAACGAATACATATACGTATTTGTATACATGTATAATACTAGTCGGCACTTTTCTGTTCTCACTTGAGTTGGTTTTGCTTCACGGAACAAGCGCAAACGCGTTCAATGTTATTTAAAAGACTTCGAGTATAGATCGTAAACGATCGTGCAAATGGTTCTTGAGCATTATAACTGTCAACGTAAGTCTGCGCCAAGTTCTTCTCGCACACATTGACAAAACAAAACGCAAAAAATAAAAAAAAAAGTGACAAACAAAGAACATGAATAAATAATAAAATCGGTAAACGCCCTGTAAGATATGTCTAACTGGCATTACCGAGCTTTACGTTTCAACATTTCTCGACCAACATGTATACATTCAGATATATACATATAAATATACATCTATGCACACTCATGCACTCACAAACACGCGATTTTATCATAAATGACGAGATCACATCTGTAGCCAAAGAATCGCACATGAAAACGATGTGCTTGTGGATCAGTTGGATCATAATATTAAATTCCAATTGCAAATTGCCTTCCGGAAGAAATTAATTTTATTCTTCTTTTCATTGGTTTAATCAATTTTCATCAATAATCATTTTCATTTCCCTTTATTACTTCTCAACACTAAATATTCAATTAACTGTATTGAATGGGATTATATAAGTTTATGATAGTGATAAATACACATAATGTACTTGAAGAAGAAGAGCTGAGACACCAAGATCTTTATCGTGCCAGTTGGCGAGCAACTTAATCGATGGTCAATGGATCAATTGGGTATTGATCTCAGCGGAGATTGGAGTGTGTTAGTTACCGCGTTCAGAATATTCAGAAAATTATAGTTAAATAGAAATTATCATTCAAAACTGTGTATTAATGGCATAGAGATGATTTTCCGATTGGCCAATCGTAGAGTTGCATTGGAGCTTAGATAAAGCAGAAGTTAACTCCACAATAAGGAGAAAAAAATGCAGATATAAGCGAGGTGATATTCCAATACCATTTCTTTTTTCCTCATCTCTCGCCACAGTGTTCTTGATCGCTCACTCTGTTGTGTGTGCGTATATGTGTTTTGAGACGCACATTAAATGCTGAAAAATAAAATCGTGTTGCTGCCGGCGGTAGAGGGTACCGGTGATGGCGCGGCATCGTCGTCACCATTCCGCTATTTCCCGTCGGACACGCGCACAGACCCACCATTAATTTCTGTCTTAACCAATTTAGTCGGGTGTGATAGTTGGTCCAAGTACCTTTTTTTTCTTCTTTATTCTTACAGCTATATGTTCGATTTCACATCGACGATTTTTTATCCACTGTCCCTTAATATTTCTTCGTTCAATTTTTCTCGTGTCAATTAATTATATTAAGCGCAATTATTTGTTTGTTTTTACGGCATTCGAAAATTAGTGCACAAATATAATTGTCACGGTAGTTGTTTAGGTTACATTGCATAGAGGATATAAATATACAATAATTATCGGATAAGTGCATTTAACCTCGTCTTTTAGGGGAGAAAAAAATAAATTTTTGTTCAATATACTCGCACACTTGTATGTATTCAAATGTGTTGTATATTCTATTGCGCCTACGTTACTCTCGTTCCCGATACGATCAGTGATATTATCCGGTTTACTCACACTCAAGACGCAGAGTCAAAGATAGCAAAAGAGCAAATGAGAGAAAAAAATAAAATCAAATGAGCAAAAAGAGAACATCTCTTTCTTGCTTCTTGATTCCCGTACACATGAGAGTTATGTCGACGATTATATTTCAAGTCTATATAGAAATCTTCACGGAAATAATATCAAAGTAAACGCAATTACATGAGTACACGCACGATTTAGCAGTTCTCATATATACTCGGCATTTAATAATCGAATGTATATCTACTTGTAAGTGTACACTTATTAATTGAATTGCTCATTAAAATCAAAAGCCATCAATATATTAATTTCATTCATTAATCAGCAATACTAAAACATTAAACACATAGTGATAAACATAAATTTATTTTTGTTTTTATTGTAAAAGAATAAAATTGAGAAAAAGAAAAAAGCAACAGCCGATGAAGTGGGAAAAAAAGAGGATGAAAATTTAATCGCTATATTTCAAAGTGATCTCATGGATTTTACTAATTATTTCCTCACAAGATGGGACAAGAGATTGGTTAGATGAAGCTCGTCGTTGAATTGATCGGACGGGAAGCGCCAAGGAAGGAGAGAGCGGAAAAAAAAAGAAGAAGAAACAACAACGAACATAAACATAAAAAACGAAAAACGACAAATCAGAGGGCGGAAGGGTTTTTTGTCGCCGACGGGTCACACATAGTCGAGAGATGACCACTAGCATCTCCACGAGTATGTACGTTTATATATATATATATATATATATATATATATATATAGAATGATGTGACGCCGTGCGACAACTAATTAGGCCTAAAAATCCCGCCGAGGTGGCTGTTTCACAGAGAGTTTCACCGTTCACCGCTTGATTTACCACTAACGTGTCTATATCGTCTCTCTTTTCAAAAATGTCTCTTGATGTTTCTTCAATGAATGCGGTGTACCTTCACATTCTGCCAAATGATCAACCGGAAGACAAAATAAATGAATGAAAACCAATAGAATTATTCGGTTGTTGAAGATTTCATTTTAGACTCTTCACAAGAAATTCTCATATTCACAATCGAATATGAAAATAAGGTTAAAATGATTACATCGAGCGGATATTATATCACAGGATGGAATACGTCAACTAAGAATAGTAATATACAGGACAATCGGGGAATGTAGCACATGAATTTTGATTTTTCCAACTATTGTTCTCAATCGAATATTTCAATCAGAATTTTTCTCACTTCAAAATTCCCCAAAAATATTTATTCGGCTGAAATTACGTTTATATTTCAAATATATGTTTTTTTTTTGGACGCACCCCATTCTATTCCATGTAAATACTGATTTTCCAGAGTATGCCCGTAATAGCTGAATGATATGCAGTTATCTATTCCTCTTCTGATTGTGAAACTTCCGGCCCCATATCGATAAATATATATATATATGTATACATAGCATTCCGTTTCGCCGCTGTGGGTAAGAATGAATGTTATGAACCGGAAAAATCGTATGTCGCACAGTTTACATTGGAAAAAAATTGCTGTACGATACATACCCGCATGAACATTTACGCGAATATACATATACGCTCGTCGTAGTCACTTGTCACTGTGCTGAATCATGTACAAACGTTGCTGTATGATAAGCACTACGTTAAAAATGAAGGAGTATAGTAAGAATGAAAAAAAAAATAAATAAATAAATAAATAACTCGCAGCATGTAAAGCATTGCAAGATAGCATTGTATTGTTTCGTTCAGGTCGAATGTAAAAGAGGCGACAATTGCTTTATGAGTTGGAGATAGTCTGGGGAAACCTACGCAACGTCTACACCATATTTAGTTATAGACATATATAAATACGAACAAGTCCCTTTATACTGTCTATGGTTCTTATTATTCTTCTCTTTTCTTTTTCCAATATTGATATTTATACTTTCCCGATATAGAAATAACTTGGCATTATTTATGTTAATATAATATGTAAACACACACACATAAATATATATATATATATATATATACACGTCTGAATTATAAAAATGTTTTTACCATAAAGTCTGCGGTGTCCCATGATGTGCATTTCAGATGCGCAAACACATATGAAGATTTTCATGGCCAATGAATATTACTTGTCCCCCTCCCCGCGAATTTTTCTTTTTCTTGTGCATCGTTTCTCCCTTCTCCGCAATACACATCTTTACGTAAACATATATATGGAGGAATATACTCGCGGCAAAATGGCCGCCATTGAATATGTGTATAAGAACATGCAAAATTCCTTTGAAAAAATATATTCATACATATGTTTTCGCTTGAATCAATGTCTCTTAATTTTCATTCATTTTATTGGCAGTTTTTGTGTCAAAGTCAGAATACGTAAATGTTGATAAACAAAAATATATTGTTACGATGTGTATACTCGAGAATGAATTTCGCGTGTAATATATCGGTACAAATTCGCCCCTATATGACAATTATCGGTAATTAAAATTGATAAAACATTGTTATCGTTCATGTCGAGCGACAGACACACAGTGATAAAGAAAGTAAATAAAATGTAAAATGAAATAACATAAAGTACCCGTATGGTAAATATAAATATGAGAAGAAAAAATCAAACGGGATTTTGAGATTATACTTATAATAATTCATTATGAATGACAGATTTGTTTTGTATGCAAAAAGTTGAATTCATTGGAGTTCAATACAAGGTACACTTACGTTTATAATTTGATGAATATTTCAATCTTCAGTTGCACTAATCATCCAACGATTTATTCTCTGTCAAACACGAATGATGAATAGTTCGATTGCTCGATTCACCCTATTTATTAGACAAATATTAATAACTGAACGAAATTGCGACTGAAAGTGATTTATATATATTTATGTAGGCGCGTTGAATTACTTCTGTTTTAATATTCAATTTTTTTCCACATCCACTAGTATTTTTGATCAGATGATGTAATCTCCTTTTTCCAATTAAATTGATTTTATATCGAATCACTGTAAGTTTGTTCGCATTTTCTTCTATTTCTTTTCTTTTTCAATGCAAAATCACTTCAATATTGTCACATAGAAATGTTCTTGTGACCACGCGAATATTAACAGTCTTCACCAAACATTTACAATTGACTATTTTTCTTAATCAATTTCACCAGTGAAATGATTCACAATTATTTATGAGCCGATGCGGAAAAATCGACCTTTGAACAGATGAAAATTTATAACACCAAATCCAAATTTATTTCTTCAGTGTTCAAAATATCTGATCCCAAGTTTTATTCTCTGGATGATAACACAACAAGTGTGTCCAGTGTTTTGAATTGAGTTATTGAAGTATTTCAAAGAATATTTTCATTCAAATGTTCTACGTGAAGATATCAAAATGATGAAGAACAGAACTTCAGAGAATTGAGCAAGCGACGTAGTGCAGTCGTTGACTGCGCTTCTTAGACTGCTCTGGACAGTCACCTTTGCCGCGAGTCGGGAAGGAGGTGGATGTGTTGGTGGCGGCGGCGGTGGTGATAGTGGTGACGATGGTGGTGGCGAAAGAAGGTGGGATTCAATTTTAAACACCGCGAAGGATGTCTATGTCTAAACGAGAAAGGCGTTTCCATTCCTAACATTCACCATGTGGAGGCGGAGCATCAAACCCGCCTACACGCGCATCAAGTATCTCGTGGTTTGCTAGTTCCATTCGCGGTAACTAAAGTCGTTTTCACAACCCTCGCATCATCATCAATATTAAAAGCAAGTCCACGCCTCTTTTCATTGTTCTCGAGAACCCCCTCCCTCTTTCTCATGAGTTCGCCATCTAATTTTATATAAAATCATTTACCCCAATCACGAATGCGACCCCTGCAAGTATTTAATTTTTACCTGAGATAATTAACTATGGCGGCGACACAAATGGAAAATAAACAAAAGAAAATATTTTGATAAATTCTAATATTATTATTCCGAAAATGTTGCTCTCGAAATCTCAAATAAAAATTTATGTAGTTTCAATGGAAGAAAAGCAAGATAAAAAGACGACGTAATTAATTATCAAAATATATGAAATTTTGCAATTTACTCAACGATAATTGATGATAATACACAGACTACATAAGTCAGCTTTATCCAAAGGCACATAACGAAATAAAATATCAAAAATATTGAATCAGATTCGAAAGATCAACAACGTAATGTGTATGATTACAAGAAAAGAAACGTAACATCGAATGGAACGCCGATACGAATTCATTTTCATACCGAAGTATGAATATTCGCATTTCAACCCGAGTACTGCACATGGATCAATCGGATATTCTTTATTGTGAGCAAAAACTCGATGGAAATTAATTCTTGGAGATTAAAAGATATTTTGATAAGTAGTTTTTATTAAATTTTCTCGTTATCTTCAGATTCGCGATATTTGTACTGGGTGTATTTTGAATTATGCAGCGGAATTTGATTGTAATTAATAATCATTAATTCTGATGATGTTCCGATCAGATATCACTACCGATAGTGTATGAATTAATCTAATTCGTTAATTGCGCGATAATATGCTCGCCAGCAAACTTAGCATGCAAAATCTATGTATGCATGCATATTTATTTAATTAATATGCGTTATAAGTAGAAACAGACACTCATATATCAGACAACTAATTCGATTAAATTCAGTCCAATATTATTATACACAAATAATATTACGACGGAAACTCATTGGTGCCATGAAAACTCGTTTCCAAATGTTTATGTGGAAATTTATAGATCTACCTTTATTTTTACACCGTCACATTAAGGACTAATGGACTGTATATGTCCTGCAATGAAATTTGTATGCGTATAAATACTCCATGGTCGTCCATAAGTGTCGTCCAAATTAACGTCATCTGCGAAAATTATTTAAGGGTCTTCAGGAATGTTTAGAACATTTTGACCCCCTTAGAAGTCCGGAAACGAAGTAACCAGGTAATATGGGACCTTTTCACTGGAACACGCTAGATACGTATCTATGTTATATATTTTGGGACGATGGATATGGAGCCGGAAGCTTTATTTTCCGGTACCCTACGATAAATCGAATGTAAAAAAATTTTCGACCTGGTATTTGTTGTATCCATTTTGTTCAAATTTTCTTGACATAAAGAATAAATTGGATTGAGAAGAAACGGGGTCGGTCTTTTACCAGATTACCAATAAGGATAAATGATGTTCCGATGGATTACTCTTTCCGTTGATTTTTACTTAGATAAAGTTTAAAAGTGAGAATTGTTCGCAGAATATATTAACTACAGGAATTATCTTGGAAGAGAACTCAAAACTTAATTCCTTTGCAATTGACGTAAAGTAGAATTTAATGGACAGTATGTCAAGAAAATGGAAAAAGAAAATCACTCGCTCTAAAAAAATGTTCGGAAATTCCGACCGTATACATTTTACTAAATCGTGAGAGAGACTCCGAGAAAAAACATGGCAATTCTGAAAAACTGACTGGGCTTACCAAGAAAGTATCTTCTAAGGTCTCGAAGATGGAAAATAAAAATATTTCAAGGTCTATCTAGTTGTAATGGAGCTGTCTGCTAAGACAGAAGGTTACGTGTGCTCACACACACACGTCTGCCGACATATATACTAACGCATACATACACATAAATATTCTCTCAAGCGCGAGATCAACTGATTTTTATCCGGACACGATCTTTCAGCTACCAATTATCACAGGGATACTGTTGCGGACCTCCTTCGAGAATTATAATAAATATATAATTTATACTCAAGTAAAGTGTAATATTTTGTATACATATCAATAGACTAACGAGAAAAAAGTGATCTTCATAGTACATTAATGTATCTTAATATTGGAAGAAAATTCTCTTCTGTTGGGCGCTAATACACTGCCTACTGATCCACCATGACAATTAGGGTAAAAAATATTTATTCTCGACGACAAATGATGATGACACTTTGGAAATAGAGTCCAAAAACACTTTCACTATCAGTGTAACATTTTAAGTAACATAAAAAATCCAGAGTGGGAAGCCAATAAACGCGCCGGTACTAACGTTATGTATGCATAAATATCCCAACACAACTAAACGAAAATATCACTTTTGGTTTGTTTCAACGACGACAAAGTCGCCACGCAGAAGAGGAAGAAATTAAAGTTGGTGTAGAAGAGTATCAACGATAAAAGACGAAGAAGAAGACTTGAATGATAAAAAGAAGATGGAGAAAAAAGGAAAACGTATGTGAGAGAAAAAGAGAAAGAGAGCGGACTGCAAAGTGAGAAAGAAAGAGCAACAGTAGTACTCGCACTCGCTTATGTGTCGTCCATTAGTGAGAGAGTGGAATGCAATTCCACTCTTCTTCATGATGGTGTGAAGAGGTGAAGGAGGTGCTCGTGGCGGTTTTTCGACGAGACGTATAGAAAGAGACGCCTCTTCAACTATACGCGTATATAGTCAAAAGCAAACGAAAATTATTATCAGTTGTGGACAAGGGAAGAACTGCTTCCAAGAAAAGTCCCACTTGCGTTTTTGTCCCTTTCTGCTTTTTGACATCATCACATTTTTTTCTCTCTTGTTTCACTGTTTTTCCTCCACAATAAATTTAAACCGGATCGTTGACTCCAATTAACATTGTTCGCAACAACATAATGAGCTGAATACCATAAATACATATGTATACGTGAAATTGGGCGAACATTTCGAGTTTGATCCACAAAAAAACTCAAAATTCTCACGTTTTGTGGATATTTTCAACTACTTACTGAATGAGAATGAATGATTCGAGAATATTTGATCAATGTTCGTGGTCAATTAAGTCAATTAGTAGCTCGCTATGATAGTCCCTCGAGTTCATCTACTATTTTTCCATCATTATCTGAACAAAAATATGCTATGGCTGATGCATGTTATAATAATGGCTTCTTTCCTAAAATAAATGGACAAATTGATATATATACAGGAGGGTTGACGGAGGCGACTGTAAAGGACGGTAAGAGAGGGCGTGGTTGATCAGGCGTTATTGAGGGGTGCAGCAGGGTCACCATATTGCGCGGAAAAAAAATTGAATTACATTGAGAGGCCATTTCATTTGAAATAAAAAAAGAAATCGTCTCATTGCGCATGGAATAGTATCTCAATGATAAATACAGCGGAGTGATTTCATATATAACTTCCCCACGTTTAATCAAGATGGTTTATTTGTTTCTACAGTGTTGTAAAAATTGTTACATTAACGAGTTCGAAGTTCGTGCAGAAATGTTCCCCTATGCTCTTGTATATATTCGTAAGATATGCCACGCTTATATATGGAATGAAAGATGTATATTTTTATCAAGTAAATGAAAATTAATATATATTTCGTGCATTACTTATGGCTAACTGCATTGAAAATAATAATTTCCACCGAATCCCTTCCACCTAATAAGTCGGGGCGGAGTATGTTAACGAGGTAGGCGGATTGCTGGCACGCGACTTCCGCTTTTAGCACACACGCGATCGTTTCTCGTTGCATACAGCAAAAAACTCTATGTTTTTACTATACACCATTCATCTGAATAAGATCCTAAACGATCGAGCCAACTTTCCGGGTATGATATATAAATATGCCCACATATATCGAGTAATTTAAGCTTTATCCAACACATAATCGTGTGGATGAAATATAATCTCAATTCCCCACATCGACATCGAGCACAATAATGCACAATGTATTAAGATACATTGAACTTGGATTATTCTCTCTTTTTTTTTCGATTTTTGCATCGCTTCAATCACTTCATAAAACTTCAAACTTCTCTGCATGTTGATAATGTATGAGGATTTTTTAAGGCATAAGACGAATGAAGAAAAAAGAATATGAAATATGTGAAAAGAGGAGACAGGAAAAAAAAGGAGATGGAACTGCATGGTTAAAAAAATATAGAAATAAAATGAAAACAAGATCGAGTCTTCGGCGAGCTCTTCACTCGCGAATTGGTTCCTTTCTTTAATCTAATCGTGACGCGAGCTGGTTTTCTGGACCCGAGAGACTTCCTGGAAGCGGCTGCTCTTGCAATATGTATACATATACAAATCCACGAGGGTGAAAGAGAGAAAGACAGAGGGGCGAGACAATTCTGTGGGCGCATGTAAGTGGTAGAAGAAAGTGTATATGGTGGAGTCGAGATGCAGAAGAGCTTGAAGAATGCGGTGGAAGAAACAACAATAAATAAATTAAATAAACGAATGTGTACACATAAGAGATATATTGTTAAGTGTGTGGAGACGACGATGGTGGATGTAGTGGACAATAAACAGTCGCGCTCAGGAGGGAATATACAGAGGTAGAAGTGTAGAGCAATAAAACAAGCGGAGAACGTGACCGAGGGAGTATAGTCGTGGACAAGACAATATTGTTCTTGTAGAACATTAGACTGTACGATATCCTTCAATATTGATTGAACAGAGGGGAAAATTGATGCGTGCAAATTTAACATATATGAGACCATTTTTGTTTATGAATAGAAAACTGAATAATTGAGATAATGACATTTTTCGGAAAATTTTCATTGAGATTTAAAAATTCTCGACAAGAACATTTTTCCTTTTTTTCTTCTATCTACAATTCATTTATACATAGACACCGATAGTATTTTACTCCCCATTTTTTTTTAGTTGAAATTAGTCGATTTCATTGTATGCATTTTCCCTTATTGCACCGCACATTATTGGTATATATGCATAAGAATGTAGTGAGGAAGAGGGTGGTCGATGATAAATTTCTACAACGCAGACTGGCGCCACCATTGGACAGTATTTTTTTTTATCCATTTTAAAAAAACCTTGTTTAGAATTTAACCTCTGGTCGTGCGCTTGGCGCCAGTTCACCTGATAATTTCCATCAGAAAGAAGAAAAGAAGATTTTAGAGGAATTGTACGTTCGTGTCTCTTCATTTTCGATAGAGACTAAAATAATTTGAGAACGCCAATCGGAGCTATCTTCTCACTCATTAACTACCATATTTTTGCCCTTATTATTATCGTAATATTTTTCAATTTTTTTCTTCTTCACTTCTTTGATGATTGAAAATCTTTCGCGTGACGGAAGCGAACTCGTGTGCGGCCTCAGATGACGCGTGCTCCGAATGTGATGGGATTATACTACGGTGCGGACAAACTGTGGTCGAACACGGGTGGCACCAGTACACGTCCCCACCATAAAGAAATGCCAAAGGAATCTCCAAACTACGTGATGCTTTTTCGGGGGCAGAATGTTGGCGCCGACAACTCTCTCTCACTTCACTTCCACTCTTCCCCTTCACTTCTTCCCATTTATTTCACGACACATATCGTATTAGATTTTTTTCTCCACCTTACCTTATTATCAAATATTGTGAATTAAAATTTATATGGGTTTGTCAACCAATAACAATGCACTGTGAATTGCGTGAGGGGAACAATTTTCCCGTAAATTGTCATTGTGAGAGCAATCGACTTGTAGCTTGTGCGTGAATTTGAGATACACAATGCCACATAATATAAAAGGCCGCCGTCGGATCGACAATTGTCCTCATCGATACACACTTTCATTGTCGTAAATGGAACTCTATGATCGTGCTATCTTTATTCAACATAAATTCTGATAAAGTTGTGAATTGAAAACCTATAGTTGCGATTAAATCATAATTTGTTCTTGCAATAAGCAAAAATTATAGTCAGACATCGTTTACCATGGCTGAAACTTTATTTTTTGTTCATTTTATCACGTCATAGATCCATTTATTCTTCCCAAAACTAATCACATATTTACAATACCCATCCAAAACATGCTGAACCAATAAAAATATTTTATATTCACTAAACATATTGAAAAAAATAAATTAAGCAGGAATATACATATACGTAGAAGCATTCGTCGTCTCATCCTCCCCGACAATTATCATTTTTCGCTTCGATATTGTGTCGAAAGAGGCATATATATCTCTTCGGCGTCGCGCTAACCATAAATTATTGCCACGGTATAAAGGGGGATACATTATAAAACGCTAAGGTACGCGTGTGCGCGCGAGCGCACAACCCAACGAGAAAAGAGAATCCGATTTCAGCGAACGAGTATCACGTTGTCGGCTTGCGTAGGGAATGAGAGGTGTATATAGAGACAACGACAGAGTAGCACATTACAGAGAGAATGAGAGGGAGAGTATTAAGGAGAGAGGGCGGCGCCACATTTGCGCCATAAGAAAAACGCTGAGAGAAAAAAATATAAAATAAAAACAAAAAATAAAAGGAGGAAAAAAAATGATAGCTTGTGAGACTGGCTAACATGGAATAGCCCTTAGCGGGCTTGGAGCCAGCACGATAGCCTCAACAGAGAGAAAAGGATAGAGGGAATGAGAAGACGGGATGAAAAGAGTGCGAGACTGAAGCTCTTTAGGCTGATGGACTTCGCCTCTTGCCCTCCCCATCTCCTTCACCATCATCGCGAGCTTCTTCATTCCCTTCGCCCGCGCGCCATTTAAATCCCCCGTCTTTTTTTTCTTTCACATTTTTCATACCCACAAATGAGACAACCAGAAAAAAATATGAGAGAGCTGGGAAAAAAAAAGAAGAATATTGAATTCAATAAATAAATAATAAATGATGAAATTTAATTCAATTATTTACTATAATATGTGTTTCTGCGGGGTTTATTACTTTCTTCCCCTCTATTTTTTTCTTCACTTAATTTATAATCTTACAATAATAGCTGAAGATATGAATGAAAAGCACAGGGAAAAAATCTCGATTGCTAAAGTATTAAAAATTCTTTCTACGATTAACCACAATATATTAATTAATTATTCCTCTTAAACTATATTTATATGGTAATCGTGGAATTACAATAGTTTGAATAATCCATTGGATTAATATTAGATATAAATCTTTGGACAATTGTATAAAATCTATAAACAAACGAAAAATGATAATAGAAAATGACAAGAACGATAAAAGTAAAAATTCTTTAGGAAAATATTAAAATAACCACATGTCATACAGTTGAGTATGATCCCCATGCAGCTTTAGTCCTCGATCGTAGGTAAGGCAGCCAGCTTGGTCGATAATATATTTTTTCCCATACACAAAAACCTTCTTCCTACGGCTGGAATTTTATCGACGTGAAAAGGCATTGCACATGGTGCTGTTTCATGACCTATCGATGTGTGCAGATGCAGATGTGGTCATTACCGTCGTTAAATCCGTCGTCGGTCTAGTGGTTATTGGCTCTAATGGGGGCACACTGAAATTAAAATAACAATTTATTCATATATCATCTATGAAACAGTATTTTTTTTTTCAATTGTTCATTCTCACAAACATTTAGCAATATGTTACAGACTATCAACTTTACTCGATACATATACTATCGCGCTGTGTTTTATCCTATCTCACTTATTCATTATTCTGAATTAACCGAATGGTGAGAAAAAACATCTCATGAATTCCTGACTTACGTAAGAATCGTTTGTCGACTTAACGCGGCAGCGGAGGGCAATGCAATTGGCGAATGTGCGTTACCCAATTGCTCTGTTGTAATTGTACCAAGATAATGTTGATGCTCTTCATTCCCATCATGACCGCGCCCACCCCTGCTCGTCAACATGCTCAACTGCAGCTTCGAGTCCACTGCAATGAACATAAACAATATACTATTGTCTACTCTATTTCAAAATGGATGACCACTATAACAGATCAAGAAAATTCATCCATTTCTCACATATTCTGATAATATGTACGTTACGTATGCGAATTATTTCCATGATTTCTACAATTGCTATGAATAGTTTCACGAATGAAAACATTCCATTTTCTGTCGTCTCAAAAAATTAATGGACAGATGGGGTTTTCCCCGATGGAGCATGTCCGCGTCTACCGTTCTCGATTTATTTGTCAGCGCAATTCAATCCCCCATGTACTCTTCAAACCCTTTGTACAAACGATCCACCAGATAATGAATTGTTATACATTGGTGCACATACGCACGTTTGAACATTGATTGGAATGAGGAAAAATACTCGCTGCTCGTTCACACGTTATCACTAACATTTGTCTATGTTTCTATACTTGGATACAAGTCCATATACATATGCGCACTGACCGATCGGCATCCACGCTTGCGCATGGCATGTCTTATAAAGATAAATACCAATTCTTTTTTTATCAATTTGTACCGATTCACCCAATTAACGCCAATACTTTGCTCAGGTATTTTCATGATACTTAAGTTATTCTTGCTTGAAGAGAAGTTAGCTTTGTTTATTATATGTAACGTTGTACAAAAAAAAAACTGTCATCGGAAGAATTTGCAAATGTTTGCACACATCAGAGCACCACGGACTCACGTTGGATAACAAGGAAAAAAAAAGGGAAAGAAACAAATGTCTATACGAGGAAGACAGCTTTATCTTATCCGATGTAATAAGTGGATCACGGGTTGGAAGTAAAGTCGACATGAGAAAATAGAGGAGGGAGAGCAGAGAAAAAAAAAGTCAAACCTGAAGGTATAGAATAAAAATGGACATGGCGAAAGAATTTTATTGCTCACCGAAGACTCACCGAGTAAGTTGGACTTGAGCTCGGTCTTGTGTATTCCACTTGAACCTGCTAAACCACCACTCATTGCTGAGTGATTCTTTGGTTTTCGTTTTCTTTGCTGTATAATGTCCTTTTTCATGCTCATTGGCCTAGGCACCTGAAAAATTAAATTGAAAAGTTAATATACAGCACAGTGGGATTTTTTCATCGTTAAGAAGAAAAAAAAACACAAAGAAATACTATTTTATGCTTGTCACTAATATAAGGACATTATTGGTAGTTAGTTGAATATGTTGCAATGATTCAATGACTAGAGTTCTAAAATGTTTTGTTCATACGGAGTGAGAAAGCAGTAAATATCAACGAGGAAAATAACTTCAGTGATAAATGAATTGTAAAATATTATCATTGAAATAAAAAATAATAATAATAACAATAAAATAAATAATAAAGAAGATAAGCGCCGATTGCTGTTTGAGAGATCTATATCAACAAAAATGTGCTCAAACGACAGTCTGGTGATTACTTTGGCTAACAAGACAAAGTTCTCAATTATTAATTTGGTAATTGAGAGAGCGTGAGCGCGTAAATGGATGTAGAAAGTTATAGATGACGACATTCGACAAATGGATTATGATGACTATCTTCGATTCCTATCTCGATGCAATGCCATGAAATAATATTTCAAAATAAAAAAATATTCATTGGTATATTCACAATTACGAATATTAACATTTTCCAAATGACACTCATTATTTTTCCATTTTCATTTCAATTTCCACACCTATATCAATACTCTCTACTAATATTTTTCCAATGAAATACAACTAGACTCCACGTGTTCTGTAAAGATTCAGTGCGCCAACACGTGTATGATAAGAAATATAATCTCAGAGATAGAAAAAAAGAATCAAACTGGAGAAAACCTCACTTGTGCCAACACCAAAATATCAATAGAGGATAATTCACAGACAATCAAGCCCGTTGAACAGAATTAAAAAAATAATGAGAAACACAAAAGGTATTCATTACAAAATAATTTTTCCAGTGGTTGCGTAATTCATTTTTTGTTTCCTCTCATATTCTCTTCCGTTCAACTTTTATCCCAAGTTTGTTTTTTTTTTTTTGTCAACCGGAAATACATAAGGTGTTAGAAGCAAACGGAACTGATGTCTATACGATTAAATAAAATTGGGCGTTAAATACATAGATCGAGAATCTTTCATGCATACCTCGTAATATACGAGAAAACGAGAAATCAGTATGTATTTGTCTCTCGATTACCCTTTGCTCTTCACTCACACTAAACATAAAACTTTACGAGAATATATTTGTGTGTACTCATGCTATATAAAAGTTGAGAGAGGGAAAAAAAGAATGACACCATAAATATCTGTCTCCATAGCACAACGACCCTTGTTTGCGCATCTTAACTGCATTTGTTTTAACTTCCCGGCCACAATTTTAACTCTCACGTTTCAAAAATGAAATATTTTTTAAATTTCATCGCATATACATCAGACATATAAAGCACCTGCAAATCATTCGTCACACTGTCTTTGGAGTAATTCTTTCACCAGACAGAATATTTAAAAAAAAATTACAATTCTTTTCATAATAATAATTATCTTATGAAAGTTCTATTGGGTATATTTTTCAAATACTTCGAAAACTACAAGTGAGAAGCCGAAGAAGGCCTCTTACTGGCCACTACCGTGGAGAAATATACATGAAATTCTCGAACCATGGAAAATTCACTCAAAATGTTATCAACGCTCACGAGGCTTGTCATTATCGAAATAATGGAGGAATAATTATGAAAATATTCCATATGCTTGCATCTATTAGGACCTCATCAATTTTGCATCAGAAAAATAAATGTTGTAATAAATTGTCCGGTATTCATACACATACACATAACATGACTCAGCATTACAAAACCATCACAACAATTTCGCCGTTTACTTTCAAATGTCTCATTGGAATCTTAGTGGAACTATTACGGATCGAGCGAAGAATTTATCTGTTCTACTTACATTGTGAAGTTTGTAGTAAAGACCGCAGGCATTACATACAGGCTCGCCATTGTTATTTCTTCGCCAGAGGGTGGTGTTACTGGTGCCACAGTTTGCACATTGAATACCGGTCCTACGTCCGCTCTAAAATAGAAAATTGGAGAAAAAGTTTTTACGTATTTCAATAATTATTCGAGCTTCATACAGAAGAAAAAAAGATGAGAAACATGGGTGATCTCGCATCAGGTAAGCAAACTAGAGCAAATAACATCCGCGCCTCTATATAGCTGTCTTTGTTATTTGCTCTTGTTGGAAGATAAGAGCCGTTTCTTCTCCCCGAGTCCACGCAAACATTACTTAATATCGAAGTCGTGTATCTCCAGTTGTCTTACGATGACGCGGGGAAGAGGCATTGAAGAAGAAAGACGAGAAAAGTAACAATGTAAATGAAAAAGTTTACGTTGTCACGTCCATCGTGTTCACTGGACTTGTTATCAGTATCAACTAACAGTAAACTCAATATGACCTCATTATTCCATCACGATTAACAAAATTTTTGGGAGCCTAGGTATCAATATATACCTCTTGAAGACATAATACTTCTTTCAAAAACGGATGTGACGGAAAAAAAAGTCTTTAAGACTTACTGGAGTGATTGCTTGCTTCATCTTTGATCCATGACAACGGCCCATTGATGGTCTATTGCTACCATTCATTTTATTAAAGATACCACATGCGTTGCATAAATAATGACCAGTACCATCACGTCGCCAGAGTGGTGTCATACTGGCTGCACAATTAACACACTCTTTCGACTCTGTACTCATAACTTGACCGTCAAATGGTTCATCTGATGTTGGCAATGGCAACGTTGCCCATGGTGCTGGTGAGCCATGACCACCAGGTGTCACGTAACCGCCGCCACCATACATCAATCCCGCGGGATCACTCGTTGTTATTGTTGCAACACTTGGATACCCCTGGACGTATTCAATAGTTGGTGGTGACGATGATGAACTTGGAGGTTGCCAATAATCACTGCTTGGTTTAGAATATTGGAATGTGGGTCCATTTCCTCCGCCATAAATCGTTACTTGTGACCCTGGTGAACCAGGCTCATGATACATTGGAGTATTTCGCGTTCCTGGTATTAACGATGATGATGTGAGCGTGGGATCACTCTTAATGTAGACTTGCGGTTGACCATCAACCTTAAATGAGAGAGCACATAATGCATAAGTTTTATAGCTTCTCACTGTATATCGAATCGAACTGATGAAAATCCTCAGGACTAATAAAACGGTGAAACATCAAAATCAGATGAAAAAGCAAGAAGGAAGTTGGGGACCTTGTGAGATGATATGATAGTAGTTTGCTATAATAACTATTAGAATAAAAGGGAGCAAAAACTTCAACTCACATCGGATCCTCTGGCATTTGAATGTGCACCGTAAGTCAAATATGGAACCTCTTCAGGTTTTCCATATGAGTAACTGCTATTCGATTGAAATCCCTCAGAAACATAATGAGTAGTATATTGAACAGTTTGGGGTGGTTGCAACGCAACAGTTTCTAATGTAGTATAAGTGCTGCTTGTCTTCATACTTTCGGAGACTGCAGCCGCAGCGGCAGCAGCAGCCACGTCATATTTAATTGTTGCTTCACCATATCCAGAAACTAATTGGTGTTGAGAATTACGAATCGCGTCGACAGGTGGTGAATATGACGTCGACGGTGATTCCATCTGAACTGTGGTGGGTTGGGAAGCCATTGCAGATGGTTCATAATTTTCGGCTGATGTGACTGGAGAATTTTGATGGTATCGCGTTGTTACTTGACCATTTTCGTGTGGACTAAATCGATGTTGATGTGGTTGATGATGGTGATGGTGATGCTGACGTCTCGGGTCTGTCAATTGAACTGTTATTACTGGACCACCTCTTCGCATATCTCCATTCTCGGAATAAATGACTTGGAATCGTTCTAGTTCGGGTCGCTCTGATGGTGGATTGTGAAATCTGATTGAGAAGATGTATTTATCATAACATTCTAATATTAACAATTATGATGGTTTCAATCAAGTCCCATAGAAATTGGATGATGGATGAATTTTTGGAAAAAAACATTCTCAAAAATACATGTTTGATAAGAGATTCCAGTCTTCGGACCACTCACCTCGATTGATCTTTGATGGCTAATGTAATTACTTGTTCTTCATTATTTTGTCCGTTTACTTGGCTTATTTCTTCGCCATTGCCTGTAGTGTAAACCACCTGATGCTGTAGCGGATCAGCATCACGTTGATCTCCAGGACTCTCTCCTTGTGATAAATGAATATAATGCTCTTGTGATTGCTGATGTTGCTGCTGCGGCTGCTGCTGTTGTTGTTGTTGTGGTGGTGGTTGTTGTTGGTGTTGTTGTTGTTGTTGCTGTTGCTGCTGCTGCTGCTGTGGCGGTTGTTGTGGTTGTTGTGGTTGTGGCGGCTGACTCTGATAAGCTGTCTCTTGAACCTCTCGGTGATTTTTTTCACCCACTTGTTGCGATATTTCTGTACTGTTTTCTTCCGAGCTTGTCACTGGTAATTCCGTATCAGAAATTGTTTCAGTGATGTGCCCAGTAGTTGTTATTGTCCTTACATGACGTCGAGTAGTAATGACACTCTGCGAACTACTGCCGCCTTGTTCCTCAGCAGTCCTTGGAACTTGTGGTGATGCCTCCTCTGGATGACGACCATTCCAGTCCACTTTAATCTCCTGTTTCCCCAAGTTCTCCTTCATTGTATCCTGAAAATTAATGAATTTTATTGATGTAACGCCAATTAAATTCATCTATTCAGAAAGAGTTTTTTGTCCCATCAAAGATGAATGATGGAGCGAAATGCGCTGGTATATTTTTCTCACTACAAAACCTGTCTCATACATTCCCATTCACTATTCTGTTCTCCTATCATGACATTGGTGTTTTTTCGGTAATGTGAGACAGGAACACATTCATTTCACAATATTAGATATTTATTCGCACCTTATGAAGAGCACGAGAGTCTTTAGCATACTTCCGGACAATATAACTATGTCTAGGTCATATCCATACTGACACATCATCATTCTTACAACTTGGCTCAAATTTATATATTTAATCTGAAATCATTCCGCATTTTTTTTCTCTTCTTTTTTCGCAAAGGGGCAATGACAATTCTTAGTACATTCGTACGTGAACACTTTTTCTTTTTCTTATCGTTTTATAGAATTAGTCACATTTTTTGAAGGCACGCGACCAAAGAATGTACACGCATACACATAGACAGCGATACGATGTGACGACACACCTTGTCTTTACGGTGAAAAAAAAAAAAAAAAAAATCGTTTAAGGAATAAAGTAAAAGAAAAATTGTGCTGAGACCCGACAATGTATTTACTCAAGAGCGCGTCACTTCCGCTGTACAATGTCAAGCTAATATTTCCGCCGGTATAAACGTTAACATGCGTGCACGTCATTCGTTGTTTAATTTAATTTATGAGATTTTGACAGAGTACCGTCAAATGAAAATAAAGAATGGAAGAAGCTATTAAACTCCGATCTTGTGAAGAAAGATGTTCGATTTTCAATATTGAATACCTCCATAACAACAAATATAATTGCTCTTTTTTTTCGAAACATTGAAATGAAAATATGAGCTCTCCCATCTTTTACAGCGGTATAAATTTTTCTCAACTTTTAAAGTGCATGTGTTTTGCGGAGGACAAAAAAATGCGCGTGTTATTCAACTAGCATGAAGACGAAAACTAATGTGCGTGGTGAAGAATTAAAAACATACAATCTTAAATTTGTACGGAATGAAGCAATATCGATGTATATTCAATTAAAAAATGGTACCTCTGTTGCTGCGTGTCGCATTGATTCTCTTTCTCAAAACATAAGATGAAATATTTGAAAATATACTTTCACCCGCAATCCAAAATAATATGTGTCTCTTCACTTCAATTTACAATCGAAAATTTAATTGTTATTTGAACTACGATGGTTTTTATTCCGCGTACGGCCAATTAATGAAGTAAAGATAACTGTCAATGAATGAATGTATGACGAAAATGCCAGTGACCACTGATATGCAAGGCATGAAAATAGAGACTACACAACGCGCACGACGACAATCGGATTCGAACTGAAGATAACCTGTGGAAGCATCGAATACTCGACGAAGGTGAGGTAGGGAAAAAAAATAGAAAGACAGAGAGAAGTGAGCGCACCGTGGTGCGCAAGAAAACTGGTGGTCGCGTGTCTACAATACATAGTTGTGACCCTCTCCCTCTCCCGGTCACTCTCATAAACTCTTCTTCTCCCTCTATCTCTTTTTTTTCTCACTCGCGCACACATTTTCTAATGTATAAAGTCGAGTTCCACTGAGAGACTATCATTCAATCCAACAGATGAGAGTGAAAGGGACAGATTTAGCCACGCTGAAAGAGAGCGATGAAGAAGAAAAAAATATAGACATAGTCGTGTGTTGACGCGAGGGCTTTCGAATGGTCGAACGGGAGCAGAAGAGGCGCTCAAAACGATTGGACAACGCCCCATCGTCACTCCCATTGGTCAGCAACTAGTACTCACACGTACGTTTCTGTATAATTGCGATCAGAAGATTTTTCTTATAGCAGTTCGCGTTGAAAAAAAATATATACCAGAAAAAACTGATATTTGCTGATAATTTGTTGAAAAAAATGTCCTCACATCTGTTGCCATTCTAATGGGACTGTTTTAAATCCTAAATTGATAAGCTACTTACATTCAAGAAGATAATTTGAATAGAATAGGTCCTGCATATGAATCCAGTTTTCATTTACATTCAAAAATATTTACAGTACTTCATATTTTATTCGTGTATTATAAAATTCCAAATCACAAATGATATTGCTCTTGAGTTGGAATTGTGTCTTAATGATTCATTCAATTTCTTTTTTTTTCAGTAGCAGATGTTATCAATCCCTTCGTTAGATATTTTTTATATTTTTCATCGTCACATCGTAACGAAACCGAAATAATTCTACTGTAATCTCCTAACATATCAAATGATCTATCCCAAGTATCGTATATAAATGAAAATAAATAATTGTATTATATATAAACGCGTATAAAGTTTACGTGCTTATCGAGCAGACAGGATTTATGATGGGATTGTAAAATTCGTCTGTCTGATATAGATTGCACGTTTTCCTTACACAAAAAAAGAGAGCAAACACAAATATTTTCAGCACATCCATTCAGAACTGCAGTAATATTTTTTTTTTTCATTTCTCACCTAATGAAACATATATTTTTTCCACACATCATGAATTTACGCGTGCGTATATACTCGTACATACGTGCATCCATATATTAAAAAAAAAATAACCCCAATAGGGAGTATATAGAGGTGTAAAAAAAAATGATTAAAGCCTCTCTCTCTGGTGATTGACACAAAGCTAAGCAGGCGGTGGGGTTCGTTTGTTTGTTCTGTGATAAGGTTGCAAGCCAAACGGTGTACATGAAGATAAAATTATATATATACGTATACATATAAATGTATATATATTTGTTTGGATCTGTGTATCCATATATACATGGTTGGAATACGGTGATGATGCCCCAACGCGGTAACGTCAGCCATCGTGAGACATCAGTCGCCATTTCAAATTTCTTATAACAATTATCATAATCCTCGCAATTGATGAAAAAATAAAATGGATAATTATTAGGGTCTCATTCTAATGACGAGTCGTCTTGTATTGGAGAAATTGTTTTCCAATAAGTATATTGGGAACAATTTGTATAGAGAAATTCGTCAAAGAATTTACTCGTTTACTAGCCAACTTTCACATATGTAATAATTAAAGACTGATGGAAATTGAAAGTCAGTTAAAAACCATAATGGAATTTCGATTTTATTATACTAAAATTCATATATACCATTTCCGACAACTCTAAATGAGGAAATTTTTCAAAGCGGTGCGTTGCATCGATATTATATCACCTTCACCAAGGGTGGTTATGCACACAATGACTCATCCAGATTTTTCTATGAGCCAACCGTGTGCCAGCTTTATGAGTGTTCAATAATTCAAAAATAAATGCAACATAAATATGAAATTTGTCACAGTAGAAATTTTTTTTTTTTTGCAGATGCAGCTCAACAAATGGTTGTGATTCATGAAAGTTAACCGCATCATGTACGCCATTACTAGTCACTACTTTTGTGAGTAAACAAAAATAAATATATTTATTTGAATTATTGCATGAGAATATTTAGATTGTGGCTCATACATGCGAATGAGTAAGAGCGATAAGATTTTTTGGGTACATTCTGAATTACATTCTGAATGATCATGAGCTATATCGTGTGAAATATTTCATAACCAAAATGACAATGGAATAAAATAAATGAGGGGCTTGTTGGTGGATGGCGACTTAGATAGAGAGAATGGAATATGTGATGAGATGCCCAGGCGCCATCAACAACGTGTATTTATGATATAAGTTAAATACATACGAAACATAGAGAGTATGTATGAAAGCTCTGAGGACGTTGTCAAAATATAAACGACACTATCGCAATTTATCTCGTTTCCCCATGATAATATAAGATAAAACTGCATCATTACATTAGCTAGTATGTATCAGCTTAAATGATATTATTTCAGTCGTGTCGCAGCGGTCAGGAGAGCGTAGGGACCCTTAGGACCTAGTACAATATACCTATGCATATAAAAGTTGTCGTATGAATTGAGTTAGATATATTATATTCGTTCTTGTCCAATTGTGATTGATGATTGGGCAGTTACCAGTCAGTGGTTTGTAGAAAATCAAATGGATTTGTGTAACGCAATAATTGGTTTAAATGCCAATATATTTGATTATTGATCTCCGGATGGTGAAATTGTAGATATGAAATTATAAATGCGTAACTTAATTAGTGGTATTGATAATAAAGAGAGAGGAAAATACGGATGAGGGGAAAGAATTCTATAAAAATAATTATTTGTTTGATTCGAAAACAGTGTCAGTATTATTTCGTTTTTCGCTTGTTTCATAAGATATATGTTGGAGTATAGATGTGCGAATTGTGATGAAGGACAGAAGGTAATGGTAAATTTGCGTCATCGCTAGAATTAACCATCGGCCATTTTATCGTTAAGAGCTCACATTGTTTCTATGTGTGTATTTAATATATAACCTTATCGTATTCTAAAGTCGTCGCGACAACGAGAGCATCACGTAGACATTGCCATATCTATCTCTTTCGTTCTTATTTTTTTATTATATTTTTTTTTCCTTTATTTCCTTTTACCCATTTTATTTATATCTAGATCATCTTTGAAGTGGATTGTCGTTGTACGCAATTATTATCAGTAGAATCAATCCTCATGCGATGGAATTACTGTTGATATTTGTTACAATCGATCAGAATTTTTTTTCCATACATGTTTTAAAAACCTTTTTTTTTGTCACATCTCGTACCGAAGTCCAAGAATGCCCTCGTGATTTCTCCGAATCATTTTTTCTATCATTCGATCTTGATAATGCGTCGATTGCAGATTATGAACGCAATTCATCGAAATTAATTAATTCACTTAACTTGAGAAAGAATTTTAGAAAGGAATAATAATCGAATATAATTCACTCTTTTTTTCTTAATTTTTATATTATGATGATGATGATAACGGATATTTCGAGTGATACCAGGCTTCAAAGGGGATTTTCAGCGTTTTACAACGCATATTGTGTCTGTGTACTTAAAATTTATAATGTTGGATTTTCATTTCATGTTGTGCTTGAGATGCGCGCACCGAGAAATACGTACACATGAATTGATAAATAAATTTTATAATACCCACTATTTCATCTTCGTCGTCTTCTTCCACGTGTTATATACACATAATGTTGTACATACATATAGCGCATGCATGTGAGAGATTATTTTCAAGAGAGCTGTAAACATTTCGAGGAAAAAAAAATATCTTTAAGATAATTAAAACAATTAAACAAGTGAAAGAAATGTAAGAAGAAATTTTTACTGCGATGATGAATGAATTTGTACATGAAATTTATCACAGAAATTAACACGAAGACAATATTATTTTCAAAGTCAATACACATATATGTATATATGCCTCAATTTTCCACTCTTAGGCGATATTTATGGTTAATTCGCGATATCAAACGAATAAAAGCCACTTTTGTGTGGATTTTTTGATAAGTAAATTGGATGCTTTCGTCAATATAATTAATCTGCCACGTTTGAAGAATTCCATGGTAGTTTGCGCGTTCATGGGCCAATTTACAATTACCGTCAATATGTTGATATATACACTTCGGACGTGAAAATTTCGGCGAATTGTTGGATAATATTGTACAATCGAGGGAATGATTTCTCAGAGTGACACGTGCATGAAATAACAAAACCGGTATCCCACGACAATATGCAATATGTTCGTACACTCGCGGCAGGCGGACCAATAATTAACGTATATGACAAACAGCATTATCGCTATTGCCTGATATTATTCCCCATTATCTTATATGAACAGCAACCGTGACTATATGTGCTTAATGATTAATAAAATATTATCTGCGTCAGGGCTGTCTCCAAGCTCTCCTGTCGACGGATAGTTTCGAGTCAGACGTATCTGGCGCGTCGATTCTACCGTTTCGACGTTCTCCGCAATTTATTCTTTTTATTCTTTCATTATTTGAATATAGTGAGAAAAATTAGAATTCAGATAGAAACAAATCTTCTTCATTTAAATTAATAACAAGATGTCAGTTTTGCTGGCATATATATAGCGTTAAATAGTTGAATTGTGAATGAACTGTTGGTGATATAAAATATACTTTACATATATATGCCATTGAAATGGTAGGTGATGAAATAATTTAAGTTTCGAATGAATTTGGTGGCAATATAACGCGCGTGAACACACATATTACGTTGATACATTTACTGTACGGCGGGGCCGCGGGATCGCGATCAAGAAAATAAAAAAAAAGGTGTCTGTCGCGTGTTTTTTCAAACACAGTCTGTCCGCAAGCGCCGATCTACATTCGTCTGTCCCCGCACCGAAGTGAATCGGGTGTCACGACTTGGCTCTGCCAACAGTACAGTGCCTGGCTATAATGTTGAACACGTTGACGGCTGGGTCGAAATAAAAAAGACAGAGTCAGAATAAAAAATGGGTGCGAGGAAGAGAGAGTGTATAGAGGTGTGTGGTGAATGAGAAAAGAAACAAGAAATGAAAAATAAAAAGAGGACATAAAAATGAATTTGACCCAGTAAAATCTATAACTCTATTAGAATAGTTTTTCTTCACTCGACTTTAAAATAATAAGAGGAAGAGAAATCATGATGAAGAAAAAGTAAAATGTACAATTTGCCAGCACACTTGATAAAACAAAATCTAGAGAATGAGACGATGAAAGAATGGGAACGACTGAGAGACACTTTTGTATTTGAATAGTAACTAAAAATAAAAAAATTTTGTGACGGAATGAAAAAATTGGATTAAACTGTATCTAATACAGTGTGAAGAAAACCTTCTTATTTAGGGAGGGGGAGAAATGAACTTGCTAGATTATTTATTTATTCATTATTTGTTTTTCTTCTTCCATGAATTTTGTCAACAATAATTGCTTGGCACGTGGAGTGGGAAGAATAATCGTATGGAAACTAATGAATTGTTAAAACCAATCCTTTCCTCACTTTTGACAAATTTATCTCTTAGCGATATTATGATAATCATTGTTCCTCATTCCATCAAATATAACGTCACATACATAATCAATGTGTGATATTGTTAATAATAGATCACTCACCATGTAATATGTGTATGGTTGTAAAAATTGTTATATGTGACCTCGTGCAGAAAAGAAAGGCTCTCCAGATTGATAATGAATTTTGAATGATATTATTATTATTCAAAAAATTGAAGATGCCCCGAAAAAAATATGTACATATATATATATAAGACATACAATTTAACTCGTGATATATTGGTTGATACTTGACGAGAGTATAGTCGCACTGCGCGAGTCTCTGCGATCGTTTACCGTGTGTTTGTGGTTTAGCTCTCGCGGCGCCTACTTGACACAGGTGTGCTTCAAGGTGTGAATAACGGCGATGCTGCCGCCTGGTAGTGAGCGCAAAGAACATTTCCATCTCAAAATGCTTGCGCGCGATCATTAATTCATCCAAAGTATCCGATCTACCACTCAGTATTCCATATCAACATCATATATTCCTGTTCAGAAATATTCCTGGCAATCGTTTTCCTACGGTTGATCGGAAGTTGTGAATTTAAGTTCAAAAATAAATAATTATTGATGGTGGATAATACAATCAAATCACGTTCATTTGTCATTTAGATTTCACCGACATCCTGGTTCACCATTTTAATTGTTTAAGAAGAGCATATGCATCTAACGTATTGTATGAGTCCATGACGACGTTTCTCCCCTTGCTTTTTCCCTCTCAAAACTTGAAACTTGTTATCAGTTGAATTATTGTCATGGCAACAGAGCACACGCTAAAGATCTATGCGATAAGGGTCCCTGATATCAAACATGTTCAAACATAACATTGAGGAAAATGAAAATGGTGGAAACGAAACAAAAAAAAATATGTATCAAAATGGCTTTCTCTAATAAGGGACCTTTGACAATTGACATAAATATTGATTTAAATTTCTACTCCATTAATATCCCAGTTTATTTTTAACCGAATTTGATGAATTTCCATTACAATTTCATGTACCAGTTTGTCGTTTTTCTCATTCTCGATGTGAAAATAATATTATTACTGAAGCCTTGGTAAACAAATGAACAAGTAATTGATATAAAGAAATGAACAACTGAACATTAATTTTTCTTATCATTCCCACGAATATTCTTATTTTTTTGCCTAGACGAATACGTCATTGCATATGAAGTATTCTTACAGTAACAATAGTTCATTAATCGTTATTCCTTATTTCATCATTCCTATCATTATTCTTATCATTATTATATTCGTAATTACTATCATTCAATATAAATGTTTATTCCGTTTCGTTAATGGTCAAGAGAAAAATTCTATATATACACAGGCACAGAGTGAATTTCAATTTGGTATCAAAAAGCTGTTGTCGTTGTTCTTTGGTTAATGGAAATGACGAAAAAAGAAATAGTAATCATATTTGAAAGCAAAACAACATCAATTGTTCTTGCAACAATAGACAACATCGAAATATTACACATTGAAACCTCAATAATAGAACATAGTAGAGATTAGAGACCAATGAAACACATACAATATATAAAATCTGTAAGATAAACATAGATGTGTGATCGAAAATTATATACATTTACATACTTATAATTTTTCATACTTCCGTTTGCATAATTATCAATATGTATGCATATTCATCTGAATGTACATTAATTTTCATGGAATTCATTTTGATTTCCAATTTTTTAGCTATATCATCAAGCCCAAAGATATAAATAAATTGTATTTTTTTTATCTAAAAATAGAGGGTAAATTATACATATATATATGTATATAATGCTTATGTATACATGCAATGACGAATTTGAAGCAGAGTAAGTTCTGCCTTATACATATCTATATGATAAATCTTTACATGACCAATGCATCAATAGTTTTTACATTAAACTAACTAATTAAAATTGAGAACTTAATTAAAATAATAAAGAAAGAAGAAGAACAACGCTTCCCTGCATCGTTCGCACCCCAAATCAGCTATATTTCAGCTGCGACAGAAATTCCCTTTTATCGTAGAACAACATCGATTACTTCATTTCGATTTAAGATAGAGCTCATTTTCTTTATTTCTTCCATTGGAATTTTATAATTCTTTATGATGATATTGAGACAACTGTTGGCCTCTCTAAATGCCCATTATCGAGCATCAGCTTACTGCTATTATTATTCGGTGACGTATTGCCGAGTGTAACAATGTGCGGTGATGTCAAATGATGATCTGGTGAATGATTAGCTGACTGATAAACGGGTGATCCTCGATTTGATGGCGATGGACACTCGATTTTCGGTGACTGACAATCGAGCAACTGTTGCTGATGCTGCTGTTGCTGCTGTTGTTGTTGTTGTTGTTGGTGTTGACTTGCCATCATTTCATAATACACATTTTGCGTTAATGACGGATAATTTATTATCCGCGATGGTTGTGGGCTTCCACTGTACAATGAATTAGCGTATGATGTTTGTACAATGTTCGAATGTGATGATACTCGAAGATCTGAGTAATTATCTGCAAAGATTAGAGATATTAATTCTTTTATCAAAACTATTCTCTCAAATGCATTATATTATTTCAATTGTTTATGCTTTTCTGCAACGTTTTTTTTCAGTGTCATTTACCTTCTAATTTTAAGTTGTTGTTATTGTGATTAGTGTTGTTGTTATTATTGTTGTTATTCAATGTACAAGCTGAAACATTGGTGTTGTGATTAATGGGTGTATCACTCGATTTCATTCCACCTTTCGGTTTTCGTTTGCGCGTTTGAATAGTATCTTTCTTCATTGTCAGCGGCCTGTTGACGCCATGAAGTTTGAAGTAGAGCCCGCAGGCATTACACACTGGCTCACCACAAGAATTCCGTCGCCATAATGACGTTATGGCTGTATGACAATTGCTGCAAGATAGTCCAACGCGTCTTGATGCCGACTGTGAAGGAAAAAGAAGAAAATAATGAATTATAGAAATTATTGATGAAGTAAATTACCTATCATTATCATCAATACATAGAGATTCTTCAAACGTAAAGTCACAGCGGTTCTGAAAAGTATCAGTGGAAAAAATATACATAATGTGCATGTATATATACATATAAATGCATTAAAATGAGCAAGATAGAGCACAAAATTGTTGAGAACAATTTCTTTCTGTCCCATATTAAAGGAATTCTTTTATTTGAGTTGATACCAAATGTGACTTTGAGTTTGATACCAAGTGCGAGAGTGGTATACCATGGGTATAGTGGCACCTCAAGCTATACGACAGAGATATTTTTCAATCCAAACAATGGAAGACAATTGAAGAAAATTTAATGAGAATTGTGGAAGTGCAGGAAGTGGTATTAATTAAGAAATAGAGAAGAGAGTAGAAAAACAATGGCACATTTTTCTTTATATGTATGGAAATCATTGAAATGATGCAAGTACAATAGTGGAGAATGAGAAAATGGGTTGAGAAAAGGTTTCTAGAGAATTTCAGCCCAATGATGAAGAAGAATAAATAATAGCAATGAGAATTCATAGTTGTGATTGATTGAAATGAAGGGAGGATTCGGTGTGACACCTACCGAACGTCGGCTTGTTTTCTCCTCAAGGGTGCGACGGGCACCACTATACCCAAGGTAGCCTTTGTAGAAATCGCCCGGGTCCGTCACTGAAACAGACAGGAGGCCAAAACGTTAAGGGTCATGTCTCGCATTTTTTTATTTTCCCCGCATCTCTTTATTACACAATATTTTTTTCTATCTCAGGATTAAGCACAAAAATATCTGAGTTATTTTTTACTGTTTCTGGGGTAAGCGGCGAGAGGCAACACGGGCGAATTTCCACACAGGCTCCTGGTCTTTGAGAAAAAAAAAATCTTTTTCTTCTACATGTTTAAAAAAAAACTCTTTCCATTCTGTTATTCAATTATTTTTTTTTTTTTTTTTTCTTTTGTTGACCGGGCCTTTGCTTACCAGTCGCCGTGGTTGCTTGACTAGTGGTCGATTCATCCCGTTCATCTTGTGGTAGAGGCCGCAGGCATTGCAGAGATAATGTCCCGTGCCGTCTCGTCGCCATAGGGGGGTCGATATCGCCCCACAGTTCACGCACTCGCGACCCTCCGTAAAGTATTCCGCCTCGATGTTGTGCACTGTTATTTCATTATTTTTTTTTTCTTTTCTCATTTCAATTCTTCGGAACATTGTTAATCGAATTACGTCCTCTAATAATATTCTTTCTTTTTCTCTAGTATCATTCCTACTTATCCAATTAAAAATATTCTCTTCATTTGAGTTCATGTTCTCATAATCTACTTTGTTATTTATTCGTAAATGTGTTAGCACAAATAATTCATTTCCTCTTTTTTTTTGCATTTGTGTATACATTTTAAGTAATTCTAGTCACGCACTCTTGGATACATGATAACAAAGCTTTCACACATATATACATATGAATATACTTTTGTATGTATGCATGGTAAGTTCATATATGGTGGCTTCGAAGACTAGTTAAAACAATAGTTATTGTCCAGTCGGTTTTTACCGGGCGATATGCATGACACTGAATAAACATATACTAATGATATTTTTCTTAGTTTTGCATACCAAAAGCGTGAGAATGTCAAATCAATTCACTTCCAATCACCACTGAAATTAGTATTGATATATAAATAAGTTGAATTTAATGTTATATTGTGAAATATTTCAATACTTATTTTAAAACTTTCATTTCTCGGAAATTTCATACACACATCTTCTTTTGACCAGGTCTATTATCAGTCGTGAGTGGACATTCTATTCTTGGGTTTTCAGTGTAATTAAATTTGTTTGCCTTGGGCTAAAAAAACCATTTGTAATTAACAAAACAATTGAAATCACAGTGTTACAATGATTGCTATAGATATAAGCATTCAAGTTATGACCAAAAGTCATTTTTGAAAGGAAACATTTGAAAAAAAATAAGAAGCTAATTTATGAAGTAACACAAATTATTTGACGTCCTATTAAAATATTTCATCACACGTATCATAATTCTTAATTATACAGTCCAGTAGCTTTAGTTTCAATTATATAAATCAAGAAGAGAAGAATCACTTCAACTGAACCTTGAAATCAGAAAAATATATTCCCCTCCAATCACACGTAGAAGTAATTAATAGGAGTAATTTAAGAAGTGATTCACCGTAAAAAACAAGTCAAAAATAGCGAGAAGAAAAACGGAAGAGCAGTGTACTAAAATAATAGAGATGGTTGCTGAAGGGAGTGTGAAGAGGCGGGAAGGGTTGAAGAACATTGTGTGTAGGCGGATACATGTTGTTATCGTAGTTTCCGGCAATTGTTGATAAGTGAAGTCAGTGCATACGTACAAAAAAACCTACATGAAGAGTAAAAACATGCACATAAAAATATGTGACTGTTGGTAATTTTATATATTTGCGTTTCTCATGAAAAAAAATGAAGTATATATTGATAATCGGTTGACACCACTCATACATGTACTTTCCCACTAAACAAAAATATAAACCACACAATATCCACAATATTATCGATATTTAACACTGAAAGCTCATTAAAAAATGCCTTTAAATGTTATCATACATTTTGAACAATGTAATTTTACGATGTAGCTACCGCCAACTGATTTTTAGTGCTCTCTATTTGCACAACGAAATTCTTCAAGGCTAGGAAAACATTAAAGAAGAGTGGATAGCGTAATAATTCTGAAAAAAATTATTTCAGTACCGATAATGATGAAATATATAATATATTGAATATTTGTTTCTAATCCACAGATTTGAAATATTTGTTTTTAATTTATATTTATACTTTGTGTGAACGTAACTTGATCATTTCAATGGAAATGAATATATACAATTAGAGAAAAGCAGAAATAGCTAAATAAATAAATGAATGAAGACCGGAAATCGGTGATGGATGAAAAGATTGTGTTACTAATAATAATTAATGTTAAAACACATTGTACAACGAGAAAGTTCGCAGGATCTTCATAAATATAGATATATGTGTATGTAGAAAATGGAATCGGATATTATAATATCATATGTGCAAAGCGGCGAGAAGAGGCTGACGATTGCAAAGTTCCCCAGAAGAGGTTCATATTGCGCTCTCGCGCCGTCACGACGCCCCCATGGAATGTGTATCATAATACTTTGAATTGTATACATGCATGCGCATATCCCTTGAGTGAACTCTAAAATTGAACCGACACAGAAAGAGGACATTAGCCCTTCAGTTGAACTTTACGATTATATTCCAGGGTGCTCGCCACGTGGTTATAGAACCAAGATTTTTTTTTTCTCCTCTAATTCTTCCTCTCTGTGTATATAGTTCCTGCATCCCTTCATCGTACCCCGAAAAAGTTGCTTTTCAGCAGTATGTTACACTTGAGTTTGACTGTATATGGTAACACTCGAGCATATGCGGTATGTTAAAAGGCCAGAAGGAAATACATACCAGGCCACAAGCGATCCCACAACAAATTTTAAATTTAATTCTCGATTTTATGCAGTAGTTTTGAGTTTACTCGAAATTCAAAGCTATTAGTTCAATTTAATATACATACAATGATACACATGATTTCACCAATGAATTTGATCATTCAGTTACCGTCATAAATGCAATACAAAAGATGAATTGTTTGTTATCGTGTTTACATGACAGAAATTGATGTTGAAGGTATGGATGGACGGTTTGAATTGATGTGATATTACAATACTCAATGAGGATTTCCTTGTTATTGTATTGTATCAAGTGAATGTGTGTCGTATCATGAATGAGATTAGATACTTAGGTGTCGTCGACTTGTAATACCGAAATTATCGTAGAAACGCACGTCGAAGATAGATACAGCCCTATCATTTCAGCTCAATATCGCTAGTAGACGCCACCCGATTACAACTAATACTCAGTGTCTAGGTCAGGGTCCTTATTCATTTATTATTTTCTTTATATACATATATAACACTAAACCAATATTTATCTTTCCTGCAATTGATGTGAGCTACTTAATAATGTTCACATATTATGCGCCAATAAAAATGTTTGTGCCCACTATTTGTCATCTGCTGCGAATGGTTTATTTTACACAGTTTTTTTTTCTAATTCTTTCATGCTTCTCTTAGATTTAAGTAGAGTGAATTAACATTCTGCTCACTATCAAATTGCTACTTTAAATGTTGATTATTGTATAATATATTATGTGTAGCCACGACACCCGACATAGTCAGTGACCCATTATACGAGATAAAAATAAGTAAAATTTGCCCCGTCGTGCATATAAGTACGATAAAAACTTGGAGTCATGTCCTGGATATTTAATTTAGGTGCTCATTTAAATTGGAACTAACCAGATCCAATGCATTAGAAACAAAAAATTTTTGCATACAAAATTGTCGAGTTTACATAATAACAATAGAACATAAAATTAAAAAAAACAAGTGGAAATATAATAATTTGTTCGCTTCCATATATCACGGATAAAAAAAATCGTTACAGCGCTATTGCGTGACCCCGATTCGCTCTTTATTTTTCATATTTTTTTTCTACAGTCCATATCAGTTTTATTTTTATGCTTTTTCCCTATATTCACGATCAAATATGATACCCACTTCAGTTGATAATACTCGCAAGACATAAAGTCAAACATGGGAATCATACAATTTTATCTATATAGTACATTTGTAGGCAGAAGAAATTCTTTTACATATTCATTTTTCCAACCTTTGAAAAATAACATAGATGCTCAAAAAAAAAAGAAAGTAATAATTCATAAAGTTCGCGTCTAGAAGAAAAAAAAAGGGAAGAACGCGCCACCCATATTTTCCAGACGGTTGACGATGACCACGCGTGCAATTACTGAAGTTGAACAGAACTCGACGCGTGGGTCTTTATTGCTTGTATATATATATCTATTCATCACTTCGATGTATCTATATCGTCCCTAAAACGTTATTTGAGCCCGACCACCCTCGTCTGACACGGCGATGGTGCGCGTCGATACATAAAACATCGCGAAACACGCGTTAGCCACCCTCTGAGATATAACATAAAAATATATATATATAAGGTCTACAGATGAGGGCTCATTCAAAGGCCAAATGCCGCCCGCCACAGTAAAAAAATAAAGAATACAAGTGGCCGGTTCATTTCAAAGACGATGTATAATAAACACGCGGAACAAATATTTATCAATAATCAGTTTGATCGCACGTATTGTTTCTGTTTTTCCTTGCAAAAGAACAAAACACTGTGTCGTGACAGTACAGGGATGATTGGACATTCTGGTATGTCTACTTTTTATACAACTTTTTCTGATTTTTTCTTCCAGTTATCACTATATATAGGATGCATGCACTTTGAGAGTAGGACTCATACAAGAGATTATTGTAATCATTGAAACGTGAGAATATGCAATATTTTTGCAAATGAGTACGTGCGATTAACAATAAATATGTTCAGCGAGACAATCGTTCAGATGTTAACCTTGAATTTATTGTCCTTATTTTCTTTATCTTACTCAACGATGTAAAATGAATTATTTGTACTAACAGACGAAGAAAAAAAGATTCTACATATGTATACGTCCAATTTGAAGTGGTGTCTTCAATATGAAGAATGAGAAATAAAGCGAAATGTTAATTCAAATATAAAAATGTATGGATGAAAAAGAATTGTGACTTACTGGCTGACAGATTCGCTGATGCGGTCAATTGCGTATGGGCTGTTGTATTTGAATTTTGACGTCGATTCGACGTTGGAATATGGTATGGCATCGAGAGCGAGTCAGCAGCCGATGTTGGATAAGGCCAGGTAGGTATGTCGCCTGTGGTATTCACTGTCGCGCCTGTTGTCGTTTGTTGTTGGGATGAATATGGTGGACTGTAGCCTCGAAAACTCGAACGACCACCGCCAAATGGCTGTGAAAATGCCGGTAAACTCTGGTGAGTCACCGTTGCTGCTGATTTTGTATTGTAGTCATCGGAAATTGGTGGGAGGGCCGTATCTAAACCTGTGAATATCGATGAACAAAAAGACCTGAATAATTAAGAATTTAATTCAACCCACGACGAAGAAATGTGCTCTTCTACAGAATTTGAGTCTTTCAATCCAATTTTCCAATCACTGACTACAGAAATCTTACTGAGTATCATGATGAACATCACCGGATTTTTCAAAGAAAATTTTTTTCGGCTTTTACCTTGTGAGTTCCAGAGCTGTTGAGGTGATCCTGTGAGGTCTGTCGGACTGTGGGTTATATAAGGAATAGGATAACCAACCCCAGCATTTGAACCGCCGCCGCCACCACCACCACCCATCGAACCGACTCCACTCATCGGACGATATAATGAGGAACTAGAAATATGAGATAAAAATTTCTTTGTGTATTTAATTTAAATCAAATAAAAAGTTGTTGTACATGAAAGATGAAATTGTGTGGGAAATATAGGAGCGTGTCTGGCACACGCCCCTACCCATGGGAATTCACGTGCAGGCATGTTGAAATAACATCGTCGTCAAAAACTGGATGAACGAACTACGGGAAAAATGATAGCAAAATATCCATCAAATTTCGACCTGACTCTCATTACAAATGGCAATAAGAAGATTTGGTATCCTAAGGATGGAGATATCGAATAATGGATGTGATCTTGATGGTAAAGCTGCCGCAAAGAAGTATATGAAAGAAGAATGAAAATAAAAAGAGAATGACAAGGGGCACGCGCCAAAGCAACGAATTCCACCCGGAAGTAAATCGCCCCCTTAATACGACGTACCGGAACTCCGCAGCGACGGCTACTCAAACCCCAATGCGGGCACGTGCCTGACGCGCGTTTATTATTCTTTTGTTTCGCATTCCACTTATGTACCCCTTTCTATGTATCACTGTGCTACTACGATTCACTCCGCTGTCGTCTTGCACTTCTAAGTCCAGTTGGTCTTGGACACGAGTACTCCATTAACATTGTTATACATGGTTTTACCTGACTGCACATTCATCTATGTATACCCTCTCTACATTTACGTCTATATAGTATACCTGCTCGCAATATAGCCAAAGGGATTGTGCGAATGGTAGGAAGAAAATACGAGAAAACCCTCGACGAATTCTCGGACGGTAGCGTCTTCTCTTATCTTACAAAACATCCTGATCTGAATTCCACTATGACTCACGTTTTGTCTTTCCCTGATTTTTTGTTCACAATTTTTTCTTCCGCTATTTTTGTTCAATCTTCTCGCTGTTTGTGATAATAAATTGTTTTCAAACGTTAATAACTATTGGGTGTTTATATGACTGTAAAGAGTTTGATGTGAAATAATGGAATAGATAACAAGGAAGAGAATGAGAAAATAAATAAGGTACAATACAATCGAGAAGTTTAGATAAAGAGTAAACGTAGATGTGGTCATCATTGATGTTTATGAATTGATGTATACAGTGACAAAAGCACGTTCGAATAAAGAAACATACATGCGACCAAGTTCGGACGAAGATTCTGAATAAAAACAATTGAACGTGTACAGTAGTCGCACATGTGCTAAAAAAGATTTCCCAATACGTTTGTAACACGAACATATTGCATACATAATTTTATACCGACTGCAAAATATGCTCGCGTTTCCTTCTTTCGTTTGTCTTTATTCAAAAAAATAACATTGAAGAGAATATAATGGAGTAGCCGAATTATATGATGCAGATAATTATTATGAAATTAACGTAAATTGATGAGAAGATGTGCAGAAGTGAAATCGCCCATAAGAAAACGAAAATTTACCCCCTCATCAATTATTCCAATTGATACAATCTGTTGGCATTATTCTTTCCATACTCAGAATGGAAAGTTTTTTCTAATGTATTTCATTTTTTCTCCATTCTTTCTATTCTTGCAATCTAGCGGTTTTCTTTTTGTTCTTCTTATGCGCGCACGTGTAAACACTCGACAATTCTAAGTGCAACACGCGTGCCACAAATTTATGCCTGAGTAACTAACGGGAGAGAGAGACGGAAGGTAGAAAAACGTAGTGGTATATAGTAATGATAGTAGTGGAAATGGTGACATTTAGCAGTCGTAGTAGTGAGGAACTCATTCTGCTGGAACTCCGCTATTTTTATTTTTATTGTCTTTCAGTTTTGTACTTCAACAAACAGGAAAGTGCATACAGGAAAGTTTGTACATTCAAGTTGAAGCGGTTCTATCATTAAATGCAAAAATTGGGTCTAAATTTCACAATCAACCGTGTAGAATACCACAAACTGGCATTTATTGAAAGACAATTATTAATTGAGCTTTCTGAATGAATCTTATTCATATTTCTCTCCAATTGTTTACTTATTATTGACTTCTTGTTTTTAACTTAAATCGAATTTAGTCATTGGATATGGATATAGGTTGAGTGTAAGGTGACCTGCCTGAAAGATATCGTTCACCAGTGATGTAACAAAGAGGTTTGATTCATTATTAACGAGAACGTAAAGGGGGCGCAGGGGTACTTGTGGCGACAGCACTCTCGGCTCATTTGCGTGCAATACAAAGCATGGGGGTATGCGAATGTAATTTGTGTGCGTGTTTTAATGCATTCATGTGCTCATACTATAATTGTTGAGTATATGGTTGGATAATACGAGGCTCAATAACGCACCTACTCGGGTTTCTTCCACGAATCCCTGACACTATTTTACTCACTGCAAATATTTATTTCTCTTGGTGCGTTCTTTTAAACACACGCACAATCTAAGCGTTCATCAATGAATCACGTCGAATTAAAGACACAGTCGAAAAATATTGACTATCTCTGTGATAAATAAAGGGAATGATCCCCTTCAATGGTTACAAAATATTCCACTACGTTTACCGTCTGATGTAGCGAGTATGTCCAAAATTTAATTCAGAATCAATTCGAATTTCTCATATCGCGATCTTAGCTATTATCGATATATTAACACCCCTTGAAACCTCGAAATTAGAAACAGCGTTCGTGGATGATAGAAAAATTTTTCATCTTTAGGTATTTCGAATTACAAAACTTCATAAAAAAGAGAAGAATCTTTTTTTTTTTTAGGTGATGATAAAATATGTTTTTTTTTTCACGACTTTGTTGACGTGGCTTATCCAGGGTTGGGAGACGGCGCTGGTGATGATCTACTCGAGATTGCTATGAGTTTAACATGGGAGAATAAGCCGAATTTGCGAAATTAAATATCTCATACGGGGTTAATAGCCCTTCAGCTATGTCGACGTCCTGCAGATTGTGCATTCACCATGCATATGATATAAGACTCTTCTCACGACACAGTTGGTCGAATAAAATGAAAAAAGAAAAAAAATGATGAAAACAACAGTACTTGAAACATTCCGAAAACATTCAATTTTGCGTTTGTTCTTTGGGTAAAAGCGTAAAATAAAATGTAGTATTATTTATTATAACGTAACTCATGCGTGGATTTGCAAATACAATTATATATTTTCTAAATTTTCATGAATTATGAAATATATTGTACGGATGAATGTATAACTTCGTTTATCAGTACAAAAGTATGATAAAATAGAACATTATTTTATGTATTTATTTAGTCGCATCGCAAGATATTGTCCGAAGTCTCTCATTTTTTTTTTTTTTACACATCTTATACCCAGTCGACATTGAAAGGAAAAAAGGAAGAAGAAACGATTGACAGAAATGTAGGAAAATGAAAAAATGAAATGCATATATTGACTACTCGAGGGATGTCATTAAATATTTGTTCAAACACACACTCCTGCTCTCGCCCGAACGTTATCAATTTCAGCCTCTCCCGTTCGATTGGTACAGTATAGGGAAAAAAAGAAGAAAGATATATTTTTCTTATCAGAGATATTTATAACCTAAATATGCAGTCCAAAAAAAAAAAATTCCCTCCTAATTTCATCACATAGAAAGCAATGGTGAGGAAAAATGTTGAATAACAAGTAAAATAAGAAATGAAAAACTCACTGCATGTTAAATTATTTTTTTTCTCTCTGTCGATGTGTCTTTCCGTTCCTCGATATTCGCAGTTGAAATCTTTTTTATTTATTTTTCTTGAACTGAATCCGGTCACCAATCGCGCTTCAGCTCGCCGTCGGATAAAAAAAAATTACGAACAGATAGAAAGAAAGGAAAATAAAATAATAAAAAAAAAGTGATAGAGAATGCGAGGGAGAAGTTGACCCGTATCAGTCACCAGGCAAACAAGAACTGCACAGGGCAATCGAATGTTTGAGGCTTAACGTAACGCTGACACACAGCCAAGCAGACGTGATGTGGCCGATCCTCAAAGGTGGCCAGAAGGATGTCCCCACCAAGTAACTTCTCAATTCTCAATCGGCTGCTCCCTTCCCTACTTTTTTACTTACAACAAACCGAACAAGCTCACTCGCGGCACACATCCCTACTATACCTCTCCATCAAAGCACTCCAGGCTTCCTCTGCGATGCCACACAGAAACCTCGCACAGTCATTCCACTTTAACCTTCTCTTTCATTCTTAAATTCTATCCAATATGAAAATCGTAGTGGAAATTATCATCATTTTTTGCAGTTGAGATGGGCAAAAATTTTTCATATTAACGTGGAATAATTAAATGAGCAATGTTTGCTTGATATATTGAAGGAAAGTTTATTATAATCCCTTCATCTACTACTAGTTTGCTCACAAGGTTTATGGAATCCATTTGAAATGAAGATAATTATCGAAATTCTTATCACCAATACCTGTCTGTGGGGGCCGAATTTTTTTCTTCATACCGATAGGATTCCATTAGAAATGAAAATTCTCTTGAAAATAAAATTCATATCGATAAGTATTGAGTATAATTAATTATATAGATATTATACCCATAACTTTACGGCTACTTGACACATTACACAATCACAATCCGGACAACTTTCACTGTGCAGGTAATTTGATTGTGTTCATCGTCACATACTTGTTGACTTAAATCTCGAAAACACGAATAGCAATGAAAGCACAAGGAAGAATAACGAGTACTCGGACATTGGATGTATACATATGGCGCAATCAGCGCGGTATACAATAGATTAATTTAATTATTTCATTCGAGAATGCCCACGTGGCACACGTGGGCCCATATGTATATACAGCAAAGTTCAGAAGCCAAAAGTCTGCTCCGGAGTCGACTGTGTGATAAAAATAACCCTTAAACCACAAATAATAATTAATAACGAAAAAAAGAAAATTCTAACATTTTCATACAGCAAATATATGAAATAAGCAATGCAATAATTCATGAGAATGACCACAGGGGAAAAGAAAAAAAAAGCCTCACCATAATATATCTACTTGAGATTAAACACTTTCCATTGTCAATCCATCTTATTCATTATGTCATTCTTTTACTTTGAAGTGATCATCCTCCCTTGAAATACTCTATTTTTATTCAATGAGTCAACTTGAATGTGGCGAAATACTACTCATACAGAAAGAAATGCGAGTATTTATGTTTATAAATCACAAATAGTTTGTGTGTGAGTGTGTGTGTGGATGTATCTATATGGAGACAATGTAACCAACTTATTGAAGATAAGATATCACCACGTTAGCTGTGACTTCAATTAATTCATCTACTGACTCTATTGATTTAACTTTTATTCAATTCGATTCACAAACGTGGGTTAGTATACAATATAATAAAGCCATCGAACATATTATCGGATAATTGACGAGATATAAATGAGTGCAAACATTAAGATAATTCCATAACGCAATGGAAAAATCGTAATATATATGTATAAACATTTGGTTTGTACAGTGTAAACTAATCGTAACGCTTTCGATTATGTGATCAACCATCAATTGGTAGTCAAGTGTGACTGCGAAACACAAATGATGATAACAGCTGTCAAGATAAAAAACCACCATATATTATTTCTCTTTTTTTTCTATCTTTTACTCTCTCTCTTTCTGTGGCTCGTCTTATCGCTCATTCCAGTGAAATTGTCGAAGATCAGTCGAATATTTGGAGAAAATGATGATGGTCAATTGATAACACAATTATTTACTATGAAGGACTGAAAAATTCTACGTATTAAATCTTCGTCCAATTCTGTATTATGGACTAGGATAGAAATAACCATCCATGGTAATTTATTGTTTTTATAAACGCAGTCTTTTACTGGCAGTAGAACGTAGAAATGACACAAGGATATATATATATATATTGGGAATGGAATATTGAATTTGAGTTTGACTTTAGTTTGAAACGAAGTACAAATCAAATCGTCATTCGAGACTATAGGTTCTGATTGCGATACTTTTGTTTCACTTTTATTTATATTAATAGCACTCAATTCTCAAAATAGTGGCGCATAATTCTTTTCATTTCTAGCCTGTCAATGAATGCCCTGTTAGACCCTATGAGTGATGCATACACACAACACAAACAATGACCCTCGGTATACGGCCATATACTATCATATATACATATATACATATATACAATATTGTATATTTAAAACAACCAAACTGTATAGCCGACAAGCAAATATTTTTGCGTGAAAAAGGCCTTTAAAGGTGACGTGTATATAACATCATAACCCTAGAGAAAAGAAATAAAATAAAATGGAGAGAAATGTTGTCGGCACGTATAAAAGAAGAAAAAAATATTTTTCTTCAATAGTAATTGCGTGTGTTATGACTGATAGATATATACACACACACATATATATATATATATATATATATAAATGTATGTATGTATGTATGTATGTATGTATACATTCATAAACTATTGCAGCAACAAAATAAAATAATAAATATACTCGTCGGTATTCATCAATTATAGAAGAAGAAAATATATTGGGACTTACTTTGAGAGTGGTCCAGACGGTGAATGTGAAGTTGGCGGTTGCTGCTCATGTTCTTGGTGATGATGTTGTGCACCAGTTGAATGATGATTATAAATTGATACCATATACAAATCCGGAACTCTATCAGTATCCTGTTGTCCGAGTCCGTGGCCACCACTTTGTACTGAATTTGTTGACGGTGGCTGCATCGCAGTTAAGTGTGTGAAATTTTGCAAACGTCCTTGATCACTCGGGCTATAACCACCACCATCATTATTATGGTGTCGATGCGATGATGGTGAATTGATTCCTTGTTCATCATGTGGACTACGACTTGAACTTGGTGATCTGCCGGTTCTTACAGACGGTGACACACCACCACCAACACTTGATGTTCTGATATGTTGTTGTATAAAAGCATCTTCCCTCAAAACATCGTCTAAATGATGTCCACTAGTATTATCACCAGTAACACTGGTGTTAGTACTACCTCCAGGTAAATTATGAAACAAACCTAATGGAAAATCACTTCTTGCCCCACGCATTGCTGCTACAATACCGCTAACACGTTCCACTGCGTCTTGATGATGATTTTGTTCATCCAAACGATGCAATTGTTCTTGCTGTGAGTCAGTTAAATGCTGCTGTTGTTGTTGCTGTTGGATATTATGATGGTGATGAGGATGTTGATGATGGTCTGTAGACGGTGAAAGCGTCTCGGTGTTGTACCGAATCATCGTAGAGTGAGGCATGTGACTGGTGACTCGATTTCCCTCAGACGGGAGTGAGGCCTCAGACGGATGTCGAGTATCCCCTCTTTCGGGAACCACTACCTCAGCTGCCCCTCCGAGTTGCGTATATGGGTGGTGCGCAGGGTGATGATGATGTTGATGGTGATGGTGGTGGTGGTGGTGAAGTGAGACCTGTTGCTGGTGATTATCATCCGCCTCCGTGGTGTTACCGCCCTCGGTGTATACTGGCGAGTTTGTTTGTAAGTAATCCCTGGGGATCATTTCACAATTTTAAATTCCATTCTTTGAATTTTATAGTTTGCAGTGCCGTTCAGTTGCGCGGATAAATACAGAGATTTTCAATTGTCTAATTTGGAATTATAGAAATTTTGTTGTTTGTTTAGGGATGGATCGAATGATACTAAGTAGTTTATACTCATATGAACGAGATTATGGTCTCTATTCCTTGCGGTTTGCGAAACAAAAGGAAAAATATTTCAGGATAGAACACTAATGATGTACGACAAAGACCATTATTGGCTTAAATTGTCTTGTGTATTTGTGGTACTCGATAGTTATGAGCAGTTCAAATTTCACTTAACTGACATTATTTGTGGTGAAATATGGTTGTGTGTGGTAGATAACGATATTCTGACTGATTTTCTAATTGAATTGATCACAATTCCTAATGCACTGCCAGATACCTTTTCAATTTATTGGTGGGATTCATTCATTTTAATGAGTTTAAAATTTTATGAAAAAGATGATCCAAGAAAATATCATTGCATTTTCATTTTACGATATTGATATTTAACATATGAACATTAAATTTCTCCATACCTTTCGTGAAATATCTGATGCGATGGATGATAGTCAAGGGGATGATGTAGTGTATATGTGCCAGTGTCTTCATGCTCAGCCAAGACAAATGGGACAGCAACAGGCTCAGGCGCGCTCGGTTCAACCAGGACGCCATTTTCAATTTCCGGTCGGACCGCCTCCATCACGCCCACACTATCCCCGCCATCCTCAGCGTAATTCAACTCATGTTTCTGTTGCTGCTGCTGCTGTTGTTGCTGCTGCTGATGCTGCTGCTGTTGTTGTTGCTGCTCATGATCCAACGTCGTCGTAGTATCTTCAACTCGTTCCGCATTATTTTCGCTTTTAATCCCTTGGAGACCAGTGTCAGCGTTAGTGTTGGCATTCACAGCTTCACTGATGTTCTTGGACTCCTCTGCGTTCTCATCGATCCCCGGATAGTCTTGCAAAACGGCTGGAATAAATCGAAAGAAAAATGTCAGTCACACCGAAACATCAAAAATAATTATCATAACTAAGATATTGAATGATGAATCCATTCTCTATACTCCAACAATGAATTTTCGTATTAATGTATTGATATTATGACGATCTCTGTTGCTAGCCAGTATGTTACAAAAATAACTGACGAGAATCTTATCTCTTTTACTGGCATATAGTAGCAACGCTCGTACGCACCCATATGTGTATTCGATACACATTCACAGTATTTATGAACGCAGCCGACGTGCAAGTGAGCAAAGAGGCCACAGAGGGTTAAAAAGGAACGAAAAAAAAAAAAAACAAAAAACATAATAATTTGACGAAGAGCGAAACATTGTGGGTGAAAGTCTATATCAAATGTTTTTAACATTGAGTTGACCTTATTGACGTTACCTAATCGAATTGGAAAGGTCAGGCCCGCGCATTTTAACCGATAATTCAACTATGTAACCACATATTCACTTAATTTTCAATCAATAATACCGCAATATTCATTAATAAACGTTCTTCTCAATTTTTTTCTCAATTCTCCATTCTATAAATTTAATAATTGATAAGCGATAGAGGGGATGCGATTGGAAACCCAAACAATAATAATACATGAATTAAATATGACAAAAAAAAAAGTAATAATGGTAATAATATTGAAATCATCAATATATATATATGAGAGAGAATGAATTTTTTATATTCCACTCAATATGTAATCAACATTTTATAGTCGTCACGACCCCGATTAATCATAAAGATAAAATTTCTCACGACGCGATATTAATCATTTGAATAAAAATAAATTTTTTACTTTTTTTTAATATTCGCTAAATAATATTGCGAAACATGTATACATATATATATGTATCATTTTATTATTTTATATGGCATTTACATGAATATTTCATATGTATTGGACAACCGGACGAAGTTTATACTTTAGTGCAAAGGTTACGGTCCCTGTATTTTCTCACCCACACTCTCCATTTCTCTCTTCACATCCACACTCATTCGCACATTCTTATCTACATCTTCACAGTAACCGTACAAAAACAGTCTCTGTCATCTTCATACGGAGATGAAGATATATTAACCTTGTCTAACTATACCAAACCCAACACATATGCGCACGCACACAAACTTTTATACATATGCACGAAGAGATTTTAAAAGATTGAATGGATTCCTTTATCTCAACTTCCTAAACGACATGTATTCATATATTTATATGTTTATATATGTCCTGTGGAGCTCAATGATGAGACTCATTTTTCTTCAGTAACATTTAAACACAAATACATTTCCTGTCTCAACAAATTTTAATAAAAATTACTGTAAAATTTTTATTAATAATAATTTCGTTTACCTCATGTCTCTTAAAAATATACAGGTAAATGTGCGTATGCAAGTGGAACAAGGCGATCGTTGTGGATGAAAATAAAATATATATGAGAGCCGGGTGCTGTGGCACTTTTTGAAGCAATTTATATATGTAGCTGTGAAGTATATTTGATAACGTACCAGGTGTTTCTCCTGTAACTATATATATATATGTATATATATATATTCTTTAGAAGCGGGATAATATTCTGTATATTCTGGAACAGACTTTTTTCTCCATTTAGATCTCTTGAGTTAGGAATTCAAACAATTATTCGTTAAACCCGATCCCCATTGTTTTGGTTTTGATTAGCTATTCAGTCATGCAGTTTGGAAACTAATTGAGGATAACGTCTAATCGATATTTATTCACAGATATAGATGTAAAAACGTTTTTTCAATGTCATAATCAATGTGGCACGCGCGTAAGCATTTTCTCGTACTACGAGTTGTGCTATGATAGGCTTTGGAGTATAGTGAAATAGAGATAGCGACAATCGACAAGTCCATTCATCCCGCTTAAAAGATATGCTAATCTTAATTTACATATCTCCACATAGTGACTGCTGATGTGATTATATATACATATAGGTATGCGTACATTGGATGTCGGTCTGTGATTTTTCCTCAACAGGTTTGATCGATAATTATTTTTCACTTTGATTAATGCGCTCGACGATAATTCATGATTTTTTTTGATTCATCGATTTTCGGAATATTCCTTTGCATTAATATTGTGGTAATTATTACAATGAATGTGCTCTTGAGAGGATTCGAGTGATATTTCACGCACGAGTCATGTGTCATGAAAACAGCAAACGAGAGTGCAATGGGTTTTCTCTCACACCGTGGGGATTTCTATAGCATATGTTTGCAGTAAACGATTTATACAGGATAACCAACGAGCATCACAATATGTGTTTCCCTCGGTTTTCTCAAATATTTTTTCTCTCACTCTCTCGATCCCTCTCTTCATCACTGTCGGGCTTAACACAGGGCCAAAGCTAATGCCACTCAATGCACGTGTGTACACTACACCACAAGAAGAAAACCAAACAAAACAAATTCATTTGCATCAACAACATTTTATGATTTTGCATTCTTTAAATATTTTCCACATTAATTATTTGTATTATTTTTTTATTATTATCTATAATCTTCGCGTTCTATCGTTGTCATATACTTTTGTTCCTTTTTTTATGTTTTTAATGGTTTTGTAAATGACTTGTGTGTTAGATGAGGGATAGCGTGGGTCATTGAGAATTGCTTTACGACCTCGAAAAATTTCGAACGACTTTGCGTCTTATCTTTAACTTATTTTTTAATTTTTTTTTTTTCCACATCTTCAACTTCGTCCCCCAATGACTTCGTTCTCCTTCATATTCATGATTCTATGCACCATCAACATATAGCGCGTTGAATCGTCTTGAAAAAATTTTTTTTCATCATATGAGAGATCGATGAACTATCAACGATGATAATGAATAAAAAGAAAGAATAAATTAGTATAATATGTTATATATAAGTGATGATATTATTCATTAGTTAAGATTTGTGTTAATTAAAATGAACAATCGATACTGTATGGGCGATGGGGTGGAACGAACAAAGAGAAAAAGTTTCCGGCGAGAAAAATCATGACTATATATAAATACATATACTGACATATTGAAAATACACAATTACATATGCGAAAAGAAAAATAACTCTCGATGATGAGTGGAAATTTAGTAACGTCATGAACGTTGTGTCTTTGAAATGTATTGGGGAAGTATTATATATAGATATAGAAGTAGAAGAAGAGAGTGGGAGGGCACGAGAGTCAATTGCGATGATCCGCGACGAACTCTGGACCGTGTCCCTCTTATTCTCTCCATCGTCGTAGCCACGTCGAGCATCATCGTCGTTTTATTTTCGTGAACGGTTCACCGAACACGAGCGGCAATGCGAGAGAGTGTGTGAAGGACAGAAAAAAAGACCATTTACATGGATTACTGTGACACTTTTTCTACATCTTTATTCTCATCATTACAATTCTAAAAAGGAGTCAAAATTTTTGGCAGATGAAGAATAATTATTACAATTACTTGATTGTTGATTGACACAAATCAATTTCCATTCAACAGATGGTAATTCATTGTATTGCATATACTTCGGAAGAGTGAGAATGAAAAATCGAGACAAATTCCGATAGTAAGACACGTGCATAACAAAACTCCTAGTGCTGTTTTGCTTTTATAACTGATTTGTTGAATTTTCGACTCGCAGACTCTTCAAATAATTTGAAATATAAAGATAAACGAAGATAACATAACAATTTTTCATTGTATCTCTGTAAAAAAAGAAAAAAAAAAGGATAATAAAATAGCTCTTCAGAAATCATTTGACATTTTAATATTTTTATTACTCGTTTAGAAACTTTTTCAAAGCGGTCTCTACGCATTGAAAACTTTTTAATACGTTTCTAAGAGTCTACATTTTAACGCTCCTGGTATGGGGTTACAAACGGTCAATCCGTCGTTTAAATCAAGTGCACTGCATACTGTCACGAGGCCGACATAATTAACGACTTTTTGAGTGACTTTTGAATGAGAAAAAAGGAAGAATATAAAATATATAAGAAGTAGAAAATGGTGAAGTTCACGGTTTTTATATCGAAAAGAAGCGAGTAAGCTACTATAGGACTATATACAGATTATATATATCAATATACATACATAAAGGGACAGAAATTTTTTGTTTTTTCCCTGATTTAATGCTCTTATTTCTCGACCTCTAACTCCGTCTATACGACATGTCCCCTCTTGTACAGCCTCGCCTTCTTCGAAATCTGTCTTTCTTGTGGTCCCAAGTCAAGAGGGTTAACCTTCTCCATATGGGGGATGTCGACACGCCACTTACTATGGGAGTGGATTAATAGACGCGACATAATTTAGGGAAAAAAAAACAATACATGTATTTGAAAAAATATTGAGATTATATGTTGTTTATTAGCAAATAACACATCTCCATCATGCGACAAGAAAATATTTTTCAATCTGTGTCCATCTGATTACTATGAATGATATGAATGTTTGTTTCATTTTTTACCAGAGAAAATATCCCAAATGTTATTAACCCATCATCTACATATTTACGACTCGTGTACAACGTTATCTTTACTCTTTATTCTAAACAAATCGCTGATGCAGTGGTCCTACGAAACGAATATTTTATATCGGAAGAGGTTTTGGGAAATTAGTTGTTCAAAATAATTATAGACTATTGAATTGTCACGTTTCATTCACTCGCATACTCGTATTCTCAACTACGTTATTATTTCTTTTATTATGATATAATATTTATTGTGTCGTAGAACGTTGAGAAGTTTTCACGGTTTGTATTTACAGAGACACGGTAGGCAAACAAATTCGACTCAGTGTGAAACACAAGTTCTCTTTTATAACATAAAAGTGAAAGGACGACAAGAGCAAATATTGAAAGCAACGGATGAATTCATCTTAATTTTTTATTTTTTCAGTCTTCCTCTCACTTGCTCTCTCCGCCCCCCTGCTCAGTCACTCAGAAAGAAACAATACCTGTGACCATAAAAAGTCACACAGGAAGCGGAAATTTGTTTGCCATTTTCTCTCTAAATGAAAAAAAAATCATTCCAACCCCTTCTTTTTTTTCAATATTTATTCACCACCCTTTGTCGGCATGTGCATACATCTAGGATGATTTCGGGTAGAATATCTTACGAGACAGAAATGCAAATGAAAGATTTTCATCCAATACGAGAAAATGAAGAAAAAAAGAGCAGAAATAATTACGATTATATTTCATGGATTTTTTGCTCCAATTTTTTTGTTACATATTATTTCGATAATCCGTTCCGACCCATTACCATTTTCTATGGGCCCCAACAGGTCCATGAGAAGATTCCAAAGTAGGAAAATGTCCATAAACATATCCATGAAATGTAATAAATAAATTCCGATCATCGCCACCCTCATTTTGCTCATAAATATCATTACCCAAATTGTCAATATTATCTGATGCCTGTAAATAGTCCCAGCATGATATTTTTCACGCCTAATTAATCTAGTATATATATATACATGTTGTAGAATATGCATATATATCAATTTAAGGAAAAAATCATAATTTTTCAAGACACTGCCTAGCACCTTTCGTTTTGTCATTTTTTCTCTTTTTTTTTTTTCACTCAAGAAGGACAACACACATATATTTGAAAGGGTCCACTTAATTTTTGTTCCAGATGGTAATTGTCCATATAAAACCTATCAGAGTGGAATTGCAGACAAACGTAACACAGACTGCGTGGCGTAACACGAGAATGTCGCAGCGGGGTGTCGTGTGTCCCAATTTTCAAAAAAAAAAAAAAAAAAAAAAATATCCAACCTCAACAACGACAAGTGAGTGCGATATATATTTGGGCGGGTGAGTTAAATGCCGAGAAAAATGATTTTTTTTCCTTTCCTCTATCAATTTTTCTCTTTTTTTTTTCGTCACCACTCGATGAAGGCAATTCAGAGCGCCACAGTCTTATCGACTACTTACACTTGACGGTTATTAACGACCTGTTGCCAAAGTATAAGGACCAGACAACACTCGGACACTTGGTCGAGTATTCCGTTTAATTATCGTCGTAAATATAGATAAAATGATCCCTACTCTTCAACACAATTACAAGATTAGGAGTGCAATATAAAATTTTCCGAGACCTATCAGGCTGAATACTTTGGAAAATACCCTCGGAATGATTTTGCATAAAGGTTGAAAAGTGGCGAGTTTACGCTTGAAAAATATTTTCTTAAAACAGATTTAGCGGTAAAATCCCTTAGATGTGAAGTTTAACACCATGCATTATAATATATCTCAAAAATGTTTAATTTTGTGTTTGACTTTAAAAATAGAAAATCGCTTTTGTATATACAATTGACACTTGGCCATTATTCCAAGAGCTTATATCTTTCGCCGCACCAAACACATCACACCAGAATTGAAACGAAAACACAATAGATGGTGAACTGTATGCACATTCACGTATGCATATTATTTTGAATTTTCAGGATTTATTCAAAGACAGTGGGAACGTTAACATCCGCATGATACATTCAAAAATATTTTCAATTTTCCTACATATACATTTACGCGTATATTTAACTCAGATATTTCAGGAAAACCCCTTTATACATACAAATAGTTTTGGTTATACATATAAACAAAAACTCTTTCGGGAATATTGATTTGTGTAACAAAATCAAAATTAATTTCCATTCTCTGTTTGATAACATCATTATTTCAATCAACAATAGAGCAAAGTGAAGAGTAAAAATATCAATGAGGAGGTTCAATTATTATATTGTAAATATTTAAAGTTGATCTATGGTGAAAAAAAATAGTCCAACATCGTTGTGTACGATTTATATATACTTTCATAAACAAACAAACGTCAATGAATGATCAGTGGTAAATAACCACTCAGAGCGAAATATATATTTAAACAAAGAAAAGAAATTCCATATCATTCGCATACTCAACGAGTCTTTCTTTTATTTTATTTATGCTTGAAAGTTTTGTTTTGGAGTCTCGTTCGACGAATACGAATGGACATAGGAGCGAGCATGAGGCAATGAATGAAAGACAGGAACTACCTGTGTGAGATCGTTCGCCGAAAGATTGTGTACTAAACACTCTCGCTCTCTCGTCTTACAGAGAAAGAAATGAAACAGAACGAAAGGGGAATATATTTGCTTCGCCTCGACACCATCTACACACGATAATTCATCATATACATATATATTTCTGTCTTTTTTATCCTTCGCTAGCAACATATATACTTCTGACGTCATATCCTGCACGAGCGGACATCCGGTTTTGCTGATGTATATTGTTGCTGGACTCCTGGCTCGGGTCGATAACAAAATCCGCGTCTCTCAAAACTAAAATAGGAAAATGAAGCAGATGTGAGAAAAAAAAAGAATAGAAAAGAAAGTGAAATCAACCTCACGAAAGGGAAAATGACGCAGGATATATATATATATATATATACGACCAGGCGCAATGAAAAATGTAGAATTGCATGAAAAAAAGGTTTTTTTCTGGCAGATTTTGTCAAAGTATTTGGCTGGAATGACTATGACGCAATGCAAAATGCTCTTAATGGAAGGAATATCCTTTCGTTCTGTAATACCTCACGGAAATATTTTTTTTTTCCTCTCTTCTGATGATCGTTGATACTAAACCGATTTGCGGTAGGCCTATTGTATTGCATGAAGTATAAGAAAAAGGAAAAAAATGGTCATTTCCCCATCGTCAGAGGACGACACACGGTAAATATTAGCCTCGTTATTGTTTTACGGGCGGTGCTTTGTTGTATAGGATTACGAATTTATGGTACGAGTATATATATGCATATTTTTTTTCGTCCGGATCCCAAAGAGGAATAGACGAGACTAATGCAACATTTTCGATCCCTTAACTATACGATCATAAAATTATCCCCATACTTCGAAGAGAGAAAACTCATCATCTTTGATATATTTCAATTTCTCCCCGTGAACTGGAAATATTTTTTGATAATTCATGATTATCGTGAGTTATCTCTTAAAAATCAATGAAATGAATTGAAATTTTCAGAGTTATGATTGAAAAATATTTAATTTAAAAAGAGAAAGAATGAAAATAAATAAAGTTCTGTTAGTGATGTACAGATGGCATCAGTTCGCAGAATTGTCGCGACTTTTGTTTTGCATTCGTGCGCGCATTATTTTTCAACGTTAGTTGACCGACAGGCAAAGCGCGTGCGTCATTCTTTGCGCGCGCATATTTCATATTATACGCATATACGTACATAGAAGCATTGCGCCTGGTGTGTAAGAAATCCCAGTCGCTAACTCACAAGACTTTTTGTTCTGCTGTTCAGAGAAGGAAATTTTCCGCATGTGCTTTCACTCCACTCGTCAGCTCTCATTCTTCTATTATTTTATTTTTTTTTTCACTCACAAACTAAAATAAAAAAATTAAAATGAAAATAGTAAATGGATTTTCTATTGACATATGAAATGTTTAGAAGTTGCCTGGATGTTTATTGTATATACACTATAGACGCAATATATGGGGGGTTTTCAAGAGTGAAAGAGTGAGATGGTAAATTAATTGTTAAGTCGAACCGAAGAAATTTTATTGCGACCAGTGATCGTAGGAGACCCTGAAGGCAATTGTGATTGACTCTATAGCGAACGTTATACGTTTGAATATATGTGCATATACGCGCGTTAGTCGCATTGCCGTATATGCATACGCGAAACAATCATGTACCCGCGACATTTCCTTATGAAACTCATAAAATATTGCAAGCGAGGTGTATAGACTTTGCGCAGAGGCTCTCATATTTATCCACTTATCTTCCACATTTTCCGTTCATATTCTCGATTTTTTTATTTTTTATGGAATTTCAATCTAAAAGTGTGAGTGAACAACCTATACACCAATTCTTTTATTCTTTTGTTTATTTTTTTTTGTGAAAAGTACTTTATAAAACGCAGTTTCATTTTCTATTCAGTCATGTACTTAAATTTCATAATGATTGTCATCCATATATTAAACGCTGACAATTATTGGAATAATCACGAAATAATTGCAAGGATATTATATTATGAATTCAATAGTGTATAAATTATCATAATGAAAGATAATTATTTTCTTTTTCTTCTTGAATAATATAACCGAATATTCTTTACGAATGACTATCACATATTGTGACATGAACTAGCACTACCTAGAAAGAGTCCATACAAATTCTTTCGCATCTGGTTTATGAATATACATTTTGACAGTAATACAAATGAATCAGGAGGGCGTAAATTCGTTAGTGGAAGGCGGATTTGTCGTATTCCCATGGGATCATACTTGAGTGTAATGTGCGACACAGGCAGTCAATGTGTTCACCAATAAACTGTTTTTTGTCCTCTTGGGCATTGTTGGGAACTAATCGCATATCATTCTATACCCATCCGCCCAATGGATTTGTATACATTCTTCTGAAAAGAAAAACATATGTAAATATTGAAACAATATTATTATTCTCGAAAATTGCCAATTAGTTAGCATTTAAGTGACTTTAGAGAATGATCATCAATTATATTCTACTAAAATAATATCTTGAGAAAAACATGGTGGAAAATTTTTCACAGACCAAATAATTTTCATCTTTTTCTTTTTCTTTCAAATACACCTGGAAGTTTTATATTTTCGTTAACACTTGGCGGCAATATACCTATTGTAGACAGCTGAGCAGCCCGTGTGGGTTCCTCGTTGTCCTGATAATAAATTATTTTTCCCAGGTAACGAAAAAAAAAAAAAAAAAAGCGTAAATACTGAGACATTTGCAACGGAAACAGCTACGCACGGGTTCGCGTGGGGTTTTCAGCGGACATGCTTGAGCTATGAAATAAATATACATACATATACGCATGTCCATATGTGCTATGTAGAGCTCGTTTACCCTTATATGCGGGCGGCTTATCATGAAAACACAACTGAATAGTACCCCCTCAACTTGCGCGCGCAAAACTGCTGCGATTATTTTAAAATGACGCTAATTATTCCGTGGTCGAGGACATGAACGCATTTTAAAAGTCGGTCGTCGATGTATATTAATTTAATGTCAAACAATTTCATATTTTCTATCCATTCGTTTATTCACTTTTTTCTTTCTATTCTTTTGCTCATACGACTTGAGAAAACTTCGATTATACATTTTCCAACATTCATTTTTGAGAATTATTTCGTGTTTGGTGTATTGGTAGAAAAGATGACGTGGTTATCAGTGACGTAGCGAAAATGTCGTGACAAAGGTATACATATGTAGTAAGGGGAAGAGAAAGAATATGAGAGAGTGAGTGAGTGAGTGAGAGAGAGGGAGAGGGAAGTGCAACAATGCCGAGGTTTATCTCCGCGTCCTTGGCTAATCTCCATGCCCGCAGAGATTACTCTATCACCGAGGACGCGAGTCACCGTACACCATAGATGGAAAAAGAAAAAAAGAAAGAAAGAAAGTCAGTGTTTATAGTCATATACATATACACATGTGAGTCTTCGAATGAAGGAGGGAAAATATCTCAAATATTAATCAGATTATCATCATAATCACTTAACATATATTTAACAAACTCTTATCAACAACGATAGTGTCTAAAAAATTGTTTACGTATTTTTCCATAGATTTATTTCCTCAATATTCCAATTTTTTCGTCATGAGGTTCAATTTTATTATCAACACGTCTGTTCAATTCCGTGATGATTTTATTAACAGACTAAGAATGTGTCTGAAAGAAATTCGTAGAAATGATCCCGTATGGGAAGTCGCAAATGAAGAATAGAAAATCTGCAATTATATAATCATTTATTCTACTTCACACTCTCTCTCTCTCTCTCCCTCTCTCTCTCTCTCTCTCTCTCTCTCCCTTACATTCTTCTCTTTCTTTCGTTTTCATTTCCATCCTCATTTTCTCGTTAGCGACGACTGTAAATTCAAATAATGTTTAGAGCTCAACGCAGTAGCAAACAGTTCAAAGAGAGCGTGTGGAAGTGCCGAGGATACGCCTCTCTTGCGTGATGAGTATACTCACTCGTATACTCATCGATACGTCGCGCGTCGTTCGCATTTTCCCTTACACTCGCGCTCCCATATATTTGCTCTCACGCACATGCACACACATATATATATATATATATATACATGAAACGTTTGCGACCACGAGAATAACCGTAAAAATGCGTCGCGCGCGTTATCGCTCGACGACCGACGCGATACCTTATCTGAACTAGTTGCACGCACAGGGGCTCTCAGTTCCTACATCCTTACACGTGCACGTGTCTCATCTTTAATAACAAAACATTGGTGGAGATCAAAAAATTTTATTCCCTCAACAGTTCAGAACATCATTCTGTTCATCATCGTTTATTAATTTTTCCCTAATCAATTTCTATATGAAATGATTTTTCAAATATTGATAATATTGTTCTGCGAATTTTAGTCGGATCATATATAATATTCATACTTTATTTACAACTCACATATATGAACGAATTGAGACTCACGTGTCTAACGATAAATGAATCCTATCTGAGGAGGGTATATATAAAATGTTTGTATGTGAGGATATTAATATACGTTTGTGAAATATACAGGGGAGGTGTCATATAGCGGAAGCTCTCAAATAATTATTCGTGGACGAGATAAGACTATTATACGTATACTTCAACATAGTTCATTGATTAATTTTTTTTATACGTTCCATTCATCAAGAAAGATTTTCTCGTTTGTTTTCATTATTACAATGAGAGAAATATCGAGGAAGGTATCTGCTCATTTCGACATTTAACGATAGAGTACATAGAAATATTTATACGTACATAAATATAATGTGCATATAATTGTGATATCTTAAACCCATATATGAGATAAGGCAAGTAAGCATATATGTATACATGCATGTATATAAATATGATTCGAATAGCAACTCGTTCGCGCTCGTTGACATTATCACTCGGTATTTCATCAAATCAGTCGCGCGTCGGTACGAGCTGCATATATATGAACGTTTGGTGCCCCAGCCAGTTTGCCATTAGACGTCGTTATAAATGAATCAAACAATTCAATTTATTATTTTTATAATTCAAATTAGATTCGTCCATACAAATGTATCATTTTGGTTTTTCATACGGTTTTATATAAACCCAAACTGCAATACAAAGTGATTTGTGATTCAGTGGAAAAAATGTCTGCATTGTCGAGGATGAATCTCACATTCATGTTGAACTTAATTATTACAAACTTGAAATTCCATTTTGAAAATAATCGAGGAAAGTAAATAGTGTAACGTTATTTTCATGTCTTCCTATTGCTCCTGAAATATTGAATAAAATGTGTGAAGCATATGATTGATGATTGTTATCGATAGATATATATTATTGTGTGACAGGTGTCATAGAGAATAATAAATAATTGAAAAATGGGAGGAAAGGAAGTATGTTTAAATGTACGATGAAGATCACAGTTGCGTGGGCTCCAATCCTGAATCTGTGCATTTATTTATAATATGATCTACGTTCGTGCAATATGTTCATGCAGGGCTTTATCGCAAATATGACATGATATATACATCTTATAATATAGTTGCGCGCATTTTTTCCTATATGGAAACCCGCGCCTACATCTACTTTGTGACAAAATCACATGAATTTCTGGAATCACGAAAAATGAACCTCATTTATTTTTTATCGAACGGTGAAACATCCCTGAAATAATGAAAACTGATCCTAAGCTAATGATGGGATGCTGCAATTACGGGAAGATAAAAATCCTGAATTTCAATAAATTCAGAGAATTTTTTTGTTTTTATTCTAGTTGAGTGTCACTGAGACAATGCACGTTTGTGTAACACAGAGTGTGTGAGGAAGCCGCGGTGGGTTTTCAGTTTGGGGAGTTTGAGAGTGAAGGCGGAGCTGAAACCGGGGAATAGGTAGTGGCGTATGATTCTTCGCGGCGAACCGCTTGCGCTTCCCCACTAAAAGCCGCCATTTTAGAATCATCCTTTCCCTGCTCAACATCGTATATACATACATACATTCATTTTACTATCTCTCATTCAATAGCGCGCACTGTCCTCGCGAGCGATTAATCCCAATTCAATTTCTACAATAAAAATCCGAAAAAAAAAATTTTATTACTGAGGAGCAGAGGAAAAATAACTTTTATATATTAGAAATATTTTTCTTACTTCATTTTATTTTTTCTTTCACCGTCAATGAACTCTGACTCACAATATCAACATTATTCTTTTCGCTTTGTTCTTTCTCTCATTGCACGACATATAATAATCGCAGTGAACTATATAATATACGGCCGTTGGTTATAGGATGTGGTTTACTTATGGCGTTGCACAGTATGTCCGTTAAACATCTACAAAAAAATTTACAGCAAGCAGTGTTGATCAATGCGCAAAGTTTGAATAAAAATTCTTTTGTTCGCTGAGTTCCTTGCAATTAATGAACTTGAAGAAATATAGTCATTAGATTTCGAACAAACATCTTTTCCTGTTAATGATGACAATGAAAATATGAAAACGTTCACTTTGATACCAACGATATATCAAAATATGCAGGGAATTATGTATGGAAGAAAATTGTCGTTTGAGTAAGGATGATAAAGAAAATAAATAAATAAATGGATGAATAAATAAATAATCGACGAAGGACAAGCAAACATCATGTAGGAATGATGAAAAGTAATAACTCATATAGGATGATTTACCGTATCGTTTACATGAACCCTGACTTTTGGAATCTACGACCCCGCGCACTAATTCTGTACATATGCACTCAATATTCAAATACATGAATACTTGAAATGCAAATATACATTCTATGTGTGATATTTAATGTTACCAATGGTCGTTGTGTTAGAAACTGATAAAGACTATATATTAATTCTAAACCAACATTATTAATTCATTATTCCACAATTTACTACGTGGAAAATAGAATGGAGTTAATACTTGACAATACGTATGAGTACAGAAAAAAAAAAATCAATTTTAGTATGATCAATCACATTACTTCTTTTTCCGTTGATTCAACTGAGCCATCATTTTTTCTGACTTTTGCTATTCTTCACCACCAAGCCTCATACCTGATTATCTTCATCGGGTGATCAACAACCCATTCCGATTTTTATCTTATAATTCTCGTTAATTACGTAGTACTCGTAATGAATTCATATCGGTATTCAACATTCAAAAATTGAATATATATGAATTGATTGGAGATATTTCTCGACATAAATTGACATGTTTTTAAAATATCAATTTTGAAATGGAAATATGTATGAATAGAACTGAGAGTAGTAATAAGAGTGAATGCGAAACGTGAACACACATTGCGAGAAGAGAGAACAAAGCAGAGATGGTGTATGACACGATGATGAATTTCTCGAGTCAAAGTTTTGTCAACGTTCATTGCCAATGTTTTGGTACGTCGTCATACCGAAAACAAACACCAGTACGCACACATACTTCATACTTGTTGAGGTACTGTGGCGTATATGCATGATATATACATGATGCGAGTGTCTCAGGGTACGCACGAAACACGTGCGATCAAAGACCATTCATGAAGGAATCATTTTTTTTCTCTCACACTTTTCTATTTGTTCATTTCGTCGTTTTAGCGTGCCACAAGCTAAATATCGAACCATTTCAAAATGTCCAATAACATTTACTCACATAATCATTAGAGAAATTTATTTTTTTTTTAATTTCACAATTGTTCCGACAATTAATTATTATATGCATTTAACACATTAAGTATATGATGATGAAAATAAGTGAATAGTCTTTCAAGTGACTCAAATCGATGAAAATGACGTGGCAACATGTAAACTTTAAATGTCGTTAGTCGGCGTGACTGTATGGCAGTATAATAATAACCCTGGAAAATATACATATATATATATGGCATGCAGATTAAAATTGCTATATATATCGATAAGTTACTAAACCAACAACATAACAAACAGAAAAATTGTAATAGAACTGCAATCTTCCACAACTCATCCGACATATTGCATAACATGCGTCTTCGCAATAGAATAAATAGCTCGAATAGGATAATTTATGAAAAATTAGCTCGGATCATAATCAGCGGGTGGTTGAATAAATTTTATGAAGAGAGAGAGAGAGAGACACACAATCAGTTTCATCTCGAATGGACGTCTTGAAATATTTACGATGGGATTCTGAAAAGAGAAAACTGCAAATGTATAGAAATAAATTTTCTCTACACAACCGATAGATGAAGAAAGTGATATTGATATTATGAAAAGTTAACACCTGTGCATAATCAAAATGGAATTTGAAAGAAGGCCTACCATATCTACGTCATTTTTACTTTTCTTTCTCTTTCTCGCAAACACTTCTTTTTCTGTACCACATTATGGCACATACAATAACGTTGTCGTTATCGCGTCGCAGGGGCGTGCGTTATCACTCTGATATCCAACATATATACATCCACCACAGTCGGGCCGTGGTCTCCAGTAAGTCGCGGACCACCGGGCCAGTTATAAGTGAATTAAGTAATAACGCACACGTCAAAACCGCCCCCGAAATGACAAAAAAATACAACAAATAATACTAGAGAAGAAAGAATTACTCACCATACTCGTGAACTCGGTATTCCTTCACGTCTGATGTCTCCTGGCTGTCTTCGCATCTTCGCCTCTTCATTATATCCAAAATTATAACTTATCGCCAAAAATAAAAGTTATTGAATAGAGCGGCAAATAAATGTAATATTTATAATTGATTGCATACGAAACAATGAAACAGTCACTCGCGCACACTTCTGCTCGTGAATCAAAGTGATATATCAAACGTAAATTATCTCAATTCGTCGTGTCCTTCTACATACACCAAAATGGAAACAAATCCAAATGAAATTAATATCGGATGATAATTTGACAGAGCAGCGGGAACAATATTTTGGAGCGCGCGTGTTTTGAATAATGCGCTTGTTGTTTCCAAAGTTTTATACTCTCTTCCTTATTTCTTTCTCTTCTCTCTGGTGTGACACACAACGTTGTGTGGCCGAGGTGTGTGTGAGCGCGCGGTAAAACGATGAGGAAGAAGAAATAAAAGTCGAAGTCGAACGGCGCGGGCATATACAGAAAAACCGTCACACAATGCTCTATGATCGCCACGGCGCAATGAGCTCTCGTTCGTGTATATTATATGTATGTATATGAAAATGTACATAGAAGTAGCGCGACGTAACCCACCGAGCCTAAGGCAATGCGCAATGGAGAGCCGTCGAGAACTCGCGGGCGCGCTCGCGCTCACGGGCGAAATATAAAAGGAGCGCGAGCACGAGAGAGAGAATATCGTTTTCAAATGATGAAGTGAGAAGGAGCGAATAGTTGGCAATTGCGGTGGCGTTGTGAGGGCTTTCGTGGCGAATTGAGAGGGGGCTTTGGTGCCCCCGCGTTTGACCTGATGGTGGGAGAGGTTGTGTGGCATCACAGAGAGCAAGTGAGAAAGAGCGAGACAAACTGACAGAGCAATCAGGAAAAAATATTAAGAATATGAATATAAATGTACTCTAGAACTATATACAGCCATCCACAACATAAACGCTGAAAAGTCATTAGTTTTGCATAACATTTAGTCCTGTATATGAGTATATTTATATATATATATATTCATACGTATATACATATCTATGTATGTATGTATGTCAAATTCAGTCATTCTACTTTTCCGCCCTCCCGGTTGAAGTTAACACTTTGAGTTGTCTTATCAGCTATAGTTTGACTCCCGTCACCCCCTGCATCATTCACATAACAGTCCTCATGTTGAACATACTGTCATAATGGAAGATGACGCTTATAAAGCAGAAAATTATAAATTATAGTTTTTTTTCTCGCAACCAACGCAAAATTGTTTTCTGTGGATTCAAATGTGAATACATTTGTATTATGTAGCACAATCCATCATTCATTTTTGTTAATATTGACAGTCAACAATTTTCGCGTCTCAGTTGAAAACCATTCTGACATTAATCCACTTTTTTCTCTCATGAGGGCTGTAAGGAAAATTGTTTTTTCCTCATTACAAATGAGTCATCGATGTTTTGAAAAGAATGTATGCCATGGAAAAGGGGCCCAGATAATGCGCACTCCGCATAAAGGCAAAGTCTGCATAGTCGTGAATAGCTCTTCGGTTATTTAGAATTTATATCTGAAAATTTATATGCATATTTATTGCAATATTCTAATTTCCGTCTGTGTCTTCGCGTGGTTTTAAAAAGTTTTTTCAATTTATTGAGCAACTAACGAGAGGCACTCATGTAATAATCAGAATGAATATATTATTTAGAGGAAGGAAAATGAAGTGAATTATCATTTTAACGGGAGAACTGCTCTTTTGAAAATGCAAATTGAGAACTCGAACATGTGCGAACAAAAATTGTAACTCAACTTCTATGGTACATGCGCATGGGTTTCTACGTAATTTATACACGCTTTGCTGCTCGACAGTATTGTAAGCGTTCAAATCACCTGAACTACCGTCTCAACTGTTGGCTAAGAATAAGTATTTAAAGTTGAATGTGTGTGGCGTATTTATTAGACTTTTGTTACAGGCCGTACTGTTAACGTTTGTCTAAAATACTACCAACAGGTCATTTTTTTATGATTCTACATTAATGTGATGTCTACCAATAAGAAAGGAAAAATTGGTATTTAATTCCTATCAGGAATAAAATGAATCATTAAAAAAATATAAATTGGGGGGGGAAAGAATTTTTTTCCCACTGCCGGTGAGAATCTGTATCGTTTCATTTTTTGTGTCCCAACATTCTTGATGATGATCTGAAGTGGACCATAATTACAATTTGGGAGTGATAAATTGAATAGATAGACAATTGAGGTGAATGAAAATGGGATGAAGGTATTTGGGGGCCTATAATCATACTATTCTCATACGAAATGTATATAACAGGAAAGAACATCAACAATATATTCTCTATTATAACATTTGATCGTTCAATGTCCATTCTTATGTTTGTTCACCATTGCCCGAATAAATGCAATATCACGACGATTTCCGTTTTCATTGAATTAATCCTATTGAAATTTCACAGACAAATGCATAATCAATTAGCTGCTGATCTATTTGTTATTATTCTTTTCTTTTCTGCAGTTGCACGAACTGATATAGAACTATGTCTAATGTAAATGCGAAACTTATATAAAATTGAACCAAGAAACGAATGAAAAATCTTAACATTATTACTTATAATTGAACTAAAACGGCTGCAGTAAAATTGTATTCACAAATATAGGCAGGGCAAATACTTGTCACATTCTTTCGTCATTTTTTTTTTGTTCTGTCTAATTGCGATTTTCCCATTTGGTTATTCAAATCCATTTTGAGATCCATCCATGAAAACGATTTGATATTTAATTGTTATGGCATTATTTTATTCTTGTTTTTTCTCTTTCATTTAACCAATAATAAGACCGCAGCCAAGTTGGAAGTGTCCTTTTGCATGGTTCAACAGACCACTGAGTGCAAATGAAAATGGTAATGGTTGTAATTTTTTCTCCAGCACTGCTCCCACAGTCCAATTTGAATCAATGCTTCCTAATGAACAATTAAGAAAAATGTATCAAGTGGTTTGTTCCAACAGTTTCGATGAAGAATTTTAATGCATTACCTCTGTACACTATATCTGCCTTTGGTAAATCAACTTGATAAGCTAGTGTTGCTGTTGATTCTTGCATTCTAGCATTCACTTCTAGTTCCACGCCAACCTGAAGTTGTTGACTAGCTCGTTGATGAAAGCATATGTGACAGCTCGCTGAACCTAAAATTAAACAAAAGAACGAACACAGTGATGTGAAGAATAAACTTTCGTACGTCGAAATTCGGAACTTGTATAATTTTGCCCATCTTGGTCGAAATATAATACATGGATTTGAAAATAACTTTCATCGATCGTTCATTATTCGAACAGATAATTTTTCTTACCAAGGCTCGCACTTATGGTTGATTCGCCATGAGTGTACCGACCGACAAGCGAGGCAACAGCGATAGACCCACCCGGTACACCAGGACCACGTTGATACGCCAATTCGCCACCCAAGACTAAATTGGGAGTGATACTCTGAAGATAATGACCCACCGCGACTCCTAAACACAGCAAAATCCATTTTGTCAATTGACAGATTCAAGGATTAAATATCGACAAACAATATTAATATAATTACCAGCGCCATTGATTACATCTGGATTGGCTAGCGTTAAAGATGCGGTGAATGCATCGCCACGATAATCCGAGGTCATCTGTACAGCAGTGAATTTACTTCTTTGTACTTGTGCAGCTGCTTTTGCTTTAACTCTACTTCCAAACTGATGAATTATGTTCGCATTTAAATTTCCAGTTGATTCAATATCACCTAGCAATACTGGATAAGCTTCTGTTGGTGATGTTTGTTTTGTTCCTACGTATGTTGCACCGAATCTAGATGAATAAAAGATTTATATTATGCTTATAATTTTTGAAGATGCGTTCGCATTTTCCATCGCTGTTATCTCTTTCCGCAAAATTCATTGATGAATATTGTTGACTTACTTATATCCGGATTTAACAACAGAACTCATCGTGATTGTATGAGATATTTGAAAGTGATTACTGAGACCCTTGTTGATAATGAGCTTTGCACCTTCGAAATTGGCAGGGAATACATCTGCAAAATAATTTCATACATAATGTTACCATATGAGCTTTGAATGTGTATTATTGAACAATCATATCATTCATTGACCATAAAATTGTTGAATATATGAATTGATAAAATTGTATGTGATGATTTGAAGGTTTTCATTCGATCGCACGTGATGACGAAGTGGACATGGATGATAGTGCAACTTGGATTCTCCAACATGAATATTGGAACTAACCTTTACAAAGTTTATGTAAATCTTCGACGGTTCCTGGATTAATGAGTTTAATTAGGTTATCAGAAGTTGCAAAAGTGCTGATTTGATGATCTTTGGGTAGTTCCGGCGCTGTGAATGGAACAATTGGCGGGGGTGGAGGTGGTGCTGATGCTGCTATAACGTTTCCCATTTTTTCTGTATTTTTTCACTTATCTTTTAGTCAATATAATTAACTAAGTTCCACTGTAAATTATCCACCCCGATGTTATATTATGTCTAACGTGATTATTTACACGCTCAACAGCCAACACCAACGTTTATTTACACAGCTAAAGCTGACGAGCTCACGCGGTTACACAGGGCAGCGTGTCTTGCCGTAAATCGCCATTTATAAAGGTCCAACCGTTTTCGATTAATCGAATAACCAACGTGCTATTGCAATCGACCATAGTTTCCCACACTGTTTTCATTTTACACATTACATTCACGTTGCTCCTTCACACACCAATCTTGGCTGCACTGACTGCGCGCCAAATTCAAATGCAATAATACGATTGATTCAATATCGTACAATAATGGCCTATTTTGTGAAACACATACGCATATATGCCGGTGTGTGTCAAATCTTCATATTTTTTTGCCATTTAATTATTTCTCATTCACCACTCGACAAATTCAACTACTGCCACATTATTATTATATTCCCACTGTTTAAAATTTGTCAATCTGTTTTACCGATATGATGGGAGAGTATGAACATAAAATGCGATGTTTATTTTGAAAACACATGTGTTCGAATGAATCAATCCTGAAAAATGAATGACAAATTAGAAAATATTAATCCAAAGTTATATGGAAAGATCGATGAAAGACAAATAACAGCCGATGATGAAGATGAGAACGTTGTGGATGAATTTGACGCAAGAGAAATATTTGGTAAGTATAGCAGACGGAAATTCAGACAACCATTGATTTGTTGTGACTAAGAATTACCCAATTATTGTTACTCCGATTATAGACTTGATAAGGAATATCAATGATCCTGAGCATCCTTTGAGCTTAGAAGAACTTCACGTTGTCGAGCAAGATCTTATTGAGGTCCGATATTGCATCAAACAAAATAAAGGGTTCAACTCTCCCGTATATTCATTTTGAAGGTTATAAATTGATAGTTGATGATATTTATTGCAGGTGGACAATAAAAATAATGCAATACGAGTCAACTTCACTCCAACGATACCACACTGCAGCATGGCAACAATTATTGGTTTGTCAATTCGTGTACAATTATTACGAGCTCTACCATCCAGATTCAAAGTGAATGTTGAAGTTTCACCAGGTACGCATAACGCTGAATTCGCGGTGAATAAACAATTAGCTGATAAAGAAAGAGTTGCAGCTGCATTAGAGAATAATCATCTAATCCAAGTGATAAATCAGTGCGTTAGTGGTAAAATGTAATACGCCTTCTTCATTTTCATTTTATATATAAATGAATCTACTAGTCGGTATTCAGACGTCAATGCTTTATATGAATTTGAGAAATAGCGATCGAGCAACCTTCTTTATTCATTGTCAACACGTTAACTAATACAATTATACAAACATATAAATTTAAATATGTATGAAATTAATACATGTCGGATTTTTCTATTACTCTGTACCTACTGCTTGGGATTTTCTCAACCGATCCTGCTTGGGATTATACGAGTATGTTTTTGGGATTGGCCCCCTGCCAGCTTTATTGAATTGAACAGTGTCTAATTGTTGTCGATCCGACATTTCCCTCGTTAATTTCATGTTTGACCATGCTACATAAAAACAAAAAAATATAAAACTCTTGAAACCAATCCATTAGTCCATAATGAACATGAAGGGCACTCACATTGTTTGAATCCTTGCACGAATGGTTTCGGCTTTTCGATAGCGTTTGGCGGATGTTCAATCTGAGCCGGGATTTTGAAAAATGCTCGGACTTTCGGAATTTTCAAAAATGAAACTTGTAACAGTGTGAAAATATTTGTCGATACCCAGTACCAAACAATAGCCTGAAAAATCGTGAAAATTGTAGGATGCAATGTAAAATAATAAATTATGAATTTGAATATAACTATTTATAAACTCACAGCTGGAAAATTCATCGTAAACGGAAAAATCGCCACGGGCATTGCTAAAGCAACGTATCGCAGTAGTCCCATTGCGGCTATCTTTGGTCCATCAAGACCGAGTTTTAATGTGACGAATAATGTGCCAGAGGTTATCAGTGGCAATAGAAAATAAGGATCAGTCACGGTTAGATCTTCGAACCAAAATAACCCACCTCGGCACAAACTTTCCACTGGTAAATTTGCCATTCCTTTCAGACCAAAAAAAAAGGAAATAAATATTGGCATCTAAAAAAAACAAATTTTGATACAATCTCGTCGTGAATCAGATTATTAAAATGAGAGCTATTTAATATTTTTCAAATCTTGTTACCTGTACTAATGGGACGAGCATAGACTTCATAGGATCACAGTTATTTGTTTTCATATATTGCACCATCTCTTGAGTATACTTTGCAGCTGTCGAATTATACAACAGTTGTCAATGGCTTGAGGGTTTAACTTGGAGTTAATATTGAAACGAGTCTTTACCTGCAAAATGATCACCACAAGTTCTTGCTTCGGTCAGTTTTCTCTGAATTTTTTGTAAACCTGGTAAAGTATTATGTGCAATCGCGGCGCTCCTCTGTTGCCGTAAAATCAGGGGGAACAATATTGTTCGCACACAAATTGTACCTGAACAAATTGAGTTGAATCGATTTTTTTTTGTTTTTTTTAAGTTGCTTTCAGATAAAATAGAGTGAAACATTGGAAAACAAAATTTAGAAATACCGATTGTTATTGTTGCCCACCATGGCACACCACCAGATACATGTAGTAGTTCTAATAATTGTTGAACAATACCAGTTGGCCACCAGCCACCCAACCCCAGTGATGCGAATGTGGGCTCAGCAAGAGACGCTGTTAAATCTGATATTTCAGGTGTAGGTGGTAGAGGGGCATCTGAAAAGGAAGAAAATGTTCGAATGGTCGATTGTTAAAATTATTTGTTACAGAAACGACCGAAATGCTAGAGCAGCTAAAATCACAATCTTATTACGAACAAATGATCAAATTTAAAAGACAAATAAGTTATAACATCTTGCAATGATACATTACCTGGAATAGTGTCGAATAAATTCGTAGGCGCTGACTCAGCCGGAAAATTTCCAACTATATTGTCTGTAGCTGTTACTGGAGAACTCACATTCACACCAGTTTCATTGGTTGGTAATGATTCTTGACTGATAGATCGAATAAAAGAGGTGCACAAAAGTGGAGAGTATCGTGTTAATTTGTAATTGGACTTTGTCGTGAGAGTGCTGTAACTATTGCCAATTCGATGTGTTATGTGCATAGAACGACCAATTAATTTCTGAAACAAAATTTTCATTATTTTTATTCAATATTATGAGCGACATACAATGCGTAACTCTAATTTTCCTAACGTAGACGTTCACTCCTAACCTATAATGATAACCTCAAAACCTCGATTTTACCTGTGAAGTATAACATGTCGTGGATAGCACTCGATGATTAATCATCCAAGCGTTTCTGGACAACATTCTGATGCTTTGTAATTATAAGGCAATAAGAACAATCCTTTTCTTCATTAGATATTATGAAGTTGTCCTAGCCGAAGACTGGGCTTGCGGAAATTTTGGTGAACCAACAATTCGAACATGTTATCATTTTATATTCACGCAGTTGGATAGTGGTGCCATCTAAGACATTATTCAAATGATTTGGCGCGTGTCGTATTTAGTATGAGAATCTAAATGCTATGATAAGTATATGGTGAACGAATTCATTCGGCAAAGTATGTTGTTATCTAAGATTTTATAATTATGACATTTTGAGAGAAGATAAAGAAAAATCAGTGGTATGGTTCAAATACATACGAAAAATTCTAAATTCATGATGATTTTATTTGATTCAAATGGCATGGCATGTTGACAATATCTATTACAATAAACAATTTCCTTTTTCCAGCTCAAATTTAGAGTGTCAGTGAATTGCAAAATAATTCAGTGTTCGTGAACATATCAGCTAATTAGCTGTTATTCTAATATATCTTAAATCTGGAGACTTCAAGAAAACTATATCACGCCATATCGAGCACTGTTAAAAAAAAATGTTCCACGTCATATTTATATATAATATATACATGGCATATGATTCATGATGATATAATAATCCATTATGAACAACAAGAGAAACTCTAGTTCTTCATCGTATCACGCGTTGAATAGTATGTTTATATTATCAGTGCGTAATTCTTTTTTTTTTATATTCATTTTCATTTTTTATCTTGTTTTTTTTTTCATTTTTCCTTTTTTCTCGCATCACTCAATTTTTTTCTTTCGCTGGTTGATTAATCCGATATAATTCGACTTCAATATAAAAAATTATAAACTATTCAGTTGAAAATATAATTATAATACATTGTATATATATTCCAGGCAATAAAATAACAAAGACTAGATAGAGAGCATCATCTGGCAACTCATAGAGAAAATATTTTGAGCTCGAGCAAATCGTGAGAGCCCTTACAACGTAGTTTGCGATTATCCTTTTCATCTATCAATTTTTTTTTGTTTGACACACATTTAGATTATGAAAAAACGTTGTAAGGCCGCATTCGTAAAAATATGTCTGAAGAGTTGATGTATAGGTGACAAACTGAAGATAAAATATTAAAAAACGAAGCGTAGAATCTCTTTTCGGCAATGTATTATATGCGATACGTTGATTGAAAGCGCACTGGCAAGAAGTTTTGAGGACAAACGGCATTTTTTATCTTAAAATTCTATCCGTCATTTCCATTCTCCATTAATTTTCCAATAAATTCACTAAGTAGGACAGAGCACTAAAAAAGAAGAAACACAGGAATTATTTATGTAAATATCACCCGATTTTTTAACTTATGCAATTATGATCTTAAATCGCCACACCTTTGAGAATATAGTCGGTTAACAAAGTCGGAACTGTTGGACTGTCTTCATTGATCGCTTTCAATACTGTGGAAATTGAAAGATAAAATATATTGTGACGTATATTAATTGAGATCTATTTTACTTTACATTTCAGGCTCAATCACCCACTTTTAATTAGTACTTGTAGTGCTTGATTGTTCGGTGGTCCGTTGTCTGTGTGATATGGAATGACAGTTGTGAGATACTTCGATTCCTGCAATGATCTGTGCTGTGGCAATGGGCTTGTACCACTGCCACGTTTTTTCGTAACATGATGCTGTCTCCGACGATTCTGTACAGCAAGAAGTAATGATATAAATTGATTTTTCAGTTCCTTCTCGAATTCCAATTCATCACGAAATGCCAATTCGGCAATTAACGTTTCACTCAATGCGCCAACAAGCGCCTCCATCTCGCCAAGTACACCAATTAGTTCACCGGATGAGAGCTGCTTCAATTCTATTACCAAAGAATAATATGTAAATATGACATGTGTTATTATTGAAACGATGGAGAAAATTTTCCACGTACTTTTTTCATACAGAGGCGAACCAAGAACCTCCCGGCTACGTTCTAATGCTTCATCTGTGTCCAACATGGAGCCGTCAGTGTCTGGAGATCTCTCCATCGAAGGACTTTCCTGAGACGAACAAACATTTGTCATCATTATCTTCATTTCAATAGTAATTTTCATGTTTCTGATCTTTAAGTGATTACCTGCATTATGTCATCGATTTCACGTAATACTTCTTCCGCGGTTTTCAATGGCTCTTCAGGACTGTGTGAAGTGTCTGTGCTACTTGACAATATCAATGCATGCATATCTAAATCGGTGGCAACTGCCTCATCCTCACTACTCAAATCCTCCAACTCAGGTCTATAAATTTTTAATTTATCAATTGTCAATAATTTATGTCAAGCATATGACAAAAATGTGACAGTAGGTGAAGCAGCCATGATTTCTCACTAACTCAAGCACGAATTGAATGATGGAAAATTATAGATTGTAACAGAATTTGGAAATTTAGTGCTTGCTTCATAATAATGCGGAGAATCATGGTGGAACCCAATGTTTTCTGTCATTTTCGAAAGCATATAAAATGTTTCATTTTTTTTTTTCAAATACCTTCCCATTGACGCAACCGGTGCCTCATTAAGATTCAGTGCGGGCATGTGCATTTTTCTGGCATAAGATTTGCTCCAGTCGATTGGCAAAATACTGCCAAACGTTCCCGTTATCGTCCACCACATCCTAAAACATTTTTTTATTTTTCATGAAAGATTTTCTACTATTTACGAAATTTACGCAATTTTCGCAATTCCTCGAACGGTAATATAATATGTCCATATGTTTTATTGGTAATGATGTAAAAGACGATTCGAGATGCTGTTGAAACTGAATGCATTTAATATATCGAGGTCAATCCCGCGCGTTTCTCGTGTTAACTCACATGACCGTTCAATCTCTCGCCCGCTCCTCTCTCTTTCTCTTCACCTCTATTCATTAATCTCTCTCGGTCTTTTTCTCTTGACGCGCAGGAAATCGTGACGCGTGCGTCTCACGAGCGGTTCGTGCAGCGTTAATGATAGAGAACTTGAGGGAGAAATTATCTGTAAAAATGTATCAACTACATTTGCTACAAACGGTGAACAAGTATATACATCAGCTGCTTGATAAGAGTACAAGACGTACATTTAACATAATTCCATCAACAAGACCTCATTAAAATGTTTCGAGCGAATGGCACGAAAAAAAAATGAGAATGAAACCCGAAACAACTTCATCATGTATCTAAAACGACTTTAATCAATTTGTTTTTGCACTCGCATAATTGAACCCATTTAGAATAAAATTAATTCTGATGAACTCAGTTTATGCATGTTATTTACATTATTATTCCAGACGGGTACTGCTATAGCAACATAATGGATGAACATAATATTGATGACTATTTTCGTATTTATTATTCGTTTATGGTGATGATATACATGGTCAAATCTAACCGTATATGTACTCCATAGAATTGAGCCGGATGATGAGCGCACGCGCGCCTATATTGACGCGTTGTGACTATTGTATATGTATATACACAAACGTATCGAATATATATACATTTATACTCAAGTGGAACATATGCAACGCGTGAAATCGCAAAATTCCTATCGTGAAACTCGCCGAAGCTTCATGATTGTTGTATAACAAAACAAGAAGGAAATACATCAAGTTTATGAATAATTCGATGGAACAAACATACTACTCAGAAAATATCTTAGACGCGTTTTAGTTATTGTCATTGATCCTATCATCATGGTAAAATTGGTACTACCATCCTGAATGACTATAGAAACTTTAATTTTTATTTTTCATTCATCGTTATTGTGACTCATTAATTATGTGATCTCTTATGTCATCTTGCTGTCAATTAAATTAATACAAAGAACACTTCATGCTTGAGCGTTTACATGTAAAAATTAAATTCTTGAGTTAAGATGTAATTGTTCCATTTTTTATCCTTCATGATATTTCTTTCCAAATATAAAGCCCCGTTGAATTTTTTCATTATAACTCTCGATGTTTGCACATGTGACTGGTATGTGCAGTGTGGATGTCGGCAGGTGCAATTTTGTGCTCGGCCGAGTCTCCGCCATGGATGACGCGTACGAAGAGTTTGGAGAGGACAAGAGAGTGAGAAAGAAAGGGCGAACAGATAGAGAGAAAAACAAACCCAGAAAGGGAATGCGAGAAGAGATTTTACCTGCACTCATTTAGAAGCTGATTTACTTCATTACTCACACCAAGAAATTATTACACATGAGATAAAAACAATCATGCAATATACACGAACTATTTACTCATTCATCAAATTAATATTTTTTTTCCAATTTTCCTTGAGTATTATGTAATTAAGGAAATAAGAATGGATTATTCTTCAACTCACTGGCATTCGTTCATAATTTCCTCTTGTGTTCGCACCTGTACCGGCGCAAGGGTCTCAACATCAGTAGCATAATCTCTAAAGCACGATGTTATTTTTTCATCAAATGTGTTAACAAGATCCTCAAGGCTGCCACTAAATGGACTGAATGTACCCTCTTGTAATATATCCGTTCCATTTTCGTTCGTTGTCAATTGTGATTGTGACTGCAGTGGTGGTAGTGTTGGTGGCTCATTATTAGCGTTACAATTTTCACCATAGTTTACATCCAAATTCGCATCCAATAAACGCTCTAATCGACAATACAAAATAGTAACAGAACAATACATTCATATATAAATATTCCATCGAAATGAATCTTTGTATATATCAATTGATAAATCATATAAACGCACCTGTCAGCAAATTCATATTCTTCAAAGTAGCTGTATCTTCCTCTTCGAAGCGTGCTAAAGGTGCCTCGAATTTCAATTCAGATATTTTCCCCGCCATGTCCCTCATTATTAAATGAATTTTACAAAATGTGGAGGGGTATTTTGCACAATATTCTCTCTTTCAATTCACTCCTTTTCCCCCGTAGTCGCAGCGCTTCACTCAATTGAAAATTCAACACTACTTCTATTTCAATCGATTTTATTTATATTATTTCACAAGCACAATTCACCTATGCATAATATGTCTTCACTGGTGATGAAGGTGATACACTTGCAGAATAACGAGGAAAAACACAGAATGTTTCAAATTGAATATTTTATTAGAGAATAAAGTTAGTGCATGAGAGAAAGATAAAATGTGTGTGACTACCCTCAACGATACACAACCAATGACTGGATCAAAAAAGTGACTCAGAAGGGGACACTCGATGCGCCTGCCCGTAGAGACTGGTCCGATGCAGAGATGGCGGGGAAGTTGGGGGATGGGTGGGTGGATGGAGGGGGCGGTGAAGGAGGCAGTGGGGGAGGTGGTTGTACAAACCGTTTGGAGTAGAGGTCCCCAGCCGGTTGTCACAGTAAAGTTCAGGGAAGGTCTATGATCATCAGTTGCCTGGCCAGTTTTTCCTTTAATCTTCCAATACCTCACTGTATTGTGGACTGATTAATTAATGAACTACCAGCTTGCTGTCTCATCTTTAGTATGAGTATTTTTAATTGAAGTTTCCATCTTATTTCCAAAATTATTGAATCTACTTGAATCCAATTATTTTCCTCATTTTTTTTTCTCGGATCGATACGCTCCTGAAATGTGAGATGAATACACGGTGAGACATTGGACTTCATCTTTTCCCCTCACCAGATAACGCGACAATTATCTTTTAATTTACTCCATGGATAGTATAGTTGGTTTAAATATATATCATATTTCTCATTATAATTGCATTGTGTATTGTAATGTGTTAATTGAGCAACAACAAAATGTGCACAGAACGGCAGAAAGGCATTCCACTTTACAACATATAGTTATAGATGATAATATCAGCGATTGGTGAAACCGATTCCGTCTTTTTCTTCATACAATCGATTATCGTACGGTATTACAGCCGCTATTAGTCAGGGAATTTAAAAGACCATGCGTATGCTGCATGATTTGAAAATAAAAAAATTAAGAAATGTCGAATTTCTAAAAATAATGTGGTGATGTAAATGGGAAGCGAAAATTGTGAACTGATTAGACATTATATTCTTTCCTCGAACATTAATTCCATCTATGTGTTAATTCTCTCTGGATAATTCATATATCAGGATTTTTTAATTTTTTCCATTCTAAATCCGTATTGCAACAATAAAAATGCATTGCCATACAATAGTTGCGAAAAATGAACTGAATGAAGGTTAGTTTTTGACATTTAGATTTACATAAGTGTATGGGAGTGGAACGCTGTCCTTTAGAATATAATCTGTGTGAATGTAGGGGTTCGCGAGGTGATAATCAATATGTATTGGTGTTCCAACGATTTTGTTCTTAGTGTCATTGTCTCAATACCTTCACCAGCGCATTCCTGAGAGAAAAATAGTACCTCCTCCTATGTTTTTAACATTAGCCAAGTATCCAGCCAGGCTGTGAATGAAACAAATAAATATTGGAAAAAATAATTTTCAGACTGAAAGCTTATCATTTTCCTATACGCAATGATAATTGTGTTTGTGTTGGAGCAGAAATTAATTGTTACAAGGCGAAGTCACGTTTTTCTGTTTATAGATCTTGTACTTCAATAATGCCCACGTATATTTATATTATTGCACATATCTACAATCATACATACACAATTCATCATGAACATTAAATTGCGAAATGAAGAGAAAAAATAATATATTTTTTATTTGCAATTTTATGGATAAATTGAGTTCAATTTGCATTGTTGAACCATTTATCATTTTGAATGTATAATTATCTACTGTCACCCCAATACGATCATATGTGTTTGTAGAACAAATAATAACACCCATCATTTAGTGCAGCTCTTACTTTCAATAACTATTCGCATTTTTATATACACACGTCATCTAAACTACTTGTTATGAATTACACAGAAATATTACATGAATGGACGACATTTCATCGATAATAGACTTATATACTTGATACAAATCATTTAAGATAACAAATAAACTAATTGTAAACATTCTACAAGTATTAGTATCAATTTGGCTGGATAATTGTGTTAATACAACCATATTGATTTTTTAAAACATCCAATACATTTGCCCCATACACGAGAGGTTACGATAATTATAGCAGTTCCCTTCGTTTTGTGATATTTACATAATCCTTGCATAAATATCCAATCACTATAATTTCTTTTTCAATAATTTAATAATTTATAATTAAAAGTTAAATTATGAAGCAATTAATTGATAATACTAATAGCAATTATCTTAATAAAAGTATAGCAAACAAAAAGTGGAAATAATATCATAATAGATGAAATTTATCTAACGAAGCAATTTGCATTGATTACATTATGATTATTATCGACGATAAACATTGAGTTTCCTCATTCAATTATTTTTCATTTGTTAATGTCGATGTTGAATGAACTCTATGTGGACGAAATTCCGTTGGTATTGTATTAGTTGCGGATGAAATATAAGCAGGGAATGCTTCATAAATTTCAATAGAACATTATCGTTTCACCCTCTCTTGTCCTCGATAACGATAACATGCAGGATACATCTCACTATAACCTATTACCTCATTAACGACAATCGACTGGCTCCTCTTATACATGTACGCGTAATAACCATCAATCTATAGTAGACCCCATATGGCATAAAATAGTGAGTGTAAAAGTAAATGCGTACAATGAGCCAACAATTCATCTCAATCGTAGCTTGATTCAATATATAATTTAACTTTGATATAATACATACGCATCACCCTTCATATCAATTTATGATAACATATAGTGTATGCATGAGTGATAGCTTATCATTTATATATTATCTCGTCTCTTTTAACCGCATTATATATATATCACAACTATATATGGCTACGTACTGGTCACTTTCAATCCTATTTGTGGTCGAAGTTCTACATCGTAAAGGAATAAGTATCGCTATAAAGTTACCTTTTGATTGGAAAAAAAACACAATGTTTCTTTTTTTGCTGTTGTTAATTAATTTCCATTGACATTATCGGTTGTTCAGACAATTTCACAGTAGTGATTTTCAGAAGAATATTAATCTTATGAATAATATCAAGTACTTGATATGTGTTGGCGGTGTTTGCGAAACACATTAACCAAATTTCATGAGCTATAGAACAATTGCGTAAACAAACGAAATTCTCTTTCATGACATTAAAAGCGTCTCGTAAGGAAATTGAGACTGAAACGAGTGATATTGGAGAGTGATTAAATCAGGTGAGTGCAATAAAATTTCATTGTTAATTTATGTGTGTTAGCAATGGCGTATTTATGATATGCCCCTGGGGAGTTTGAGGAGTTAGTATAAATAAGGCTTACACCCTATATGTCAATCAAGTGCTTTGTTACCAAACTAATGCCCTTGATACAATATATACAAACACGGTTTTATCCTCGACCTTCACTAACTACTCGGAGACACACCTCCAGTCCATAGAGTTTCTCATATCTTCATATAAATTCAAAGCATAATTATGGAAATAAAATAAATTGTGTATCAGGAAATTTTTATTCAATTGTGAAAACTTGTTATTTGAATTTATTAATATTTTTCTCTTCCGCTAATACTTTTCGTTTTTCTATCAATTTTTATTGTGACTCGATGATGAACGCAAAAGAACTGGCCTCACAGCGAAAAAAAATATTGAAAAACTCTCAGATGTGAAAAAAAGTAAAAATGAATAAAATCTTGTCATTCTTTTGAATACAATCTTTGATCATTACCAAAGACGTTATGCATGATCAGTTTACATTGACTTCACGGTGATCAAGAAGTTTATTAAAAGAAAAAAGTAGTAGTAATAAAAATTTAAGAATAGGGAATAGAAAAAACAGAAATTATGCGGGGTGTACTTAAAGAGAATAAATGCAAGATTGTAGATTAATAATATACATGCACGATTTTTTTACTCCTTTTTTGTGGCATAAGTTACATCTGATTAGCCACATTAACGCCCATCCGGGTCGGTACGCCTCTCTCTCTCTCTCTCTATCTCTATCTCTCTGTTCTTTCCATAGCACATTATTCATATATTCTATAGTCTATTATTTTCATTTGATTTTCATAGACAGATATAAATAATGAATTGAATTCATGACATTATCGATTCCAGCCACCTGCCGTCGCGCGTGATTCATGTTACGGTTCGTCGCCTATCGATTCGATCGTACATATTAGCAATCAACAGTTAACATTCAGTAATTACTTGTAAAACGTTTTGTATATGAATTTGTTCAATATGTCTTTCAATATTCATTCTCGATTTATAATTATCCTAAACTCTTGAAATATATATGCATATCAAGATTATTTCGTATTCATAATAACTTGCTGAAAAGAAATATGTGGTTCTTCATCGATTTCTCATCGGTTTCTTCCCGTTTTTTTCTTACAGAAGAAAGCAACTAATAAATTCTTCTTCATTGTTTCGGAGAGAAGATGTCTAATAGTTTCAATCTTACCAAATAGAGTTGATTACGAATGCGTGTTCACTCCCACACACACTCTCTTTCTCTCTCTCTCTCTCTCGCCCTCTCTCTCTTTTGTATTTAAACAAATGTATAATTGATAAAAATCACAAGGTCGTCAATGATCAGATTATCAGAGTCCTCTTCAATTGAAACACCTTGAAATCACATTTCCGGATAGAAGGGAACGCGAATAAATAAATACGTCTCACAGATAATCAATCTTAATATTAGAAGTCAATCATACTCGAATGAATGTGTCAATAGCCGGTATATATTATAATCAATTTCGTCGAAAAATATAAAATCTGTAATTGTTATAATAGTTTTAGCAGTATATTTATAATAATGGTACATTCAATTATTACAATGATTATTCAATAAGTATAATAGATATATGGATGCAAATGTATACCACCAGGTTTTGTCCTTGAAGGATAGATCATCGATGCAATGCACGTTTCGCACACATTACAATCCTTTTGAATAATGGAGGGATACGTATCCGGTGGTTAACTATACATTAATGGAAAACTTGTAGTCATCATTTCTCTCCAAAATATTCAATTTTGTCGTGTTATTCTTACATTTTCTTTTTTTTTCCCTCATTGATAGAGATCGATGTCCGCAAAATATTTTACCTCGCACATATGATTTGTCAGACAATTTACAATTTTTCATCGTGATACAATAAGAAGGTAATAATACAATGACGGGATCGTTTTTCACGAAACCCTAAATTATCTAGTTAATTATTTTTTGTAATTTGGGGTAATTATTTTTTGTAATTTTTCGTAATTGGTCGATAAGAGTATATAATATTTGTCCATTTTACTTTGGTATAATTTTAAACTTTATGCCCTTGAAGCTACGCCAGATAAGAGGGTGGATACGCGCCTTCAGACCCTGGAAGGGAGACAATATAAAAGGCTGCTGCCGTTCTATCGGCATAGTCAGTCCAAAAACACAACGTAGTCGTTGTTGATTGAATCGCGGAAGATTTTATAGATAACCATTCAATATATAAATGAAAATCTATTTATATAACTGTTATACCATTGTGAGAGCAACAACCACAACAATACAATTAATACGTCATCATTAGATTCAAGTCGGGCGCGATCCTCTTTCGACCTAGTCAATAAAGTAATTGACAGAGAACGTACGGATAAATTATCGAGCAATCAAAATATAAGATGGATCAAGTTATTGAGAGAAAAATGGGAAAAATTGGAATTTCTGGTGTCAGTTTCGCTGCTGAAAATACGCGCAAGATGAACAAATATTCGGTAAAAATAATCACTCAAATTTAAATGAACTTTCCTTTTTATCTATTTACAAAATTATACAAAATAAAAAAATAATATGAAACCAAATGTAATTTCCATCGCGTATGTAATATGGATTGATTGATTGAAGAAACAGACAAATTAAATAGGTCATTCATTCAAATTATATTTACTCTTTTCAATCATAAATATGTAAACGTATTATTGACATATTGTGGAAAAAAAAATTTCCAAAGAGACGACGCATTATTTGTCATTGTTCTCAATGAAATTCTGCACTCTGTACTCATTTTTTTCTCTTCATTATTCCTCATTGCATGTTACATTGTCATGGAATGGGGAAAGCAAATTGACGGATGGATCCTCTCTCGCACGGCTTATTAGGCGAAATACGATATTTATTGTTGACAATATATGAATATAGATATACATATATACATATAAAGTGGACAATGTGTATATGATTGCGTGTACGACGATTGTGGGCCTTGAGAAGTTGTATTTACGCGATTTCACGCAAACAGTTTTGCCTATTATCCTATCCCATATATTCAATTCCAACAGAACTGTCTACACACATTTAACAACTAAGCATGATCAAACGAATATGTTTGTGAAGTTCAAGTGGATCAGTAAACACACATCCATCGCCAGATGGATTTTTGTCTCATGACTCAACCATAGTTTTCAGTTGAAATATATCTACATATCATATTCAACTCGTCGAAAAAGGTTGAAAACAATTGAAAAAAAATTCGACATTCCAGCTCCCTGACTATCCGGTATCAGATTCTTATTACATTTATTGCTTCAGTATCAAATGTATATGTATATGTGTTGATTCTAGTTGGATTAAAGACACACTCGTAAAGTAAATTCGATTAGCTGTGAACAAAATCCATCGTCTTTCATTCAATAAAATGTCTTTTCTCACAGTTAGCTGACGCTATGGCCGAAAATGAGACGAGAACAATGGACTATCATATAGTTCCAATTGGTATCGAGGATCAACAAAAAGTTGTTGGTTTTTTACGACGTTTTTTCTTCAGAGATGAACCATTAAACCATAGCATACAACTAATACCAGAGGGTGAAAATAGTACGTGTAAACCATTAGAAGAATATAGCACAACGTCAATCGATGAGAATCTCAGCCTCATGGCTGTTTCTGCAGCCGGTACCATTGTTGGGGTATTATTAAATGGTAAGAGACAAAAAAAAGTATTTACATGAATATCAACCGATTCAATTTGAGTCACCTCATTTTCATTTCCGTAATAATCGCAAATAGCTATGCATCGATTTTTATTACCTTTCTGTGTTAACTATAAGTGAATAATTGTACTACAGGCATACATGGAAAGAGAACTGAAAAAAAAATATACGGAAAAGATAAATATAATTGAATAGCAATTGATGATTGTGCGATAGATTGCGGCCAATCATTAATTCTGTAAACTATATACGTTTTATTGGCCAATTTATTAGTCTTAAGTTACATACTGCAACCTCCAGAAAAGCCAATAATGGACCGTCCCCGTTATTGTCAATTATATAGTTCGCGCTTGCGTTCATATCATTACGATCCAATTCTCTTTCATTGGAAAGAACGATCGAAGATCACTGTTTGTTTGTGAGAAAAAAATAAATAGAAAAAAACGCGTTGCAACCCAGTATTTCAATCATTTTCATGCACAATTTTCTCATTTGATATTTTTTATTTTTCTTCATGTACATAAATTGGGATTCTGTTTGTTATGACAGAACAGGAATGTGAGGCAGGAATGAATTTGAAGTAGTGAAACAATAGCACGATTATATGTTACAATGTCACATGGGAACGTTAGTATTGCACTTCTGTCATCGCTTTTGTCCTTTTATTTTTATCTTCTTTTCGATCATTTTTTTTTCTATTCTTAGCATGTACTAATGTTGTATTATAAAGAGTACATATATACATTGAGTATTGCTCCGTTGCCGATCCATTCACTATGATTGCAAGATAATAAGGCGGAATGCATACACTTAATTTATGTGTGGACAGATAGACGCACATACATTCATACAAGTACAGTCAATTCTCAATGATACAAGAATAATGATAGTATATCGCTTATATGTGTATGTCGCATGACCCCCCTAGTTGCCAATGGAAATGGATACACACTATTCACTGTTAACGACTATATATTATTACACTGTGGAGGGAACGACGAAGAATGGATGAATAACAGAACCCTGGCTCAATTTCTCAGTGGAGATATATTAGAATTTTATGCAAATATCGAATAATAAATGAAATGTAATGCAGGTGAAACTCATGCGCCAGAAGAAGAGGATGAACCAGATTACATTAAAAATTGTGAAAGTCCAAAGTTCAAGAAAACCCTTTCGCTACTTCATTATGTTGACAAGAAAGCAGACTTAATCAACAGATATCCAAATAAAAAGGGTATCGATATTAGAATCCTTTCAGTTGATAATAATTGGCGTGGTAGAGGAATAGCTGCAGCACTTGTTGAAAGAACCATGTGAGTTTTATTTTCCCACAGCAAACAAGAAGAGACTTTTTTTTTATCTATGATCAAATTTATTTCTCTTTATTCTATCGTCAAGTTTGCTTTCATTTTCCATGTTGAGAAATACCGTTATACTCATTATTTTCTATATTGAATTACAGTGAGATTGCAGAGGAATTGAAATACGACTATATACGTGCGGATTGTTCGTCTCACTTTACCGCAAAACTGTGCAGGCGTTTGGGTTTTGATTTGATATTTGAGCTCAAGTATGCTGATTACGTGGATGAAAATGGTAAACCAGTATTTTTACCGAATTTCCCACATGCCTCAATTACAACGTACGTGAGACATCTATGATCAGTTTGACTGGTAATTGGTCGTATACAGTTCTATTTTCGTTTTCTTCTTTACATTGTGTTGTATATCCCAGACTATTTTTTATGATGCACACTGAGAGTTTGTTCGTTTTTATTGCTGTAAACATATCAAATAAACGAATAATATATTATTAACATTTATTTCTATAATGGAGTCCAAGACGTATTTTGTTCTTTCTCTTGTAAATATATTGAATAGGCAAAGCCTTCCGACGAATGCAATTCGGTTGGAAGGCAATAAAGAAAAAAAAATCATGTTTCCTCGAAGTATTCGCTCAACTCATATTTTTCCACTGCAACTTATTATTTACATTGCAATTTTAACATTGTAATATCACACAAATTCAAAAAGAACACCTATTCACATGTACTGCACACGTTATTTCCATCATCGTCCGCTTTCAGTTTGCTTTCTGTTTCTGTCCGGATCACTTATTACTTTTTCGTTTATTTGAATATCTTTTCTTGAAAACAACATTTCTGAGAGTTCGATTACAACAAGAAGAAAACAGAGGAAGATACACCAAACAACAATAATTCTCACAAGTTTGATATTCGGATCCAAATGTCGGTATTTCTCCTCGATTGCCCGCGATCTCGGGCGGAACATGTCCATCATCGGATCACGCTGATACCTGTAACCAAATGAAATTCTTTAAATTAATGCCATACTTTAAGAAACCATGATGAAAGTTGTCCATTCCCAAAAAGTTAAATAAACAGGCATTCTGCAGCTATTCATACCAGGATATGTGCCTCAAAGAGTATTCGCTTTGAAACAAAACAATGTACAAAGATTCAGTTACGTACGGTTGACCAAATGTCGCGTCGTGGTCATTGCTGCTTAATTTCAACTGCATATCATATCGCAGGCGTGAATCATCATTGCTCAATACATTGTATGCTTCAATGATTTTCACGAATTCCGCGGAGCTGCTTCCGGAAATTCTAGAAATGGAATCGGGATGTGTCTGCAATGCATAAGATTGTTTTTCAAAATAAGAACCAACCAGAAAGCAATTGCATTTTTCGTGATTTCTATTGGAAATTGTAGTCTTAGATCTTGATGTATTTATCCATCATGTTCTTGATTGGACTATTAATGAAGATTGTGTGCGGAAAGTATCTGCGAATGATCTTCATCAATACATTATTGAATTTGATGTGACAAGTTTTCGTTGCATAGTGTGAAGTTGTATTCGTAAGCATGTTAATTAACTGATCTCGTACTCAACACTACGAACATCATTGTTGCTCTTTTATGAAACTCACTTTTTTAGAAAGATGTATAAAAGCTGACCGGACATCGTCCTTCGATGCATCTGGCGGGAGTCTTAATCTTTCGTAATGAGTCTTGAGGTCTCTTCAACATACAAATAATAAAAAAAAATAATACAAACTGAAGAATATTTTTTATCTGATTCAGCGTCATAACCTAAAATGGAGGGATAAAACTGTCATACCTATCTGATCCATAATAACGTTGAGTCCTATTTGAGATGGATATGAATCTAAACCTTCGCAGCATCTGTGGCAAGAACGGTTTCTTCGGTTTCAAGGGCGATTATTAATTAAAACTGATCATCATGTTTCAGTGGGACCTACCCTCTGTTTTAAAGTATGATGACATGAAGTCATGAACATCACGACACTGATGCTACAGAATCGCCATCTCGTATATGAATACGAAGACATTGCACACAATCAAATGTAGGTTTGACAATGACGTAAGTACACAGTCCTATACTACAATAGAGATATATATTATTTCAAGTATGAAAACGTAATAGAATATTATGTCACTTTTATCTCCATGTTGCAATTTTAGTACTCGGAATATTATTTTGGTCATGCATGAAAACAAAAGAATTATATCAATATGGAAAGTCCAAAATTGCATATTTATTAAACTGACAATCATCAGTTGAAGAAACCCCAATAAAGTGAACAAATATGATAACGTCAGCATTTTTTTTTGTTTCACTCTCATAAAGTTTTTTGTTTACAGTATAAAATATATTACAATATATTCTTCCATTTATAGTAATATAATCAATCTCATAGAGGCAGATGATTGCTCGTTCTCGTTCATATACACTCTTTTTCACTTTTCATTATGCAATAATAAAAAAAGTATGGAATTCTCAGAAATTCGAGTTTTTTGATACAATTACAGAGAAAAAAAATCTCTGGATACACGTAAATGAATATACGGTGGATTTTAAGTCCACCACATATTAGTTTATCGTCTATAATATCGTTGAATTTTTAGATTTTAATTATCTATGATTAAATGTTAATCAAAATTTCATTTTGTATGACGACGAATTAGTCCCGTTTCATATATTATATTTTTTCATGGCAAGCTCGCAGTATTGAAAATTGCAACTGTCCATTTATAAACTCCTCTATCGTATCATCACTCGCCGTTTCAAAAAATATTTTGCCACATCTTTCTCTTCTACAACTCTGATGATTTATAATCTTGTGCAGATATGAGAATTGAAATATTTTGATTACAAAAACGGAAAAATTTATGGATAACGAAAAAATCATAAAACACATGATAATTATTACTACCATTCCTCATCGACCACTACCTATCAGTGGCACTTCAGAATATTTTGGGAAATCAGCGACAGCCACCGGATTTTTAACTTTGAAACTTGGAAATAGTCCCGTTATTCCACTCCTTATATTACGTCCCTTCGAAAATCCGTCCCAATGATTGCCATGTACTTCAATTTTATCGCCGATTCTCAATTCAATTTCAGCGACACGTCGTGGTACGTGATCAAGAATGGCTACAGCGGGATTAGCATTTTGTCCACCATAATAATAACTGTCATCAAGCGATGTAAATTTGTCATACGCATCAATATGATATGTTTGCATAAGCTCATAAGCTACACGACAAACTTGTGAACTGAACGTGCAGACCAAATGATCAGACATTGATAATAAATTTATATCCACAATAATTCCATGCAAAGAAGAATCGGAGTAACGTTTTGAAACTGATGCAGTTTCCGCTACAGATGGATCACCGATTATTTCGTATCTCGTATAACGTTTTCTAGCTGCTAATATAACTTTCGGATCATCACTAGCAATAAATACACGTTTAACTGCGGGTTGAACTTCTAACTGATTGAAATAATTATCAACCTTCACCATATATTCATCAATATCGTGGAATGCTGCCTCAGTACCAACTTTATCAGTTCGTCTTACGTGAATTCCTACGATTGGTTTCTCAAAACCAAGCTTCTCACGCGAATAATCAATAACATTTTTTATATTCTCCTGTGGGCGCATCAAAAATTTTAATACTTGTCCAACCCACCAAACGATTGGATGGCCATGAAGCTTTTCAATTCTTGGCGCTAGGTCTGCTGGTATACTCGGAGGTTGATAAATAGGTTTTGGATAAACATTATCAACGAATGGCAATGATACAACTTGTTTCGTTACATCACCAGGCCAATTACTGTGTGAAGAACCTCCAGCTGATTGACAAGTATCACTCAACGGCTTGAATACTGATTCCCAACCATCTTTATGATAACGCCAACCTTTTGACTTTAATATCAATGTTCGTTCAGTCCCATAGGCAACAAGGAAACAATAAGTCAAATGATGTATCTGTGAAACGAACATGTTTATCATTAACTCATTAAAATTCAGAATACGAGAGACTGAAAAAAAAAACTTCAACTCATTCCACTCTTACTTGACAACCGAATCCACAGCCTTTATTCAAACTGCAAGTCAACTTTTTTGCTTTATTGCAGTCACTGGGATTTTGCAGATGATAAAAGCGACGTTGCACTAAATCCGACAATTCAGCCGACTCTCTTTCTCGCCAATCATTATGTCCATCTGCTGCCATTAATTTATCCAAATCGTTCATCAATGACTTCTTATGTTCCCACGTGTTTCTAATAGCATCATCAATGTCTTTCTCACGTTTGTCCAAGGGAAAATCATCAGCATATTTCTTAACTTTATTCAATTCAGCATTAAAATAATACCACATTTCCTCTACATTATTCTTCACTTTTCTTCGTAATTCTTCATATTCCAATGATGGCCCACTTTTCACAGCGTTAATTACATTATTTTGTTTATCACCATTATTCAACATATTTGAATTATCATGAGTTAAAAAACTGGTAAGTGCATCATTCTGTTTCTTTAATATTTCAAAATGCTTCATAATATCAGCCAATTTATGTGCATTATCCCTTTCATTCGGCAACCCATTATCCAATGACGATGGGTTATTTTTCATTACATGAAATACGGAAACAATTAAGACAACCAGCCAAGCTATCAGTAATAGCAGGCCCAATTTACCTAGCCAACCGGGTCTACCGTTCCACAGTGCCATGATAACTTATGTTATGATTTTACAGACATCGCACTCTTGAATGATATACCTGAAAAATTAACAATAAATAATAACAACGAACAATTCGTTTGAGAGCAAAACGGATATAGAATATGTGAGAACGATGAAGATATTCATAACAATTGTTGCTTTTACCACACTTTTGTCGAGTAATAGGTAATACAACGACATGTCATTGAGTGTCATTACACCGCCATTATTCCATTGTTGTAATAATATATCCATCCATATGTATGTGTACAAGCATTGAAATATACCGAGAGTACACGTTTGTGACTGTAACTCAATTCACGAAGAATCACCGGATGAAATTATTGATGACACATTCTCGAATTCTATTGCACTTAATAAATAAATATTCATTCATTACCAATTGTCAACGTGTGCGATTACTTTCGTTTATGAATACGTGTTAATTATAATAATGATACGAGTTAAAAATGCTATCGTGGCATGAAATGTCACTCAGTCCAATATTATAATGCAATACTTCTATTAAACTAACCTCAACTAACCTCATTCTTTAGAACATACAATAATAGCCCGTGACCTCCTGCCATCTCTAATCGTGTTCAAACAACAAAATCACAAATGTCCTCGCACTTGCAATCCTCTTTATCGACGCGGTTCAAGTCCTCACTTCCATAATTGAATTTTAAATCATAAAAAAGAACGGACATTAGCTCACGCTTATTTTTATTCTTTTATGTAGCATTTCCTTCGGCTGCATAAATATTTCTCATTCTAGGCAAAATCATCAATTATTTTTCTATAACACAGCCACATCTGCACATAGACCATTTATAAATATTCCATTCTTAGTATATATGTGTAAACATTGTAATGATTGACAATGAAAAATTCTCATCATCAATACTAAGAAATGAATGAAACAGGGAGACACACATGGATGGAATCAAACTCTTCGTTGTATGATTGGTAAAATATTTGTAAAATACATGTTTGTACTTGACACGCGCGCATTGTACACTAGTTACTATATAGATTTCCATGCGGATTTGGCTGCACTCCAGGCACGTGAAACTGTAGTATTGCTGTCGCAGTTTGACCTCTATATTCTGCTATCATTCGATACCATCGTATAATTGTATATGTACTACTTTACACACCACCGGTGTGGGGATGTAGCCAGGTCAAGTAGTTGTGGCAAACGAATGATCAGACAAAGGACAAGATCGCCGTGGGGAAAAGAGTATGAAAAAATACTACATATGAACCAATAGAAACAACGAAACAATTTCTTTCCTCGTCTATCAACGATAAATAAAATAGCAGTGTCGGCCTGAATAGAACTGAGACATCATACCCAAATATAGATCAAACATTGATACGTGGAAAAAGTTTTATAAATATATATATATTGTAACTGAAGTAAAGATGAGGGAAGTACATACACATACAGGGGTCATCTTTCCTCCTGGTACTGCAATCGATAGAGACAGGCCAGGGCGTCATACTGGCGCCAAAGGATATCTTCATCATTGTCTCTTCAATGAGCCAAGCACGAGCGTGACCTTAAAAAATAATCCTTGAATTATATTACCAGAAAAACAAGCATCTTAATTTAAAAAAAATAACAATTCATCTATGTTGCAAATATTTAGGGGACCTATTACACATTTTTACGATAGAAGTAATCATTTTTTCCATATTATGTCTCGGAAGTATGACGAAGTAGAAAAAAAGCCGTATAGCTCCGTGAAAAAACTCTCGATATTATCCAGTTGATAATATTAGAAAGAAGAAAAAATTACACATTGCTCAAGCGTATAATAAATTTCCCTCGTGCACCGCGTGCAATATTTATCAACGTGGGGAAGAAAATAGACAATATGGTGTATTGACAAAGTCAATGGGGTTTTCTACAGCGCTTCATGCATATCCATATTCGCCAAAGGCAGCCCTGTCATGACTTAGTTATATTTTAACATTCATTGATTTTAAATGGATACAAGGGTCGTGTGTGCGCTTCAATGAGGACACATTTGCCGCGCTTGTACGCTCAACAATTTCATCCCTTAAATAAACATATATATATTTATTATAACGCAGACATCCACTCATACACTTTGATGCACCAACCACCCCATGGCGAATGTTTTTATGTCGATTATTGCGTTTATGTGTACGTGAATACTCTCCTGCTTGCAATTCAGACGGGAGTTAGAAATTGCTTCCTTCTTCTTTTACTGTAGGGATTGTTCGCGATCTCTGTCATGAGGATAAAATGATGTGAAACGGGTAGTAATGTGTCGGGCGCCGCACTGACGGCGCACACTAGTTGGCAGTTACCCCCTAAACGTTGGCTGGGGGTGGATGACGGTAGATCCACCCTCGTTTTCCTTTTTCATAAGCACATTGTGGTTTCATCTCGAAACTTAAACATCTTATTTGGTGATAATTATATAAAATGTAATTTTCGAATATTCAGACAGAAATAAATGTATTTTTCATTGAAGATAGAGGATAAGTCGTCTTCCGAGACAGTGAGTGAAGAATATGTGCTATAAAAATGATAAGAAAGGATATTATACGAGCGAGCGCCTTCGATTAGAGGGATAACGTTGATTTCAATAATTTGATGAATTGATAATAAGACGCGAATAGCATACAATAACTAGAAGACAGATTTATCACACATTTTTTTATCCTCCAATCTTGTCAGTTTATCTTTCATCACTGGTGAGCGCTGGTGGTTTATTATTGTAATATGCTTTTCATCTTCTCGTTTGAACGATATTAGATGACCGAGTTGATAACTATATATGTTTACAATGAGATCACCTTCCGTGTTTTATAAATTCGCAATTGAATACCCATGTTTATATGTATAGATATATTCATGAACGTAGTTAGGTTTTTCCAACTGAATCGACTGTGATGATATTCAAATTGAAATGAAAGTATTCGGTAGGAATACAATAACTCTTTATTCGAGATGAATCGGGACACTGAAGAAGTGAGTATGTTCAATGTTTATAATTTTTTTTTCTCATTAAATATAGAAGATGCGTCGTAGTTCTTTACAAATTCATGTTTATTATCCTATTTCATTTGAAATCAGCAACGACCTATATCCCAAACTTTGTGTGGCGCACTGCAAAAAGAGGCGAATTGCAAATGTTTAGTGTTGTCAATGTTGATCTATGGATGTCTCGCAGCCGTCACGTGGTGTAGGTGCGCCAATGTAACCAAGGTATGCTATAATCCAGCATTGAATTCCTCCACAAACACTTTTACCATGATTAAAAAATATTATTAGACAATTACAAAGCTATTCCATCAGTTTAATATTTTCTTATCATTCTGCCCGGTCAATCTATCAAGATTGTCATAAATTTTTCAAAATACCCGCTCAAAAGTACACGGCACGTGTCACCTTGCGATGACGGCTACATCTACATTCCAGTAAGTTCAAAAAAGTCCATAATAAAAAATATTTAAATATTATTTTAGGGCGCAGTAAATAACAGTGAAATTGTGTGGGCATATTTTAGGTTGCATTTATGGGAATGCTGTACTTGGTATATTTAGTTGAATGTTATCATTCGCCAATTAGAATTGACTTACATCATAGTGAACCGCAAGACACTGTTTTATCAAAATTGTCGCAATTGAGATTGGCGCAACCGACAATTTGGTGGAAAGCAGTGTCTTACCATTATGTACGAAGAAAACGTCAAATAATACGTTACAGGAATGGTGATCATTACACAACCACACAAGTGATTATTTTTAATAAATATATTATTTCTTGCATCAAGAATAACAAAAGAATAAATGGAAAAGAATACTATAAGTTACAGCTAGTGAATATATGTTACTGCACGAAATTTTCCGCCTGGTCAATTTATTATTTTCATTTCTCTTCCAATTTTCTCTTAGGTGTACTATGAAAGAGTTAATACACATGCCGAGACTTCTTTTTATTTTTATGATTATTGTGGGGTGAAGGATATAAGTAAAGAGCTTACTATGGACCCGAACATTCCAATAACCAAAATAACCCTTAGTAAAGGTTTTGCCTTTTCCAATATGAGATCAGCTACAGAGTTTGAGGAAGCCCGTTCAAGGTTCTTTGCGGAACAGGTACGTGATGGCAATAGAAAATGAACTACACTAAATTATTTTTCTTTATGAGTGTAATAACTTAATTTCTGATAATTGATATCACCTATACGTTTTTTGTATTTTTTCCTGTTTTTCCATCAACAAAATCTTTGGACAGGAATTGAGGGATGATTATATGGAAATGAGAGAAGGTCTCGATCTTGGATATAATTTTACAACTAGTACAACCCTCGTTTCAGTATTTGGTCGCCCGTGGTTCACAAATTCATATGTTTATTGGTGTTTAAGTGCACTTCTACTCAGTTGGCCATTAAGAATAATAATTGAATGCAATACACAGTACGCTGACTATCAAGTCACAAAATTATTCGGCGTTAATTATGACACACCGTCGAGTGGTGAACATATTCATGCATCGTCAAGTCAATTAAGCGCACCGGGTTCGTATATGTTAGCACCAAGTTATAGTGAAGCGCTTTTAATGGAGCCAACAGCGCCACTAATTGCGTCAGCAACAAATATTACAACGTCCAATCGTCAATGTGACAATGAAATGCTTGTGCCAAGTTATTCTGAAGCTTTATTATATGAATGTGCGAATTCAACTTCGACCGATAATTCGAACGTAAATCCAATTAACGAAATCGCATGTTCGATCGGTCGGAGTAGAACAAATGATAGTTTATTTGCTATAGTCGAACCATTACAAGCAACACAATGCAATTGTCCGTGCCATGAAAGTATAAATAGTAATGCGGTAAATGAGAGTAATAGCTTTAATGATTTGGTGGACGTACAATTCAACATGGATAATCGTTCATGTGGCGTTTGTGGTATTGATGATATAAGTGGTAAAGAAAATCTTTCCAAGTCTGTGATGACGAGAGATGTATCAGCACCAAACTTGAAAACAAATTCTGGCGATTTGATGTGCGGAACTAATCTACAATTCCTAAAATTAAATGGACGAAGTTTAGAAAATATATTAGAGAATGATGAATCCGCTACAACTAATACTAGTTCTACTACGTCGCCCACCGTCATCATTCCAATCGAGCAACATGACCGTCCGATCGAACATACTCGTGGAGCTATTCCAAAACGTAAAATGCAATTGGAATTAAATTGCAACAAAGTCAGCCAGAGCAAGAACAATTGCACGGCTCGGGCTGCTACTGCTCACTCGAGCGATCCAGCAACGGCAGATGTTATTGTTTCCATGGAAAAAAGAATGCCTCTGTCCAAAACGTATTTATGTTTGAAATCGATCCTCAAGCAAAACAAACGACGTTACACATCAGTGACCACAGAAGAATTGAAAAATTTCGTTGAAAGTGAGAGTAAAGACAATAGTACTCCAGTTGAGTCATTGGTCTTCCTAAAAGATATGCCTTCCAAAAAAACTCAATTGCTTCCTGCATTAGGATCCAGACGAGAAAATTTACACAGGTAAGACTTGAAAAATAAACCTCATCAATTAAAAGCGATTTTTTCAGGAAAGAAAGCCCGTGTGGGGTCAACCAATTTCATTTAATCAGTTAATAAATAACGTTTTCCAGGACACTTATTTTCGCCAGTCCAATACATGAAGTATGTCGGCCCAGTGATCCATTCGCTATTAGTCGGCAGCAGAGCAATTATACAAATCAAAATTGCCAATTAGATAATCCTGTTTTCACACAGCTTGGCAGATCGCTAACAGTTCTCGCTGATTGCGAATCAACATCACTTAATATTAGTAACAAAGGTCATAGTAAATGTTCACGACATCATAGAACATTGAGCGTTGAACCGGAATATTTGCGCTTTATCGATACATCAGATGCGCCAAGTAATTCATCAAATCACACGACTCCGCATGTCTTGACTCGTTCGCTAACTGAACGACGACCAAAAACGCTGAACAAGCCTGACAAAATGTTCAGAAGAAGCTATACAGATGAACGTAGTGAATCTAGTCGTGGTCGACGGATCAATTTGAACATGGAAACGTCATTATAACGCGAGCATAATTTCATTTTTCGTCAAAATAGGCTTCAGGTTCTTGCGGAATATGAACACTGATCGCACATTTCAACTGTATATATACTTCCCAACAATCTTGTAACGTATATATTTATTTTCAGTTATTCTAGGCGTTCGACAACTCACACGATTCGCGATAAAAATTCAATGCCTTCTAATCAAATATGATGTATGCATAAGTATTAAAAAAAAAAAAAACCAATTGGACGTGCGGTGCCTCTATGTATCAGAATATTCTCGATAATTCATGAACAGCAAGTTTAAAATCTAGTCACTCAATTTTATAACGACTATCTACAAAATGCACATAAGAAAGAAAAACCATTCTCAACGTCAACTGCAGTTTATTTCTTCCAATTTTTAATGTTATTCTTCCACTCACCGCGGTAACTCGTCATACATAAAATAATTTTATGTTCAATGCACTAGCTCAAGTAAAAATACTCTTAATGTTATCAATGATGATAATTTTAGTGATATGCGTTAATATGAAAGTTAACACTGTATATTATATATATGGACGCGTGCTTCAAGTGAGCTAAAGAATCGAAGCATAAATATATTTGTTAATTGTACTTTTGAATGCTTGAACGTGATGTGTATTTTGACAAACTATTATTGAAGAATTAATGCAACGTGGGAGATATTATACGAGAAATTCAAAATAAAACAATGATGCCATACTCGAAACAGAAAAGTATTCCTATTGTCAATTTAAGCTCATGTATACTTCTATGTATACCGTAAATCCATGTATATATATGTATTGTATATGGAGAATAACGAATCGTCTGAGAAGAATATGGCGAATTCAAATAGAAGCTGTTCTATATGTGATAAATAGAATGCTGGATTATTTACTAGAAATAATTTTGTGATTACTATTTGGAGTAATGCTGTGCAATTATTATATACATACTATATGAGCAAACACGCGCAAATAGCAATTAAATTTACATATAAATGAATATGTAACTGTTAATTACAATTTTTTTGATTGTAAGTGAAACTCAAGATGGCTTTTCTTCGCGCTTGAAATGTCTTTCCAAACTGCCAGAATATAAATAAAAGCTATATAATGATAGATATAGCTATTGTTGTTAGACTGTATTTTTGGTTTTTTTTTATGGAAGAAAAAAAAACAGAGAAAATACAACGAAGCAACAGATTGTCAGTATTAATGAGGTGTGAATAAAACAATAGGCTAAGTTAGTTTGGAAAAACAGAGGATACTACGGAGAGGTGTGCAAATTGATAAATTGATAACAATGAAATGTTGATGAAAATTTGAATTCTTAAGGTTGATCGATAATATTCTTATGATTATAATATATGAAACATTTTTAATTGTACATGGTCTATAGACAGACAATCCGGATGCATTGAAATGATTAATGAACATGTCAGCCAAAAACATAAACAATGAAATGTCTAAATAATATGAAATATATTGAATAATAAATTAAGCACAAATGTAAACATATGTCATTGCATATATGTATGGAATAATATTCAATGTAATATTTTTCCCATGAACTCGTGCCGTCTTACAAAAAGTGCTCTTGTAATTAAAAAATATATGAAAAAAAGTGAGAAAATGAAAAAATTAATTAGACCAAAATTGTAAAAATGCGCATTTTGAACCAAGCATTATTTCGATGCTGCGTTGATGATCATTATTTGATGATGGGGAAGTTATGGGAAACGAATAACAGTTGAGACTCATTGGTTGTTATCATTTAACATTTTTGTGATTATTGAACGTACACTGCATTGCATTATTGTATATGTAATAAATGACATGGTTGAGTGGGTAACGGAAATGACATTGGTGATTTCACAATCATCTAAATCCCGGAAATAATATGTATTGTTTTTGATTGGCGATAATAGTATAGCGATTCGTGTATCGTGGAGAGGCACAAATTTTTCTCGGATTTTATTTTCGTTATCCGAAAATTTGACACATTGAACTTAGGACATGTTCCTTTTTTGACACTTAATTATGACAATACTCATCACAATATATATTCAATATAATTTATCTTATGGCTAATAAGGAGAAAAAAATAGCGATAATACGAATGAGACAAAAACTAATTTGTAAAATACAATGATTAAATAAATCGAAAAACATTGCGAAAAATTAATTATATATTCTTGATTTCAGACATCGACTTTATGCGTGTGAAAAATATTGTGCATTATATATTTTCATACCCATATTTTTGTTATTTGTTCTTCTAGGAATATGTCGTATTGCAACTTCAATTGAAACTTAATAAATTCTCGTTTTCACCTATGCCGGTGTGCCCAGACTGGAACAATATATCAATCCAAGGTTTTCTTTCATAAATGTATATATATATATGTCAACTCAAATTTCGAAACATCGAAACTTACAAGTGTCGATGAAGTATAAGTCAATTCATCTTTTTCATATATCTCGACACACAAAGATAATAAATATAACCTCTTTCTCCTGCAGTACAATATATATATATATATATATATATCGATTTTTTGCTTTATATTTTTGTTTTTTCCGGAACTTACTCCGCCCCTTTTATCACTACTCCCTCAGAACAATTCTCGACTAGGACAATATCAATATTGTGGACAATTGTGTTTGAAATATATCTGTATGTGCCTGTTGAATTCGAAAACAATCAGCTCTCATCCACAGACGGTTTATAATCAGTCATTCTTTATCAATTGTTTCCGAGGTTATGATGAATTATTCGTGAAACCCGGTCGTGTATAGTACACTCGGTAATAAAGAGTTTTACTACGCCATAATGAATACGAGTTGTCGAATTTGAGAAGATAAACACCTTGACCAGGATAATTATGGCTACCAGCATAAACTTCTTCCTGCGAATCCCGTCTGAATACCTGAAAGGATCAAATTAGAAAAACTAAATGAATCGATTGGGTTCACAGCAATATAAATATTGAAAATCTATTGGACAAATTTTGTTTATGTATAGTGATGAGTTGAACCTACAGGTATGATGACACTGATTGGTATTGTGCTTGGCTTTGTATCATTTCTAATTTCACCATCCATTGCTCCACACTCTAAATCCTCACGTGATTCATAATCTTCATCATCATCCTCGTCCTCAGATTCACTGATGTGAACAGACACTTGATTTGTGTCTGGTTTAGACCATTCGAAATAAACACCAAAACCAATATCATAACCATCGGTTGCAAATTCCCAGAATAAACATGAACCATCCTCGTGTGTGGGTACACGTACTGTTACTGTTTCACCATGACTAATTTTGATGACAGCATCACCCGCTTCACGTTTAATTGTATCTTTGAATTCTTCAACGCCAGATCGTGTCCACATTTTTGGAGCATCAATTGGTGGATAATCGGGTATTTCATCTGAATCTTCATCATTTTCATTATTATCATTTATTTTCTCAACAGCCTCATCTGCTGTGTCATCAGCCTTTGTCGTCGTTTCCGCCGACACATTCTTATCATCCGTTAATATATCTTTCATTTCCTTTTTCTCTTTTTCCGTATTTTCCTCAATCATCATTCGATTTTGATGCAATTGCTGCATATACCTGTGATAATGTTGCTCCTGCAACTGTCTGATCAAGACACCCTGTTCCTCGGGATTTCCGGGATATTGTTGTTCAGCGTATGCTTTAAATTGATAATAAGTTTGTTGATTCAATGCCTCTTGTATTTGTCTCCTATGATATTCTCGCCTCTGTCTCTCCTCTTCTTCGCGTTTCTGTTCTTCCTTTAATTCTTTCAAACGTTTTTCTTCTTCAATTCTTTCCTCTTCTCTTTTTTTCTCTTGACGCTTTTGCTCTTCAATATTTCGCTTCTGTGCTTCAACTACAGTTTTAAATAGCGGACATAATTTGTCTAAAAGTACTATAAAACCTTCCATAGACTGTTCCTTTGTCATATCCCCCAGATTTTGCCATGCCAATCTTCTGTCTTTGCCAATAACATCTAGTACACCTAATTGTGGTGAATTTTCTGGTGTACATTTTCCGTGTGTTGCTTGTTGAGTGAATGCTACTAATTTTAATTTGTCCTCATACGATAAGTGTACTGCTTTACCTTCTTTTTCTGTAAAAAGTGACGTTGAAACATTAATACAATAGTATATGGACATTCAATGGTTGTTTATATGATATATGTGTTAACTGAAAGTAATAACTCTGAATGGAAAGTTGTGTACAAAGTGATTATTGGGATTCTTCTTTAAAATGTTATTCGAGTACAATTATCAAGTTTCCATGTATGCAATCTAATATTCGTAATATCAAGAAAATAAGGATCCCATGAAATCCCTTACAGTCAAGGATATTGTTCAATACCTTGTTCGACTTTGTGAGACATCGGTCCATTCGTGTTATCAACCAGCAATTTTCCTTTCCAATCATTATAAGCGTAATCGAGACCGGAAAGATCGATCGATTAATTGATTACAGACGAACCAAAGCGTCACAAAGTGTTTGGCAACGTTTCGATTAAATTTTAAACTAGAGGAAACTCCATGACACATCACTCTGATAGCAATGATTACAACTTCATTTGAACATAATATATTGCATCTCTAAAAGTGTACACAATGAGTATAAAAGTATGAGTGATGTGTGCACATGGATTGTTTGAAGAGACAGCGAAAGTGAGCCTGGAACATGGCTTTCTTTAAGATTACCCTTCACCATTTATTCATTCACCCAATATCCCTGACCCAAAGCAATACAACAATAAATCTTCTTCATTCAAATAATGGTATATATCATTCTAATTACCTTTATAAAAATTTAATGCAATTTTGTAGAGCTCACGAGTGTGAAAACCTGATAAATGAGGTTGAAAACCTTCAGGTACATTACTATTCTCTGGCTTCAACGTTGTGTTAACGTCAGTATTCACCAACAATTTGTCAATACCGTCACATAAACTTGAGTCAGCGCCGTCCATTGGTGCCATTTACAATTGTACACGTTATTATATTGATAAAAAAAAAAAAAGAGTACCAGTTATACAAGCTCACTAAATATTTTAGTGCGTGCTACGTCGGCTGACAATCGAATGCATCTAATATTCTTATATTATGTCGCTGTTGGTTGGCATATCTGCTGCCTTGAATCATCGTCGTTGTATATCATATACGTGGCGAAGAAAAAAAGCGATAGCGGCAAAAATATTCACTTCTACATAGTCAATGATCCATTCTCACCTACTACCAGTAATTTCTAGGAAAAATAGAGCTTGATTTTATCGATCCGCTGTCGATAATATCTATCGACGCGAATACTGCAGTTTTCCACCTTAACACCCCAAGTTCAAGGGTTGTGGGTGACTAAATTTGAATTTAAATATCTGCATCATTCCCATGTTTAATATAATATATTTGTACCATAAACTCTTATTTCTTCCACAACACAGTTCATACTATACATTGGTGTCAATGTGTATATCAATATGTGATTAAATAGTCGAAAATAAAAAAGATGTTATCAATATGATGATAATCTCAAATAGATTTCAGATTAATGCCACATGTTCATGTTACTGTATAACACATTGGACACATTAGTGGACACACAAATATATTAAAATAATCTTGTTGCATAAGGATCGATATAGGTTCGTCGTCACGGCACATGATTGTATCGATTTGGATGGTGCCTTGTGTATTATCATTCAGTATGTAATATATGCACATATGTATATATCTATATGAAATAAAATATTTTATATTGAAAAACGGAACATGTAATAATGGAAGATATCTGGGCCATCGTGATGTGCTGGGTATTGATATATATTTTTTCATATCTTATTAATCTCAGGCGAACATTCACTCCATCATCCCGGATTCTCATGGAATATATATTGACAATATGATAATTCATTTGCATCCTATTCTTTACTATGCCGGTGTATATTGGAAGGATTGAAAATTGAGATACTTTAAAGACCGCTATCTTTAATTTCAAGGCGAGATTTTATCAATCAGGAAATATCGAGAAACGTAAATATAGTTGACAATAGTGAAGCGCTTATTACTCTTCAAACCATAAGCCTTTGACACTTCACTTCGAGGGTCACTCATGACTGTCAATGACAATTTGAGCGCTAGACAGTGATTCAATTTGATCTATATATTTATCCACGAGACCATTCTTCATCGGATGGTTCATAGTGAGAATTCATTCCAACGAAAGGACGCGAATAAAGCGCTTTGTTCGCGGATGAAATATCCGCAGACTAAATATCCGCGGACAGAATATCCACGAATGAGTCCAAAATTGGAAGTATTTTCATAAATATAGAAGAAGAATTGACTATTATTCCAATTGCGATATTACACGCAGCTCACATTATATATTTTTAACTTAGAAATCAACGATCAGTAGTCGAAACTAATCTATGGGGTGTTATCGTAACGAGATAACGTTGCTGCGGAGCTCCTATCTAGAAGCTATATATTTTCGATAGAATATATAACCCAATGTATATAATCAGGGCATTTTAGTATTCCCGCGATTAGTATCGACGCGAGAACGAATATATGTTGCAAGAAAATACTTTCAACACTGTCGCAAATTAAATCGATGATTGTCCGGTTAAAATTTTATTATTGAACTTGATGAAAAAATTATTAAATGATTGAAGGATTTAATTACCAATATTTTGGTGAAAGTCATCAACGTCAGACCTCGTCGCCAATAAAGTCCCATCAAAAAATGGCCGCAACATATGATGACTGTTATGATACCCCTTGGCATCTAATTCCACCTGATTATATATCCAGTGAAGAAGATTATCGGTAAGTGACATCATTCCACATGAAACAAACGAATCAAGAACAAAATAAAAATAGTAACATGTAAATATGCGTACATAATATTAATATGACCGGAAATGTTGGTTACATATGCGTGTCAGGACAATGTGGAGGGTGGAACGTGATAGATAGAATTTAGTACAGTAACATCGTATACGGCGCGAGAATGGTACGCCTTGTTACACTACTGGACGAGACTCGAACATCCTTTTCACACCTGTCAAGTTTCCACGTTTGAATTTCGTTCAATCGTTTCACATGTAATATTCGTTCACCTATCGATAAAACCCCATCGACTTCGGTGGTGATTAATCAATGACATTTTCCAATAAATTTATTGGAATATCGAGCGAGAAAAAAAGAAGAATATCAACTCTATTTGTTGTGATCAGTACTATTTCCATACATCAAAATATAACTTGCGACATAAATGCAAAGATCACGATTTGTTTTGTATTTCGTCAATTCAATGAACAGCTTCACTTCCGGCTATCTAAAGAAACTTGGCTTATACTCGAATCTTTTTAAACGTATCTTAAATGCTTTGACGTTGAGCGTTAAACTGACATCGGAGAGTTTAGATCACGTTTGACCCTGAATGATGACGAGAAGAAAAGAAAGGAAAAAGAGAAGAGAAAGAGAAGAAACGATAGGATGGAAAATAAGTGTATGTATGTGTTCCTCAGCCTACAGTTCCACGCTAAAGGCAAAAAGAGGCCCTCGAAGACGTCCCATTGGGTCCTCCACCACGTCATACTACGAAACTTACTACGTTCATTGACGGCCATATATATTGGAGCCCACCCGGCTTTGCCTTTTGTCCTCACTTCATGAATGAACCCCAAAGTGAAGCAGCTCTATTGCAGTACTCATTCTCCCTCACCGATCATATATCCTGCATTTTCTTCCTTCTTCATATTCCATGGGTTTTCCTGCTGATCTTTTCGCTCTGGCCATTTTGTCAGCTCAACTCTTGTCAACTTTGCATACAAACAAGTTGTGCGTTCATCATCGAAATTTTTCCAATCACACTGCTCCGATTGATTGATGTACTGTCTGAAGTTACCAACAGATATCATATCAGCGAATAGATAGAACACATATCCGTGGAAAAAAAGCATTAGCGATTAGAAACAACACGTGTGATGAAATATTGCATATAGGTGCACCATTCATCATCAACCCGTTCAATAGTGAGAGAATTATTCATGGAGATAAAATATCCTTGATACTAATATCCATGGAAAATCTAATACGAAATCACCTGACAGGAATTAGCCAGGAAATGCAGTAGTCGAAACACTTGTTGAGGCTGCTACAAAAGGTAAGAGTGTACAATAAAACCCGACGTTTATTTGCCACAGGCACATCAGGCAAGTGAATTGAATAGGTAGAGAATCCACTTGAAGTATTATGTTTGCAATATTCGTGGAAATTTTTGGGCGATTCTTGCATGGGCACGTTTCGGCAATAAATGTAAGGTTGGACCTGTATAGCTATCGCGCACGTTAGGTATATAGACGATTCAGGTGGTATGATGGCCATATTGTCCCTCTTTTTTTCTCTTTCTCTCGTTCTCCTTTCTTATTTCAAACATTTCATATACGTCCACCTCTCTCGCCACTTTACTAAGCTCTGATCTTAGGGTGTTCTGCTTGGTCTATTCTACACCGACAGGTACCTTTATTGTCATGTTAATGGCCAAATAGTCGTAGGAATAACTCCTCATAAATAGGTAAACGTCCATTGAAGGTAAGCACGTTTTTCTTATTCACTGAAAAATTTTCTTACACCTGAAGAACCCAAATGATATATATTTCTATGTATCTATATATTTAAACATGAGAATAGTTTCAATGAAATGTTTGTTCAAGTGCACTATCATACTTCATGAATGCAGATGTTCAATCTCGAATATCTTGTGCAGATTTATTAAAATAATAACTCCTTGAGTTCTTTTCATACACCAGTTATCATTAAACATTCTAGTTTAGCAACCGGCGGAATTATGAAGAAAATGAGAGAAGGAGATAAATAAAAAAGGACGAATACCAAGCGCTAAAAGATCGTAGAGGGACATACAACTTAAATGTCGCTATTGCGAGTCTTAAAACAATGAGACGTAGACAAATTGGGTTGCGTGTTGAAAACGAGTTGGCACAGCTATCGCCAAACAGTCGTGGGAGCTGGACAAATGTTGCTCGATTGCTTCTCTCTATCTATTTATCTATATCCATCTCTTTCACTCCCTAACATGTTTTCTCTAACGCTTTATATATGTATACCTACACTTGGTACCACCCTTGGAGCTTTCACCCTTTCCAAACCTTCTCAACTCACTTATATATTACTCGTCTTTCTTTTAGTTTGGATATATTCTTTATTCGTCTGGGCGTTGGGACGCCAAGATAAAAAAAAAAATGTCTTTGGAGAAGTAGCAAAAACTCCAGCAACTGTGTTGAGATCTTAAACCTGATTCTAACCCGATTAGATTCCGTGTTCTCGACTGATTTTCTTTCCTACCTATATATACATTCTCTGTTCATGATACCCCAAGTGCACTGGCACGGATACTCAATTGTGAGTTTGCGTGCAGTCAACTCCTCTCCTTGTCACTATCATATCCCATTTGTTTCTAGTACTTATACCAGAATGTTTGGTGAAAGCATCGACCGGAATTTATTACAACTGGTAACTTTTGAGTGCCAATCCCCACGAAAAAAATTATTCTGCTTTGAAATGTAGATGGAAGTGTTAAGCATGTGTAATATGTTCTGATGGTAAGGGTATTCTTCCAAGTGTATAAATAATTCAATACTCTCCCATATATCGTTGACATAAAATCCTATGTGATTATTATCACTTTAGTTGCATCTAATCTACAATTGCTCGGCGTATTTTAGAATTCCACAAGTATTTTTCTGTCGGGAAAAACGAATCCGCATATTAATCAAATTAATTGACATATGAAAGATTAATATGAAGGACATATTTCAACATGAGTATTGGTAATGAAAAAATATGGTTTTGTAATGCTCAAACTATAACTGTCCATTTCTCTTGACTATTTATATATGGAGGGAGTATAAACATGTATAAATGTGTGTGCGTGTATGTACAATGCGTATATAAATTCAGAGGTCAAGATTGAGGATGAGAACACGACTAAAGCAGCACTAGAACGACAATGTCAACTACAATGGGGACCCTTATACGCCCCCTTCCGTACTTTTTGACTTTTAACTGAAGGAGGACACAGGAAAAGCAGGGTGAAGTTTTAGCCCAGGGGGCAATGAAAGAGCGAGAGGGAGAGAGAGATAGGAAGCCAATTGTATATTCAATGGGAATACCGGAAAAACCGGAAATGCGAAGAGAAACTTTTATTTTCCTTTTTTTTTTTCACCTTCGATGAGATGCTGAAAATAGGCGGGAAACGATTGAGCTTGTGTTGATGTATGCCGCGCTTCATCACAAAGAGAAGAATTCAACTTCTAGCCCTGGCATAAAATAACATTGCGAGTACAATAAAAATTCTTTTCTCATACAAAAAAGAATTATGCTGAAGATTTGTGCTCCCATTCATTATTGGACATTGGACATTGGACATTGAACATGACTGAAAAAATAAAAAAATTACATTCAATTAGAACTTTCGCGAAAACATAAAATGTAGTATAATTTTATCCAAACTGTAGTGAAAAGCGCCGATTTTTTATTACAATATGCTCTGTGTTTCCGACGCGTTTTAGTGGCCCACAGAAGAGAAGTAGAGAGATGTGAGAAAAACATAGAAAAATAAATAAGATAATAAGGTGGCAGAAATGTTCATGTGCGTGTGCTGTTAATATTCTTTCGCATTAACACTCAACATTAAAGTGTGTCGTGGAGAACCGGTAAAAGGTCTTTGATCGATGGCAACGGCGGATTGGTGGAGGGTTCACTACACAACCCCAACGTGTTTTGTTGTCGCAATCGCCACCCTACGTCGTTTTCACCAACGCCCCTTTTCCAACTCCACCCCTACAAACGGTTAAATTTCCAACCGAGGAAACTTTACCGCTAACTGGACGGTTGCGTGTGTAGCTTACCAAAGTGGCCGACTGATTCTCACGAGTCGCTCTCATGACATTGCCCAAGGGTTTACAGAGTGGGGTTGGAAAAACCCGCCCCTAAAACAGTGCCCGCCTACTACAACTACTCTTGAGGGTGCTCGAGGTGACGCGAACGGGATGATGGTAGGGACACACTAGCCGTCAAGTGCTCGTCGAGGACACTCGAAAAAGTACAAGACGACTTCTTAACTCGTCGCGGGTGTTGCGAAAAAAAAGTAAGGGGGAAAAAACGGGAGTAAGACAGATAAAAAAGACGAGGCAAAACATAGCGAAGAAATATTTGCAGTCAGCTCTGTGATCAATCAGCTATACAAGTAAAAATATTAATCTTCTTTGATTCGGTTGAAATGAAAATGGATTTTGAAATGCGAATTCCAATACACTGAAGCAATGAGTGAGTGAATAATTTGTGGAACAGTGTACAGCAATAAATACATCGTACTGAATCGAGTTGGATTTATCCCAGTGAAATCGATTGTGTATTATACACATTGTGATATTTGTTTTATTTATTATACAATATTCGAGAGAGATAAATTCGAATTCAACATTGCAATTATGTATTGAGAGAAGTGATTCGGTAGTTTGTTTTGAATATTGCGAGACATAAACAAAAGAATTCATGAAAATGGGGGACAAGAATAAAATTATTCCATGGTCTCTGTTACCTTATCCAGCTAGCCTACTGAATCATGTTTGGTACAGTCAGCTTGCATTAAACACCAGGTAAAATGCGTTTGACATCTCTTGTCATTTTGAATTAATCTATCGACATTTTCAAATGACACTTCTTGTGGCAATTGGTGATTTCGATGCTTGGTCTTCTGGACTCTTTAATATTTATTTTCTCCCACACCAATACTAGATTTCATTCGTCATATAGTTATATAGAAAGGGAACCCTTTCCAGATATTCCAATTATAAAAATACCACGTATGTTATATGTCAATAGTACGATGAGAAAACCAGCACGATAATTAAATACAATGTCTCGAAACTTTATTTCTCCGTATTCTGATAACAGATTATACGTCTTGGAAAATCCTATTATCACGCAATATTGCCTATGCGACTCAATAAGTCTAACATCTATCAAACAACTATCAACTTTTCCGTTGAGTTCCCATGTTGTCGTGATGCGGATTTACAGGTTGTACATAAAAACATTATACACACCATCTCGGCCCTTTTACTTTGTATAGATATATTTTTCAATACTCTCATGCAAGAATGACACTTCACAGTGGGTGTTCTGCGCTGTACCGTGCGATGTTATTGCACCGTCGCAGGTTTTTGGCTTTTAGCTTTGAAAAGATGAACAGCACAAACTCTGAACCAAATTATAATCGGGTTTTAGCAAAAGCCATGTTGCGCCAGTTTGCCTTTCCGACTGTGAGAAAATACTTATCATAATACCCTTTCATTTCTCTTATGCTTTTTCTCTTTCCCGTTTCTTCTTTCTTTCTATTGTTGGGAAATACACCAAATATGCCACCAACTGAACTAAAAGCCACTTTAATTAATCTCTATTATTTCGTTGTTTATTTTCCAGACTGCTGGAGAGCATGAAAATGCCTGTAGCATCCAGGACCAGCACTGGATTCCATATTAACGACATTTTGGAATTGAATGAGGCGAAACCGTCGGCTCAAGATGACACTCATGGTTAGTATATAAATGAATGAGTGAAGATAAACCCACTTTTATCCTTAAGTTATCCTGTTAAGAATGCACGACTCAACGCACCATTGAAAGTTGGAAAAATGAACGATTAGATCAAATTTAATTTGAACTTTTACTCGACAGGAGCTACAACAACAATACTACCAACTACCGACGTACCATCAACTTATCAACAGCTTCTCGAGCATACAACTGCAATGTTACAACCTGGTCTACATGGGAATTTGCGAAATTCTTTGCCACCACCGCCGCCGCCTCCTCCACCAACATTACCACCACCAGGACTTCTAGGTTGGCCGACGGGACCAATATTACCGGTGACAATGTCGCAATCGCTTGCAGAGATGACTGGTAAGATATGATATTTCATGTGATAAAAATTAGTAAACCTTCTGTTCAATACATATATGATATGAAGAGACATATATCATGATAAGTGAACGGATTGAGAATATTCAGCGATAAAGTTTTACTGCGATATCAACAGTGCTTCGGCTTATTGGGCTTGCGATACAGTATCTTGCCTGGTTCGTCGCAACCCTTATTTATTCAACACCCTACAATTGGTTCGCATTCGACTAAGCAGGATCTAATAGTCCTATAAAAGGTCCTTGGATCCCTGACATTCGATTGGTTGGTTATGTCAGGGTGACAGATGTCATTCGATGGGGACAGATGCAAGCGGCTGCATCGTCCTAGTGAAACCGCACACATATATATTTTTGTATGGGATTCAGCAGAAGCGAGGAGGAAAACACCCCAAAGTTATACACCTCGAATGAATCGAAAATTGTCACGCCCAAAATTCGCATTGTCGCGGTTACAGACTCGTGTTGTGTAGTTGTAGTCTACCGCTTATTCCATTCTACATACATATATTTTATTGAAGCGGCTAATGTGAGGGCTGGACCTTTCGTTGTATAAGCGATAGATAGCTACCATTTTTTTCTTGTCATTATATTTCACATCTAAACGCTGTCTACGTATAAGATCATTCGATTATTCCGGATCGCAGGTAAAGCCCGCATGATGAAAAGGTAAATAAAATAGGATCGAATACGATCTTTCTTCCCAAATATATTCCTCGATTATTTGTCATTGATGGAGTACATGGATGTATACTTTTAATGCTGATGTATGTTTCTTTTCAACTACGGATAATGAGATGTTAATCGAGGCATTGAAAACCAATGTGACCTGGTGTATATGGTGTCGGTCTTGTCAATAAAAAAAAACAATTCCTGTATATATGGTTCGGATTTGGTCGTGTTATGTTAGCAGGACTCATCAAGACGCACTGGTGTCGCCTTAATTGAAATCACAGAGGGCGAAACACGTTGAGGACTAATCTCCCATGAAAATGATATGGTTGATCTCGTGGGGTGCCGCGAGAAACACATACATAATAATATGTATATATATTTATGTATGTACTGGGCAATGGAATGGTCTTCCTATCGTTTTCGCACCCTCTCTTCTTTTTCTTCCCCTACGATACAAAAGCATATTGTATATGTATACATGCCATCAGCAACGCCCTTTGCCCCGCGCCACTGTTTCTTCATATGTGTATATAAATGTATATAACATATAGAGGTCCCATATAAACCCTTCATATAACCAATAGCGTGTTCACAGATAGTTTGTATGCGGACTTTATGTTACGTAGAGATCAGCGCTCCTATCGAAGAGATATATTTTCATCTAGAATTATTATATGCGAATATTAGTGGCTGACCATACCAACATCGTCACAAGAATTAAAGTAATAATGTAACATATGTATCAGCCAGGCGAATACATCGAACTACATGATAAATTAACAGACGTAGCAATTCGAGATTTCCATTCATTCATTCATTCTGTAAGAGTAAGAACTGATGTAGTTTCCCTCCGAACAACCTCATGAATCATATTAACTGCATATATATCATATTATTTTAATATTTTGTACGATTGTTTTTTGTTCCATTGCAGTACATCAACATCAACATCAACAGCAACAACAGCAACAACCGGACTCAACTAGCCCGACAATATCAGACTTGTCGTTCCCATCGCAACATGAAAATGGCAATGAATCGTGTAAAGATGATGAGCAAGACTTTGAAGAAATTGAAGAACAACATTCTGAAGACCGTAGCGATGATAAATCAACAAGATCACATGATTTAAATGATAGTAGTAGTGGCAACTGTGGTAAAAAACAACGTAAACGACGTGTTCTATTCTCAAAAGCCCAAACATATGAATTAGAACGGCGTTTTAGACAACAACGATATTTAAGTGCACCTGAACGTGAACATTTAGCTTCAGTTATATGTTTAACGCCGACGCAAGTGAAAATATGGTTTCAAAATCATCGATATAAAACGAAACGTGCACAAAATGAGCGTGTTGAAGCCGGTGGCAGTGGATGTTCCCCGAGACGTGTTGCGGTGCCAGTTTTAGTTAGGGATGGTAAGCCATGTCAATCAAAATTGATTGAATCAACTTATCCAAATGGTGGTAGTGGACAAGTATCGATGGCATCACCATATATGCAAAAACCCTATTGGTGGTGAAACTTATGAAATTGATTGAATTAATTAATTTGCATGGGGGAAAAAAATAGATGAACATATTTTATGGTCTCGGTCCAATTCAAAACCGGAATACGTTTTCGATAATTACAACGTGTGAGGTACTGGTTCAAGTGAACTTTTCAAATCTCTCATGTGTTTTGATTGAGTTGCAAAATTGAAGAGAAAAGGCGAGAGATATAAGAGTCTAGTCGTTGCTATACGAAATCTTCCTATATGAACATTGAACTCCATACACAATTTTTACCCTAAATCCGATTCACTCCACCATTGTTACTCATATGAAAATTTCAATATTTCTTCAATGGTCTTGTTATATCATCAATGGTGTTGTGATTGAAATTCTCTACAACTGTATTTCCATCACTTGTGTACAAAAATAATGGTGTAAAGAGAGATGAAACAGAGCGATCGAAAGAAAGAATGCATAGATAAATAAATAACAGGAAAAATAGAATAAGTTATACTGAAAGTCCAGTGAAAAATATATCAGAGCAGAGGAATTGCGTAGCGGTTACTTCGTGGCGGAAGAAAAATTCTGTGGTCTGGCAGAGGAGTTAGCTATTGTGGAAGTTTAACTTTTCATTACGAAGTTTAACATTAAAGAGGACCAATATAACCTGGGTTCACGATGCAATCGTTCGTAACATTCTATTAACAATAAGTATTTATTATTGTAGCAGGCTGTATATAATGTACATTGTGTATCATAATAGTGAAATATAATATATAACCACAGGAAAGCGTGGAATATATATATATGTGTATATATATATACATGTGTACATAAAACGGTGTTTTATTTTTTGAAAATAATATGATGTAATGTTTTATATCCTACCGGTTATTTTTCATCAAACAAAATTGAACGAATCAACTTTGCCCTCTCTGGCTCTTTTACTTTTTCTCTTTTTGACTCTTTCCCTATGTGTATTCCCTTCGCTCATATTCTCCATGTACATACATACAGACAGACATAGACACACACGACATACGTCGTTTCCTCTTTCAAGACACGCCGGAAGCTTGCCGTAGCTCGAGTGACACGCTTCCGGTTTCCGTTTCCGAGCGGCCATCTTGTTACCGGTTTAGATTTCCGCGCCGTCTTCCATGCACCAGCGACTATGCCAAGTGTAATCCAATTGTGACATTTGCAATCATTCATTTCTATTCCTATGTATATATTCATACATATGTATTTTATATTAAAAAATTAATTTCGCGATCATACCCAGGGGGAACTGTCATGTAGAAAATTATTCGCCACGAATCCGACGCGCCGAAGTGGCCATGGTCGTTCTATCCAAAGCAAAAAAAAAGCTCTTTATAGAAACTCACTTAGCCAATTTTATTCCATTCTCAACTCTAACGATTGACTATCCCCCCCATCGACCATTATGAAGAGAATTGAACAGGTTGTCCTAAATCAGCATAAATGCCACAAAAAGCAAGGCGATTCCCAAATCTCGAATGCAGGAAAATGTAGTGACTATCAATAGACCGAAGTATTCTCATCATTCGAAATAACGATTGCATAAAATTTACGTCATGATGAAAAAGGAAGTAATTCTTCGAAGTTGAGCCTATTCTCCCATTCATATAATTTCATTTATCGCATTGATATCATGTACGGACATAATGCAGCGAAGTAAATGGAGTGGACAGCGGCCAGCATATGTTTCTCGCTCCATAAGAGATTGAGAGAGGGAAGAGAAAAAAATAATGTATATCTTCGTAAGATCGTATATAAAAAGCAGTGAAAGTCGGTATTGCAAGTAATACGGAATATTCGTGATGGTCATGTACACGTATAGATTGAATGCAGCTCATCGTGCGAAATGTCTGTGCGACGGACCGGAAACCGTCCGATAACATTCAACGGGTATAGAGCATCGTCCAACCGTCGGTGATTTATATATGACCTCAACCAATCTTGATGTCGAACGGTGAGCCCACATATTTTTTTTCCCCACAAATATTTCCTTAAACTGAATTACGTGAAAAATATTATATATGAAGCATTATTTTCAAGATTCAAACAATGAATACATGCGAAATTCACAAACAAATCTATATATCAGTTCAGTAGTCCATCGCGAAAGAAAAGAAGTTGCAAAAGGAATAAAAAATTACTGTCTATTGCACAACTTTACCCAAATCAATATAACAGGAAAACAAATTGATAGTTTGTCGAGCGGCGGGACGTCCCCTAATATTTCCGTATGTAATCGAGGGGGTGTAGCAATCCAACGATGGACCGAGAGAATGGACAACACACAAGAGCAAGAGCACATACGTAAAAAAGTGACTATACAAGAGAATGGAAGGAGAAGAAGCACAGGAACGAAAGAAAAAAAAAGTTGGACAATGCAGTTACGTCCGGGGGTGTTTTATTGGCTGATTTCCGCATGGGGTGGAAATTCGTAACTGTAACTAAAGTTGCAGAAGCGTCTATACTGAGAGGGTGGAAAAACCAGGCGGTATACACACAGAAAAAAAGAGAGAAATGAATGAAAAATATAAAGGTGTTTGTGCTTTGCCGACCATTCCGCATACTTTTTCTATAATAGATAGTTCTAAATACAATTGTTCGAAACTTTTTCAAGAAATTCCTTCCGTTCAAAGTCAATACAAAATATACTATTAAAACCTACTATTGCTTCATTATATCACCCCTCTGATACTTTGTTATCACTTAATCTGACTTTAGGGGTCGTGCGAAGAAGAGCGTTTGTCATTTCTCAGTTATTCAAACGTTTGTAATTGACAGTGGATACCAATTAGATGTTATGCATGTGTTTTCTGTACATGATTTACCTGAATGATTGTGATACACGATACGGCTATGTACATATATATTGAAAGACCCACTCTATTGTATTCTAGTAAATTTGAAGTAAACGGAAGCGATGGTTTTTAGACGTCAGAGAGTGGAGGGCGCGTGCCGAACATAACACACATATTTCGTGCAACGATTGCACACATCAGAAGGGGGTGTGATATAGTCACGCGACCGGAAGAAGCATCCTAATTGATATCGACCGTGCAGTGTATGTCTTTTATTTTCATTTCTGTGTTGTTCATTCTGTGCCGCACTCTCATCTTCATATTGATCATCGTAAAAGACTGTTTTTACATTAGACCGCCCGCTCTCAAAAACCACGATTCAGTTATTTCATTTGGAAGGAGGAAAAAGATGTCTGAGGCTATTAACCATCAGCCAAAGAGTTGGATGATGGAAGAAAAAAAAAACAACACATCATGGATATTAATCAAAGCGAAAATATCCAACGAGCGACCACACCATATAGCGACAAGACCATATTCCCCGGGTAAGAATAGATCGTTTCCGGTTCCGCTCTGCTTTATGGTACGTTGCGGCTCAGCGATGTATTAAGATTGCTTAATCGATAAAATACCAAACGGAAAACTAATTTTATGTTATTTATTTGATGTTTTACCATTTTTCCCCTTTCATTCCCGACCATATTTTCAATGATATGAATATTGATCATAATATTCCTAAGAAACCCAATTTATTATATTAACCAATAATAATTTCTTGAATGTCCACATGAGAATCATTGAAAATATTTTGAATAGAGATTGTGTAAACAAAGAGTAATAAGGTTTGGTTTTCGATCGTGCAACGATACATACATTAAAACGATTGAGTCAAAAGCGAAATGGCCTAATTTAGGCGTCGAGGGCACGCGTTCTAAACCATAACTCTCACCACTACCATACAATCGCCCTTGTGATATGTACATGTTTATAAATATATACATGAAATAAGGATGAGTGAAACTCAACGCACTCAATAGTTTTCCCACCCTCACCCTCGTGCAAACCGTGACAATGGGCACGGCGCTTGCACGCGCGTTGTCCATTAGCCGATGCTCCTGTTGATAGCTCCATTCGCTCATATCTATGTATATTATCATATAACTTCTACACATGAATATCAAAGTTAAAAGGGTGATGATGCAGCTCATATATACCAAGTATATTAATAACTTATTCGGAATCCAACATTCCCGCTGTCCGATACTTTGAGATTTGAACTATTTGTCGTAAGTGTTCCTTGAAATGTTGTTGAATTTCTAAGCTCTATTGAAAATGTTTCGTCTTGATATATAATAAGTGTCGATCATCATGGGAACAATTAAATCGATGTTGATAGATGGAAAAAGGGACTCGAGCTACATGTTATTCCGTTTAAATTCCATTTGTGTATGTTTGTATCAAAAGAAAAAAAAAATCAACCCAAAAGATTATCCGCAGGATTCAATCGTGGCTTTGGCTCATGGTATAGGTCCAATAGAATGGAGTGAATATGAGAATGAGAGAGAGTGAAGGAAAGAAAAAGTGCGAGATATAGATGGTGAGAGGCGTTGGTGCGAGTATATTCGATTTTTCGCTCAATTTCCCTCGAAATATTTTCCACGAACCTTTAAATTCATCCTTATACTTTGTCTCTTTTCATGTGCATTGCAGAATTTTATGTGACCACAAGTGAGAGAGAATGTCTGTTATAGGGTGAAAAAGGGAGAGGACAGATGAAGAGTGGGTGCGAGAAAAGATGTGGTAACAATGTGACAGGGTGCGATGTAGTGTTGCTAAGCTCGTTAAATGTGGGAGTTTAGTTCTTCTCACAACAATGCAAAATGCCATTAACAGTATAAATGTTTGGATACACATATGGAACGTAGAATTATATCTATCCGCATATGCCTGACATACACAAGATGAAAGCTACCAGATATTAAAGTTCAACCTATAATAGATATTGAGAAATTGCGCTGCAATATTGAGCAAAAATGTTTTCGCATGTGAGCAATAGATTATTTTTGGATTATATGAGACTATATACTTTCCATACTACTTGAAATAGCATCTCATGCAACATATTGTATATAGAACATAATTACATCAATGACGTTACTGAATCAAAATACTCTTCGTAAACATTGGAAATTAATCCATTTTTTTTCTTCAGTATACGGAAATATGTATATTCACACATGTATATACGAACCCCTTATGTGTAGAGCACCTGGAACAAAGGCGTGGTTTCTCCGCACCACTGGTCGATAGACTCCTGGTCCACCCACTTTGCTCCTTATTTTTCCCAGCACAATATCTTTGAGTTCAATATCTTTATCAAGATATTTCAACTTCATACCTTGAAAAATAAAGAACAGAGAATATGATATAAAAATATGATGATATTATAGACATCGCCAATTAAAGATAAAAATAAATCTTATTGACTTTCTCTGGCGAAGAAGATTATAGTATGATGCGTGTAGTAATGGGTATAGACAGTTGCCACGTCAGTGGGTTCTATAAGTGCTGGCTTGTGTCACCGGAAGCGTGATAATAGTCTGCTATCCGTGCACTCATAGTTTGTCATAACTAATATATTGCTCTGCTATTTTCTCTTATTCGAGTTCGAAGACGAAAGGAAAAAACAGCAAGAATTATGTCGTTTTTTAACGAATATATCGATTTCGTTTCTTCCAAACATTCCTGTTCGTATATAAAAAGTTTAGTTACAATTTGGAAGTCTTATACCTATGAATGCCATGAAAAGAGAAGAATTTCCGACATTTGCGCATTGAGTTTTTTTTTCTCCTGCGAAATCTGTTTATAAATATGAAAATTGAACAAAAAAACATAGCGTGAAGAAAATACTGACCACAAACAAAATTTGACAAGTTCAAACAAAGTTGAAGGGGGCAAAAAATATAATAGAAGTGTCCGTGTGGGTATGTATACCTATATAAGGCAGCCGAGGACTTAGTGCAAAGATGTGAAAAAGCCAGAGAGTCATATATGTCACTAAATATAGAAGCAGGACATGGCCACAATTACACGGGGTGTGAGAGAACTTATTGACAATAAGTGCCACTATATATATACCAGAATATTTGTTCCGATGGATACATAGATGAGGCGCGACCCGGATTGACCGGATGTTTAGTGTATTGTGTGATGTATCCCTGCGCGAAAAATGCACATTGGCCCCAGTGTAGGAAAACTTCTCTTCATCACATTGTTAAGCGTTTAGTTTGTGCTGCTGGTATACACCTCGATTGAAAGAAGAATTTCGAAGGGGAGATGCGCGTAAATATTCACATGTACGATTCCGAAGGAAATGGGCCCTGAAGGCGGAAAATTTTTGGGCATTGTCAATGACCGCGCGCACGGTGGCATTATTATTCTCTACCATTTGTGTATACAAGAGCGAGGGTGAGAGGAATACGAAAAGAAAGAGAAATTCATTCTGAACTTTTTTCTCTCCTTTTTTCACATTATGACGGCGATGACGAATATGTGGAAGAAAGAAAAAAGCAACCACCAGCATTATTGCATGCAACTTCCAACAGATACTAAATAGAAAAATATATGAACTCATATCGACTTATCCCGACTAATTTTGTACAGATCACTGAAATATACTTACATACCTACAAAAAAATTTAATTTGCTAGTTCTGTTTAAGTAGATCATAAATTTTTTTTGTACCATGTGCGCATCGAGTCAATATTGCAGAAAGTTTACGATCGATCGAGCAGAAAGGAGCATTATGTCTTTTTTGTTTTATATGTTTTCATTTACCAAAGTGCACCAATATGTCTTAACTCAATGAATCGTTATGTGATTCATTGCTTTGTATAGATGATTTTGTTGCTGGAAGAAAAAATAAAAATGTGAGATATTATATATTTTATACATAAGAGGAAGAAGGTAGTGCGGAAATATTACCTCAGTATGTAATGAATGAATAGAAAAGCAAGCGCTCCACAATCAAAAGTCACCATATATATATATACATATATATGTACATATATATATCCCCCGTTGCGAAAGTTTGTCGTTCAAATCCATTTAACGGGACGACGGCTGTGGGGACACCGTTAAAGAGGCGCTAAATAGGCGTGTCCCTTGCTTCCGTTTTTCGTTTCCATTCTTTATGCAATATATATATATATATATATATATATATATGTCGGTGCATCAGCTACTGTGTGTTGTATACAATCTCATGTGTCTTTCATTGAATATATCAAGAAGATCGATCGTCCATTTCTTCCTTTTTTTTTGCCATCACAATATAAATGCATGTGTGATGAAAAATTTCGACTTGCAACCGCCCATACATTATAAATCTACAAACCACTGAGAATCTCAAAACGGTCATCGATTTTCACACCACAAGTTGGACACGTGGCTCTGAAAGAAAAAAATGAAAAACGTATGGTGAGTAATAAAAATTGGTGGTTAAGGTTTCCCTGTATATAAACCAGTGCAGAAGATTTTTGCTGTAAAGGGGCGAATTGTTCAGCGATATAGGGGTGGATATTATCCCTCTCTCTATGTCTGTCTCTCTCAGCCCCTTGTTTCAGTACCGTTTCCCTCAAACGTCGCGCCTAATTGATATAAACGCGCGCCTTAATATACTTGTCATAGGATTGGGGGCCGTGATCCGTTCAGCTTTATACGAGGGCCAGAAAAGCGAGAGAGGCGCACCCAGTATGAGCGTTGAGCCCTTGAGCTACGATATACATACATATATATATATATGAGTTCAAACATGTACGGTACGTTGGCGCATTGCCCACGTTTGATATTAGATTTCGCGGCGGGCGTTCCTTATAATACATCCCTTGATATAAGTATTTATATGTGACAATTCCTCAGAGTCCTATTAACATACGAATGGCATTGTAACACGCCTAAACAGTGACTTAACATTAAGTAAATTGTCCCCACGTGTATACAATGTTCCAATGTACAAATCCACAGATTCATATTGCATGTTAATACATTTTCTTATAATCAATATGATACGAAAAGAAATATTGAAAGAAAAAAATGTGTGACCACATTAATTATCTCAAATTAATAATTAATATAACTTGGGAAAAAAGTCAGACTTTTGAACGTATGAATTAATGCACGAGTCACCACTTGTGTTATATGAGGGTCAATACGATATTCCTATAGATATATAATACGAAACATATACAATGGATAAATAGGCGTGAAATTTGGAAAATCAGCCGACAGACTTTTACTTTTCATATATCTTATGTATTGAATACTGGTAGCTGTTCTATATATCTATGCATATAATGCAATAGGGAGAGTGAAAAGGTGATGCGATGCAGTTAAACTTGGTAGCAGTCAAAAAAATCTCCACCTCGTAGGTGGCCTGACAAATTCTTGTTTATGGGTTACGCATTGTCGCGCGTGCACGCATAACCAGCGACCAGGTGTCTCTACCTCGTCACATCTCCTTATTCTTCACGAATACAACTTGCAACTAAACTTCAGCCCTCACTATAATGCACTCCAATCCTAAATAAACAGTGAAAAAAATTCCTTGGGTTAATACTTGTATACATACGTACACTGTTTAATATGTTGAAAAATATTTTCTTACATTTGCAATGATATAGAAAAGATTGCAGTAAAAATTCAATTTCATCTATAATATGTAAGTGATAGTCTGAATTGAAAAGAGTCTGGATAAAGAGGATACTTAACAAAAGAAAAATAAAATATATAAACCTAGGGTAAATCCCCTTCTCACACCTTCATTCATTTATGTATATATCTGTATACCCGACCTCGTATACTTAGGAGGGAAGAAGAATGGCGCGCGATCGCATGAGTGGGGTTGCATTACCCCTAGGAGGAGTCACCCGAGACAAAATAGCGTTGGCTTGCGCTTATGTCGACCAGCCGCCACCTACGTTGTCGTTCTCATTTCCACCCGCGAACCAACCACCTTTTGGCCCCATTGCTCCTGCGCGTCCAAGGAAAATATCTGCAACCCTCCTGCATTACAATGTGTCTTCCTTCTCTTAAACGGAGAGATAAAAAAAGCTCATAACTTTCAATTTACCCATTGGGGATCAGCATCGTTCTACTGGACATTACGACTAAACACTGCCATACAGACTATATTGATTGCAACCTGTGATATTCTATCTATATATATCTCCTCTGCACATATAAGTATATACATGACTTTTTGTTTCACGCGTTTTCCCGATAAGTTCCACTATTTCTTGTGACGAAACTGAAGCTTCATATATATTCCATTAACACTGACGGATCCAACAAAGATTCACATGACAAAAGTCATTCTAGAGCAGGAGATAAATAAGAAAATACAAAAAATCATGTATCGATATGACATTATGATTTAAAGAAAAAATGATGAGGGTGAGGGTGTGGAGGGCTTTGTGTCTAATTTAATGTCAATGCGAGAGTGAATATAAGTAGGCCAAGCGCGCATGTATATATAAATCAGCTGAGCAAATAAAAAAGTGTTGAGTATGTGAACACTTTAGTCTGAAGGGCAGTGTACAAAAAATTGTCATACTATTTCGAATCTAAAATTGTATCACGAAAATATTCGTATGAATAATGTGAGACATGAGGTGTTCTCAGGTTTTCAATAATAAAAACGGTAAACATGCGTCATCATAATCGGTATCAGGAGAGTGATGATGATGATACATAAATTCTGAGGTCAGACACTCATCATCGTCTCGATGCCCACACGGTGAAAAAACAAACTTTTTATATTGCCAACTATTTTTTCTACGTACAGAACGTGCGACGGGAAAAATACTGTTGAGATATGTCATGAATAAGATACTTTGTTTAAGATCGTTGGATTTAGTTTCGTTCTCATATATCTGGTCGTACAATTTCCTTTCAATATATACGATATACCAGCATCTTGTATTCTTATATATTTAATATGTATATATGTATATATTTGTTTTGGCCGTGGCCGAGTTGAAAATATAAATACGTCTGCTGATGTATCGCACGCCCCGGCCGAGTAAATACACGTCGACGAAATTATATAAAAATAGAGGCAATAGTCATTGCATTTGGCACACGAGGAATTTAATGTCACACTGCACAAGCATAATAGTGACATGTAAGACAATCGAAAAGCATCTGGTTGTACACGCAACTACACAACATTGTATAATATTGTGAATATATAGATGTGAAGCACATGGTATTCATTTTTGGCTCCTTTCGGATACAGTTGATACAACATTCACTTGATCGCATATTTATATACAACTGATGTGAAAAAATTTGGAATTTAATAAACATATTCGTGATGAAGTTTCGTCTACGCTTCATATTACCCTTTTTGATTCCATTAAATGTGAGTGTTGCAAATCCGGGAATAGAGCTTAAACGTGTGTGGGATGATTATACGACGATGCTTGTGTGGGTGTCTCGAGGTCGTTGGTGTTAAAACGTAGATGTATAATAGTCATGAAAATGAAGAAAGAATATGAAAAAAAATACTTGTCATAGTGCGAAAGAAAAATGACATCCGTTAACGCAAGGTGTGATGACGTTTTTTGTGTAGGTGGTATCAGTGACGGTCGAATCGAAATATATATATATTGTTAATGTATCTTTTTTCTATTCCTTCTCCTTGTTTTTCAATATTTATTTTTCAATGAGCGAAACCTCTGCGAGACCGCAATCTGACGGCGTTTGGTTGTTCGCGCGCGTGATTTTGTTTGCTATAGAGGGGACCAATTGGAAGAGAAGGGGCTGATTCGCCATAAATGTCGTCGACGGATTTTAGTTGATCCGTTACGTCGAACGATGGCGCCATTGTCTTTCACCCTGGGGGACTAATATACTAGTCTGAATTTTTGGCGGCTAACGCCCAGTGTAAGATCCAACCCTCGAACCGAACGGTCATCCGAAACTATAGGTAATTGATCAGTTTGATCGATATGTTGATTTATTCTCATCTCGCCAATTTTCACCCAATGTAATTTTCATATTTCATTTCGAAAAATCGATATTCGAACGCGCCGTTGAATAAAATATTTATAAACAAAGTAAAGTTTGGATTAGTTCGAGATAATCGGTGAATTACTTCATGTTATTGGATAAATGAAAAACTCAATGTGCGCGATTTAATTCTCAAAATGATTTATAACGAAAAATAATTTTCGTTTTCTATGTATCCCAAAGTTTCTGTTCTAATCCAACACATATCGTCATCGCTTCGTCAAACGTCATCGGCCATCATCTCCAAAAAATTTCACGAAACAACAACCTGTTGTGATTGAATACTATGTGACACTTGTATTTATGTTCATGTTCTCATATATTTCTGCATAATTTCTCATTCAACAAAGATTTTTTCATCCCACAAGAATAAGAGACTGCTTGCAGAAAAAATAAAAAAATAACAACGCTATTGGAATTATAATAAACCTTTGATTGCAATTCCTCCGCTCCCTTATCCAGAAAAATGTTCCTGAATATTAATAAAATAATGTATCCGCTGGAAAACAAACAAATTGGAATTTCATGTTTCATTTCTAATCCGCTGTAACGTATTTCAATCTGAATTTAACTCATGTGGTGTACGCTATGACCTCCAACTGATTGGCGTGACACATTAACCCCATTTAGAAAGCACATTAACATCCGAATATAGAACGCTTAATGTGTATCTTGATTGAATGGCTTTAATATTTGAATGTATAATATATAGGTCCTCTAGATGGGGATCCATATCCAAAACGCAATTGAGAGATTATAACTCTCCGGCTGTCTCGAGTGCGTTTCGAGTTAGGATGCCATCGGGCAATCGTTTATCGTAATAAATTGGCACACACGCGTTTTCGGCGATTATGCAACCATCACACACATCTGATATTTATACACCAGTATAAAAATAGTCGGTTGGTTCGAGAAGCCAAACCCACTAAGGTCTGACTGTCCGTGCTTTCGCACTTCACTATTCCCCTCTTTTTTCACCCCGATCTCAATCTCATACTCAAATTTCGGTTGTGTCTATACAACATTTCTATTCCACGCTTCTATTGAAGATGAGAGCGTGCAAACGGGTGAGAATTCAGGAATAATAGATAACTGAATGACTCTTGCTTACCACAATCAGGCTCCAGGAATATTGACTATTGTGGATTAATGGAGTTTATTGAAATTCGTTTCATTCAATCTCTCAGCCACGAAAATGCAATCGTCATTCCTGAAAAAATTATAATCGATCAAAATCAAGAGGTTTCACTGTATGCTACGCTCATCTTGAGCAGTAAGAGATCACATATACCGGGTCCAAATGAATAAGTACAGTAATCGAGGGTTGTTTTCTCAATAAATGAATCAACTTTCATTTCAGTAGTCCACTCTTACTGCGGCTATAATTCCCAGTTTCGAATTACACCGGAGAAATTGATTTTTGTAGGTAGAAATAAGTGAGTGAAAAGCTACTGTATCAAGCAGCATTGATTCAATTGTGTGGACAAAATATCTCATCAAATTGATCTATTTTTAATCCATAATGTATGCTTCACGGTAAGTTGAAAATAAATAGATCTAACGAATGAAATAACTGCGTTGTTCAATCGGGGATCACTAACCTCAATACGTAAAGTGGCTTTGTTCAGCCATTTCCAGGAAATTCAAATCGCATCGCGATGAAATAATTATTGTTATTATTTATATAGCAATTAAAAAGGTTACCTGAGCATTCTAATTGAGCATTTTCTTTGAGCATTTCGACAGCTGCATCTAATGATTAAGTCCAAAGTGGAAAAGTGATGAATAGGCATTCTAATTGCGCAAAGTAATAGACGATACCTAATATATTGCGTCATAGAAATAACGGGAAAAATATCGTAGTAATTCGATTAATCGAATTGACGTCCGAAGATCGAGGGATGACTCGTGAGGAATTATTGGGTCACTGTCAACAACCGTTGGCCGCGTTCAGACCGCGCGTGTCTGTGTCTATATAGGTGTTGCGTTGGGCGAGCTTGTCGTATGAAAATCGGTCAAAGTCAACTACTTCAAGGTGTTTCATGCTCGTTTTACTCAAGTTTTAGTTAGAGATAGAAACACAGATGAGGTTCTATAGATGATTACGATGATGATGTGTGAGTAGTAGCAACATCTCTTTTTGTATTATCGTCCACCTGTTCTCGAAACTGTGCGAGCCAAAGAGATTCTAAAATTGGCCGTGGCATAGCCCCGGGGTGTTGCACACATTGAAACTAAATATATCGACCGCGAAATCCGGGACTATTGCGCCACAATAATGTCAATTATCGTTGAATTATTATCGTAATCAATTTTCTTCTTCAGATTAAATTATAATGAGGGATTATAACTGTATTAGACATGATACGTTGAAACGAGAAATCCTTTAATCGTACCGAATTTTTTTCATTGATAATTTGTCCCGCGAGTTCATAATATATATGATATATTTGTATTAGAAATCCTAGTGGAATGCAAAGATGATTTTTATTATTACTGATGAAAGCTCTGGTGTTTGGAAATTCCACACAATTTGATTTATACATTGAAATACTTCGGTTCATCTGGAACCAGTTGCTTGATATTTATGAAAAAGTGCGATAATAATAATGATTACCTTTCTTTATGTTTCAGCGAACGAAGAGTGTACGTGGTCGGTAGAATTAGTAGACAAGCAGTCTCGCATATATCGATTGCCTGTGTATTACAAATTAATACGAATACAATTGTGATATTGAAGCAATTATTAACGACGTGACGACAAAATGGACGCCAGATTCAAAAGCAATCTCGCAATGATTGGTCGCAATGAACCGATCACCAAGAAGGCCAAATTTTGGCAGAGCTACGTACGTGCCCTCAAGGGTATGTATCAAATGATCAGTTACTAAATTTTATTGAACATTCTTTTCATTGTGGAATGCATGCAAGTGTTGACTAAATTTGTCATGTTCGGGATTAAAATCACACAGGTACTGATGATATGCGCGCTCCTGAGCATACTCGCAGGCCAAGAAGCATATTCAGCGATTATCCGGAGCTCCATTCATCATCGTGGCCTTATGGAAAATCCATTTTTGACAACCCATCCCACGCATCTGATCGCATCAATGTTCCCGGATACAGGTAAAATAGTTATTTAGCAATTCAATGTAGCATTAGTAAATGTGATGACCAAACATTAAACTTACGTGGTGACCAACTCCAAACTATACCTCATGATATTTATTAAAATACGTATTGTTCTATTTATTTGTCATCTCATCAGGTATTTGCCAGTTCATCGGGAGATTTATGGTTACTCACCAAGGCAATTGTATCCCCATCAATACAAACCCGTTGAGCGCTTCACCTCCGGTACGTACTAAGCACTCGTCGCGTCCGGAGCACTGTCAGAGAGAAAGACAAAAATAAAAAATAGAGAACAGAAAAAGAAATTAAGTGACTGCACGCGAAATTTGAATGAGTCGCGAAATAGTTCTCTCTAAAAAAATCGAGATGTTTATTTTTACCGCTTTCATTTTCTCGATAGAGGGCCATCAGCGGTTCTGTCATCATCATATAAGCACGTTCTTCCATGCACACATGTAAAAAAAAAGACTCTTCGTTTAATTAATTTAATTTCACCATTCACATTTCCCTTCTCTTTGTTTGTTGTTTTTTTTGTCTTTGTTTTTCATATATACAATACATATAAATATATATAATACATATTTAATGATTTAATTATTGGTTTCCTTTGCCTGATGCCTTGTACGCCTTGCTAGTATGTTTTTACGCCTGCAAAGTGTCTCACATATATAAAGATATATTCGGACCGAATAAAACAAGAAACTTGTCAAGACATTTAAATAACTAAAGAAGCACAAATTTCAATAATTTATTTCATATAAATTCGTATCTACGCCCCATTTTTCATATTCTCTTTGTCCTCTCGTCTTCCACCGGATACTCGTACTCACTTCAAGTGCAACTAATTATTTGTAACAGTATATATTTATTTACTTCAGTCAATCATCAGCCAATATGTAGAGTGCGAATGATGCAAAGAAACCCGAGATAGATACGCCAAATTAAAATAAGTTTATAACTAACCCAGTCCCCTCTACATGTTCCAGTCTATATATGTATCGCTCTGATAGTCATTAATCTATATGTATTCACGAACATCTTGTCGTTTGATGGTCATCAACCAAGCGTACAAGCCGACGCACTCACGCACTCATATTATTTGTTTTTTCACTTATTGATCTATCCCTATTTCATGGTGATCTAAATCTCTAGTTAGATCGAATTCGTTGGATTTTCCATCCCAAGTCAATCTGTTTAGTCTTCATCATCGCATTTTCCTTGTTGACTTCCGTTTTCATTGTGTTTCTTCAATACTAAAAGCGCACAGGGGCGCTCTAATGAATCGTTCATATAATAGGCCGTATCTCACACCACAAGTTCACTTTCATCGGATCTTGAATAATTGAATCAACGTCATTGGAGTTCATGTTATCTGCGACGATTATTGCTTTATTTGATAATTATTTTTGCAGCAGGTTTTCACGATAAATGGACGCATCTTCATCGTCTCATCGACTTGAGTAATTTAACACAACAACAAATTATGAGAAAGTGGAGAAATCGCGAAAATATTTTAGCTGGTTCATTATTAAAACTGAAATGCTTAAGAAACCGACGTTACGATCTTCCCTATGCTGTGTGTTCCTTCTCTTGGCGTTGATCCAAAGTTAAAATCAAAGATGATGTGGACGTTAGGATGTCATGATGAAATCAACTTGGGGGATAAAACCATATTATAAATTGAATATTTCTCAATTTCAAATACGTGTTGTGTTATTAGATAATCCTGTTAGAGTGCGTGCGTGCGTGCGTGCGGAACGTCAAATCCTTTTTTTTCTGTTATTGTCAGAAAAAAATTAATTATTAACTTATCATTTATGATAAAAGAAGAAGTGATAAAATTATTAAAGTTTAAAAAAAAAGGAAAATATAGCATGTTTTTATTTTTTTCTGAGAAAAAGTATTCAATCCGACCCCTTCGTGTACTTGTATGCATTGAATGTTAATCGAAACGGGCTCTTTCAATTGGAACATCTTCGCAGTAAGGTCAGTATACAGTGAAAAAGAAAGCAAAAAATTATTAAAGGAATAGAAGAAGTGAAACGAGAATATACTGCTATTGAACTGCGAATGTTTCGGGGTTTGTGTTAATGTATATATTTATTTTGTTTTATATGTTCGCTTCTTTATATTGTCCTGAATATCTTTGGATTGGAATGAACCCAACACACAATGAACAAATCATCCAGCAAAACCGTTCGACGCCGACAAAGCCTGGAATGATCATTTGGATAGACTGGCCGACATCGACAGAATGTATCCAACCCCGACGCCCTTATTATCGCGCCATAGATCACCCGCACTGTCCACGAAACCGCTGTTTGACATACACGGTTGGTACCAAAAAAAATAAAAAAAGAAATGAAATTTTCTTCGCTCTCTAGCGGCATCTTCTGCTGATTCAACAGGATTTGAAAAAAAAAAGAATCTGAGACCGTATATAGGATGAAAATATTAATTCGTTTATTTAACATTGTCGGTCATTACATGACAAATTTAGGAAAGCTGCTGGATGATCGATTGACTTCGTATCCCTCGCTGCTGGGAAGGAAGGCACTGTTCGATCTATTGGAGCCCCATCCATCCGCGCCCGTCAGCGCCTTCACCAGAGACCCATGGTGGTATCCTTGCTACGCACCATATATTCCCAACTACGCTCAATGGAGCTCCCCATTCTATCTGAGAGACAGCTACCTCAGCCCTGTTAAGCGTAATTACCTGTGGAGCAGACATCCCCTAAGGCCCTTCGGTACGTTTTCAATCTCGAACAATTTCCCGAAGTGATACAAATACAAAATTATTCAAGTATTGATTAGGACATACGTCAGACAATTAAATGTATATGGAATATTCTACCGGCAAGTTGCACCCAGTCCCTGTCAGCTCGATCAATCTTCCTCCCGGTTATTCATTGTATTGAATGAATAAGAATACCAGCTATGAGGCGCGAAAATGTTGAATGTCAATTGCAATGCCATTTCTATCATTATATTCCCAGCAAATTATGCCAACTTCAACAAGAAAGATGTGATCAAATGCTTGAACGCGAAATATCTACTTTCTCTTCATTTTAAAGAAATCGTAGCAAAAATTTGTGTACATTACCAACAGCACAATGTGTATTCCCAGTGGAATACTCCATATATGTATATCTCCATCAATTCTTTTATATTTGACCAAGAGCTGTGAAAATCTGGAAAGACTTTCACCTAGTCTTTTTGTCTTCATCAAGTATTTTGTATTTAGATATACATAATTTCTCACTTTTTTTGCAGACAAAATCGACGCTCTAATTCACGCGTCAATTAAGTAACACCAATGCAATTAAGAGAGTGAGAGAGAGAGAAAGAGAGGATATGACAGGATATTAAATCGCGGTATCGGAAATATTACGAGCACGCATATATACATATATATATATATATATATATATATATATATATATATTCGATGTTTTCTTATTCGTTTCTATTATTATTTACGTATGATATCATTTATTATTTTTTTTCTTTTCCATTTTTCATCTAAGAACGCGCTTTTAAAACGGCATGAACCTTCGTTTTGGGAATCGCTATTTCATCTTCGTTTTGATTCTTTTCGTTTTTTGATATATTTGTATACGCAGATTGAATGATTTTGATAATGTGTTTGCCAGCACACACAACATTTATACACAAGCAAAAGGAAATTCATATTGATAGTGCAGACATTTATTTTTATTATAACAACATTCAAATGCAATGACCCAAGGAATAATATTTTTCAGGAAAAAAATACTATTACTATTCGCAGCCCGTTCCAAGATTTCATTTTACCAGCCCATGGTACAATTCCCATGGGCCCATGGTTTGAGAAAGAAAGTGAGCAATTTCTTGATTTTGAATCGTGTCCTGTATTTTGAAATTCCATCCCCAAATCAACTACTAGCCCCTACCAATATATGTAAATAATAGTGTATTAAAAAAAAATAATCATTATGTGGATATCCAGGATGGCGTGAATAAACCGAAGAGAGAAAAAACCATACGAATCGAGTGCAATTTACCCAAGTGATATTTTACCACCAAATAATTATTCAATTCACCGTGGATTTATTTGTTCCCACCAGCATTACTTTCATTTTCACATAAGCTCAAATTATATTTCATGTGCATATAATGAAAAAAGAAAATGATACAGACACACGCGAATGATTTGAAACTGTGGAGTGAAAGAAGATGAATTAGTTAAGCGTAGATGCTTCGCTTGACGCTTCAATGATAATTACTTATGGAAGCAACAAATGATTTCATTCCAAAATATTACGTTTGAAACTGTAATATCGTTCATAAGTGCATGGAAGTTGACTATGTATAGGTCACGAGAATTGTTCAAAGCCGCAATGAAAGTCGGCTGCTTGTCTATTTGATAGTTCGTACATGTATGTCCGAAAAAAAAAGTTTGTAGGAATGACAATTGCATTATGAATAAGATGTGTTAATTCCTTCTGTTGAAAACATTTTTTTATCCCCATTTTTGTCAATGTACAAATTATAAATTGTACCGATTCACCAATTTGACATATTTCGAACTTTATTTTACAGCTTATGCCCATTAGATGAATGCGCACATCTCCTGCTTCTTGAAGTAGGACACGTTGAAAAAAAAAACATGAAAAAGAGGCGCAAGAAACAATAAATTGGAATAACGTTGGGAAGAAAATAGAATGAAATAATTATGAACGTATAACAAAACATAATTCGTTCATCACCAATTAGTCGGCCTGGAAGAATACAAGGAATATGTTCAACATCAGGAACATCAAACTCCGACCATGGCACACCAGCCTTAAATTAAAAATTATACGAATATAAAGAATTTCCAAACATGAAAATAAGCTTAATTCATTTTCTTCTGCTTCAAATTTGAATTCATTTTCGTTTCTACTTAATAATTGTACACTGTGTCGTTGAAATAAATGGACATGACTTCCACGACTCAACATCTTCTCTTTGCAGTTGAAATGAAACTGAAATCCTTCTCCCGTTGCTAGTAAACGAAGGAGATGATGATATTAATAAAAATAATTAATTACAACAATAGGGATGTTTATTACTTTTAAAGATCACAAGTTATGTCAAATAACTTGATTCTGCAAACACAATAATAATTTCTACAATAATGATAGCAATTATACGTTCATAATATATGAATAAAACTAAACATAAATATATTCGCGCGCACGCGTGTATATGAGTGTGTAGTATGCGATATGGTCGTGGGGGGTAGGTGTGGTGTGGTTTGTGTCTGTATTCGGGCATAGACTCATTCCTACTTCCCCTTAATTGCTTTTTGTTTTTTGACGCAGTAGCCACCACTTGCAAGCACCTCAAAATATCCTGCACTACTCTCGTTAAATACTTAGTCTATTCTTCCTACAAATTCATATAAGTGATAAATAAAATTTCAGATAGATTGGAACCCATTCGGTCTATAGAAACCGTAAAAATCAGAGTTCATATGCATATAATACATTTTGTTTGTTTGTACAATCACTCATTCGTATTCAATATGATTTGACATCTTTCACTCGTGCATCTATATCAATGTGCTTCAAATTGATTATTATCCGGATTATCTTTTTTTGTTGTGATTCGTTTATTTTTCAACTTTTTTTCGCCATGACGACGACAAATAAGAACTTCGAACTAAGTATATGCATCGACTATGGACGAAAAATTAATTTCATTACCACACAATCATATCTTAATTCATAACAATTCTGATTTCCAAAAAAAATTCCTCCGGATTGTTTTATATACTTTTATGATATTGGTATACATATTGTACAATAGTTATCTTCCTTTACTCCGAATTAAATCTTACGCTTTCAATTTTCCCAAATCTCTTCACTAAATATATTCCAAACGGACGTAAATTATCCATAAAACTTATTATTACCTATACACAGGCATTGCCTTAAAAATACTGTTTTTTTTCTTTACTAGTCATCATTATGCATTCATTCCTCCATTTATCACATTCGAACTTACTCATTCCTTCGCTAAAATATATTGATTTCATTCACTCGCATCATTACTAATTCTTTGAAAAGGGGGAGCGAACCAATAATAAAAACCAAACTCTAACGTAGAGAAATTTACAAGACTCATTATACATAGATAACGGCCTAACAGTATGATTGCTCCACAATAAATGTGCACGCGATAACTTCAACAATATAACAATTCAATCATTATGGAGTTGGAGCTTCGATGAGCAATACACAAAAGCAAGAACAAGTTACGAAAAAATTAATCCTTGTCTCTTTGAAGACAGATCACTTGCCAAAAAAAGCAATATGAACTCGTTATCAGACAGTTTTAGAAGTCTCCGTTAAATTCCTGCGGGTTGATAATTCATTAACAGTAATTACATTAATCAATATTTGTATGCAGAAGTATGCGACAGCATTATATCGTGACTATTAGCAGTAATTATGTCAGTATAACAAAAAAATAAATAATGTATATATTTGAGAAGATGCACAATGAAGACGAAACATGTTTTTGTGGATGGAAGTACTCGGCGGTGAGTAGAGTAATTTCGATACGTAACTTTTGTAACCAAAAAGGGTCGGACAAAAAATTCGAGGTATTGTGATGCGACATTCTTAGATCACTGTGACATTCATCTCTTGTTTCTCGCTATTTTTGTTATTCCAGTAAATGATGTAACTGAGAGAAACAAGTAGAATCTGTATACACATTCAACTGTTATGTTATGAGCTCAATTGGACAATGTGTCGTACCACAAAACTGAAACACAGACAATACAGAAGTAGCGTGATCACTTTGTTACAAAATGAATAAACCATGAACGTACGTTTAACTACTGGAGAAAGAAGAGAAAGAGAATAATTATCACTTGAATTGATTTTTGTCTTCGCTTTTTGATCTGTACTCTTCGATTATCACTTTACCTAAAATGACATGAGTGTTGATTGCTATGCACCATCGGCCGTGTATGACGATCATTTTTTGCTTTTCTTCGTTGGATTCTTTTGTGGTGTTGATGGTCTGCCTGTCTGTGTACCGGGCATACCACCATATTGATATTTCGCTTTTTTCTCGGACGGTTTCAAAATCTATTCAGACATAAATGCATAAAATTTACTTACGCCAACAGTATCATTAAACCATAAGAATTTTCTCAAAATTAATCCTAGCATTGAAAGATTCATGAAATATTTTTTTCACGTTGAAATTTCCACAAACCTGGAAACTGCACATGAGATTTTCATCAACACTCATCATACCGCCAGCATTATCAAATTCACCACAGTAATTCGGTGCGGAGAATAGCGTGACCAATTGTCGTTTAGCGAAGAACTCGTAACCATCCTCAACAACTTGGTGTGCACGGCAGATCAGATCCATATCGTGACGATTCAAGAATTTGGAAACAACATCGGGGCCAAAGGTGAAGGAAACTCCCCGATCATTTTCACCCCAACCCTGGATTAAAATCATTTTATATCAAAATAAATTCGAAAAATTTCCTAATTCAGTTAATTTTCTGATTTCATTTGTTGAATAAGGAATTAAGAATTCCCGAATATTCATACATTCAGAGTCAAGTAGTTCGGTTGGGAAGAATTATATCATTCACACACTTCTATGTATCAAAAATCAACTGAAAAGTTTTACATACTTGAACATCTTTGTCAGGGTCAGACCACAAGAGATCGCAGAGTAATCCTGTATCAGGTACATCAGTTGGTCGCATGATTCTTCGGATTTGTTCCATTCCCTGTTGTGAAGAAAAAATGAGATATTGCCGCAAACATTATATTGTTAAAAAATTATACCCAAAGTAACGGATGCAAATTTTACCTGAAGATCAGGACTGAGACCACCATGACAGCAAAATATTTTTTCGTCAATAATTGCGGCAATGGGTAGACAATTGAAGCAATCAGTAAAGGTCTTCCACAATTTGATATTATATCTGCGTTTACACTCATCATAGAAGCCATATATCCTGTTTATACTTGCGCATTCATGATTCCCACGGAGTAGAAAAAAGTTCTCTGGATATTTTATCTTATATGCAAGCAATAAGCAAATGGTTTCCAAAGATTGTTTCCCGCGATCAACATAATCGCCGAGAAATAAATAATTTGATTCTGGTGGGAAACCACCGTATTCGAACAGCCGCAATAAATCTGTATACTGTCCATGTATGTCACCGCATATTTTTAGTGGTGCTTCCAACTCCAATAAAATAGGCTGTTGTAAAAATATCTCCCGGCTCTTCAAGCATAGACCACGCACCTCAGCCTCCGTCATAATAACTGATTTGCCTGGACGACATCCTCGCACTGCGTCAGATAAAGAGATATTTCTTTGCTTAAATAGAAAATTCTTGGCACACTTTTCTTTATAAATATATCAATCTATATATATATATATATATGTACGTCTTTTTTCGTGGTGAGCAAACTCTTCTTATCCAAACAGAAATTACTTGGAATTTGTTGGTTCCTTACCATCTACTCATGATTCCTTTATAGATTTCAAAAATAAAAATGGAAGTATACATCTGGCATAACACACACCTCACACCAGTCTACTGCGAGGCCCCAATATTCATCGATTTTTGTTATTTATAGTATAATAACTATATGAAGAGCAAAAAAAAGAAAAGATCAGTCATGCAGTGTTTAATACTTTCCACATTGGATATTGGAAAAAAACTGCATCGTCACATAGCAATGTTAACAATGTATATTTTCTGCTGGAAGATAGAGGGTCATTGTCACCGATTATTCTCAAATATGGATCTAGCTCACGACATCATCCTTTCATTCATTTTTTTTTGTCTTCCAACATTTGAGACAATTTATTAATATTCCACATCATTGGTGCAAGATGATAGAGGAAGATTATATACACATACTTATGATGCATTATCAAATATATACTGTGATCCATAGAATTTTTAAGCATGAAGCAATTAAAAAGAATGAGATATGCAACACTGAACACACAAATACAAATGTGGAATGAAACAGCGAACGAATATAAGTTCAAAGTAGAAAGGTGTGAATAAATACTATTTACGGGTTGATCATCAATTTTTGCATCAATTCACTGCAATCATTTTTTTTCTGTTTAATATTTTGATGGCTTAATTTTTTGCATACCCGGAAATTCTGCGAGTAATATCTCGGCTAGTCTGCTTTTCTTCTGAGTTTGGTTATTCTGCATTTGCAATACTTTACCCCATAAGTTTATTCCACGTAAGAAGCATGAGAGAAAAGAAGAACAAATAGGAAATATTTTTCTTTTCACATTTTTTTACTTTTTTTCAAAGGTTTCATCAACATTTTTTCTCTTTTATAACTTCTACTTATGAAATGATGTGAGGATATGCGAATTGCATTCACACATTGTCCTTAAAAGGTAAAAGCGAATTTGTCTTTTTTTTTTTGAGAGCAAGGTTGGCAAGTTCACCTGAATACTAAGGACAAAATATCAATGCAATGATCAGATATACAAAGAAAGAGAGTAAGAAAAAAGGAGAGACACACAGAGATATTTTTAAGACCATTTTTGTGAATAAATGAATCACATATTATCACATTTGACATTATTACACTGAAATAATAGTAAATAAATCATAAGTATCGTTAATAACAATCGAAGGATGGTTGGCGGTCGAGAAGGATTATTAAAAAAGGAAAAAAAAGACATTTATCTACAGCTCGAGGAATATATATATATAAAAATATGTATGTACATATATATTATGTTCAAACGTGTAACTGAACATTGAAAATGATTGACATTTCCACGATAGTTGTTGTCAAATTATTGTATAATAAATGACTAGACAAAAAGAATCTAATGGCATTAATGCATGAATAATTGATGAGTTAATTATCGTGTGACATACCTTCAAGTAATCTCTGAATCAAGCTGTCGATGTTCAAGTCGACATCCGCCATTTTTTCACACTAACTGGTGTTCTAGACGTGTAAGGTGTAACTGGATTGGGTCAATGTTTGTAGACTATGTGTGAGTAAGAGAAAGAGAGTAAGGGAAACTTAATCTCATTTCCCGGTATAGTAGAGAACTTGATTGTAGGCTGACAGTAAACAGCAATTTCAAAGAAACGCGCACGCGCCAATTTTGAAATAAGAATATAAATATAGAACAAAATGGTGAAATATAATAGAATTAAATTGATTTTTACATAAAATGATGCAATTAAGTATTATTGAATTGATGACGAAAAGTATAGCCTAGAACAGGATCATATGATTTTAGGTTATGCGTCAACTATGATTGTGCACATCTACAGTTTCGACAGTGATAATTACATTAGTGTATGTGGATACGTGCAATAGATTCTCGTTTGATGTATACATTGAAGATTGAGGAAATGAAAGTTGAAGTAGTAGGAGCATAAGAGAAGAATTTTTTTAGTAAGTTGAAAATTAGAGCAACAATATGGGTATAATATAGTTCAGTACAGCACGAACCGTTGACCAAGTTTACTTTTACTCTCACACACTTTCACTCATCTCCCTTCTTTACCTTTACTTTTAACCTCATTGCCTCTCACTATTGTTTACCCTTCGAGATCCAGACAAGTTCGAAAGTTTTCGTTAAAATCATAATTAGATGAAACCAGAAACATGCAGTCTTCATAGGAATTTTATGGAATACCACAGCATTCTAAAATACATGCATTGATATCTACTTATCTGATTGATATTTTGTCATAAAATTTTCAACAAATTGGACAACTGTGAATTTTGTAATGGTGGAGAAATGATGAAAATGTATATATATGAAAGAAATGCGTCATTGATCACCCGGTTTATCAGAGTAATAAGTTTTATGGTTAACAAAGGTATACTGTTGGGTATAATCTCCTTAAGCCTGTGAGGACGCAATTGAGTCATTTGTCATTTTTGCGTATTAACTTAACGAGTCGATTGAGTTCATTTACGATCTCCAACAATTGGGGTTCTTCAATCGTTGCCAACTGTTAAGGTTCCTCAAGTGCAATAAATTAAACCTACTTTTATTGTCACCTCATCGCCAACAATACAAAGAGATTCAATAAGGAGTAGAACCCTGCTGGGAGAAGCTACCCCACCAAGTAGACCCCTCACTGTCTTCTGGATGATAATAGATTGGATCCAATGCACAATCTCGCATTCCCACATTTCAGTGAGCAGTGATCGGACGTGAAACTGGTTAGTATAAGAATAAAAGTGGCGAAATTGAATTTTTAAAGTACCCGCGGTTAAAGTCGCGCACTCAATCAACGATACGAACTTACTTGTGAATGGTGATACAAGCTCAACGGTTGAATTATCATACAATACACACATGCATGTGGTGTGTCTCAGCTGTGTTGAGAACAAACGTGAATATTTGCCTGGATGTTTCAGTATATTACATATTTATACAGCGTATGTGAGTTGAGTTGAATGTGAAGTAATTGTTAGTATAAATTAAAATCTGTATCGAAGTAACATTGATATTGTCAACGCAACGTCAAATGGTGAGTTTTTACATTCGGAATTTTATTCTGCACTATTTTTGTTTACATACTCATGAATTTTTTTGTCTGTGAATTTGTTATTTCGATGAATTTCGTTTTTCTATCGAGAGCTATTAAGCCGGTGCATCAATTGGCGGGATGGTTTTCAAACATTCAACAAGCATTTCAATTTTTTAACGTCGTCCGTTTTTCATATTTTGATTTGAGGTTATTGTATCCATCATCAAAAAATTCGTACAGGAAATATTGATAAGAAGATAACGTGGATTCGCATTGTGAGTTTGTTTGATGCTGATGATTTTAAGGAGAAAAAAAAAGTGGTATTGATTAATCGTGCATTCATTCGATGGTATATACGAATGTTTTTCTCCTTCCACGACAGAAACAATATTTCTGATTACGAGAATATCTACTGATGAATTTTTGATTCCAATCGATATGAATTGGTCTTCAATAATTGAAATTATGGTTAATGGTGGATTAATATTTTCCATCAAAATCGCATCAATTCAGTGGCGTCGATGTGTCGCCGTGATAGTACATTTATTTTTATCTAATCAAAATGAAACAGAAAAAATAAAGAAGAAATAAGAAAGGTGATAAGAGTGTGTGCTTCCGATATGATGAAGAAATACGCTTCAGTCCACGAGGATTACGATAAAAATATATTGAAAATAAGGAATGGATAATCAATTTGCCAGCCTAAATTCAATTTTTCCGCTTTTTCCACTATTTATTTCCCAATTTGTGATACATATTGTATCATATCATTATTAGAAATGGATAGAACAACTATCTAAACAAGTGTATCCTATTTCCATCTTTGAAACGTGACTGTGGGATTGAATTGTGTGGCCACCTCAACACGAGATTCAGTGTGAATTTTATTCATATATGATTACTTCATCATTTTTATGGTAAAATTTATCCATTGCAAGCTGCCTTTAGATCTATTACAATAGTATAAATTTTCATATCACAGCATCATGACATACGGTTAATTCATTTGATGACCGTGAGAATATATCTTAAATATTATTGAAATGCTATAACTTGGTTATTTTTGTTTATTTAATCGTTATGTAATGTACTGACCGAAAATTCATTAACCAATACAGATGTCCCTGTATTATAATAACATCGTGACGTTTTGATAAAAATAAGATGATTATTTTAATCCCCAGCATAATCCGAGGATGTATAAATTCGTTTGAGTACTTATTGCATCATGCGTATATAAGTCGAGGGAATATTTTCCATTTGCTACACATAGAATAACACGAATTTCATTTAGTTCTTTCTATTCATCAATTTTATCTAATCAATATCTAAATACTATAATGTATAATTACATTGTCAAAATCTATATAGAGTAGTTGAGGTCCAGTCATATATTGTTTCTTATTATGCAAAATACGATGTGTCGAAGCGACAAGTGATATATATTAGGTTGGATCAAATTCAATTCCCGTCAGTCACCACCTGTTGGAACGTGGCAAAAGAAGAGATAAAAGTTTTATAGTACACTCTGTGTACCTTAGTTCATTCAGGACAATAGCACTAGCAACAACATTGTTCAATGATTGAAAATTGTTTTATTATGGTTATGCGATTGGTATGGAAACAAACAAACTAAATTTATATTCTTTATTATATTTTTTATCAATAATACACAAAGCAATAAATTAATCATAACGTGATGGTTATTTCCTCCGAAGCAATATTAAAATATGTTTGTTACACACGACGCAAAGATATATTTGTCTTCAATTTCGTAAAATCATATGATATTATCATTATGCTGCATCAGCATAATGATAATGCTGAAAGGAATCTTCATCTTTATCACCATTCACACAATTAGTGAATCCATCTGGGAATATTAAGAATATTCATTTGTTTTCGATCAACAGTTCCTTTCATTTATTCATCAAGCTAAATGACTAATCGTATTAAAAATGCGTCGTTCCTGTTATCAATTGTTCATATTAATTCGTTCATTTATATATAATCAATTCAATTATTAATGTTTTATCTTCGCGCACCATTATGCATTTTATTTCTTTGACATTTAACTCAATCGACGTTGCATTATATTTATCATCAATATACGCATCCATACTTACGTTATATAAATTTATATTGAAATAAAATCCTCACGTTGTCCTTCCGATGTTCTGTGTTTCAACTCATCTAATTACACCTTCTATCGATATATGAAAGGATATAGTTCAGGTTTATCTATCGTAAAACTTTAAGTCATATCATGTGTATGAACAATCGCCAATATGAAATTGGCTAGTATTCCATTCGACAATTGGCTGATATTCAACAACACAATTGAATCCTTTTTTTGTTAATCTTGTATAATGGACCGCATTCATTCAGTTGGATGACTTGTAAGAGTTAATTGAGTAGAACTAATTAAGGTTGGAAAAAAGCGAAATAAACGGATTTATGCTCTGTTGACACTTCGTCATGCAGCAATAAATATTTCGAGTTCCCCAAGTGCATCTGATATCTTACGATTTATTATTAGTCGACAACTTGATTATTAAGTTTGATCGATTTCATGAGTTACGCCTCGATGGCCATGTCGTTGATGTCATATTATTATTGTCTTCTTCCATTTGTCAACTGTTTCCATATATTCATTCACAATCCTCGTGCAATGCATGTCACTATTGATATCGCGGCAGAGGAGTTCCTAATAATTTATCAACTATCATATTGACATGCAAGCGGAAAAAATTCTATTTCTATTTTCTACAGCTGAACATTTTTATTCACAATTCAATTATTGATGTGTCTGCAATTAATCGGTCGAACTTGAAACGCAATTAAGATTGCAGCATTAAGAATATGAAAGTAAATAATAGGATTTATTGTAAGATTCAGTTAAATCTTTTTGTGCCAACTTTTCGTTATGGACGATTAAACTAGTTTTGAAGAAGAGTGTGGACACTTCTGAAGCCAACTGATTCTAATTCTGTATGTCAAAATAGATAACAATAATCAAATGGGACCTTCGAGTGGACATAAATATCATGGATAGCCTAGATATATTTCTTATCTAGTAACTTGTCAGGCCCTAATTACCTATTTACTACGTCCATTAAATTGTTCAGGCGCAAGTCGATAGTATGCGAATGAATTCTGCCATTTCAATAATAACTACAGAGCATTTTAATTTTCTATGTATACTACAATTTATGTATTGTATACATTTCGTACACTTAAATTCCTCTATTTACCTGACAAGGGATCGCATATCAGTTGCGACATGTTTGCGAGAGGGGGGTGAGTTGGGGAAAACAAATGACGACGTCCCGTTCATCGTATGAAGGACATGCCCAACGAAGTAAAACACGGGTGGGGCCCATCATCCATATACCTCCTTCTTACAACAGTCAACTTCTCATTCCCGTTTACGTCACCTACTTTTTCTCAAACACGACGTACGGACGTTTGTATTGAGTAGTGGGAGTAAATAGATATACAACACCGTGGCTAGTAAAAACACTTTTATATAAGTATTTGGTTTACCGCAGGAGCGCAGTGAGCTTGCGAGTGTCTCATTATAATTTACTCAGTGTCCTGATTTTATTTATTTACACTTGGTTGCATTGTTTTATTTTTGTCGTCATGAGTATGATATGAAGGTTGTAGTTGGGAGTGGAACTTTAGTATCCTAAATATCATGGATAAAATTTTCGAATCTCTATTAATTTAGAATCATATTAAAAGTGATACACTAAATAGTTTTGTCAATCAATTAGCTAATTTAGAAATTAATAATGAATAAAGATAGCGAGACTGAGGGAAGTTCACCCGATACCGTAATCGCACGTTCATCTTCATTTAATGATGGAACAAAATTTGTCGGCGAAATTACTTCTAGTGAATATGTCACTGTTGACAAGTCCACATCTAATTTGGATACGATTACAAGTTCTCCTGCTGCTGTTGCAAAATCTATTGCACTCGATAGTGCATCGGTTATACCTGGTGGTGTCATTGAGGAGAAAAAAAGAGGACGTTTCGGTGCATTCAAAAACACCCTGCGCAAAGAAAGCAGCCAGTTATTCAAAAACAGAAAAAAGATGAAGAATATAGAGTCAGGATCATCGGCTGAATTGATTTTCATCGATGATGAAAGTACAAAAGGTTTTTGTAATATTTTCAGTCCTTCGAAACTGCCTCAAAAATTTGTTTCTGTCTAAAAACAATTATTGATATTTGTCCATGGTCTTTTCATCTGACGAATCAAACTATTTTGGTAAATAAGTCAATTAAGAGAGCAAAATTTGTATGATGAATTTTGCGAATTTTGTTTCATTTGATTTTGGTCATTGACAACGAAATTCAGAGCTAGGAAGAAATTTTATGAGGCATCGCATTGACCCCTTCAAAGAAAATCGTTAGAAGCCTCTGAAAAAGCTGACCTGAATAAATTTTTTTTTTCTCTCTCTCTCTCGATCTGACTCTGTCGAACAATCAACCACCGATGCCATTAGAATCAACCAAGAAGACAAGCACCCAGTTATTGGATGAGAACGAACGTAGTGAACGGGCAGTTTCACCACCATCAACTTCGCAAATACTGCCAGTGAAAACGAAATCACCATCTGTTACGAAGATGATGAAAAAGAAAAAATCGAGCAGTTCATTGGTCCGTAAACTAAGTTTGAATAAATTTCGTTTTGGTTCGAGTGATCAGGAAACACGTTATACACCTGAAGGTGATGAAAGTCGTTCACCGAGTCAATCATCGCAAGAATCACCGAGCATTGATAGCCCAATTAGGGACTCAAACACATTCAATAAACAATCACAATTAAATGAAAAATCATCGAAAATGAAGCAAAAAAGTAGGGAGACGAAAGTTATAACTCCTGCAGCGACTCCAACGTTAGATAGGCGTAACCCATCATCAACGTGGGGGCAGGACAAAGAGAAGGGAGCTGTTACGACTGGTGAACGACGAATAGACGAACCCCAACGACAACGACAGAAATCAGCGCAAAAGCAGTTGGAGAAAACACTGAGCACGGTTACTCTTGGACAACGTAGATCTCCATCAGTAACAATTAAGACAAGCTTCACTGGTAATAGTAGAGGCAGCCTGGGTGAGAATTACCTGAAGCTTTCGATGATAAAAAAGTACCTTAGCGCAAGGCGGGGAGAAAACGCAATTGAAGAATCATTTAAATAGATTCATATTCTTGTTTATTTGATTTACTAATTAATTTAGTGATGTTATCATTCTCACAATCTTTTGTAGTTATTTGTTAGAATTTATGTAAAAATGTTAAGGAGATTTTCAGTGCTTGTTCATTTTAACAATTTCATTGAAACATAATTGTTGTAGAATTAAAACGTGGTGAATCATCAGGAACAATTGGATCAGTGTCAACTTTGCCATACGCATTATCAAAATGGGCGGAATCAAAACCTGAATCGAATATATCAACCTTTAAAAAAACAAAACTGTCAATAAAATCTGAAAGCGAATCATCTTTGACTCGGGACACTTCATCTAGTCCGCAAGCAACTGAGGTTCGACGTAAATTATCATTGTTGGATGAAAAACGTGCAATATTTCAACGGAAATATTTCAAAAGTTCTGAAGAAGAAGAGAATTCATGGGATGTATCACGTGATACAGTTATAGAAGGAGCTTCCGAATCGCAGAATGAATTCGTTGAGTCAACGAATAAATTAAATGATTCCAAACCGTCACGGCCCATTAGTGTGAAAAATTTCGATACATTTTCATTAACATTCGGTGATACATTTGACCAAGCAACAAGTTTGGATTATTTGGATAGTACAGACGAGCTCAGTGATACATTGGGACAACAAGAGGACATATTATCACCTAAAATTCTAAAACGTGAGACGATGGCTGTTATAGGCGAAACCTCAGAAGTACCACGGAGGCTTAGCGTTGACAGCGGGGTGAGATCCGAAACCTTGGTATCCATTTCAAGCAGTCTCATTCTGGTTTTTATGATTATGATCGTATCAATTAACCGACTTTGAACACACAAAAAATTATCTATACTTGTTATTAAATTGACATTTATTTCAACTCGATATAAAGAAAATCTTCAGCTATATAGAGATCCGATTCCGCACCTTCGAATGGATCTGGTCTTAAACTATTTCTGTATCATCTTTGCATGATCTCGCGAGAATTCTATGAATTTTTATTGTGGAACATGTATATTTTTTCAATCTCATTCATATTATTCATTTCAATTTTGTTGCGGCCAGTGGAGAAACGAGTTCGCACGTAATTCTATGATGCGAATCGATAGTTGCACTTTGCGGTTCTCACCTGGAGTTTCGAGTTACTACTCATGGCTTCCTATGTTCTCCCTCGGTTCTTTTACACTCCCGCCATATTTTTCTTCTGTTTTTTTTAATAAAAAAAAAATGCTTCCCTTGGGTTGAACAACTCTTGGCCTTGTTGGGTGCCTTGACTACCACGCGATTTCTCAAGCTCATGCAAATATTGTTGACGTCAGTTTGCCACTCATCCGTGACTTTAGAAGTATCACGTGAAAAAGTTTCCATTAGTCTGCCTCTTTAGATTTTTTCATCTTTTTCTTTTCCAAAGATCTTCGCACTCGTCTCCGGCCACGCAATTTCATTTCTTCCCCCTTCCATTTCATTCGCTCTTGGATCATTCGTCACATCGTTTGATATGTGTGGAAAAGGAGTGGAGGGAAAAGACTAAAACCGAGTTATATTCCTTGTGTTTTCATATGTGACAAATATTGTCTCGTGTGATGCATGCATCAAGTATAGTCACTTTTGTTTCGAATTGAATTTCTTAAATCAATCACGCGTTGGAACAATTTGCGATTGGTATTCTACATTAAGATAGTTAATCATTTGGGACTCGTGAAATTTATATAAATTCAATCATGGAGATTGAAATGGATTTGAAATTTTGGCAAAGTTTGAAATCATATGAATTCAGTACATGGAAAATATCACCGAAGGCATGGGAATGGTTACGGGTGTGTTTATTTAATTTCAATTTCGTTATTTCAGCGTTTAAAATAAGAGGAACAAGAAATTTTCTCTTTCTGTTTTATTAAATTAAAAGTATGTCGTAATTATCGCCTTACTCGTGTTCTCTGCGGTGAAGATCTCTCACGGTTTTCCACGCGCCTTTGTGGTTCAATGGATTCTCTGAAAGATAAGATAATACACAATTGGATGAATCATTTGTGTACTCATGTTTATGTATTCCTCTGCGGTCAAGTGATCTGTGCATTTTGTTTACGACATATAAATTAAATATACAATTTCAATGATTATCATATATATGTATATGATGATTGATATTTTTAATTGATTTAATTTCAGTCGACGCACAACACCGCGCCAAGTACCGGCGTGGGCGAAAAGAGAGAGCACTTGTACAAAATCTTGGTAATTGGTGAACTTGGGGCAGGAAAAACGTCCATCATAAAACGTTACGTTCATCAATTCTTTTCGCAGCATTATCGGGCAACAATCGGTGTAGACTTTGCATTGAAAGTCTTGAATTGGGATCCACAAACAATAATTCGTCTTCAATTATGGGATATAGCAGGTAAAAAATGGAAATCCATCCCAAAGTAAATTCCAAATGCGTATCAATATCGTAATTCATTCCCATTCATGTTCCTCTATTTGTTCACCTGCTTTTTCTAGGCCAAGAACGGTTCGGAAATATGACGCGAGTTTATTACAAAGAGGCAGTCGGTGCATTCATAGTTTTCGATGTCACGAGGAGTGCGACATTAGACGCTGTAGTGAAATGGAAACAGGATTTGGACTCAAAAGTTCAATTACCTGATGGTTCACCAATACCCTGTGTGCTACTGGCCAACAAATGTGACCAATCAAAAGAAGGACTAGTTAATAGTCCAGGCAAAATGGATGATTATTGTAAAGAAAAAAATTTCGCTGGTTGGTTTGAAACATCTGCAAAAGAAAATATCAATATTGAGGAAGCAGCACGGTTTCTCGTGAACAAAGTGAGATATCTTCCTTTTGTCCACTTACTTCATAGTTCGAATGGAATCATCGCTAAGACCATAATCGATCATTATGATATTCTGTTAATTTTCAATCCGCAGATACTTCAGAACGATCAAGTGATGAAGGGAAATGGAACACAAGACGAAACGGATGGTGAAAGATTTGCTCTCAATCAATCACCAACGAATTCCAAAAAATCCTGCTCTTGCTGACAAAGTGCAATTATTTATTATTATTCAATGCAATATTCAAGAGCTCCGCCCTTTCATATCGGCTATAACAATTGAATATTATCGCGAAAGACTGTCGAAACAAACAAAAAACGCGCTCTGATTCTAAAAATGAAACATACGATAAATTATTTCTATTCATTTCGAGGATGGTGTATGTTCAATCAGTGGCATTAGAGAATATCGGCATTCAATATATTGCGTTGCATATTTAAATGATCTTGAATTAATTACTTTTCTGGGGATATTTAAAAATTATCTTAGAGATTATACATTCCATTGCCCAGAGACTACATTTTGTCCAGAATATATATATATATATATAAATAGTTCATCACATTCCGTAGACTTCGATGCGAATGAATGCCAAAGTAGTTATGAAAGTTCACGAATCATTTAATGAAAATGAAGAAAACAAAAATAAAAATATAGTACTTGATTCCTGTTCGGTAGTTGCTTTTAGTGCGGTCATTGTGCCATTGTCATAAAATGCGTAGATTCTACGGAATAGTTTTGTTTCATATGGTTTTTTCTCGATGCTTCCAATCATGTCTTTTGTCTATGAGTAAATTTATGTTTAGATAAACGATAAATGTGAAAAAAATGAGATAAATGAATGAAATAGTGAAAGAAGAAATCGTTAAATTGTTGGCCGTAATAGAAATTTATACAAAAAATGAAAGCAGATGAATAGGAAATTCAATAAATCATAAAAAAAGATTAAATATATGTATACACGTAAAATTATTAAAAATATTGATATAGTGAACTATTTACAAATATAGGAGGTGAATATAATGAGATATATGCGCCATGAGATTTAATCCTCTATTGTAGATATTGAACTCAAGTTCTTTATAGAAACAAAATGAATTTGTTTTGCTTCTATTGCAAAATGTCATGTTTACTATGTTATTTTGTTTGAATAAGAACTCTTTTACACTTTCATATATCAACTCCTTCCACTTTTTGTACATAAAAATAAGAATTATGATGCCATAAAATTATATAACCAATCGTCATTTACTGTGCCTTCTTTCCTATGTCTTACAATTAATGATTATAATATTTATCATCGAGTTACATCACTATCTCAACTCAATGGTAAACGATTTGACTGGGTCTAGGGGTTATGCAATAACCCATACACACTTCAGTGATATGATCAAATTTTTTCTTCGTTAATAATACAGCATAGTAAAACGATAAGAAATGTAGATGATGATGGACTCAATTGGGAGTTAACAGGGATGCCAATAAATATTTGATAGATTAACATCTATATATCTGTGTATACTATAAAAGATAAATTCCTTCGTTGATGCTCTTGTAAGTATATCAAATTCAATTTGAATGACACGACCTGATAACGCCATAACAGAAGAGAATAGGAAAATCGTTTTTTCTCAACTATATGGGTGTATCATGTTCATACAAATGGGATAAAGAATTTAATTATATTATTTATTGTGGCAGATCTCAGTAAACTGGCTCTTTGCGACTACGTTGACGGATTACCAAAAAACCAATTAAATGTCCAACAGCAAAAATTACAGTTAGACCAACTAAATCCATACAATAATTTCCTGGTACAAAACCGTATTTCTCCAGGACTTCTTGGCCAGAAGCAATACATGGTTCCTCTTCATCATCTGAGCAATCTTCAATGGAACCATGAGAAAAAAATAAAAATAAAATTACATCAGTCATTACATAATGAATGATGAAAATATGGAAATAGAAGATGAAATACAAACTTATGTGATTGTATTCACTCCATTGAATTAATGATACTGCTTCGGTGCCGTAGTAAAACTGTGAAATGTATTTCAACCAAGCAATTCTGGGTGGTAAATTCCTGTGATATCGAATAATTAATTATTTCACGTAAACAAAATGCAATGAAATAATCTTATTTTTTAACTGTTTCACTTGCCCAAGATGAAGATAAATTCCGCTAAATATCAACGTAAGGAAATCAATAGGCACCGACAGCAATGAAGCAGTATCAATGGACTTGAATGCTGCGGAGATGGAGCATCCAAGAGCAGTAGCGGATGTTGCACTAAGCATGACAGGAATTGAGAATAATAAGAAGCCCGTGAGGCCTCCTGCAAGGCCAGCTATGCTGTAAATCAATGCCGCATATAGGAATGACTGTATCAGAGATCCTGGCATCTGCAAGGCAATAGAATTCATTGTGAAAAACAATAAATCCTGAACCAATGTATGAAAACTTAGGTACATTTACCAAAATTGCAATTTTGCTCATATAATACGGCGCCGGATAATAAAGATTATTGGCAATGTCTCTTAATAAAAATGGCAGTTCTTTTGGAAATGTATAAAACACTGCATAATTGAATGTGAACACGGTTTCAGTCACGACTAAATACATCAGGCCTTGCATGTTTTGAATTCCACGTTGATCAATATTATCAGCAACGTTGATGTACGGTAAAGCTAATAGCACCCCAATAGCCATATACATGGAGAAACGGTAAAGAATAGTAGGGAAATTTCTTTTGTAATCTAAATAGTTCCGCCATGTCAACCATTTCAATTGCGTCAGTGAGCGGATTTTCTTGAAGTTTCTAACGGGTAAAATGCCCTCTGCGAATACCGGATAAATGGTATGATGAAGGCTGTCCAATTGTTCTTCCATTGATTCGTCGATCAATGTCCATATTCTTTTGCCATAAATTGATTTCCCAAAGTCTTCGCAAATCAAATTGATTTTTTTTGTAGATTCTTCTTCGTTATCCCGTGATATTGACAATTGTGAGACAAAGAATTCAGCATGATTGAATGTGGCAGGACAGTGTAGACCCTGACTGGTGAAAATCATTGAGAAAATAACTAAAATCTCCTTACTTTTGCGGTAAAATGAGCCTACTTATTTTTTCATTCACTTGTTCGTTCCAATTGATCAGTTACCTAGTGAAAAATGATGTGGCATCTGCGACGGAACCTTGGAATGCTACACGCCCTGATGCAAGCAACAGAACTTCATGAAATAGATCAAGCAAACCTGAGGCCGGTTGATGTAGAGAACATACAATAACTCTTCCACGTGTTGCTAATTCTCTCAATGTTCGAACAACAACTGTCGCAGAATAGCTATCCAATCCTGTCGTTGGTTCATCGCAAAATAAAATACTCGGTTCAGTTAACAATTGAACTGCTAATGAGACTCTTTTACGTTCGCCACCAGATAAGTAAGACAGTATGGTGTTTTTGGATTCGATGAGGCCCAAATCTGAGAATAATACTTCAATCTTCACTTTTCGAGCAGCATCACGAAAGCGTCTGTCCATTTTCATTCGTGCCTTAAAAAATATTCGTTAATTTTGATTCTATGAAGTTTTCTTCGTCTTTTTCGTTATTCACGAACAATACCATAAATTCCAAATGCTCTTGCACGGTGAGTGATTCAACTGCGAGATCCTCCTGTGGAACAAATCCAGATATTCTCGACATTAAGTCTCGATCAACTGGTTTGCCGTTTAACAACACTTCACCTGTCACTTTTCCTCTAATTCTTCTGCTGATTGTGGCAAGCAATGTTGTTTTACCAGCACCACTGAATTGAAAAAGCATTTAAATAAATGATGGGTCAAAAGAAGATCAATCAATGATTTAGTAATATGTCATTATAAAACACATACCTTGGACCTAAAATAGCAATAATTGTACCGGATTTGACGATGCCACTGACACCATGAAGCAAATTAATGTGTTCCATTTGTCTACCTCGCACAAAATCCAACAAATAGCTATCATTTTTTCTTCGTTCTATTGTATAGTATATATTCTTCCATACTAAACACAAATTTCGCGGTGAACACACTGCAGTCTCATGGATACTTTGCCTCGGTTGTGGTTTCATATCGAATTTGACAAAGATACCGTGATATTATATCGAGCGAATGGACAGCACAATAATCAGAATATGTACATGTTTGTGTTTGCATTCAAGAAGCTTTATATTGTTCTGCGTAATATATAAATAACCGTTGATGACATATGGAGATTATGTAAAGCTGGTCTGTTCTTTCACTCAGCTATTGTTACAGAAAATGAGGCTACGAGATGAAGAGGAATATTGCGAAAATGATATAGGCAATTAAGAATTATGAGTTGGTATTGAATCGACTCAGTGTTCTAATTTTTAAATTAGTATTCTTATCGCCAAAGCTTTTTTTCTAATTGATTTATCTTGAATTTTTTCTTCTCTATTCGAGTTGAATAATCACATTTTATAAAAATTGTAAGGATATGAGAGTGATTATTGCTGCTGGCTGTTGGAATTACGTGAGCTATATAATATTTGTTTGAAAAATTCCAACGATATGGCTGATGGAAAAAAATATCGAATGGAAATTACAAAGAAGAGAAAGGAAGACCACCAACTCCGGCCGATTCGGTTACGCGAGGGTGACTGGAATGAACTGGATAGCAGTGCGAGTATTCTACTCCTGGCAATCTGAGCCTGAGCGGTTTTATGAGGGAAGAAACATAAAAAAATCGAAATGAACTTATTCAGCACAACAAACGTGTATACACATATGTATGTATATATATATATATATATACATGCCATTATTCATCATAATATCTTCCGATAATATTTCATGTTTTTCATGGGTTCTGTTGAGGCATTGGGCTGCCTATTTCGAAAATCAAACTGCAACTTGCTAAAGCACAGGTGAAGGGCTGGCAAAGGCTCGCTCGTGTATCCTAAATTTATCAAAACTCAATATCTTCATGCGACGTTGTATTAATGACCAAACCACGTACGTGATCATTGGTACGTTCATGAAACCAGTTCAAAATTCGCGGTTGTTAATGAAAACATGTTCCAGCTACAGAAGCGCCATACAATCCGACAGATTAAAAATGAAACTCCATGGGTTATTCAGATAGTGAAATTTCCGTCGACTCTATTCCGTCGTAGCTATCAACATAAGCGATTAATTATCATCGAAATATTATTATCATTTAAATATGAATCGTGCAGCATTCATCTGCAGCCGGAGCATGGCTTCTTTGAGGTAAAATAATTCATAGGTCATTTATTCTTTAATGTTTGTCAGAGCAATTTACGTTTGTACGATTCTTTCAAGATCGAGTATGGAATGGCGAGTATACGATAGCCGGTATTATTTCAAGCTTATCCTTACTCGATTCATTGTCAATCAGATTGAGTTAGGCCTATGTATCACAAACAAATTGCAATCGGATAAAAAAAGAACGAGCCTCACCTCACGTAAAAAACAAGTACAAAAGGTACTATGGAAGTTTTTGGGTTAACGCAAGGTTATACACTCAGTACTGAATTCTAAAAACTTGAAAATTGAGAAGGCAATTATGTAACACAAAGAAAATATGACGGATGATTTTAATATAACTTGTCGACATATTTTTTTACTTTTTTCACGTTTTTGGGTTGTAGTAAAGTCCGGATGAGCGGAGAAAGAGGATCTGGTGCTGGACAGGGTGGTGGCGGTGGTGGTGCCATACGCAGTGCTGGAGGATCTTTTGGAAAAATGGAAGCTGCTCATGAGGATCAATATTTTTATAATCAAGTAAGTTGAATATATATGAGATATTCTATATTAATGCTTCGATGTAAGTCCATCAGCTGCCGAAACGAATGTGTCCACTTCGTCAATCTTTTGGTAACACGGTTTGGCTGTTGTGGGTTTCAATTTGGATGAAATAAAGCGATTGATGAATATAAATTGAATATAAATGAATATAAATCCCTATTTGATTCCAGCAAAAAGAGCAACTGAAAAAGATGCGTGAAGAATTAACAGATGAAATTTCCTTCCATGAAGAGCAAATCAAGCGTCATGAAGAAGCGATTAATCGTCACAAGAAAAGAATTAATGATATGGAGAAGTGATGGGATCAACATGTTGAGAATGGATTTGCAAAATTTCATATTTCTTTATAATCATGAATACTATGTCCATTTAGTGCCCACGAAAATCTGTTTTAATTTTTATTGGTCTATTATCTATAGAACGATGTTACAAACAAATTAAGAAATAAACTCTGCTTCGAATACATATTTATATATGTCGTTCTCTCTTTTGTTTAATAACCATCATTGTGTCCAAATTTTTGTGATAGATTCGTCAATAAACTCCACATAAAATTCTAAGTCATCGTTTTTTTATCACTATTAACAAAGGATTGTTTTTAGAGAATGATGCTCCGCAAATTAATTTCAACCTGTTCTCATAGGAATGGGTATGTACCACAACAAAATTTCATACGCTCATTACACTTTGAAGGTTATAAAATGCCTAATTCATGAATATTCATTGCGTTCTAGGTTGAGATATTTAAGTGAAAGAAACATTGGAGGTAATTTCGACAAATTCGTTCAGAAAAATGTTGCTTATGAGAGTGAATATTACTACAAACAGGTAAGAGCCCTGTGGAAACTGATTGATTCTTTTAATATCCAACCCGAAGAAAAACATCATCTTTTCTTGGTTAATAGGACAAAGAGCTGCTCAAGTTACTGAAGCAAAAAACCGAGGAGGAAGTTAAAATAATGCAAAATAAAGTTCGCACCATGGAGCACAAAATAAAGGAATATAATCGTGATATCAGTGAGACTTTACGATTTCTCGAAAATCTCAATTTGAAACCTGCCAAAAAGTAAAAATGATGAATAAAGTATCAATGAGTGGACAAACTTTATAACACTATCGATGTACGAATAAATTATACTAATGACTATCCATTCATTAATATATTGATCTTGATACTGAGTTGACAGCTCCTATTTTGAAAATATTTACTTTGATCATTTGGAATCATTACACTTCCCATTCTTCGAAATTACGACAGATTGTATGCTGAAGACTGCTACCTAAAAAATTTGCTCGACAATAATTTGAAATGAGAAGTTCCTCGCGCGCTCAACCAGTAGCGCTACTGTCTACACAATGGCGGCGAATGAGTGAGACATGGCAAGCTGCCGATTGTCACGCCCCCAGTGTCTCTCGATTCATCGATCAGTGCGGTGTGTTCGCGTTGTTGCTCCATTTCTCGGGGTTTTTTTGGTGGTTTGATAATCCGACGTTAAACGTTGGTTTTTTATACTATAAAAATTAATAAATACATGTATATAAATATTTTTAAAACTTATTGAAAAATATAGTGTCATTGGGTTGGGCTCTTGCAAGAGCCGTCGTTTGAGGAATTTTTTTTTAAAACCACAATGCAGCCGAGGATATACTGGATTGTTGCGTGCGCGGCCGTCATCTTCGTAGGATGCGATGCTGCCGCTGTGAATGAGGTGAGTGCGATCCCCACTAGAAGTGAGAGAGAGATGGACAGATACATACATGTATATACCCACATAGCAAAGGCACACGATCTCCGTCAACTCAATGCTCATCCACAACGCCTTGTATAGTCTCATGTTGTGAAGAAAAAGAATATTACTCCCTCGTATTATTCCTGAGAGAAAAGAAAAACCCCTCGCCATTTTGATGAATTCGCATACAAACATTTCTAATCCATTCAATCATAATATTGCAATCGCAAAACGTGCTACATAATTAAACTAATTTATGAGCGGAGCTCATTTCGTTTGACGTCTAAATTATCCACAGATTATCCATACATCTTTATCCTCCGCATCTCTCAGTTGTTTTGTCGATGTAAATATTTTGTACGTGAAAACTCGTTTTGTTGAGCTCTTCTGCATCTGAAAAATTAATATAAAAAGGAGAATCAGAGTTCTCCTCCATTTTATTATATATCTTACTTCCTGTTCAATTCCAGAATGATTTTCCAATGTTTCATAGTCTTTTCATTGAATAACAATACTCGTGCACTCAATTGCTTGTTTGTCTCCCCAAGTTTTTATCTTTTCTAAAGTTTTATAATATTCTCTACATACCTTACCTTCTTGGGAATTCAAGGACTCGAAAGACATTTCGTTTTTCTTTTTTTTTATGAATGTTCGAAAACCAGAGTAGAGAGCGTCTCCTCTATCATCTGTTATGCATGAAAATTGTAATCGAATGTCAAGATATTTTTTTCATTTGTCATGAGTAATCAGATGAGAGATCTTAATTCTCGTAAAAGGAAAAAATAGAATAGATTGGAGATATGTGTTCCAGCATCATGACACAATGTACAAAGCCACCTAATTTTTCACTGTAAAGATAAAAAAAGAGGCTATGTGACAATGCATTGGAATGCAATGCCGCAAGTCGTGGGTTCTCGTCAATGGTAAAAATAGTCGAAAGTCCTGTGTGTATGAGTATCTCCCTTCTTCATATCCCCAATGCACACACGTCCATACAAAAATACATATATTCCTAGTGGAACCTCAAGCAAAAGAGATGAATATGTATACCTAAGGGCTAATAAGAATTCACTACAGTATGTGCTCGTAGGAATCTCTCTGAGGCCTTTTGAATTCGCCGTAGAATGACGTCACTTCAGTACGTAAAAGCAGAAAAAAAGCATGAAAGATGATCCCCCTTCAATTTTTTCTTCCTCTTTTTAACGTGCACGGAGGGAGATTGTATTATGGGATTGAACCAAAGCCCATTAAAATTGCCATGAACTACCACATGGCGCGCTGCCAATTGATGAAAGGAACACCCAAATACATAATATATCAAAAGTAGAAAAAATAATATAATAAACATTTTTATTTCATGCATCACACACATTCACGGGTTCATAAAAGGCAAATGCCCTGATTCAACTTATTAGGGTTTGGATTACGATTAATTTTCAGATCGAAGTTCAATAACTTCAAGCTAAACGAAAAAACTCATCAATTCAAAGAATGCATTAATGTTTTATCTCAATACCTAGACGAGAATTGTAATCTTCATTCATTCCCTGATTCATTCATATGATTCCTTGGGATAACGTTCGATTTGACAATAGAATCAGGCAAATAAGTAGTAAAAGTAAGATTGCGAGCGCTATGGTAGCGGAATGAGGAGTGAGGAGAATAGAGGAACTGAGAAAAAGAAAACAGCAACTGTTCAATCCATTCAAGAGTATGTTTTCTAATACTTTGGTTCCCTTTAAATGAAGTAGATAAAACGAGGAATGTCAATAGATGTTCAGCCTATTCTTTTGTTTATGGCTTTTACTTGGAATACAATATATTAAGCGCGATTGTGAAACTGGTAATATTGATATTGATAAATTCATATATATATATTAAATATAAGAGGGGAAAACGAAGTTTTGTGGTTTATATTTGATGCAATAATGATACGAGATGCGCATTTATTTCCTCCATGCGTCACCAATGCCTTTTATGGAAGAAAAGAAACAACAAGCCTACTCACATTTCATTCCTTTTTCAAGTCGATTCATTTATATTATGCAACTGAATTTGAATCATCAACTGAATTACCAATATTAAATTAAGTGCATAATAAACTCAACAACATCATACACAGAGTGTATTCAATATCATTTTTATAGTTGAATTTAAATGTAATTGACATTTTAGCAATTATTATTGATATTATGCTGCTCTCACATATATGAGCGACAAATATTCATGAATAGATAGATAATCAACGCTCATATATATATATATATATATATATATATATAACATATATACATAAATGCTTTCATGTAACGTTGAAATCTGGTAAAATCGATGGGCGAGAGAAGCCAGACACACGGGCTTCTATCTCCCCTTTTCGGTCTTTTTCTCCATCCTCTTTTCTCCCTTTCGCGCCTTCTCGCTCTCTTCTACCCGTCTTCTCCCTTAACTATCGCCAGTCGTTGGCAAGGAATCTCTATACTTATACTCTTATACCACCGACCGAGACATTCAACCCCATATAAATTCTTTACTTGATAAAAGACGTTAATAAATATATATATATAAAATCCGCGACTATTCAAATTGTGCAATTCTGTTTAGTTTAATCGTTCATGATTTCATTGTTTGATCGTTACCCAATATCCCATATTAAAAATATCATTATATATATTCTCCTTCCCATTTTACGGGTTTTGTCTAAGTCGATTTTGTTAAAACTTAACCAGTGAAAATCAGCCTGGGCTTATGGGGAAATTTGTAATTTATGTGCCATGCACATGCATACATACTCACATAATAATGGAGCCAGGGGCTTCCAAGGAGTTAGCTCGTAAATTCAAACGAAGCCCGATAAAGTGTTGATGGGAATAAAAGGTCAAGGAGTCGCGTGGCCCCGTGCAATGTTTTTATTTCGAGTTTATCTTTCTATAGTTTATATTGATGAGTGAGCGAAACTTCTTATTCTGCATTCTCGATCAGCGGTATCAGCATATGTGGTCGCATTTGAAAAAAAAAAAAAAAAACACTCGTTGATATGCGTATTAACTCAATCAGTATTTGCGTCATTATGAAAATTTCTTCACTATTTCCACGAATGACATTCATTCTTTATTTATACAAAATATTCTCTTCCTTATTTCTTTTTCTCTCTTTTCACGTCAGAGTTCATAATTTTTTCGTTGACTCAGTGCCTCTCTTTTGTGTGTATATATATATATATATATTACTCAGGGTCGAAAATATGTACTGTGGTACAAAAGAATCTGCGACAGAGAATAAATATATGGAATCTTGGGGATTCCACAGATTAGAAAAACATTCGTGATTCATCAGTATTTTTCTGTGAATGTTGAAACCAACGATATGATAATCTTGGAGAGGAATCAATTGTCTTCACTTTATAAAGACGAATAAGTAGTCCCCAGTTTGAAAACGATGTTAGTCTCATGTTATATATGTATGCGTTCTACATAGCGACAATCGCTAGCGTGGAGCGAAAATCGTGACGTAATCCCCATTTGATCGATTGTTATCGAACGCATCCGAATAGTTTTATACGCTAGACATGAACAGCAATATGGTAGTGAAAACATTAAAATCTCAATTTGTATATTGCCATACCTGTCAGGAACCACTCGGCTCATTTATTACCAGTCAAATTGATTATTTTGATGAAATATCGTAATAATGATCTGGCAATCCATCAAATAATATCCTCCTCTATATATTTCATCGATAAATGAATTTCAATTTCACTCGACGTTCCCAATATTTGACAGAGTAGGAATTTGTCTCTGACAACGGCATAATGAACATTAAAATACTCTAGGAATTCACTTAAATACCAAGTGAAATGCCTAGTAACGGTTCGATCGCGTAGGCGAACCACAGGATAGACTGTTATGCCTGAGGCTGCGAATGGCTGATGAACGTCCAGACCGGAAGCCTCTTGGAATCCGTTTGTAACACCTCGATTGAATTACTGTCATGATTCCAGCTATTTGTGTATCCTTGGAATGGTTCATCTGTCTTTGAACAGATCAACATTCATATATTCAATCACAATTATTTATAATCATAGTTGCATCATAATTTTACTGCGAATTGATTGAGACAGCCATCATATCAATTCATTTTGCGAGGCGGATCCATCGTAAATAATTTTTATTGTTGAACAGAGAAAAAAATATCTGCAAATAATTTGAATAATGGTCACATATGTTGGTTTGTATGTATGTGCGAGCGACATGTTAATGAGTTGAAACGAGATCATGCATTTAGTCAGAATGGATATGTTGAATGAAACGAATAGGAACTTAACATAAACAACGGTCCCGTTCATCGTACACACAGTAGTTCTATCTCCAAAGATTGCCATACACAAGCGAAAACTTTACTCGCGCGTTTCTACACACCAAGAAGAAGATGCTAATGTTAATATATCCGTTAGAAACAGCGTCCGCAACTTAAGTTTTCTTAATTGAAAAGTTTCTCAATACTTTTATCATTGAAATAACAAAAAAATAGTAATTCCAGGCGTATTCCATCGTTGAGTCATATTTGTCTCATGATTAACTGACGCAGCATTCTCTTCTGAGGGTGAAATAAAAAAAGACAATAAAGCGCGATCAATATATATTTAAAAATGGCCGTAGTGATTGGTATATCGTCATATAGATATATAGTTTCTGGCCTTGTGGATGCTGCAGTTATTGGCAAAACGTGCCTCCCTCAATATTGCAGTCTATAATTGAACTTCATTGCCGCGTCAACGGAAATAGAATAGCAATTGCTATGGAAATAGCTATGGCTGACTACTACCCTCTTCAGTATTACATCACATTATTTTCTTCTTCTTCACAATTTGAAAATTTTAAACTCAAGTATCCCGCGGTTCTTTTATAAAATTTAGCTTTTTTCACGAGGAGCAATGTATTTTTAGGAAGGTTCAGAATTTCATTTACTCTTGAAATAAACAGTTGTTTGTTTTGAGAACGTTGCGTGATGAAATACTGATATTTGTTTTGAATTTTCCAGTCCAGTAATACAAGACACTTAAGAATATATGAAATTTTGTCGCAACTTAACGGAAATTGATGATAAAATATAAATAATAGACAATTGGTTTTATATCATCTCATAAATCGTTCAGCTATCTTCACCAGAGGGCGGTTCAATGGCAGAAGTAAGCCTTTCTTTATTTCATGAGAAGAAGGGAAAAATCGTTCAGTTCGTTCGTGCAGCAACAGTAGCAATTGTAGTTTTGCTTGCTATGGACGCATGGCTTCCGGGTTACGAGGGTAGAGATGCTTTTTTTACTCTTACACATACCCCTCACATCAGTTCTAGTCACCCTCGTCTGGCCGCTTTCTCCATCTCCCTCAGGTTTCTAGCAGTACAGAGACTGCAGTAGTCCCCAATCCATATCTCTTCCTCCTTTAGAACATTTTGTATCCGCAGGCGAACGTGTATAGAATACATCGACTGTGGCGGAGCATGGAGAATAAAGGTTTGTGGAAATGAGGTGAAAGAGAGCGCTTGTGTTGAGGTAGGAGTCAAATCTCTCTACTGACTCTACTCCAAATTCTAACCCCTAATAACCAATGCATTATATCGAACAATAGAGTTCTAATTCAGTTATTCGAACCGTCAGAACATCATGCCGTATTTTCTTTTATAATCTCTTTGAATTTTTTATCTTTAGGTCGAATTAATAAATTAGGAATATTTTCCATAAAAATCGCCATACAATCAAAATATCTTTCACATCGTTGGTTCTCATATACATGAGACTTGTTAAGAATCATATCGACATGAAATGAGCAATAGAAATGCAGTAATTTGAAGACAAATCCCTTTTGTTTTATCGTACGATGAATTTAAAGTATAATTGAAGATTCTCTGGGGGTACTACTCTCATGTGGCAATCTCGACCAAAGAATTTGTTAATCTGTTTCTCTCGATTCTCAACATTGGAGTTGTGTGTGGCGCCGATTTGCCGGGCCAGTCAGTTGCACACACACCTTTGTAAACCGGTCCTGGTCCGACGATGCTGGTGTAACTGGAGAGTCAACACATAAAAGAGAAAGAAAAAGGGAATTGAGGAGTGAGAGGGTGAGAGGGTAAGAGAGAGAAAGACGTTGGTTGTGTATCCGTTGGCTGCACTCTGTGGCACGGCAATGGACTAGCCAAGAACATTTTCTCTAACATGGTAAAAGCCATTTCTACTTCATTGAGTTCCATAATTTTCATAGAATAACTATGTATCAACACATGTGGTTCAATCCTGATAACTCTAGCTTATAGAATCGTTTGTTTATATTAAATAAATCTCAAATATTTTCTCTAGTAGTATTTGTTTAATCTTCTCAATACATAGTGATTCTACTGGTGTTTTTCTTTCCAATTCTTGTATCTCTCTTATCGTATGGTGAATAGTGGAAAGATGCCTTAGGTGTGGTTTGACGTGGGATGGCGTCCAGGTGTGGGTTGCATCGAATGCAATTACCTAGCAGGCAGGTGACCCACCTCAGATATGAACTGAAAGGTGCGCGTGGGATTTTAGAGAGTTGGGATATAGTGGAATAGTGTGTGAATATGGAGGTGGACAACGGTAAAGAGTAGGAGTGTGAATTTATATAAGAAAATTGACTGAAGCAATGTGAACAGAAGTTATTGAATCTATCTGGGAAAAATTCTATGGGGCTTCTCATCTCATCTATCATTGGGATGCTCTTCTTCTTTGCGTTACACTTCGATTTTCGCTGTTATGCACATTGTAGGCGTGAAAAATTGACCATTTCCTTTTTCTGTTTGCAATGATCACGATAAAATGATAAGTAAAAATTGAAGAATGTATTATTCAAGGGAAATATAATTGGAATATGAATGCGTACATGAAAATGAAAGGGAAAAAATATTTGTCCATATTTAATTGTGCTGCTGCATAAATATATTCACTCGTGAGGTCAGGGAAATACATTTCGTGAGCTCAACAACAATTGATTAGTCTTCCGGTTCATTTTCACTTGTAAAATTTTTAATTCTTCAAATTGCTTAATATGAATTCTCGGGATAAAAATCTACGGTTGAAGCATGTTTAATAATGATAATGGTGGCCCACCCAGACAATTTTCTACACGCACACATATTTATTTTATAACTGATGCTGTTGCCAATTAGAAGCTTACACAAATGGTTTATGAGTTATAAAATTCAATGTGTGTGTGGGATGCCTCAGTTGGAAACCATTATATTCATGAAACAGCATTTGGTTTCATATGCTCAGGCAGACACAATATGACCGTTGGTGATGAAACGTTTTGTATAAAATGAGTAAAAGGAGAACGGAAAAAAAATAACAAATCTTTTCCTGTCCAGCGAGTGCTCAGCTGCCAACATTACTCTACGACTATTTGATGGAAAATCCTATTATCGATACGCTCATCGTGCGTGGGATTTATATGCTGCTACACAAACGCAAAATACAGGTTTATTAAGTAAAATGGCAGTGAACATGCATTCATCCTGTCGCTTTATGAAGTCTTAGTATATCCACAGACAGAACGTTGCATTTTTGCATTCTATTCTCCCTCTTTCTGTTTTATATTGTCATCTGTCTATTCTCCCGCTGTGTGCAACTGTTCCAAAGACTAAAGCAGGCAAAAATGAATTCTTCAAGTCGTTCCATCCGCCAATAGAAGGCGGGAAGAAATTCTAGTTGTTGATATAATCCTCACTGAACTCATATTCATTGTGGAAAAGTCGTAACGCAATTAAGTGGATTGTTCTTCAGTTTCGACTATGAATATTTCAAGTGACAATAATTCGAATTGATGACATTCAAATGCTCAATTTGCCCTCGTACTTTTCCTTTTCAATAGAAAAATAAATTTGCACATATATATTAAGTATTGACGTTATCACCGATGACCTGGATTTGAGTGTTGTATTCAGGCACAATCTACTGGAAAAGTTGGAAAGATGTATTCATTTCCCTACTGATATATTTATAAACTCCACCCGATCGATTCGCATTTCAACATATAGTCTTAGGAATGCGCGCGTATGTGTCTGCGAAGTTAAACATCGGATCTAATTTTGTGAGCAGGGACATATTGTGAAAACATCACAAACAGACAGGAAATGAATTTCCAAATCATAATTTCTGTGTACGTTAACGTGAAGGCATTTCCATTGAACTATTCACGGTTCTATTCTTTACGTTTTGTTCTGTATTACTCGATATAACAGAGGATATAGCTTTACGTATTGCGCAAGTATATATATACATATATAATAGAGTAAGTAGCATTCGAGGATGTGTAATTGCAATTTGCGACACTCGGCGATAACTTTGATGGACAATTGGGGAAAATTGTTGTAAAATTAGGCCCCTCTGTTATATATGACGTCACGTTACAGTAGTTATTACTGTGATTGGGCACTTAGAATTGTGTGTCCGTGACGATGAGATTCATCTAATTTCAAGGTCACTCGAATATATGGGATATGTTGGAACGTGGCAAGGCGGAAGTACAGATGTCATCCAAAGGTCTTGCAAAATGATTGGTATTACACTGATGCTATAATATACGATTGGAATTTTCGTTTATTTCTTTAAATCATATTTCAATTAATATAAATGATCATTTTGAAAGATATTAAAAGTAATTTCATGAAAATGATCGTCTAATTAACATCATCTCCGTTGTTGTTGTCATACAAAAACGAGAAATAACAACTTGTTAAATCACACTAGAGAACGGATACATTCATTGAAGCAAATGAGATGCAATGACTATTTATTTCTTCTCTCTCATGTGGTTTATCGTTGTCATCGCTTAGTATACAGCAGTAGCACTCTGATTAATTTGTTTATCGCCCTCTCGTCAATTTTAAAATGCGTGCATAAATCATAAGATAAGTACGTATACAAAATTCGAAATGATCGCAAATTACGCCTGAATGCTTCGTGTTCAATGCGATTGCTTGAATAATAACTGAAAAATAAGTCAAAACTCATGAATGATATAAACCAGCAAGCATGAATAATATCATGAGTATAAATATAAACATGCAGAAATTTATGATGATGAAGACGATGATAATGAAGAGCTTGAAGTGGAAAAATATTCATCATGGTTATCTCTCGGCAGCTCGAAGAATTTTCATGTATAATGTATAAAGCTTCACATCATTGCCATCTACTCAAGCAACTTGACCGCTTAGCTTCAACTTCGGTATAGAAACATATATATATATATATATTAAAGATGAATTCAAATTTCCCATCATCTCTATTCAGTCGTGTGGACAAACATGTTTTCCTTTCTATCACTTCTTCATCTACAAGAGAAACAAATGTTTCCATTTCATGTATAAAATACGAAAGATATATGAATTAATTTCACTCGTGTTTTAATAGAAAACAGTTTTTTTTTTTTTTTTAATGAAAAAGAAAAAGTATCGTCTTTGACAAAATGCGAACATGGCACCAGACATTTCATATCATAAAAAGAAGCACCGGAAATCCCTCGAGTCCGCAAAAATCTACGGCGCATACATATCTATATATATTCTTATCTGGTAGAAAGCTTACCTCTCGTCGCGTCTTCGCGCCAGCGTATTATCAAGATGGCTGTCTGCGAGTCAACTTACCGTAGTGGACACGTCACGTAAAGAGTAAGAACCCTAAGGCATTCTGCACTGGCAGAGTCTGAGTAAAAGGTTTCAAGTTCCAACACCGTTGAGAATATCACTTATATATATATATGTATATATTTCTATCTACAGAGATGTCTTCCTATCTATCACTCGGAATGCGACCTTAACGTGTAAAGATACAACGTCTTTACTTTCCCAAATACATTATTCCAATATGGAATTTGGATATTTGATATCTTATAAATTTTGTAGATATGTCATATGTTTATTCTTCTTTCGAGAGAAAAATAAATCAAAATGAGGTTGCATCATGATATTAGACGAAGATATATACAGAGAAATGTAAATTGCGTTTATTCTCGCATTGAAAATAACTAATTAAAGATACAATAGCAGCGTTGGTTGGCCAACTGCTACTCGAGACCTCGTATTGTCACTAAGAAAAATGGAAAAAGATAAAAATAAAAAGTGACAGACAGAGAAAGAAAGAGGAAACCCGTCGTATTTAATTAGCTTTGCTCGCCGCGTACTCCATCGAAGGCCATTGTCCTCGCAGTTGACTTCTGCATTTTCATGGAGGGTCCACACCGACCATTCGTCGACAATATAACGGCGGCAGCAGCGAGCAGGTCCTTGAAAGAACTTGCCCGAGACTATTTTGTCTTCCCTTAGGTATATATGTACAGTAGATGTGTCTTGAGAAAGAACGAAAAAAAAATGCTTTTCCTCACTGTTCTCGCTTTTCTTTCCCTTTATATTCTACTTTTGCTTCTTCTTCTTCTTCTTCTTTTTCTTCTTCTTCTTCATATCCTTCATATATTCCATCACTTTTTCCATCTCCATTTTTTCTTCCTCTCTTTCCTTGACAGAGGGTATGAGGTTCAGTCTTGATATCGAATTCCTTATTTGTTTGCCAATTCACCTGCAACGAGCAAAAGATAAATAATGCGGCATTTTTATTATAGGAAAAACAGCTCTACACTCTATTTAATTTCATAAATTTATTTGATCATGTTATTCTTACCATTCTATGAGCATTTTTTTATTCAACTTGGAAATGCTTCCCTTTCAAATGGTATCCAATCTTTCGTAATGTTGCAAATACAAATACATCCAGTTCAGTCTAACTCAACTTCAATTATTTAAATTGAATATATAATTAAAATATTCTCTTGAGCTGACTAAATCCAAACAAAATCGCGGATACCTTTCATTTTCTAATGTCAATTTCGTTCATCTTTTAATGATTCCTGATCGTTTGAATATGGATGTATATACACGTGATTTCTCTCTCGAATCGTCGACGGCAAATTCCTCTAAATGCTCTGCAATGCTACCGCACCCGTGATTAATTTATCTCGCCCCCAATTGCTTCCTAAACTGTGTATAACATCAGGCGATAACAAATGCCACACACACACACATTCACATCCACACTTGAAATTGAATCGTGGCAATGAGAATCGCTCTTCTAATGACTTGTATAACCTTAGTTTGATAGCCTAATACATATTCAAGTCACAACTAATTCAACTATACATCAATAAGATAAGGGAAAGAAATTACATCACTTTTATCATTTCATTTTTATATAATATTACTATCACTTTTTTCAAGTTCATTCTTCTTTATCCTACATGGGTTTTTCCAAAATATTCTGCATCCGTATGTAGTGCAATCAGAATATATTCCTGGAAATACAGAAACGAATTCACTGGTGGGCTCTTGCAGTGATTGGTCATTTATCCATCAACACACAGCACCGCCAATACATATCGATTTCATTTGCCTCTCTCCCCGTTTCAACTCTCCATCATAGTTGTTTATGCTCATTCGACCGGACATTACCTGCTCGCACAACTATTGAATGTGTGTATATGTTTTTGTGTGTGTGTGTATGTGTCTGCCTGCCTGACACTCGTTCATTTGACAGTTATATATTTGATTTAACATCCATCAACTGTTTTCCGACATATCCTCAATCATTTTTGATAAAATCATACCCGATGATTTCAATTGATAGAATGTAAAATATCCCATGTACATCTCGACATTAATGGATACATAATTAATTTCGAATTTCGACAATTCTCATTGTTATTTTTCACTACAATTTATTATTACATTATTTAATTCTGTTTTTATTTCATTTTCTCTTTTTATTTATGTTTCAGGTGAGATATCGGTCATTATTTGGTCTATGGTGACATCAATTGAGAGAGCAAGAAAATAAAATGGAGAAATCGATGAGTGATTATTTTTTTTTCTGTCAATTCATTTTAAATTCATATACATTATATATGTAGTTGATTTCAACTCGAAAACAATCTTAATAGCTCTCTCAATATTTTGACACTACTCTCTTAATGGAAGAGGGTCCAGAGAAACTCATAGAATTTCTCTCGATAGAAGGTAGTTTTCTACATAGGTTGGCAGTGTGTTAGGTTAAGCATAACTAAGCCGGCTCAGCCAAGTGAACTCTCTCAGGATTTGGCAGAAGCAGAAGATGGAAAGCAAGAGGATGGTATATATTGAAGGAAAAGCTCAGTTGTCCCTGTAGAATTACCGGCGAGTCGACAACTCTCCCGTGAGAATTTTCATCATTTATTTTTCCGTCATTCAATTATGTTTGCCGCATCTTCAATTTGTTCTCCTCTTCTTCTTCATTTTCTTCTCTATTCACCTTTCGATTTTCCGTCAACGTTTTCCTTTCTATTTGTTCGCAATACTTCTTTTTTATTCCGGTTCGCGAGGAATAAAATTGAATTGAAGTAAAATGACAATGAATTGAATGATAGTAAAGAGTGTGTACATATTGGTTATTCAAACATTTTCGTATTTTTTTTTTCTTCATCTTAGGCTCAACTATCATTCTGTGTGGACACAGATCGCAATGACCTCTTGAGTTCAATGACTCTTTTCTCATATAAGCACACCCACAAACAGAGACATAGATACTTTTCAAATAAAACTCATTGCCGACTCTAATTAATTATCTCCAATTAATTCATTAACTGAACAATCACATTCGCTACACCAACTTTAAAATTCCCACAAAGAGCTCGTTCGAATTTCAGAGTGAACATAAACCCCATCTTACTTATTTCATTCAATAAGTTTATTGCTTAGGAAAACAGTGGTAAATATACGAAATGGAATTCCCACATAGCTCTATGCTACGTCATGTCCGTTTCCGTTGCCCATCTCAAAAATATAATGAAGAGAGAATCAAAAAAAAAAAAATAGCCTCCTTGGACTTTCGCAGTCAGACGGCTTTTCATGTCATCCATCTCTTTTTACCTTGCATATAATATATACATATCGCGAATTCCTGTTCGTGCGCTCTCACTCAATCTTCATTTATTCTTGTCACGCGCAGTGTATCGTGCCGTTTTCGAAGTCATACTTTACATTATTCACAACTCTTTGTGGACACTTGATTGAGTTTTTCCGCTAGCCAACGTTTTGCACCTTACAAACTTTGATAGCACACATATGCCCTTGCAATATTCATTATTAACGAAGTCATCTAGCTCGAGTGTATACTAAATTTTCACATTAAATGTGAAGGCAGCAACTAAAATCAAACAGGCGTGTAACATATCCATTATAACAATTTGGTTGTACAATATTCAGTAACTACGTGCCCTTAAGTAGGATAATATGAAAACTATTGATGTTTTAGAGATCGAGGAGCGCACGTAACTCTTCAAAAGTACACACTTATCGAAAACTTTTTGATGAAAATTGAATCAAGCTGATTAATTTCTTACACAAATGACTGAGCGCGGTTTTTTGTTTTTCCATTCAACCATTTCATAAAAGAATGTGAAATCGATGTGCGCAGCTGTGCATTATATGCGCGAAAGTGGGATATAAACACGTGGAAGGATACAGTGTCAGGGATTTAGTGATGTGTTTCTTTTTTCTTTCCCTTCTCGAGTATCTATTTTTAACATCACCAATGTAACCGCTATAGGCTTCGGACTTTATTGTAAAAAGTGCGTGTGTGTGTTTGTGTGCTTGGTCAGGACAACCTGTGCGCGAATGTATATACATTCCATTCTCTTCGTCAATCGATATTATCTGACCCAGAGGCGAGATAAAATAGAGAAAAAAACGAGTAAAAATAATAAAAATGATAATAACGACGAGGACGAGAGAAAAAAAAATATATCCGGCGAAATAAGAACGTGACAGAAGCGCTCAGTGAGAAAAATTGATTATAATGTAGTGCATTTTTATAGAAAAAATCTAATCTTCCGTTTTGTGAAAAATTAGAGACAAATTTCCATTGGTAGAGAAAAATGATTGAAATGGAAAATCAATATTTTCTGAATCGATTGGACCAGTATATTCTCTTTCATTCATGTTTTCATACCGCGATTTTTTTCATTACTACCAAAGCCTCAAGAATAATCTCGTTTATGTACACGTTCACATAATTGGCACGTCAATTTTTATTTTTCCCTTTTTTTATTCACCATATTTTACGCCGAAGCGGAATTGCGTACGAATATCATCAATATGTGATGAAAGAGGAGATGTGGAGTGGAATGTCTGAGGATGTTTTAGAATATCGAGTCAATGTTGTCTGTAATAATGGCCGGATGCAGGTAAACGACAACATCGATTGGAAATAATAAAAAAAGCGAAGGGTGTGGTGAGACGGATGTAAGGGAGAGTTCTCTATCACGTGTATGTTGATACAAATATTTGGGGATTGTATTATTTCCAACTACTGTATAACGACACTCTTTTTTCATTCCAATTCTATTTTATTTCAATTTTCTGTCTATCTACCAACGCACGAGGAAACTCAAACACCATTTCCCTCTTGTTTTCCGTTTATTTCCGAGTTAGTGGATTAATTTCAACCGCAAATTCACTACGTAATTAACGCCATATTGTTATCGTATTGCCGCAGAAAATTAATTTTCAGTTTACTTTTAATTATTAGTTTATCATCTCACTGAATCCACTTCGAAAGATAAAAGAAAATATATAGTATATGTGTGCGATTCATCTTTATTTCTGTCGATTTTCACTCTTCCATCTTTGTCAAATCGTTCTCAGTCCAACACCACTGACGGGGAATAAACAGGAGATATCCTGGCTCGGATTATAGAGGATAGTTTATATATATACGACAAAATGTTGGAAAACAATGTGAGAGACGTAGTATCAATGATTAATTCTGTCAAACTTCACAATGGAATATCTCATCCGTCAATCGGAAAAATGTCGTCCTGAAAGTAATCAATTTTTAACTATTCCCATTTTCAACAACAAAAGTAAAAAAAAACTGCAGTTGCAACGAAAGTTTGAAAACGAGAAGTCAAATATTAAATTGAGAAATAAATTGATAAATGCAGCACTATCGTCTGAGATTGTATAACGTGCGTTTATGAGAAAGCTCTGGTAGAATAAGTCGCAATGGTTTTTGATTTTTTTATATTTGTTGCTCTTGGGATAATTGCCACTTGAAAAATATACAATCCAGGAATTTAATGACGGAATTCAGTCTGATAATGTCACTTTTTTGGAATGCCGGTTGTGGATTATGTGACAGAGATGAAATGGAAGTTCGATTTTATTATTCGGTTTTATTGGTCGTTTTAGTTGGGTCAGCGCGGTGTTTTTGTTTTTATTTTAATTATACCAGAGTTCGAAGTGAGTTTAAGTTGCGCGCATTCTTTCGCCCCCGTTCTAATTCATTCTGACTCATCTCCGAGCAAACTTTTATCGGTAAAATATAAATGAGGCAGCAGCAGCAGCAGCAGCAGCAGCAGCAGCAGCAGCAGCAGCAGCAGCAGTAGTAGTAACGGTAAATGCTGAAGTAGAAATATAATTGCAGCCGAGCGACAATTCTCCACCACTTTAATCGATTTTACACTTCCGCATTTTTTTCTCTGTTCTGTATTCATTGAAACGTCTTCCAATTCATCTTTGGACTCGTTGAAATAGAGTGAATGGGAATTGAAAAAAATGAGAGCGATAGACGCATTAACAATTGAAAGAGACAAGACGTAGTCGAAAATTTACCCTCGTGTCATCATGACCTCAAACTTGAAATGAATGCATCAGTATCTTTCCACTTGATTGAAATGAACCCAGTTTTGAAATCTCAGCGGAGATACTTTGAATTTGTGCACCACTTTTTACCAATGAACTCAATGTATCAAGTGGAATATATTTTGCAAAGAGTGGAATTGAAATGAATCGAATTGATCATATTTTTCCAGTTTCTCCTTACTTTGTTCTGAAATCCCATTGATGTATTTCAATAAATTGTATTTACGAAAATTCCTCAAGAGAATCTAGACAAACGGAAAAATTAAATTGCAATTCCAGTTTTGCGCACCCTTTTTATGCTTTGCGTGTTCTCTATCTTGAATTAATCGGATGTGTCCCACAGGAGAAGACACAAATTCTGTCGATAAATTTACTCAGTCGTTTGTCGCAAACGAACAAAAATAAACTTTGAAAGAGACAGACAATGAGAAAGTACAAAATATATTCCGGAAAGTGTTCATAACACATACTAGAAACAAATGTGGTTCAAGTTGGGACGAATTTCCAACCTCACAACTACCCACGTTCCATCCTTCCCAGATGACTTTTCCGCTACCGCATAATCTCCTCATTAAAGGAGTAACAATTTCTAGGATTCAACGGTAATGGCCCAGGGCATTGTGACACGTGAGGAATTTAATCGGATCTCTGTGACCCACTTGCGACAGTCCAGTGGTTCTCAATACACTTCACAGTCACTTTTCCAATCTTTTTTATTATGGAAAATCGAAGTCAAATATATAACTGTAATTTATATATTTTTTCTCTATCAAATATGACAATTCCAATGTCTTTGCTATTTTTTTGTGTTTTTCTTTCGTCTATCGTTCTCGAGTCGAAGAAGTTAGTTTCTCAATATAGAGAGAATAGCGGAGAGAAAATGAGATAAAGGGAATATAGAGACGTAGATCGACAGTGGACAGCTGTCACCCGAACATTTTGCAACTGACGAACGCCGGAAGGAAGAAGAAAGAAGGGAGAAAAAACGTGTATAGTCCCCTGTGTCGTTCGTTGTCGTTGGCCCAGAATCCATAATTTAGAATTCAAGTGAATATATGTGCACATACACATATATACTCGAATGAGGATGGTGGGGCCACGTTTTTTTCCGTACTATGTAGGTACCAGTGGAAAATCGAAATTTTTTTTTGTAGCATCAATGAGAAATATATTGGAAAGAAGGAGAATAAAAAAAATATTCTCGTTCGTATATTATTTCTTTTAGTTCATTTTTTCGTAACCCTCCTATTGAAGTTTTATAATTTAAATATTGAGTGGAGTACCTGTTATTCTGAATGGGGTCCAAGTTTATGCGAATTGGACTATGAGCTGAATTTCTATTCAGGGCTACCCAATGAATCGATACATCACTGAGATGATGGCTCAAAATCCATGTCCACAACTCGTAAAAAACTTGCGTTATTTTTCATACAGAATTCTTCTATTCACTATTTATTTCATTCGTAATTTATTCATTCATTTTCAAGTGTAAAGCCTACATGTATGAGCTACATTGGTAAAAATAATTCTCATTTATCGAGTTGGGAAAAAGTTTGCGTAAGAAAAGACGCCATTTCCCATCTTGGATAATTATTTTAGAGGCAGTTACGTGAGACTCCATCTATATGATTGTTTGTATTGTATCTACCCGAATATTAATGACACACCTGGAGACACTCAGATCGATAAGTCGGAGAGTTTTCAGAAAAAAACTGCGTGACGGACACAAAGGTGGGCTTGTAAATGTTCACACGACAGTAAGAAAAAAAAATACATGACGAGCAAATGAAAATAATGGCCATTTGGAATCGACGAGGAATATCTTTTTCCTATCAGAGAGAGAAAAATTTTCAATAATGGACATTTAATAATATGGAAGAAAGTGTTTTTAGCTTTTATGTTGCATAGCTTTATTCTGAGATAATGTCTGAACAATTGCACTTTAAGACATGCCGTGTGGCTTCAGTACTTTGTCTCTTCGGTGCTAAACCAAAGCTGGGTGAGAGACAACGACTTTAGTCGTCTCCCGCTTCCCCTTTTGGCGTTGATCGACGCCTGGCGTTGTCAGGGAGAATGGCCGCTATCATCTTGCTAGTAAAGCTTCCAAGAGACGACGAGACATGGCGCACATACATATATGCATGGAAAGAGAACAAGAGACACAAAGTGGAAGAGGTTGTTATATGTATATACACATGTAGAAAAGGGGGTGAAAGCGAGCACGGGGCGGTAGCCCTTGTATTGATTCACGGCCCCCGTTCTCTGCAAGCTGCGAGTGGTGAGAGCCTGCTCTCTTTGTCCCCTCGCTACTCCCAAAACAATTTATTAACTCAAAGGAAAAAATAAATAAATACACTCGTATATATATATTCATTTAAATAATCGCGTAATATTGAGGATTGCAAGTAGAATTACATCACAGCATAATTTCTTTATTTATTTGCATTTTTTTTTTATAGTTACGCGATTTCAGGTATTTCTAGAAGCGTGTTATAATCGTGATAAATTGGTAGGTTCTGTATTTTCCTGCTTGTGGTGAAGAAAAAAATCCATTTCCTTGGAGAATGAGAGAGGTGAAGTTTTATTTATTTTTTCCCATATATATTTCTCTTTTTTTGTTTTGGTTTGTTCATCTCTTTCCGTCATTCATCTCTTTTTTCCTCAATTTATAGCCCTCTCGAGTCTCGATTAATATTGGATATTAAACTCCCAATTGGAATGTTCCACTATATAAGATATGCTGTGCGCATTTTGCGCGTCCCACTCAGCAAATTGCAATGAAAAATAATGAAATCGCTCCAGCCATTAGTAATTCTGACTTATATATAGATAAGGTATACTTTTCACTTCCTCTCTTTTCTTTTTTCATATCACTGCACCTATTGCCAAACAGTCGATATGGAAAAATTTTTGTATACAAAAATAGCGTTCGAGTGCACAATGCAAATGTCAATATTGTTTACAAATTCAGTTTCTCACTTGCAGAAAGATAAATTTTGTCATCACAACGGTAGAAATTCAGGCAATAAGTCGATGTATGAAAAATTTATTTCATCTAATTGACAATTCATCACAAGTGATTTGGAAATTGCACTGATGGAGCTGTGAAACAGACATTTCTATACTCGACTTGAAACAATATTTTTTTTCGAGTAAAATATTCTCAATTGTACTCAGTGTCGCCTTTTTTCATAAAAAAATGATGAAATAAAAAAGCAATAAACCGAATTATATAAAAACTTTGTGAGTTGCTTGGAATTCTTCCAAGAATTTAATCTAAGTACAAATTAATGAAAAAGGAAATAATTATTTGATGCAATTGGAATCCATTCCAAGTTCTGAGAATTCGTGAGATGCATCTAATATCTCCTCCCTCTCTTTCTCCCTCTCTCTCTTTCTCTTATTCATCGGTCTCACTCCAGCTTTCACCAGTTCCATTTAGTTCCACCCGCTGGGGTTTGACCCGCATATTTCGCACCCCCTTCGCTATTCTCATGTCAATGTACTCGAATCAACAAACTGTCAGGTCGATAGACTCTTACCTCAGAATCTATAAGAGTTAAAACAACATAAAAAATGCATATCCACGGTACATATAATCATAAACAAATTTTATCAACGATTAGGTACCTTCTCAAAGAGACAAAGCAATATTGTATGCGTTCTTGTTCCCCTGTTTGTTCAGTTGAAAACACTGGACACAGCTCGATCGAAGATTTATTAGGGCCAAGTGTTTCCCTGCCACTTCACTCTTGTTCTCACCACTGTTGTGTTGCAACTCTCATAAAACCTTTAGGGTGCGCCAAAAGGGTTGAATAGAGAATGACAATGGCAACTACTCGACCAAATTTATGATGCTTATCGACTGAAAAAGAAGAAAAAAGAATAAAGAAAAATATGAAAGGAGAAATAATATAATCCAAACATTTCGACTTCAGTTATTGTCTTCTTATCTTCCTTTTAAATAATTTCAAATAAAATACAATAAAAATATGTTTGTTCCAATTATTTCCATCAACATATTTTTATATATATCGCTTTGATCACCACATCTCGCGTACTTGAACATTGTTCTCATCTCATCAATACAGGATGAACTTTTCTCTTCCTGAGGAAACATGTCAGCCAACTCTCAGGAAATGTCCTTGGTCTCTAACTATTGTACATAAAGTCATCGGTGGAAGGAGAGAGATGTATATATATATATATATATAAAGTAGACGAGAGGAACTCTGGAGAAGATTTAGAACAGTCGACAAGTGACGCCCGTTCACGCGAATTGGCCGTTGAACAGAGAAGGAACAAAAGCATTGTCATGTGCCTTCGAGTAGACAATCAACTTGTACCTCAATTCGAAATTTCACTGTATGCTTTGCTCTAAACTCTTGTCATTCATCTGTTCATCAAGTTGTTGCTACTATTCAAAATATGATTAAAAATGTTATTTCTATAATAGTACGCTAATATGTTATTGTCCTTAAGTAAGTATATTTTCTTTTCCCAAGAATTTTACAATGAATTCTATAAACACAATAGTAATCTTTCTGTTGGCGACTGTATCACTGTCCCACGTTTGTTTATACGTCATGTTAATGTCATAAGATTATAGATTATGACTGGTATGATATTCAATATTGAAAGATTTTGAGTGATGTCATGAAGCCGTGACACGATTATACGAATATTGAAAATATCTGTTCGTGTGAAGAGATCCTTGATTTCCAATTCAATATATGCTATTGAATGTGTCCTATTCAAATATTCTGGATTATATATAGGTATAGTGTACGGCGTCGATGATACATATATGCATGAATACCCAAATCCGTGTACCAATATTACTTGGCGTCGTGAAAGTACATTTTCTGCATTAAAGCGTATTGGATTTACAATGAGAAAATTAAAATTTCATACTCAATTTTTATTTCATGTTGTTCCATATAATCGAATTGCTCTCCTTCATATTTTTGTTATAAGCAACAATTTTTATTTGTGATAAGTTTCAATAGGACTATTTTTCATTTGTGTTGAAGAATATCCGTTAAAATAACCGCAGTTGGTAACATAAGCGTAAAATGTAACGAGTACGGTAATATTATGAAAGAAATTGTGTCGCGTTATTTTCCTGACATTGCGAATTTTTGGAATTAGTCCAAATTGTTTGAAAGAGCGCGTGAAAAAAAAGCCTACGCCCGGATATCCGAAACCTCTGGCACTTTGCTCGGTGTGTTGTGTGGTGAAAATAGGCGGGAGGGTAGAAAAGCTCTCGAAAGCTATATGGAGCGCAAGTGCTGCTGTCTCACGGCAGAAGTTTGTACTAGTCTCGTCCAGTAACCCCCTGGCCTAAAAGCGCGGAGCACCTTACTAGTGAATATTCACATTTTCACCTGTGTAGTCAATAGATTTTTATATTTTACTTTGTACATCACAATGCTCATTGATCTTCTGTCTTGTCACGACGTCCAAGTATCTTTCTATGTATTTTCATATGTGTCACAACATTAAATATGTTTTGACGCATTGGATTGTTGAGGTGGGGACGTCTATTTACTCGTAGCATATTGTTGAAGGTAAGAAAATATCATACTGATTATTTCAAAATTGTCAATGTTGTCTATTCAAATGAAAAAATATCATCATTTTATCTGTAATAGTGTCGAAAAAATTTCACTCATTTTCAATATTCACTCATTTTTTCGATGAGGAAACAAATGTTCATTTATAAAAACAGGACATCGATATGCTCGTGCGCGCATGTACCAAAGAAAAATGCACAATAACCATTCACATTATGGCGCATTGTGGATAATTTTACTGCTAGATTTTTCACTTGCAATTTTATTTCACGATTAATTTTCGATTATCACAGTTTGCCCATTTATTGGAATAATTACTAAATAGTATTGAGAAAATGTAAGAAAAAAAAACACAAGATTTTCCCTAATTCCATTTTATGCGTCGAATCAGCACGCAGGTCAATTCGATATTTCCGGAAAAAATTTCCCGGGCCGTCAGGAGTAATGATCAATTAAACAACATCAGTTACAGATATATATATATATATATGAAAGGAATCAAACGTGATAGAATTTTTTCCACAATAATATTTCTCTTGAAATAAGGGGATGGGAGATATACATACGAAGGCAATCAAATAGATTCTATATGAGGCTAGAACATTAAATAGGTAAAGCTAAGGTCAAGATGTAATTCAACCTTTACGGCCAACGTCTAGGGCGCAATATGACAATTTGTTGGGCAACTCATAAGAGGAATATTGGCACGCAAGGCAAAAGCAAGTTGCACAATGCCAAGCTTACTCTCTCAAGCAACGCCAATGTCTATTGTAGTCATATATGTGTTGGAAGTTGGCGAAATGCTATGCGGAAAACAATGCGACGTGGCAAAAGGACCACTCCCGGCAGCCAGTAATCCCCTACCCATTTATTTCGCCCTCTTCGCAATAAAAGTTGAAAATATATTTTCATCTTTTCACCTCATACACATAACCAATGTGCTTCACAGTATATTTCATCCACCGAGTGCTCCACAACTTTGATTTACAAACTCGAATATAAATTTCCACAAATTTCCAATTTGACATTAAATATTGTCCGAAAGTTTTTTAAAATACAATAATCAACATCTTTTCTCCTTTTGACCTCGCTCATTGTAGAAAGAACAGAGTGGCAAGGAACAGCCGAGCGGGAACACAAATTACAATCCTATTTCAAACGAGGAGTTTTATCTCGAGGACCAGGACGCTTTGGAAGGATCTGGTCGTGGTGGCGGCGAAGTCAGAGACGATCTTGAAGCATCAGGAAGTGGACTTGGACCTGATGACGAAGACGGTGACGACGGGCATCCAGGTAATAATTGATAAATAAATAAATCTGCCAGTGATCGATTGAAGCAAAGATTGAAGTATTATAAACGATGATTCGATAAGTGCATCTAAATAGATGAATTTTTTTTTTTTTTTTAGTATCACATTATGCATGATATGAAGCTATAAATATACATATTTTTCGATTATGTTGGTGTGTGTCGTTTATGCCGGAAATTTTTTCGTACTAAATTGAAATATAAATTCCACGTGTCACCACTGGGCGTTTTATGTGCCTTTGCGTTCACAATATATATGCATAATATTCCCCTGATTCCTCGCAATGTTTATCGGAAATTCATTTCGTTGCCGCTTGGTGCACTATCTCTCTGGCTTCTATTATCAACAGCACCCAGATAATATTATATAGGTGAGCACATAAAATTGGTAATGCCCAATGTCGATGAAGCACCCAGGCCTGACGGATGCTTTTTCCCCTCTATTCCTCTGTACACACATACGCATAATATAAATGGATTTATAGAATGTATACATAAATGGGTATATACATTTATACATATATATGCATGGTATGTGCTATTTCACGCTCCGGAAGTGTACAAATTGCACGCCTATCGCACACAGTCATACCATTGCCAGTCGCTAATAATTATTAGTGTATGCAGTGACACGAGTTACCATTACGGAAATTAACGACCAAATTATTTCCCATCATTCTCGTAATGTAATTTAAGCGAAATCAACCAAATGGTAAACGATCAAAATATCAAATCGGAAAATTAATCATAACAGGATGTTTTGTCATCTCTAAGGAAGCATTTTCAGGAATCTTTATTCAAAAGTTTTGCGAATATTAATGTGATGGAAGAGGAAAATGACGAGGAAAAAAAGGAATTATATATTCTCGATGTGAAAGAATGGAATTTCTACCAGTTTGAGCGCTATGATTTCACATGTATAGAATCTACATTCAACAAAATGACCACATGATTAATTTCTCATCGTTTTTTTTTACTCCGCAGACTATAATAACAATAGGATAGATCCTGCACCAAAACCAGCCGAGACTAATCCACCGTACATTGAAGATCCACACAAAGCCAAGAATATCCCCGAGGTATTTATTCATTTGAGAATAATTGAGAATAATTACCCGATTAAGAGAAAAAAATATTAAATTTCATTCCCTATTCATTTATATATTTATGTTTTTCCTTTCTTTTCAGGATCTTGCACCAAAAAGAGAAGACAACGACGTCGACGTAATTGGTAGCGTTGGCGGAGAAGACGATCCTGAAGACGACGAAGACCCTGAGGATACTCGCGAAGTTTTGATCATGAATCCAAAACACGAGGACCGTGCAAGCTCGTTCTTTGCGCAACCAGGCGTACTTGCCGGTATTTCCATCATTTATAATTCGTTCATAACAGTAATAATCATGAAATATCCATTTCAACCATGATTCATGATCTATATTTATATTTTAGCTGTTATTGGTGGCGCAGTTGTTGGTCTGCTGTGCGCAATTCTTGTTGTGATGTTCATCGTGTATAGAATGCGTAAAAAAGACGAGGGTTCGTATGCATTAGATGAGCCAAGAAGATCGCCAGCGGCGGCAGCATACCCAAAAGCTGGTGCGCCCCATCACAATCGTGAATTTTACGCTTGAAGAAATTTTGACGCCAGGCATTAATTGCATTAATTGACTACGATTGATGTTAAGATAAAGAGAAAAAGAAATAGTAACATAAACACAAAAAGGAAATTATTAAAGGGCAGAGCTGAGAACGAAAAATAATAATAACAATAAGAATTGCAGATGGAATTAAATTGTTGGACATCATAGTGAGATGTCGCTGAAAAAGGGTCAAAGTGACAGTTGTTGAAGATAGCGAAGCACTTCAACGATAACTTGGATGACAAAAGAGAAGAGAAAAATGATCTTTTCGGTTTTCCCCCACTCATTCGTCATAAACTTCCAACTGTTTTTTTTTTTCTTTCTCTCGATAGTGAGAGAACTATACGTACTCGAATTATTACGATCGTTTTCCTCCTGCTCTTTGTAACAATTTTCCTGGACAACAACCGACCAGTAATAGCAATCGATGCCGTACTTTTCCTCCTCCCAATGTTCGTGATCATAAAATCACGTTCGGTCTATTGTGTGTGTATGAATATGTCTGTGAGTGTTGTCCAGAACGTTGTCATCATTAAGATGACTATGGAACACAAAAATCATCAAAAGAATGAATTTCAAATGCATTTACGTAGTGAGCGCATGAATGACTGTCTGCATGAGAAAGAAAGAAACAGAGAAGAATATTATGAGTATGTGTATAAAAAAAATAGGACTGAGAGAAGTTAATTTTTTGTTGTCAACTCCCTTTTTTTCATTTCGTTTGTAGCGACTGCGGACAAGGGAGAAATGAGAGAGGAGGGAATGATGATGAATGGATAAGATAAATATTCAATTCGGGGAGGAACAACGAATCCTTTGGTCGATTGAACACATTGGATTCCAATGTTTTACTCACTAAATATTTACGTCTGTTCCCTTCATTCTGATTGATTAGTATCGTTTTTTTCCATTCGGTAAAATTAATAATCAGAAAAAGGGAGAGATTAACACCAATAGACAACACAAGATATATTTCCCACTCTCTGCCCAACTGAAAACAAATGATAGTTTTTTATTCAAGGAAACAGGAAAGAAACAATTATTTCTGACAATATTTGCGACTTATTAACCGACAATTATTGTTGTAATGAAGTGAGAGTAGTTTGATCGTAGGAAAACGATTGATCTTTTTCAGTACTGGGTGGAGGAGACAATTTGATTACGCTCTTGCCGCACCTTCTTCCCCGTTCCTATCAAGAAAAAGATACGCGAAAAATCAATTAGCGCACACAAGTCTCCAATAGACTGAAACACATGTTTGCCATATAAAATTAGGAAAAAGAAAAATTCGATGAAGAGAGATGAAAAACGAGAATATTGTAATTGAAATTATGGGGCGCGTGATATTCATGCCGGAAATTATGTTTCTATATATGTATATTTATTGTTCAATCCAATGCAGTAATTATTTATTCCATATCGTATCCATTCGCAGATACGTTTTTTTTTATTACTGTTTTTTTCCTATAGGATATTTTTTAATATTTCCGGTTGTCCCTTCTCTCACTATATTGAACATCCATTGTCCTTTTAACGTATATATTTATATATGATTGGTTGTTAATCGTCCGTGTGAAGTTATTTGCGGTTTTAATTTTTGATCATTCGAATTTTCTGCAATCCGGCCAACTGAACGAACAAAGAATGAAGAAGAGAATGAACAAAGGAATGAGATGAATTGAAAAAATTAAATTGTGTGTATGAAAATGAAGAAAACGCGTCCACCAGTGGCATTTTACTTTTCTCAACTTTGTATCTAAGTATTGGTAGGCATTTAATATTTAATCGTTAATTCTATGGCTATTTGTAAATTCGACACTTTTTCTTACAATTGTATCGATACTGCGACTATCGAGAGACGAACAAAAAAATATATATATATATGTATACATGTTGTATATGAATATATATATGTATATATATATACTTATATACATATATGAATATACAAGTTGGAAAATTGTAACAAGAAATGAGAACACATAGATACACGTGGTAGCGCAGAGAATGTGTATACGATGAAATGATAATGCATGGTGATTGTCGGCCGAACAAAAAAAAACACACATGAAAAGATGGATATCAATACCGATACTGCCATATTACAGTAAGGAAAAAATAAATTTGTGTAAAAATGTTCTACGAATCCGCCTTTTGAAGAAAATGAAATGAACAAAATTGTATTTATTCTCAATATAACAGTAAACACATGTCATTCCAAAGTTATTGCAATAACTTTCGAACTTCCGTTAACTTTTGTTTGACAAGAAAAGAATTGTAACAATTAGCGAAACACCATAATTTGATGGTAATTAATTTCTCAATGATTATCGAATTGTTCACGTGGAATGTATAGATGTTTAATATTTACATTGTATAGGTTTGCTTTATTTTACGGTCGTTCTGGTCACATTCCGACTGACTGAATATGTTATGTGCTGAGTGCTTCTCTCGTTAATTACAGCTCTCTGCCAATTATCATTGTATCTCAAATTGTTACATGAAAACAGAATCGTACTACATGACAAAGAAATTTATTCATTAAATTAATAAATTAATCGATTGATCGGATCAACTATCAGATTTTTGTAAATGATGTTTAAATCGAAGTTAATAAGTCATCGATGAAAAAAATAAATTATAGAGTATATAGCTTCCATTCCATTCAATTCATTTCAACGATACCAATTATATCGTTTGCAATTACGTGTAGAAACAAAATCGCGGTTTCCACTAAAATTTTCATAATCAATCAAATATAAGCGAGGCAAAATTCAAATTCATACGAGAACGCACAAAGGTATATACAATTTAATCACACGTAACACATGAATAATAAAAATGATAGCAATAACATTTTTTGTTACCAAAATATCTGGTTATCGTATATCATTTCCGTCTCATTCACTCCTACATATGTGTAAATGAAATTTTTATCATCAATCTGATCAACATAGATAGAAATCAATTTGTCCACGTGAATTATTCGTTTAATTTTTGTGAAATAAAAAATACGTACATCGACCAGTGATATCCGTATTTATGAAAACGAATTCATAATTTTATTTGACATAGAAGTCAAAAAAAAAAGAAAAATGAGGGCTCATGATTTCAGTGATATGGCCCATTCAAAAAGTTTATGAAAAAACAATAAGGATCTGTGTGGCTCGTTGGATAGTCGAAAAAGTGAAATTGAAGGACAGTAAGAATGAGGAAGATATAAGGAAAAAAAACATGAAAAAGCCCAACTACCTACTTTTTAACTGAAAGAAAAAACTGAGAAAACTAATATTATAATGAAATCATATTTTATAAGAGGGTGCATTCAGTAACATACTTACACCAGTGGAAGGAGAAAAATGATTAGAAAAGTGGTCAGAAGTAGATGCATAATGATGTGACCAAAAGAACGAATGGAATAATTTTGAAAGTGGAAAAGAAGAAACTGAACAAAAAGAAATTAAATACTGATAATATCTAATAATAATGTTCATTAATAATGATTGATTCTTCTTTTTTTACATATATGTACGGAATTATGCCGAATCGATCCCTGTACGAATAATGTATTTACATATATGTGTATATATTTATAGCAATTGCATGTCATACACAAAAATACATATATACATGTATATGTACTTATAACGAGAATTCAACGGGTTCAATGTTGCATTCACAATTTGTTGAATTGTTTCTCTTTATTTTCATCCTGTCAGATAATTGTCTATCTCAATATGCGAATCATCAGAACCATGACTATTAAATTAATATTTAAATTGATATTTCCAATTTATTGCAAACATACAATATACATATGAATAACTATTATATATTATTTTTTTTCTTCATGACAAAAGGAAAAAGGTAATATCAGCAGCTTTTGCCCGCGAACAGCGCCAGGTAAAAACGGAAAGTTAACACGTTATTCTTATTAATTAACAGAAAAAAGAAATTAATAATAATTGCACTATAATTAGTATGAATAACATTTATTGTATGTGGTCGCTCCTATTCTGTAAATAAACACTGTACTGTATAAAAAACCAATGACTTGGGAGAATTTATACACATATATGACCATTTCATATTTACAATTTTCAACATTATATACATAGGTAATTGAATTGACCAATAGTTACAATTAATTAAAGATTAACTTTTATTATTTTGTTTCACAAAATTGAATATAAAAGCCTTCATAATAATCTCTTCATTCAATATTCGGTAGGAATTTGAGCAGTAAAACGCTTTGCGTCATTTCAACATAGAGAACATAGATTTATATACCTTGTTGTTCCATCTTTTCTTATTTTAAGATCATTGATCTATTAGCGACTCGAAACTGATTATTGTAAAAAAAGGCACTTTCATATTGCTTTCCCTTTTTAAGCAATTCGTTTGATGATTTATAGAATTAACTCAACCGTGAAAACATTTGTATGAGGAATTCAACAGTAATACCATCGTTATTTGACGTTACATTCATGAAAATACAATGATGACATCCGAATAATTTGGCACGAATTTAATAACGATGGAATCCAAGTTTCGTGGGCCTATTTAACCGTAAATTGATTACAAATTGCTCTTGAGTAGTGGTTTTAAATATAAATGAAATGATTTATTGACTTTCTCTTGATTTAATGGACTCTTCATTGCTTCCGCAAATAGTCTTTCATAAACATTCCCATCGTAAGCTCCAAGCGCTGAGCCTAGGATTTCATCTCTAATATCGAATGCATCAACCAAACCAACAGCGTTGGGCCGAATTAATGCTAGAAGATCTTCCAGACGCTTCTGTATAATCGGAACATTTTCCGGCTTCATACAAGAAAATCTCAGAAAATCTCCAACGCGTTGGAGTACCCAATAAACCGCATACAATTCACACAATTGTCTCAGTACCTCGTGCAATTCTCCAGAAATTGTTGTCAAACTCTTGACCCATTCAACAAATCGCAATACCAAAAATGATCGACAATGTGCCTCGGCAGCTTGTACCAATTCGATACTTGTTTGATTCCATGCATCCTCTGGATTTTCACCATTGCCAATACGCCGATTGATATTTTCTGATGCCAGACGTATTTTTCCAGCAGCCACTGCTTGATGTGCAACAACAATACACGTCAATGTATTTTTCCACGGCCTTTGTTTTCCACTATTTTTCAATACTGACAAATATTTGACAGTTGGTGTCAGAGGTTTCCCATCGAGTGCCTTCTTACATGCTTTAACGAGGAAACGTGCAGTTTGTAATAGCAGAACTGTATTTTCGCCTTCGTATGTGCACGCAGCTGTAACTAGTCCGTACGTTGCTGGTAAATTACTTGCGTCCATGTAACCGTGACCTCCACAAGCAAGGCGGAGTTGTTCAATTCCTGTTGCTGCGTCCGAGGACGCAACGGCTTTCAGGCAACAAGTCAAAGCATGCAGCTATAATTAGGGTAGGAAAAGAAGAAAATTATTAAGAATCGGAATAAAATTGGCGTCTATGCCATTTGATATGTTACTTCAGGCAGTCTCTCCATTTCCCCTTGGTGTAATTCAGCTGATACATTATTATACATCTCCCAGATCCAAGTGGCTGATAGTGTAAATGAATAGCATGCAGCTAAATTCGGGAACAATTTATATTGTTGTGTGACAAAATCCAAAATTTGAACCTCCGGCTTGCTGAAGAACAATCAGGATAAATAATTCGCAATGGAGCTCGGATATCGAATTGCATACATTCAGTATATATCATTTTCGAGTTCTTACGTCGCATTTATATGGCTCTGTCGTCGAACTGCACTATAACGAACCACTATCGTGACTGCTTTCGATAAATACCTCGCTAAATCTTGCACTAAAATAGCTCGTACAAACATCATTGTTCCATATGCAAGTTTATCTGTTGATGGCTTTATATAAGTTCCATCTTCCAATACTTGAGAGTTTTTCATCAGCATATTTTTTAACGGTATTCTGACATTCTCAAAACCAAGAAAGCCATTATTCGACCCATTCATCCCTAATTTCGTACCTATTTCTCCGATTTTTATCCCTGAAATCATTTTTGAATGATAAAAAAAAAGAGATGATCACTTTATCAGATACTCCGATGGATTCGTATAGGAATGCGGATCCACCCTCTTGTTTACCTGGCAGAGGCTCGTGGGTTTCTTCATCTCGTAATTGCACAATAAAAGGATGGATTCCACGACATATACCCTGAGTATACAACTGCGCCACTACAACCGCATAGTTTGCCGTATGTCCCACTGGAAAGAATGAATCATACGATTAATAGAAGGTGGAATCGTTCAAAAAATATTGAATTCCTAGTCACGAGTATTCGATTGAATCTCCAGAATTTTATTTCTACTCACAACCACCCGGCCACCATTTATACGAGGTTCTGGTTGGACTATTGAGTATAAACTCTTTCGTGTTTGGATCATAAGTCGCAGTAGTCTCAAGACCCCTAATGAAAGTTCCGTGACCAAGTTCTGTTTGTGCATAGGTGCCAATTATATCACATGACCACGCGCGATTTATCCAATATCCTTGTTGCTCAATCGTTCCCTGACCCATGATCGTTGGTACAAACATCACATAATGAAGTGTTAATGGATTTCCATCTTTCAACAACGCAGAACCCAACATTCCACCTAATACTTGTCTGCAATCCACAGTCCATAATTATTTTGCATAATATTATAAATCTTCCGATGTAAAATTACGTTCTAAGATATATCTTCACTCTCATGGATACTTACGAATACATATCGACTTCCCCTTTGCCCATTTCTTGTAGTTGTTGAATTTTCTGTAAAAGAATACATCCTTTTCTGATAGCATCTTCATAAACTTCTTTATGACTTTTGTAACCAGCTGGTATGTCATCAGAAAGTTCTGGATCATTCAAGAAGTAATCCTCTGGAGAAAAAGAAAGTACAGAATGTGATTTGCAACGGAATCGGTGGTGTGTATGAAGCTAGACTTTGAACATGAAGAACTTATCAAAACCAGTTTGATGCGAATAATAATGATGCAGAATAAGGAGTAAAAAGCAAAGTGAATGTCGTACAATTATCAATCCACTTGGCCAATCTTTTTTGCGCACAATTTTTTATCATCGCGTCCTTGAACAATGATCGCATCACAGTTTTTCTCTATTTTTCGTTTGAAATCAAATTGCCTTGAAATGCGAAATAATAGTTACAATATGGTGCTATACAACTGAATTCCATTCATCAGATGAAAATAAATGATAAGTTTTCGTACACAATAACTAATTGTTACAATTATTCATTCTATATGCATGGATTGCCATTTAATATTTTGAAGTACTTTCACAACTCTGAGAAGTTTGAAAACGATGAATAATTATAATAGCGTGCGATTGAAAACATTTCCCTTCAACATTTATCATTGTTGGACTTCGAGCAAGATAAATATATGATGAAATATTGATATGTTGTAACAAATGAAACACATCATTATCTCGACGAAGAATTTATCATTCAATTCGTCATCAGACATGCACGATAAATTTGGCTAATTCATATAACACTGAATTACAATCCACTTCTTTCTCATCAATGTATTGAATATTGGACTTACCTCTTTCACGACGAATTGCAGTTTTTTCAGAACTACCATCCAGCAAGTGTGTCAATTCGCTTGGATTAAATGTACACCTCTCACGTTCAATTTGCAAATCTTTATTGATATTTGTTTTTTTCGTTCGTGATAACGTCATGGTTCTGTACTATATCTTATTGTTTCGAATATAAAAATTAGAGTGTATTAAGGAAGAAGAAAAAAGAAACACAAACAAACAAAATTTACTTCATATTTTGCATGAATGCGATGTATAAACAAATACAAATAATCATTTGCACTTTCACTTCTCTTTAGTATTTAGAAAGAGTAACTTTCGAATTTGCGTTATAGCTAGATGATATATGTTCAGACAATGTGATTGCAAGTACACCGATCGACTGCTGAACTCTCACTAGTCTCACTGCATCTCATTGCGAAAATAAGATTGTGCGTCAAACTCTACTTCACCGAGCTGCATGTGGTGTATATTTTTTATCATTCATTATCTCTATATATATATACGATAATTGTGTCATTGACAGTAGAGACATCTGCTCTATTATTTGAAAGCTCGTGAAAGTGTTTATAGGTGCAAAACACCTACAGTAATTAAATTACAATTGGAAATACGTTTTTCATACAGTCTTCTGTGAATCCTGTGATAATTTGCCAGATTCCATCACTCTATATTAGAGACTGATTTGGAAGTCCCACCTTACAATTGATTATCACGACTTCCTCATCCAAAAAAAGATAATTCGCGACAATGATTTCAAAACTGTATTTATCGGCGCGTTTTTTGAATGCTGCGCACGCATTTTTCCGGCCATCACAAAACTGTGCTGCCATCTTTCAACGGAGAATTAGTCAAATTAATATCAATAAACATTTTAATTAAACAGATATTAAGTTATAAGGCTTAGGAAAAAAATTTAATTGAAAAAAAATATTAAATGAATTAGAATGATAGAATTTTTGCGCAGAATACTCATAAAATCATTTTGTATAGTTGTGATTTTGACTCACCGAAAATTGGGTAGCGTAGACGCCACCATCTTAATTTCTTTACCACGGTGGACTCCCACGGCCCATCATGAGGTACGTAGCTTTTCATATTAAAAACACAATTCATTAACAATAAATACTAGTTTTGTGTGTTTTAATAACATATCAATAAGTGAATAATTTCCATGTGAAATATTTATTAATTCGGGGGGTGAAGAAAATTTGTACGTGACTTACCGAGCCAAATGACTAGTGTTGATGGCCAACCACATGGCGTCAATCAATATTATTAATAATTGCATTTATTTCACGGAAAATTATCATGGACTATTACTGAAATGTCAGACTATATTTCTGAGTGATGGAAATAATCTAATCTTTATACATAAAATTGATCATCGTTGAATGTATTGATAACATAACCTTACTTTTCTATTACAGTTCCCTAAAATTACAGAAGAGGCTGGCCGCCTCTGTTATGCGATGCGGCAAAAAGAAGGTCTGGTTGGATCCTAATGAAATAAATGAGATCGCCAACACCAATTCCCGTAAGTTTCAAACGTCAACTGATCAATAACAAAAACAGCGTGAAAGTTGAATATAGTTAATGAAAAGTCCTCACTGTTAGAGGTTTCAATTATGAGCTATTGATATGATGTGAATTATTTAATTGAGGCTATAGTTACTCTACATCCTGCATATTTTCAATGATCCGCGGCCTAAACAAGCACTAATTTGGTTTGAATAATATGAATTTGTGCTACCCCTAGGTCAGAACATCAGAAAATTGATCAAGGATGGTCTGATAATCAAGAAACCGGTAGCGGTTCATTCCCGAGCTCGCGTTCGTAAAAACACCGAAGCTAGGCGTAAAGGTCGTCATTGTGGATTTGGAAAAAGGAAGGGTACAGCCAATGCTCGTACACCACAAAAGGTAATATAGAAAAGATTAATAATTTCATTGCTAATATCATAAATTTATCTGTCATCATGAACTGATTCATGAAATTTCCCAATGTTATTTCCATCTAGGATCTGTGGGTTCAGAGAATGAGAGTATTGCGTCGTCTCTTGAAGAAATATCGTGAGACTAAAAAGATTGATAGGCATCTCTACCATTCATTGTACATGAAAGCAAAGGGTAACGTGTTCAAGAACAAGAGAGTCCTCATGGAGTTCATCCACAAGAAGAAGGCAGAGAAAGCAAGAGCAGAAATGCTTTCAGACCAAGCTGAAGCCAGACGTACTAAAGTACGTGAAGCGCGTAAACGTCGTGCAGACAGAATTGCAGCGAAGAAACAAGAACTCCTCCAGTCGTATCAACGTGAGGATGATGCAGCTGCAGCGCAAAAAAAGTAAAAGAATCTGGAATGTTACATTGTATAAATAAAAACAAGAAAACTTAAATTTATCTGGATCATTTTTTTCTAATTTTCTGTATCTAAGTTATTGAATAGATAACGATTCCACGGTTTTCATAGTCTAAATTCATAAAGTTGGGAACTTTGTATAGAGGTCTAGAGTTCATTGGATTTCCACTTCACAGGTTGTGATCGCGACGTTTCTGTTTGTTTCTCGCAAATTAGGTTAACCACTAATATGTGTGTATTTAATGATTTGAAGGTTTATCTAGTAACTGGAAATATTTTGGTTGTAGAAATAATTATTTCAAGGAATTTTTTTATTACTCATATGCCGAATATTGAGCTAGCTAATTGTTGAAAATGTAATTCATTCTTTGAGTTAGAAATGTGGCTAAGTTTCGTAATTCCCGGTTGTTTCCGCCATGTTTGTTGCCGTCGATTGATCGATGCATAATACAAAGGAACGATCTCTCGAATACAACGATTCGATTCAGATATTGAAATCGATGTTAAATCGTCCATTCCTATTCGATAGTCAAACTAAGAAGTGTGTACGCTCTATAGATCTGGGGTTCTATGGACGTCTGTATTCTTTGATAGAACCTGGACTCAACATATGCTGCAATGCCGAGTATTTTTGACATTTAAATCAACCTTACTCATTTTTTATTCAAAAAGTTGACGGCTGGATAAAAACGTAATAACGAATAAACGGTAAGATTGTACAGATTCAGATATGGATATATTTTGCTGTTTTATCATATAATTATGCATCTGAGAATCAATACTTTCCTCAGAAATATAGTGAGAACATAACCCCAACACAATGTAAAAAGTATTATGTATTCTGTTACACAACAATATACAGTGGAAAAATTGTATAAAATTTACCATTGGTTTTCCTAGTGGGAGATCAGCAACTGATTTGAACTTTGAAACAATGGAGATGGATGAGAAGGTATTCAAAGTAATATTGACAACGTGTTGGATATTATAAAGATCCTTGGTTTTTTTTCCTCATCTCTTTATAACCTCTACTTTATACCAAATTTTCTCGTACGTCTTTTCGCATTAAAAAGACTATCCTACCATTTGCGCAGTGATCATCTAGGACTATCAACCCATAAAATAATTGATACGTTTCAAACTTTAATTGCAATTTTTCATTAAAGCTTCCAAGCTTTTTTTAAGATTATGTTAAATAAATTAATTGGTAATTCTACATCTATTGCATGCCTCAATTCATTTGAAATGAATTCATGCTACAGCTTCTTTAATTTATTCCCATGAGTGTTGAGTCGTATTTGCAAGTTTTCTGTATAACAAAAAAATGCAAATGTGTGTTTTAATACGTATTCCCAGTGATTCCATGGATTTTGTTCTTTTTCCAGTCAATCGATGAAGTGAAACCTAAGATAACACGTTCGCGAGCTCGTCACCTTCGTCGGAAGCGGCTGATAATAGCGCGTAAAACAGCAGGAACAGATGCAACGATTGAAATAAATGTGATAAAACTGATAGGCGGTGTGGAAGAAAAACCCGCAGAAATTCATGAAACTAATGAGATTGGTAGCTTGACGAAATCTAAGGCTCGACGATTGAAAAAGAAAAGTAGAGTAGTCACGTGTCAGAGCCATACGTCACCCGACAATTCAGAAATTCAATCAATAAATTCAAATTCATGTTCATTGAGTGAAGATTCACATGTGGATGCGGAGAAAACACGCATGGAATTGATAGAGAATACAAAGAATTTGATAATTCGTGATACAGAAGACAAAGAAATTGAATATACGGCTAAATTTCAAATAGATAGTGAAAAATTCGAATCACAACTGATAGTAGATAAGACAATCGAGACTTTCGATGCATTGTTGTGCAATAAAGCTGAAAATGCCATCAGCAACAATGCGGTCTCTCTAAGTCATGCTACCACGAATAAACCCGATCCTAGTCCCAGCAATTTTCATAGTCATTCAGTCGAGAACAGCACAAAAATGAATAACGATCCGAAAAATCGAGAGCAAGTGAAAGCTGAGAGGGAAGCAAAGAAAGCAGCAAAGGCTGCTGCTAAAAATAAAAGCAAAAATGTTCAGCAAACTTCTAATGTACCTTTATCAATCGAACCGAAAGTAGAAATCACATCATCACAAAACCCCAGCGAGTGTAATCCCGAAATAATACCATTAACAATACAATTATCGAAGGTATCTGTGTACGATGCAGATGCGAATACTGCTGATCCTAATTGTAAGAATGAGGGGAAGAGTAAAGCTGAATTGAGAGTCGAAAGAAGATTGAAGCAAGAAGCACAACGTGCTGCTAAACAAGAACAATTACAGAAAGGAAAAACTAAATCTAAGTTGCCAACGACTTCTAAAACAATTCAGTCCCAATCGCCACCGACAAAAGAAGAAGAGTCTTCGACAAAAGTAGTGAAAAAAATTGTAGCAAAAGAAAGTAGTCATGAAATTAATCTTTTTAAACATTTATATCACGAACGTGAACAAGCATGCATCAATGTTTCTGCGGTAAATTCAAACATTCATCCAGCAATCATTCGATTGGGTGTACAATATGCAAATAAAATAATTGTTGGTAGTAATGCAAGATGTATTGCTCTATTGTCGACTGTTAAACAACTCATCGAAGACTTTGAACGTCCCGCACACGCAGATTTCAATCGCGGTCTTGAGGCATCTCTACAAGAGTCATCATCGTATTTGCATCATTGCAGACCGTTGGCAGTATCCATGCACAATGCATTGAGGCATTTGAAGTGGCAAATGTCTCAATTGCCATCGACAATCCCTGATGAAGAGGTAAATTACAAAATCAAAATAAACTTATTCAACATTATGTAACATTCGATTGTTTTCCATTATTTTTTGCAGGCAAAATCTATATTGTGTAAAGCAATCGATATTTATGTACAAGAACAAATAACACTTGCTGCTGAAATGATATCCATAAAAATTCGAACAAAAATATCCAATAATGATGTGATTCTTACTTATGGATTGTGAGTGATTTTTTTTTACTACTTTATTGTGTATTATCCATATGGAACGTATTTTGGTGATCGTTCTTCTTTATTTTCTCTTATTGCAGTTCATCACTCATTCAAAAAATTCTTTGCGATGCCTATGATGCTGGTCGCAAATTTCGGGTGGTTGTAGTAGACGGAAGACCGTGGCTCGAAGGCAAAGAACTTCTTCGACGTTTAGCTAATCACGGCATTGAATGTTCCTATGTTTTGATTAATGCGCTGAGCTTCATTATGCCTGAAGTAATGAATCTTATATATTTTATTCTTGAATCAATTTGGTACACATTTTTATTTGTATTTGATGTATTCTTTATGAACGTTTCAGGTCAACAAAGTTTTTCTGGGAGCGCATGCTATTCTTGCCAATGGTGCAGTAATGGCTCGTGCTGGTACAGCTCAAGTTGCACTCATGGCTAAAGCCTTCAACGTTCCTGTCCTGGTGTCATGTGAGATGCATAAAAGCAGTGAACGCGTACAAACCGATTCAATCGTTTTCAATGAAATCGATAATGCTGATAAGTTGATACAAAATTCTTATGGTAGCACGAAAAAAGATCCATTGGTCAACTGGCGGATGAAAAAATCTTTGAACTTATTAAACATAACATATGATGTTACACCAGCTAACCTTGTGACCGGGGTCGTCACTGAATTGGCTATTTTACCATGCAGCAGTGTTCCTGTAATTTTGCGTATCAAACCATCAGAAATTTGAATGAGGGGATTTTTTTTTTCTTCAACTCAATATGCTATGAAGTGTAGTGGGTTTATGTAGTGTGACGAGTTTTTATTTCTTCTCAAATAGAATAATCTTTATACATATATGCTATATATAAACTATATATAATTTGATATTTTAATATCTGTAGATGAGTGTAATTATTAATCTTAAAGCTTCAATATGTGAAAATTTTTCGCAATCCAATGTATTTACTGTTTTTATTTCAACGGTTTTTCACTATCCCGTAAAATTATTTTAATATAAATTGTACTGGATCTATTCAATTCAAGTTTCGACAATATAATCACACTTCAATATAAGTTAGTTCATATTATGTATTGCACTTGAAATTTACTATTGATACTTAAAAACTTGTTATGCACACGGTGTAAGAAATAAAAAGCTTCCTCATTGTTTCATAGTTATTAGAATATACTTTGAATTTCTCTAATCCTAGCTTGTTCGCAGACAATCTAACTGATGTAATTAATTATTACCAATCTTGTGATGTGATCGTTGCATAGACACGCTGTTAAAAAATCAGCCAATGAAAAGCAGTCGCGGGAATTGGGACTGATCACACGTATTTGAATTTCTCAATCGTTAAACCAGTCGTGCCAACACAACAGCCATAGATATCGCAAATGGCGATAATCGATTGATCGAAGTTGAAAATAGTCGAAGGAATTCTCGATTTGAAGAACAGCATCGTTTGATAGACATCAGCACTGGTATAATTGTAACAATATAACCTATAAAACCAAAAATGGCTCATGGAACTTGTCGATTATTGGCAAGAAAAGGTATATGAAATACATTAATTACTCAGTATCACTCAAATGATGCCGAGACAATTGAATTTTCTATCATTGAACATTTAATTTTTTTCATGACAAGTCTTCTATGGACTGACAACACGGGCGCCGAATCATTCCCAAATCCTTAGGAGACTGTCATCACAATCACAACCAAAGCCAGTAATACCAGATACGAATGGTAAGTTGAGACATGAGTATAAATTGTGATATTTCAAAACACTTTAGTATAATTCGACCATTCCCCAACTACTCGCATATAATCTCAAAATCATATCCTTATTATTGCAGAATTATCAACTATAAATCCACTGAACCATCCGGATTTTTTTGGTGTCCATCAATTATTTACTGTCACAGATCTTTTCAATTCTCGTGTTCACTTCGGACATAAGATAGGATCACTTGATGATCGCATGAAACCATATATCTTTGGATCACGTCTTGGACATTTGATATTTGATTTGGATAAAACCGCGGAGTTACTGCGTGAAGCATTAAACTTTGCTGCGCACATTGCATTCCGCGATGGAATTATTCTATTTGTCTGCCGACATCCGCAAGTAACTCATATTGTTGAAAAAACTGCGAAAGAATGTAATGAATTTTCACATACAAGGTTTTGGAAACAAGGCACATTCACGAATGCAACAAAAGAATTTAAGGCCGTGACTAGACTTCCAGATCTCTGTATTTTCATCAATACACTAAATGATGTTCTCCACCAAAGTGTTGCAGTGGCGGATGCTGCGAAAATGTGTATTCCAACAATAGGAATTGTCGACACAAACTGCAACCCAAATTTGATTACATATCCTATACCTGGCAATGATGATTCACCGCAGGCTGTCGAATTATACTGTAAATTAATGAAAGAAGCTATTTTGCGTGGCAAAGACGCACGACGTAAATTATTACACACGGTAGAAGAGTAAATTTTAGTCTCATTTCGTAAGAATACAAACACTCGTTTATTTGTCATTGGAGTTTGTTACAGTTATTTTATTATCACGAAGACGTTGAAGAAAACCTTGACCCAAGTAATGCTGGATTCTAAAAACAGATTGTAATTAATTTATATTGCATCGAATCGATGATTCTGTCGAGGAAATCATTAAAAAAAACTCTGTTGAGTACGTACAAATAGGCAATGTTGGGATAGTATCTAGATGTATATGTTAGCTGTAAAACTAATGGATGAGCAATCCAGCATTCACGAATTTGATTGGCGATAGCCACAGCCATTAAATATGCACACCGTTGCGCACTTAATTTATTTTTTGCGGATTCAGTTGCCTGACCGAATTTTTTTCCATCTTCCTCAGTGAAGCTCTGAGCTAAAAATGGTGTATTGATTGGACCAGGGCATACCATTGTGATTGGAATATCTTTATTCATTTTCTCTAATCTTAGACTCTCGAAGTAACCCTAAAAACATGATAAATGCATGCAGTTATTGAGTAATGACGAAGATCAAGACAATCGAGTAATTGATGAAAAATGTAACGTACATGAAGTGCGTGTTTTGTACCGGTATAAGATCCCGAAAATGGAGCTCCCACTATTCCAGCAATACTTGATGTCACAACGATATGGCCTTTGCCGCCGTTCTTCTCAGTAAAATATTTATAGACCAAGCGACTCAACGAAATTATTCCGAAAACATTCAATTGAAATATATCCTTGTCTACACGTGAATGTATTTTTTCCCAACGTGCTCTCTGAGATCTACCGGCATTATTGATGAGGATATCCAACTGCCAACAAAAATATATACAATAATCATGATCGAATAGACAGGAACATGCGCAGACAATTTTATACAATTATTATCTCTCTCACCTTATCAAAATGTGAAATAACATCATTCAATGCTTGTTCGTGTGACGCCTCCAGAGATACATCCAACATCAAAACTTTGATATCATTTTCCTGTAAAGACGGGTTGATTTTCATACAATTTTTCCGCACCTGCTGTAGCATATCATCATGACGTGATGTCAGCACCAATTTACAATGAGCTTTTGCCAATTCGTATGCTAATTGTTCTCCAATTCCGCTTGAAGCACCAACAATCCATACAACCTTTCCACGTAGAGATTCTAATCATTATAATAATATCAATATCATATAAACCTGAATTACTATTCGGCGATTTGTTAACGTCGAATTTTGTTACCTATCGGTTTACCAAATTTTTCTTTCATGTACAAATTGATATCACAGTCAATGAACCATGGGAGGATAAAATACACAAGATAGTATATCACAGTCAAGATTCCTATGAATTCCCAACAATTCATCATGATTTTTTCACATTAAATCAGGCCACAGCTACCGAGTAAATATCACAAACCTAGAGAATAATAATTTTTGATTGAGGTTTGCAATGATGAGCAGTATTTTATTGGTTAATTACATACTTCTTGTACGACACTGAATGATATACTGGGGCTAAAATGGCCATCCCCACTCCACTACTTTAACGAATCTGCCTTCTTTATTTCGTAATGCATCATAAGAAAATGGCATGAATGACATGCTAATTGTATGCATCATTTGCATAATACATGGAGTCAAATGATAATCATTATTTATAGGCCAATATACATAACTTTTCATCGAAATGAAAAAAACAATGTCAGATAAAAATATTAAGTTTATTCCTGAACAGCATGATAATACACAAACATTTTATGCCGATAAAGATACAAAAAAGAAAGAGAGAGATATATTTTATAGTGTCGATTTATTTACATTCAGCATTGAAGTTGTGTGCGATTTCTCTCATTATCTTGAAGTTAAAATATGATTTTAGTCTTATTATCATGTTGTCACCTCTTGTCTACACAAAAGTTATCGGTCAAAATACAGAGACTCCTGAAACACACATTTTATTAATTAACACAATATGATATGTGTTGCAGTGATAGAAATGAAAATAAGCAAAATATAAAAAATGATATACTCTGTATTACCAACAGAAATGCAGCACCGAGGATGAGGCTCTTCAATTTTACGTTCATGTCGGCCGGAAATGTAACGAGTAAAATGTAATCTACCAGCGAATGGTCCCATTGATGCATAATAGTCGCCACTTGTCTGGTGCCATCCGGTGAGGTGATTTGGAAATTTGCATTTTTCAATGTACAACAACAACAATACATATTCGGGCCATTGATGTGGGCTGCAAGGTGATTGTCCTGCACTGCGGTTTCATTAATTGAAAAATTAACACCGAAGCATGTGAGGTTTTGTTCAATACGTCCTAATAATTGTTGTGGTGTCTCAACAGTCATTTTCTGTAGATGAATTATTCGGTAACATATATATCTATATAAGTCTATATGTACTTATATGATTCTATCATCATTATTATATGGTATATACGTGCATGTAAAAAACCTGGAACGCATCCAAAGCTAATGCCTTTTGTTAACGTGAAGGCAATGGCGCCGGAAGCATCCCTCAGAATTAAATCCAAACGTCTAACGGAACCCAGAACACTTTTTTGCCATTCAACTGAGCTTTCAGTTGCAAGAAATAGAGTTTCTGATCGATTTCGACATCTCACTCGATACTGTCTATTGGAGTTGTATGTAGCTGAAACTAGCGATTGATGTAGTTACATATACATATAAAATAAGCATATATCTGAGGGGAATATGTAATATTCACCATCAACCACCGGTTGAATTTCCAATTCTTCAACATTGCTGAGAAGATATTCAGGTGATATTGGAAATGTTTGGAATCCTCTAGACATCGATATCCAACTCATAGCGATCGGCGCATTCGTATTTTCGTGTTCATTATTATTTCCAGTATTTCTTGAAATCCTATCATTTTGTTCATTGAAGAATGCATCATTTCCTGATGCTCTATCCCTTTGTGGTTGAGTGATGATCAACGATCTCTCATAGACAGGTGGTAGAGATATGTCTAAGATCATATATACAACATAGTAAATCGAATAAGAATAGATTCACTCATGCAGCAAATACTTCCATCTCGCACTTGGTTTATTTATTTATTTATTTATTCATTTTTCTATTTTACCGTCATATTCACTTGGCATTGCCATATTTCTGTTGAGAGTTGATAAAGATTTAAGTTCGTTTCAACTGTATGTGCACCAACAACATGTATAAAGTATAGATTAATTCTATATATTCTTCATGTCATACTTATCTGTAATATCGTTGGTTCGCGTGGATAACGCCTATCTTATCCAATCGGGCATACCTACGTTAAACAATCGACTCATTCGAACATGATGTGTATATGAAAAATTACTCTTGATAGCCCGTCATAATGTGTATAGCTATGTCAATGCGATTCTAAACAGCGGGGCCTTCTATTCAAATTGTATACAAACCCCCATTGTAGCAAACATATTAATAATTAATGCATGAATTTTCATAGTAACAAATGTAGAATAAGTATTTCAAATCAAGTACGTCATTACGCCACATTCCAAGGTGAATTGGATATATATTAATGTACATTTTCGTAGGGCATTTACATCAATTTATGTACACCTATGTCGTCTCACCCTATTATGTTATTATTTATACTGAATCATGTTGAATATTCTGCAAGCAATATATATACTTGTTGCTGTTGATTTTATATATACTTTAAAATTTGCCATGCGCGCAACTATCGACCCTAAATGCGATCAAAGCACGATATATAAAAGGCAGTGTATTGTAATGCGTTGCTTGTAGTCCACTGTGTGGATATAAGAAGGGAAGTCTCGTTTCCCTGATACTAAAAAGAAAAAAAGAATATTAAATAGAATTGAATTACAACGATTCTCATGGTTCACGACTGACGCCAGCATTAGATTGTTAATAGAGAATAACATACAAATTAGGCGTATTGTTCATCGATCCTTTATTAACTCATGTGAGTGAATATAAATTAATAGAATATGTCGCGAAGTATTTTATAATTCTCATGCAGTACTGAGTGCATTAATCGGAAATGCCCTGACGAATCAAGTATTCCAGTATATTGAAGTGAACATATATTTTATTACGAACCAATGTGTATGTGAGAAGTTCAATATTCAATCGAAAATTGCCATATACGAAACTGCGCATCTCTATGGCCACGTAACGATCCGAATATATGTATATTATAGCCGCCATCTGCTTTATTTTAACGTCGTCGAAATTCAATAATAAATTAGATTTCTCCAGAAGAATTATTTGAATGAGCATTATATAAGAAACGTCAATGATTATTATTTTCATTGCATAATGAAAAGATTCAAATGATATCATTCAACTGATTCATTCATGAAAAAATAATTGTGTTTCAGTATGACAATGTTCCTATTCTTATGGCCATTATTCGTCACACAATTATCTTTGAGTTTATTGATAATTGCATCGCCAATTGTTGATTCACATTCGCATCAGAATAGAGATGCACTCCGGGATGCTCTAGATGTGTTGGCAAGGAAGCAACGATCACTCGATGTTTCATCTCAACAAACACAAAATTATTATAATCCCTTAAGAGCCATCAAATATTCTGCTGATTCTATGATGGATGACGATGATGATGAGAGAGATCTCGACTTCATTTCTATCAGTAATATATCATTTTTATGCATGTAGAGGGCAAATATTTTTTCGCAATGTCATACTAATCAATCACGACATCACACGGCTATCCTATTTATTTGCAGATAATCCTAATCAGTTGGACGACATTGACTTTCAACGTGTCAATGACATAAGACTCCTTATGGATTCATTACGAGATCTAAAGAGCCATTTGAAAACACAGAGTCCAGAGCGTGATAATGAACAGTCTCTCTTCCGTGAGCGTGAACGAATCGGAAATCATAAGCGGGATACAGAGCATGTAAATGGTGATAATTATGATCATCAGACTTTAGCTCAAATGTTCCTAGACGCTCTGTATAATTCACCACCATATGACTCCGACAGCATCGATGAAATCAACAAATACTCTGAAGTACCAGTCATGCCTGCTAATGATATATCACTGGAAATGTTTCAGCCATCCATTTACGATAAATATAAAAATAACTTGAGAGATGACATAAATATTGATGACGGTAGACAATCTCTCGTTGGAGTACGACCCATGACAGCTAGGCAAATGCTTATGGGTCATTATCCTATTGACAGCGAATATATGAATAATATTAAACGATTTCCTGTTGCTAAGAGGAGTGGAAATGCCAAAAAATTGAGTGATTTCAAGTCACCAGAAAACACTGATCCTGAGGTAAGTTCAAAATATATGGTAGAGATGATCCAAGCCGCGTTGTTCTAATGAAACGTCATCAGATTCTGAGCAATTTTCATGATGCATCTGATTGGATATCACTAAATTCAATTTCTTCGTATTAACAATTCTATTAGAATTGGAGCGATGTAATTGGATCAGCTCACATCTAATATTTCTTTCTCGAGTGAAAATGTCATATATAATTCAATGTTTCCTGTGGTGGAAAGGTGGCCCAAGACTTGAATTCTTTATTTGGCTCTCGTACAATGGCTGATGAGAGTTCAATGGCTCCACCAAACAAGCGAGAACATAATGATAATGTAAAGGAGCACAATCATGATCGAGCTGCTGTTGAGAAGCCCAAACGTCTCGAATCAACAACTAATTTTCCAATCACAGCTACAACCATCCTTAATACCGGTGGCCAGAATAAAATCGAGCCCACGATTGCATCATTGAATAAAGTTGGGGATGAAATGAAAATGAACAAGAATAAAATAAAGAAAAGTATTGATTGGTCTCAGTATTTCGGTATTGACCGAAGACGGAAGAAAACTGAATTTTTAGCGCGACCTGGAACACAAGAACAAGACGATGAATGGCTATTGCAACTATATTATAAAACGATTGCTGAAAATTTACGAAAAAATCATTTTTCACCATTAAATAATGAGAATAAAACTAGGAACGATGTCAGCGGCGAAGGTGGCGGAGCTGAGAAACGTGATAAACTCCAACAAATAGATGAACGACTGAAGAATGTCAAGAATCTCATAATGAAGGATGCTGCTAAGTATTCCATGTCAGATAACGACTCTAAGGCACATTCCCAAGAAGTCAAGGACGTCATAATGGCACGACTTGCTGCAGCATACTCATTAGAAAAAATGCGCCTTGCTCTGAATGACTTCAAAAATAGTATAGCACTTGAGCGACCTGCTGCGGCATCACAAAATTCTGCCAAGTATAGAGATGATAACTCCAGCAATAAAGCAATGAATCAAAAGAAGAGAACAAGTGCGAATAACAATGGTTTGAAACACTCGAATGGCTTTTATTATGACGGCATATCGGACTTGGAATCTCTCAGCACATGTCCAGAATTAGATCACATTGAGACGAGCTGTAAACCGATTCAGCATGGTGCCGGTTATTCCTTATTTGTACCATGTGTCATGTACAAAATTTGCAGATTATGCGAAGATGGAAGAGGGTGTGCCACCGAATTACTTCATGAAGCAAACAGAGTCTGCGAAAATGATTTCGATTCTGCAGACGGTATTGATCTTCGAAAACAATGTTCGCTTACAGCTTTAATGATTCTGTCGATGCAAGAACCTCGAATAATAACGGGAACGCCGACTTGCTATGATGGTACATTGATAAACTCGTGTCTTCGTCGTTATCAGCAACTTAAACGTCCTACGCGATATCACAATGTCCATGATATCACTGATGAAGATTTGAACGCAGTATCAGAACAACATTGGAAATAAATATTGTGTACGTATACCGAGTATTTGCAGATATTATCTCTTCTAAATATCTATATGCATACACATCATAGATAAAGCGTATGAGTATTTAAATAAATTCGTGGATTGTGAACCAACCACACACAAACTCATATAAATTATATAACAATTTTAACTATGGCAATCTACACACGGTATATAGAGATGTTCTGTCATTTCGAATCTTCCAAAACACATACAATTATTATGACGCAGAGAAGATATATACTGATATATATGCGCGAGTTGTCCTTTCAGAAATGATTATATATATATATATATATATATCCCGGATTTGCAAACAACTTTCTCTCATTATGTGCAGCTCTCATATGAAACAATTGTTGGATATAAAACGAGAGAACGAGGAAAGAATACAATTATATCGGCAAATGCTTAACTCATACAGCGTGTACCTGAATGTCTAAATAAATAATAGCATTATTGTACTGTCATCCTCAGCTACTACTATAGTATTCCGATTGAACTATTTATTATTCATATTTTGCGAGATTATCCATTTTATGATGATGAAAATATGGAAATGATAATACAGTATGAATTCACTGTTATTTGCGACTACAAAATAATTGACGGGCTAAGAAAACCTCAGCTGTTTATCATTACCAGTATTCACAACTTAAATGTTGAAATAAAAATATTGATCACATATATATCATTAACATATGTACGTAACAATAATAAACAGAAGTGATTTTATCATATATTATTCCTATACTTCATCGGATAATTTTCATCAAATGGATAAATGAAGGAAGAATGATGAATAGAATTTGAGAAAAAATCCGGAACCTTATTCATTCAGTTCTTTCACAATATATGCACGATATTGTTTCATTATTGCTAATTCCATTTCAACGACCCCAACTAGAAAGAATAGAAAATGATGGATAAATGCACTTGATAATGAACCCGGCCAAGTATTAACTATATCTAGTGAAAGTATTCAAATGTATATACACAAGTCCATATAAAAAAAAAGTTGCATTGGGTATCTTACATCGCAATTTTTGAATTGTTTCCAGCATCTTTTTCAATTCAACAATAGCAGCGTCAATACTACAAAGAACATCCTGCACTTCTTTGTTCTCCATTGTAACATTTATTGTAATATTCCGGCTAACAATTATATATTATATTCAATCACGAACTGTTTCAGCTTATTAAAATTGATAATAAACACTGTAACACCAGTTGAATTGAATAGAAAACATCAGTAATATATTTTTCTATTTTCTATCATATCCTAAGTGAGATAATACAGGAGTCCATACTTATCGGCATTCTGATTTCCCAGTGCGTGACTTTATCGACAGCATTCATATACACCTATAAATATACTTGCGTGTGTGTTGAATATGCAATCGCGGATGTGTTAGTGATTAGTATTTGCATGATTGGCGGGTAGTCTCGTGTCGGAGGCGCTATAAATTCTATTGGTCATTCCACCACGACGGCGCCAGACTCATAATAGTTTCTTTTGTCAACCAACTTTTATATTCAATATATCGCTACGTTTTAGTATGAATTGCGTGGAGTAACTAAATTGTTCCGAGTTCAGAGTGTATTATGTTACGGTTTCATGTAACTCTATTTAGAAAGTGACTGTTTTTGTTTTTCTTGTTTTTTTTTTTCATACTTCCCATCTTTCAAGTAATATGTTAGAACAACAGTGTATTACACTAATGAGGAATTGTGGTTTGTTGTAGCAATTCATTTTTGTGATTACAACGGCCAATAGCATCGCATTTGTGAGTCATCACTTCCTTTATTCTTTCTTTGGTTTGTTGTGATTGTGTTTTTTTTTTAATGTTAGTTTTTCAATTTTTTTCTATCACAAGATTGAGACAAGTTAAGTGGAGTTATTGCACTCGAGAGATATCAGTCCAAAAGTAACATCACACACACGCTGTTTCTCAAAATAGCACCGCCGTAGACGTACATAAATATAGAAGTAAAACTAAATTTCTTCACCATCATTGCAGTGACCCCATACGACTTGGAAATTTAGAGGAAAACTCTTCTTCCGGGGTATAATCATAACCATTTAGTTCCAATGTTGAGTGCGATTCATATCCAACTGTTTATGAATGTAGTTGATGAATGGCTTCTCAGAATAAGCTCAAAGTCAAAGTCAGATGTGTCGTATAGGCGTTTATTGTTTTGCTAATGTTGAGTTAATATGAATATTTACTCAATCCGCGTCGCATTAAAAAAAAGGAAATTTCGACCTCAATTCTTTAATTTATTTAATCTATCTATCGTATGAGTATATGATAATGAATATCGAATACATTTCTGGGCCGGTCATAAAATGCATAATTGCAAATCAAAAAGCTCCAGTGGCCCGTTAGATAAAATAAAATGACCTCAATTTGTGAATCCCGAGTTCATTACTTCTGAATTAAGACGACACTATTTCAATGCATCTGACTTCCAAAATAAGAGATATTTAATTATAGAAAAATTTATTTATCAGTTATCAATATATTTCTGCGTTGTTTTGACTCGCACTTTTCGATTTGTTACGACATGTGGCAATTATATGAATTATATGAATGAATGAGAAATAACATTCCTTATAAACAATTACATATACTCAACGCACCATATTTATGAATATGGTTCTATATACCGGCAACATAATTCATAATCACGCGTTCTTATTTCCTTTCCTGCGGACAATGACGTCAGTGTGTATGTCTCGTGCGAGATCAATTGAAAAGTCAAGTCTCAGTGATTGAAATAATTATGGTCATCTGTTCGCACGTTAATAGACATATAGAATTTTTGCTCTCCTTATCCGGCAGTTGCTGACCTTTCCCGAGATGTGACTTTGTCATTTGACAAATTTACGTCATCCTTATATGTATAACTATCATTTCCTTGAACAATAACTCACAATGATTTTTATTCACTATTAAAACCATACGATTTTTCTTTTTCTAATTACTAGAATGGCGAATTGCGAGTATGACAATAACGGGAATAAAATGAATGACACTTCCGTTGATTTGATAGTGGATGAAACAAGCGATAAACCAATGAAGAGACGGAAGAAAAAGGATTGTAAATATTGCCGTAATAAAGAATTGGACAATGCACGAAAACATTTGGCTATTATTTCGATACCTATCGATGATGGCCTGTCTGATGAGACTACAAATAATATAATTAATATACAACGCAACATCTCCACAGACGAGCTTCACAATCAGCCAATGCTTCCTGTTCTTAATGGAAGCATTTTATCTGATGATAAAATAATCTTTACTCCCACCGAGAAATATTGGCCTCGAGTCATGAAAACTAATTCAATATATTCCGAAAATCATAATCAACGGAAGATCGAGAATACTGAATCACCTGGCAATCTGCCAGTTAAAGTGGAGAAAAAGAATCAACATTGGACGCAGAATGTTGTCTATCAATTGAATGTTATGAGAGGCTGTAATGCCACCAAATTTATTTTCACTGTCGCTATTTTGTCACTTTTAGCGATTGGCGCGATTGCACTCTACATCGTCTTCGGTATTTACAATTAATTCTATTCATATCCCATTTTTTGTTTTATTTTCAACATCGCATTAACTCTTATATAAATTATTATTTCAGAGCCGGAAAAAGTACAAATAATCAAACAGTACTTGCATTTATCCCGAGAAATAAATAACAGCTTTGTGAATCATACACACAAACCACAACGTCTTATTGCGAATGTAAGTAGATTGGAAAATCTAACTGTCCTTGCATCAAATCACGATTTCGGAATATTATCCACACAAACAATAAATAATGGATCACTAACGAGACCCACCACGAGTGTTCAAAAACCAGAAGAAATCGGCACGACACTGAAGTCTATATCGGCAAGATATTGTAACAATTGCTCTGAAGACGAAATATGCATTTCTCTAGCTAATGAGAACGTGGCAACCTGTAAAATTGCCATTGATATCAACGATAGAACAGGATGTGCGGGATTGTGTTCAATTGAAGAGACATGTCATCAGTTAGATGCAGACATTTTCAGGTTGTGTGAAAAGTTGCAATTGCGTGAAATTCAATCAATATAATTGTTTAATTAACTGTTCCAATAATTAATCTAGAATTGTGTACCTGATTTTGGTCCATCTTTGGCATTCAGGTGTGTGAGAATAGAAGATCAGTGCTTGGAAGACGAATGGGCATGTTCAAATGCGCTTTGCATTCCATTGGTGAAATTGTGCGACGGCCATATGAATTGTTACGATCATTCGGATGAATATAATTGCGGTGAGTCAATTGAATCTCATTTAAATTTATCGCATTGGAATGAATTTGTATATACATATATGTATATATTTGACTTAATTTCAGATTGCAATCTTCAGACTCATTTTCAATGTGGTAAAAATACTTCATGTCTGTCATTGGACCAACGTTGTGATGGCAAAATCGATTGTTGGGATGCGACCGATGAGATGAACTGCACTCTTTGTGAGAATTCATACTTTAATTTTTCATTTCCAATGCCATCAGATAAATCATCTCTTTTTCACGGTACATTTCAGCCTGTCTCTCGACAAGCGAGTTTACGTGCAGCAATGGAGAGTGCGTATCAGAAACACGGTTTTGCGATGGATTCAAGGATTGCTCAGATGGGTCTGATGAGCCACATGGATGTCATGGACGTTGCAACAAACATGAATACACTTGTGGGTGAGTTGCAAATATAACAGTATTAATAAGCAATCAGTTGTAATAAATATGGTGATTTGCTTTGGACCGAACACATAACTGATTTGTTCTCATCTGCAGGAATAAGAGATGCATTGTGAGAAACTTCAAGTGCAACGGGGTAGACGATTGCGGCGACGGATCAGATGAATTATATTGCAGAAGTTGAGTTGACTTGTCACAAAGAGGCAATTGTGAAAAATTATTCATTCAAAAACAAATCGAATTCGGGGCATCCACTGAACATTCAAATATGTATTAGAAATCCAACTAGTTTTCTCTCCACAAATACAGGTTTATGTTATAGCATGCATATATGTATCCGATAATTCTGCCTTTAATAATCGAAGGCTTAATTTTTTATACCTTATACAGATTGATTCATTCCCAGATAATATTTAAAATACATTCATATAAGTATTCATATGTGTTATGATCATTGTCATTCTATTTGTGTGATTGGATACAACGATAGTGTGATGCGCGTCTTGCTGATGAAATTTCATTAGTCAAGTGAATTATTCATCTTTGCATTTACACTCAATTCCATTGCATACATATTCTTTTACTTCTATGTAAATTCAATAGTTATAAAAATTCATCTGGCTCACGTGGTGCGTCGAGGTCTCGATAGTGAATAACTGGCCGGAAATCGACGCTGCCCCCGCTGCAAATTTCCAAAAAAAATACCAGTGACATATTAACATTGATATTTGGAGGAATATATACAGTGAAAATAAACAAATAAATTCCGGCCTTTGAGTGTTGGGTTGATATTTTCGTTACGATAATTTTCATTCTAAGAGTCAACGAATAGGACTGGTGTGGGAACAAAAAATAAAATGACAAATTGATTACATAAAAAAAATGGATTTATTTGTTTATTTCAACAGCTCTTAGAATTTTCCTTGTATTTATTGTTTAAATTTGAATGAACTGAGCAATCTATCCGGTTAGGGGTAATGATCGAATAGAGTTTATGCTGTTGATTCCTTTTTTGTTATCATTCATTTTCTGATTGTCTATTTCGTTGTTGATACTATGACCCCACATTCGCGGCACCCATGGATAGTTCAAAACATGTCGTTGTCTAATAGTTCCAAATCATTATAGCTAATTATTGGTCTCGTTCCCGATTCTGGCGCAGCCCTGGAATCATTGTATGAAACACGTTGAGACACGTGCCTCCCCAATTCCGATCGGCCAGACACAATTTTGCGAATTGATAAAAGAAAAGTATGAATAAAGAAGGAAAAAATCCAAACAAATCATTACGATTTTGTTCTCTGTACGTGTGTCGGCAAAAAAAAAGAAAGAAGTGATATTCGAAAAGAACGAAAATATTAATAATGAATAGTATCCTTACCGTCCACGATTGAATCCACCTCGATTGGGACGAGACATTCCGAACCCACCGCCAAATCCACCACTACCGAAACCACCACCAAAAACGCCGCGAGAGCCTCCGAAGTTTCCTCCTCCAAAACCACCAAATCTATACCACAACAAGGGATGAGTCATTAATATATCAAACATGAGGATTCTTTTCAAGTATTCCCATCAATCACTCAGAAGTCATAATGTATTTTCATAATTACCCTCCCATGACTGCATAGGGTGGATAGTTTTCACGTGGAGCTTCTCGCACCGGTGCCTTATTACCCGGATGTTCAGGCAACATCGGTCTTTTCGGATCTTTCAAATAGTTATTGAAATATTCAGCTTCAGCCTTTACTTCAGAAACTTTTTCGGCATGTTTATTGAATATATGTTTGCGAATGAAGTCCGGTCCTTTGAATTTTTTCCCACTCAATGGACACAGCCATTTATCCTTGGAAAGTTCTTGAGTGTTTGCTTGAACAAATTTCTCAACCTCACTGTTATCATTTACTAAGGAAAACTCCATATCAATATTTTCGATTCTTAACTATACAAAAAAAAAAAAAAAAAAAAGTACTGAAAACAATAATTAGAGTGAAAATGAACACAATCTTAAAAGGATACGCTTCAGCATTTTTCGCGCCCAATTTATCGAATTCTTCGGACATCACGGTTGCAGCTGGCGCGAGGAAAGCCAACATTTTTGTTTCAAAACTACGGCAATATTCTTGTATCTCGGATGAGGAGACTTTGGCAGTTGGTGTTGGTCCACGCACGTGCATGATACCACATCTGTTTGGCATCTCGTCTTCATTTGGATACTCACAGTGATTATAATAATCAACCGAATGGACAATGCGTAGATAAAGGATGAGTCTATCGAGAACTGAAATAAGTGTCGGATCACGTTCGATTGGACCTTCACCATCGCCCAACTGTCCCTCTTCTTGATCTCCGGACAAACCCAGGAGCTCATCCTCTTCAGCTGACGCTTCTTCGATAAGATAATCTGTAATATTGCGCAAAATTGGATTTTTCGATGACAATCCGAACGCTGCCTGTTCTGCCGCACTACTGTCAATATCATTGGATCCGTCTTTGTTAGATTCATCATTTTTTGCATTAACGTCCCACAACCCCAATTTCGTGTCCAAGTTATGAACAATTTTTGCACTCAGTTTGATATCGTGGCGGACAATCTGTTTATGGGATGTAATTCCATTGACAGTACGAATTCTACGTACTAAATCGCGATTGACGATTGCACCCAGTTCACAATCTCGGAGTCTGATATTATTTAAACTCCAACAAATTTCTTTTATGTTAACTTGGCGCTCGAACGACACCCAACCACGACGGAACCATCGGCGTTCCGGCTGTGGATCCGCAATGGCAACGCGGAGGAAGCTCGGGAAGCGTTTACACATCGCTTCAACTTCAGCTTTTGTTATTGTTGGTGCTAAATTACGTAGGAATATACTACTGGTTTTATGTAAAGCACGTGGCTCTTTCTCTTTTTCTTCGCATGCAAGATCTATAACAGCTTCTGGCTCATTCGGTTTCTTTTTCGGACTGATAACAGTTACGTCCGTCTTCTTCTCCGTTACATTGTCTCCCGATGAATTTTCCTTCACTGTCTCTTTCTCGTGAATTGCATCAACTGCGGCTGTTGTATCGTCTTCATTCTTTTCACTCGCGGAAGTTGAATTACTCTCGCTGCTCGCACTGCTGCTGCTGCTGCTACTTGAACTACTACTTGAACAACTACTGGTGCGTTTACGTTTCTTGGAATTTATTGTACTCGTTGATTGTTCCGTGACTTCCATTGCATCGGCCTCGGATTTGTCTTCGGTAGAATCTTCCTTTGATTCTGTTTTTTCCGATTCGAGTTTGTCCATTTCTAGAATCGTTTCATTTCTCATTTCATCGTTTTTTGTTGAAGCGTCGTCATCTTTCATCGGCGTATCACCATTCTCTTCATTCTCGTCGATTTGATCAGTTTCTTCATTTTGCTCATTGGGATCTTTGTCTTTTTTCTTCTTTTTTTTCTTATTCTTCTTCTTTTTCTTTTCGTCTTCAGCATTCAATTCTTCATCGATTGACTTAATCAATTTTTGCTCATCATTCTCATCTGTTTTTGTTTCTGTTTCAGTATGATTAACTGTTTCTTTCTCTTCTAACTTATGCTCGTCTTCATCCAGAGCTTTCTCTTCTTTCTTCTCTTTGTCATTGTCTTCATCTTTATCCTCCTCTTCCTCTTTCTCTTTATCTTTATCTTTATCCTTATCCTTGTCTGAATCTTTCTTTTCATCCTTGTCACTTTCTTTTTCGCTTTGTATCACTTCTTTAGGAATAATTTTCGGTTTGACTTCAAGAACTTTGAGATCGTCTTCGGTGCCACCTTCGAGTTTTATCACTACTGCATCCAATAAATGTAGAAGACTATCCGATTGATCCACGTCTATTGAAACTTTGTCAATTTGTCCGGTAGTAAGAAGATCGAGGAATACTTCTACGCGTTTCTGCAAACATCGAACAACGAATTGGTATTGAATATTGCATACATCATCGGCTACCTCCCATTTATATATTCATTAACTCACTTTCAAAGCTGCAATTTGCTCATCTTTCCTCTTTACTGATTCCTCCGGATGATACTTTATCTTGAACCTAATTATCCCCAAATAGAGAACCAAGAAGAAAAAATTAGCAATGATATCATACCAAAATGTCTTTCGATATTTTCTTTAAATTTGGAACTGCATGGCAGTCAATTGTTTAATCACTGTCAATATCAATTTTCAATTAATAAAACAGTCGATCAGTACAGGCAGAGGCGCGTGAATTTCAATTGATTCAATGCCATGAATCAGAATCTAACAAATTATTACTTTGTTAAATGATCAATCAATCGGTCATTTAATTACGTCAGTTCGTCTACTAGTAAGTCAGTCAGATGAAAAAAAGAAATAACTATGTACATATTTTAGTTATAATACCGTTGCATAATCAACAATGTACCGGGTACATGGTATATATGGAAGCCTCACCTGTTGATACACTCATTATTTATTTATCTTATTTTTTTCGTATAAATGTGTGTTTCTGTCCCTAATTAAATTGTATCGGTTTTAAAATCGCGGCCTAAAGCGAGCGCTTTTGATTTTTTGTAGGGCTTTGCGCGCCCGGCTCGCAACATTGTATCAATGTTCATTCTGACCTAAGCTAAATCATCATCATCACCATTGCGTATTTTTCTTTTTCGTTTTTCGTTCGTTGCCGCGTTTAATTGTTCAACGATTATACGAAGATGAAATGTGACGATGGCAGGCTCGGCACGCTGTAGGGATAGACAGATCTAGTAATATGCGTTATTCATTTGAACTAAAAAAAACTATGTCTAGAATGTTTGTAGTCGTATTTTCTCATCTAGATTTTTTTCTGAATGAATGGAAGAAGCAATCAAGCATATTCGACATCTCACAAGTTATTCATTTCTGCAAAAGAACAGTTCACAATCATTTTGCAGATGAACGAAAATTTGCGAAAGTCAATATGGACTATTTCTTTTCTTTTCTTCTTTTTTTTTTTCATACTTTCCATAAAACTTTTTTTCTGCCTTTCTCAAAGAATTAGTTGTAAATTGTATATACTCTTCATAGACATCCACTCACCATTCCTCGTCCTTGTGTGCTACGAAAAATTCGTTCAGTTGTTGTCGCCGGAATTCAAGTTTATATTCATTATAGCGTTTTATGGCCTCCTCATCTGTTATTGTATCTTCTTGCGTGACAAGGAATGCCTTAAATGTCATCATTGGTGGTTGTGTCTCAACATTGGAGTTGCTGAAGTTACCTGCGATATCGCGACTGATCACGATGAAAAGAATAACCAGACCCGATATTAATAGAAGATCGTAAGGAAACATTTGGAATAAAAAATTTGGAGCAAGAGTAGATAATACAAGTAGACAACCTCAAATGAGCCACAAGTTTTGGAGTAAATTTACTTCGTCGCTGATTTATATGTATCATTCTAAGTTCATCTATGAGCATATCTATTGCACATGATATAAATATATTGATGTTGACGAAAAATACACCAACAAACCTGCTATTGCCGCTACTGTTGTTAACGTTGCTGTGGTTACCATAATGATGGTTGCCATGATGGGGTGGTGCATAGTGATCGGGACCCCACGAGCCACCACCACCACCGCCGCCGCCACCACCCCCTCCACCACCGCCCATACCATAATATTCGGAATGGGGATAACGTGGAGGTCTGTCATCCCAATCTGTACGCATTCGTTTCATAGGCGGTGCCATATCTTGCGAGCGACCGGGACTGTAACGGTCTCTATTGCCACCACCACCGCCACCGCGATATTCACGATAATCCGGCCGTGCTCTCGACCTGCTTGACCACTCCCTGACAAATATAAAGATAATACAATTATAACCTCACCGGCTCTACCTCTGTCTAGATCTGCACATGTTTATCAAACAAGAGTCAGGTATTGTTTTCCCGGCTTCTCATATGACTTGGGAAAAAATGAATATAAGCAAGGATGAATGGTGACAAACAGAAATACTTTGAGAAATGAGGTTAAAGAGTGTAGGAAGGATGATGTTCTCCAAGTCTATGAGACACTGTTAATATCAGAAACAATTTCGGCATGTAATCATTGCAGCAATGAATTTCGAAATTACCTTTCCACCCATTCATCACGACGTCTGTCTTCTCTACGTCCTTCTCGTGAATATGACTCAGGTCTTTCGCCCCTGAACTTGTCTCTCCGTTTTCTGTCATATTCATCATCCGAGTCACCCATTTTTATAAAACTTTGGCGTTGCACAGAATCTAATTAACGAGATAAATCATCATTCACATATTATTAAATAATCTTCATGATGTATCGCATCATCAACATCTTTCAATCGAGAATATGGATATAATATCATTACGATAGAAATTCGAATCGGCTCCAAATGAAGCTCAATTCATGAGACGCACAATTCTCCACGTCACGAAATACCTGTATTGTCTATATCACTCACCTTAACAGACTTGAATTCGCCTTAACAAGCCTCTATCGTGATCAAAAATTATAATTTGCTCCTTCGTTCACTTTCTGAGCGTGTAAATGAATTGTCAGCATCATTAATATATGATGATGATTTTCACTTAGACTCTACAGATAGAAAACTCTTGTTTGCTATCGATGAATGCGCTCGAATATGATTCAATCTTTGTCCACTAGTCTCGCAGTGAGACACGGCTTGTCTGTCATGCGTTTTCTGCTTACAAATATCGCCACTAGAGTTCCTCAGTTGCATAGGGATACGAAATTTGACGGTCAATTCACAGAGTAATATATACCCGCGAATTTGGTATGTATTTAAACTTCTATATCGATACAGCGGTAGTTTTCACAAACCTAAAACTAACCTCAAGACTAACTGGGAATTTCGATTTCGATTGTGGCAAATAATTAACATTGTCATAATGGCTTCAATATTTACGGTATTAACTCGAAATTTATCCACAACTATTGTTCGGAATGGAAAAAAAAATCCTCGTAAATGGTTACTGTACAACAAAGCTGGTCATAGGGCTTTCAAGGAACATCAACGGGTGGACCCATACCCCGACATTCCAATTCACCGTGAGAAAAATGTTTCATATTGAGTTGAATAAATAATAGATAACCAGATAGAATATTGGTATATAATGCGTTGAATCTATTCCAGCTCGTGGGACAAGAAAAACTGGGGTGAAAATTGGTACTGACCACATCCCGTTACCTGAAATGATACCAGAGCTGATCGTCCCTAACCTAGATGGATGTAAATTGAAACCTTATGTTTCTTATCGATCGACCAATGTTACACAAAGTGAATTTACATCGCAAGATTTATTTAATGCCATATATTATGATAAAATAAAGAAGGATTGGGAAACGGGTAAACTGGATGAGAATGGGAGTCCACTTGAGCCCAGTGCGGACGAACTATTAACAGCTGAAGAAGCGAAGAAGCGGGCGTCTAGAACAGGATGCGATTTATTCACTGATGGAATAAACGGAAACGAATAATTAAACAATTGTTGTTGAATCCTTCCTCCATTTATTGTCGTATAACATGATTATGTAAGTATCTCACATGTATATTTCATCAAATTTTATTCTGTGGCTAAAACTAGAGGGCCTATTGCTGTTATTTTTTTGTCAGTATCAACATATATCTGATAATTGGCAGAATTAAGAAACATTCTACCAGCTTGTGTATCAATGTTTCATAACAAGACCGTATTGAATCACATAGATTGTCTTATGACTTCACTTTGTCCAGCCCTGTGGTACGGATACGCATATTTATCTTATTAATTCGATAATATAAATTTTACGTGCACAGTTGTGTGTATACATTCGCGAATTATTCGCACTCAACTTTCTATTACATACACTATATCAGAATTAACTTCGAATTTTTTATACCTCCGCTCACCGTTTAAGTTTTTCCCGAAATCGTATGGAATTTTCAATTTTCGTTTTCTCACTCTGATATGGTGTTCAGGACTCCCCTTCGTCGTACTTATAAACTGCATAGATAGCACATAATTTTTTCTAAGAAATTTTCACTGGCTAATATATTGACTAAACGTTAGATCTCGTGTATTGCGAAATGATTAATACATATCACATGATGATTATTGTTATTTTTTCTCCAATGACAAATCACTAAGTGGGAAATTTTTTCTATGTGTATTCACATTTTAATCAAAGTCTATCGCTCTACAGAAGGCATTTTAAGGGTTATTATTATAATTATTTTCATATGACCAGTATTTCGAATGATGATTTCTTTTGCTTTAATTCGATGTTAATTGTACAGAAATTCCTCTTCAAATTCCAAATACCCAAGCATTTGAATTAATACTAATTTTCATAATGATCTAATGTTTTCAAATACTCGTATGTCAATTCAATTATATCAAAAACGCGTATAAGGTTTTTCATTTCTTTGAGCGAAATTTGATTGATTTATAAGTTGATTTTATTTATAAAATGAAGTAGGAATGATTAGAGTGATAACGCATGTCGTTGTTAGTTCGGTTGGGCCGGTATTGCTTTTTCTTCTTTTTGTTCATATCCTAAACGGCTGTAACGTTACAAAATGTTTATACCTCTGGATCAATTATCGCACATGAAGGTATAAAATCACTGTGCAAATAACGATAGTAAATGATTGATTCTGTTTAGTTTGTTTTTTGTTATACCAATGGGTTTTCTTCGTTTCTTCATACGGGATTATATCTTCCTTATTCAACCTCATAATTGTATACATGCTTTCTTGCAACATTATTGACTAAATTGTCATTGAATACTTCAATAACTACTCAAAACCCCGATCTTGGGTATTTTGTGAAACAGAAAACTACTTATCCTGTACTCGTCGCATTAATTCACTCCAGCAAATTCTATATTCAACTTTTAATCTCTATAAAATTTTTCTTGTTTCTTCGCAGCTAGTGATTCAGCATACATATGACTATATATACTTGATATTTTTAGAGGTATGTTACGTATGATGATAACGCTCGGCAGTATAGCTTAATGTTACCCACATGATAAATACCATAATTTACTCGGTAAATTTTCCATGAAATATTTTTTGACTGATCTAATAGTTGATATCAAAAAGTTAATATTTGCCTACTTGCGTCTTTCAGACAAGTGAATTGTAACTCATAAATTATTTATGAGTGCCGTCACCATCCATTTCTAGAATTAAAATGATTGATTGCTTCCAAAAAAAAATATCCTAATGATAAATATCTAGGACCGATTAACTCCCCAAAGTTATGTATAGTGATTATCGGTTCATATTGAAGATCAGTCTATTCCAAATATGTTAGATGACTTAATTGTCACGATGCGATATATAGATAGATAGAAATGATATTCAGCTATCGAACATCAGTTTCATTATTGATAAATTCTATTAATTGTTTCTAATTCAAGTCTCGAATTCGGAACGAAAGAAGTTGGATGGTCTTATTCTCTCGTTGGCAAGGGCATGGAATGATTTTGTTATCATTCTATTCCATAGGGTCACCAGAGTTTTCGAATATTGTTGCGTGCGGGCTGCTACCAGTTGGCCACAGAAAACCGCCAATACTTCCAGGAGGTAGGTAAGATGCACCTCCACCAAGACCAACCTGAGAGAGACATTGAAAAAATATTCTCCCATTGTTTGCATAGTTTCTTTTCGCATTATTGCAATCTAATTCTACATGCACTCGTGCGCGAATAAATAAATATATGTTCATCTATAGAAATATCTATGAATAAGCAGTGGAGTAAAAAAATAGGCAGTAACATAATAGAAATAATGATTTATTATCGAACTAAATAAATAAACTATACTATAGGAACAAATATGCAGGTACAGGCTTTTTTCTCTTTTTCATTTCGTTTGCTCAAATGATATACGCAAATATAACGCGAAGTTTATATTAACATAAAGTTCGTAAGAATTGTTTGTCATTCTAAATGATGAATTAATCGAGTTGATAATTTCTTGAGAGAAATTAATTAAAATTCAAATCAATTTCTAATTCATATTATTCAACATATAAACTTTGATTCTTTTTTTTTTCTCATCTTTCATATTGAAAGATTTGTTTTTGTGATCATGTCTACTAATTTAGTGGACGTGAATGGATGGGAGTTTTTTTCTTTTTTTTTTTTTTCAAGGCGTTACCTGCTGACTCCATAAAAGCGTTCTATCAGCGAGTTGACAGTCGGCAGCTAATCTTGATGGCAAGCTCTTCCACCGCTCTTCCTCACGTTCACGTTCCCTATCAAAATCACCATCAACGTGTCCTTGCGATAATGGCGGTAATATTTGTGTACGCTGTGCCATCTTATAACTATCTTGACGCGGTACATGATCACTACCGTTGCGTCTTGAAGAGGTAGAACCACCGCTTGTACTGCCAGAATCACTTCCAGTTGGCATTGGAATTGGACTAACTCCTCCTCTATGACGATGATACATATTTCTTTTTTGTTGCAACATTCTTTGTTGCACCATCAATTGCAGATGCATATTCGAATCACCGCGCATCTTGAATTGTGAATTAGGTGATATTGAGCTGAGACGTAAATGCACCAGGTCAAGATGTCCTCGGGCCTTTCCCGAATCTATTTTTAATTATCATTACTTGTTTTATGAGTTGAACACTACTTCAGCCAATTTGTCCTTGATTTATTGTCATACCTTGAATACTCCGTTGCTTCGTTGGTCTGTCGCCTGCGCTCGATTGCTGACAAAACATCAGTCGCGAGCCACCATCGGATGCTCGTCTACCTTGGGATGTTCTTACTATCCTTGTGGCCATATGAGAAGGACTCTTGGGCGGTGGTGGCGTACATGATGGCAAACTGCTGGTGAAGCATCCAGTTATTGAGAAATCAGGTGGACAACCAGAATCAAAACTAGATTCGAATAACTCGGATGATGAACTGCCACCACATCCTCTCCCAAAAAGTGTGGCACGACTTGGTGCATCAATTGGATCAATAATTGGTCCATCAAAATGCTGTTGTTGATAATCACTGAGTCGCCGATTGACAATTTGACTATCAATTCGTTGACTTATGTCACGATCTAAACCCAGTCGATGCTCTTGCAGTTTTATTTGTGCTTCACGGAGTTCATCTCCGCTTGGACCTTCTTCCAATTCACCCTCAGCACTACAACATCCTTCATCGGTTGATGAACTCGTTGAACTGAATCGCTTTCCTCCTCTTCCAGTTTCGTCTCTTCCTCTGGAAAAACAAAACATTTCATATTTTCTTTAGTACAGTCTTCAGCCATAAGTTATTAGTCATCCAATATGGGTATAAATTTGCATAGTTGTTAGTTGGTTTTTTGTCATAATTACACAATACAGCTTCGTCCTAGTCTACGAGAGTTAATACCCAAAAAGCAGGTTAGTTTTCGAAAATTCAGTAGCATCATGGGGTTAATTATTTTCAAACAGGTCTCAGTTCAATAACCAGGATAGAGACAAGTCAAAGTTCTCAAGAAGGAAAATAAAATCTGGTAAGCCAAAAATTCAAAGCAAATATAATAAGATAGAAAATAAAACTCGAGAAATGAAAGAATAGGATGAGAATGTAGTATAGGATGGTGAAGCCAATCTTTTTTTTAAAACAAAGAGTTACCAAAAACCGAAATTGGAACCAGGCCTCACACGATCTTCCAATCCAACCTATTCCAACAAAATGTTGATATTCCGCGTCGTAACAGCAATCATTAACCGTCAACGGCCGACTAAGCTATGGCTGTAAATAAAAATAATAGTGTTACAAATCATATCTTTGATCTTGCAGTTGTGCACATATGACGTCTGTTTTTTTCTAATGTTTGATTGACGAGTTGGGCGAATTTTTGCATATCTTCCGGTAGGCGGGATTGGAAGCTCATTAATGATGATGGTATTTGTTTGTCATTTTTGCTATTTACTAGCGGAATAGATGGTAATGATAAATAAGACTGAATGCTCAGAATAAATTCTTACCTTGATTTAAATTTGTCATCTTTAGCACGCGATACTGTTGGCCACACACTATTATTCGTTGTATTTGTGCTGTTGCGATGTTGTTTCAGTCTCTCCAACAGCAGAAAATAAATGGCAGCATGATGATCGTAGCTGTTATTTTTCAATGACTAGAAATTAATAGTAGAAGAACATTAACAGCGATAAAATATTGGATTAAACTCGGAGCGAAATCCAATTTTGTCTAATTATCTTTATATAATTTCAACTCACATCTTTGGTACGTGTAATATCTATTCCTAAACTAAGCATCAGCCTCAATATTTGTTCATTGGGTTCTTGAAGAGCTGATGGTGTTGTCGTAATTATTGGATAAACACAATCAGCTGTTCCAATCATCCAACGATGTCTCTTTATTTGTGGAATGGTATAACGTTTTGCTGGCTCCAATACCAACATTTTTCGCACCAGACTTTCGCAATCTACAAAACCAAATTAAATAGTTAAATAACTGTTATATTTGGGTAATTATAAGGTTCTTATCATAACTGCTTTCTCTCATCTGTTACTCACCGGTGCTCATAAAGTACGGAATTCTGAATCTACCACTGAGAACTCGATCCCGAAGAGATTGAAGTGTTGATCCATCAAATGGTAAAGCACCACATACTAATACATAAAGCACAACACCAAGACTCCAAACGTCAATCTCTGGGCCGGAATAATGTTTACCGCGAAAAACTTCTGGCGCAGCGTAAGGTGGGCTACCACACCACGTACTGAGTTTTTCACCCGGTACAAAACGATTGCTAAAACCAAAGTCTGCAATTTTCACATTCATCTGTGCGTCCAGTAACAAGTTTTCGGCTTTGAGATCACGGTGCGCAACTCCGATAGTGTGACAATATTCCACTGCTGATAATATTTGTGCAAATGTTGCTCGCGCTCTAGATTCACCCATTCTCCCATAACGCGCAATGTAGTCGAATATTTCACCTTTATTCGCATATTCACACACCAAGTAAATCATATTCTTCGTCTGCATAACTTGATAAAGTTTGACAATGTGTGGATGTTCCAGTTGTTTCATTATTTCCACTTCACGATAAACTTTTTCTAAATTTGTTGAGTCTAATTGTGTTTTATCAATTATCTTGATGGCAACCTGGAAGAAGAGGAAGGAATAGATTATTTGAAATTTTCTTTACTATGCAACCTTACATTTATTTTGTTCACTCAGTAATAATGAGTGTTTTTACCTCTGTTTTAGTAATACGATGTCTTGCCAATTTAACAACGGCAAAGTTACCCTTGCCAATTGTCCCTTCGATGTCATAAAAACCGACACGAATTTGCTTTTTACCCTGGCCAGCTCCAGCGTCCATTTTATCGCGTGAATTGTGAATTTTCCTCTCTCTTGTATATGATAATAATGAGTATTTATTTATTCTTCCGTTATCAACCTTTATTCCTTGTTCAGTCTTTCGTCTCTTGTTGTCACCACCAATATTCCTTTATTTTGGTTCTGAAGTGATATATTTCTCACATTCCACATAGTTATCTGAAAGCATGATTGAACCATATTACTGTTAATTCCTAAGCTGTTGATACAATTGTTCCTCGAGTACATAATTAGATCGATTAGTGCACTGATTGGTTGACTAATATGGCAATGAAAGAATTGATCATTCAAACAGTGTCAACATCAATATTTGCCGATTGATACTTTCATACAGTATTACCTTGGCATCGATTTCAAACTCTACACCAAAATACTGTCGAATTATATACAAAGATTTATCCTATCTTTAGATTATCTCACTCGATGATTTAATAAAGATACATGGACAGGAGAAAAAAAACATAGAAAAAGAAAGAGAAGTCATGCAGAGTGTGCGTCACTGCTTACGCAAATCACAAATCTTTTCTCATTCTCTCTGTGTCCCGTCCTAACAGTCTACGTATTGTCAAATAATGAGCTCTATCATTTTTGTCGTGTTTAATTGAATGATCATTGACGGCGGTTCACTATTATATTCCAAATTGTCGGATTATTTTTATATAACAAATTAATTATCTATTCGTGAAGCAGACATTCAAATTATCATTATACAATTCTGTATTGATTGCTTATCTATGTTTATATGTTTGATATATTCAAGCAATATTAATTCTAATATACAATCAAAATTGTGAAGGTGCAATGATACTAATTCACTCAGCGTTCAACGTGTCACATACTTCTGTCGTATTATATATTGCACGGCGACCGGTCGATAGAAGGCGAAGGACCTCGTAAATGCACTTTCCTTCACTACACCTACCCCCTACCGTGTGCTTGCGAAACTTGCCGTATAAAACGAAAGAAATAAGACATCAAGTATAGTATATAGTAATCGTGAATTTTGTTCACTGATATAAAATGGGAACATTAAAAAGTCACATGAATCAATTATATTCCCAATTAATAAATGAATTCCATAGGGCACAACACCGAAAACTTTTCTTTCTTATCAAAAGTTTTTTCTAATGAACATTTCAATCAAATAGATAACGTATTTTGTGTTTTCCTCTGCTAATTGGTACAGTTCATTTTGAAAGTAGCTTAAAATGTAAGTGTAGTTTTTTATTTTTCATGGTAGAAAACATATTACACACAAAGTGTTTATGATGAATTGCAACAAGTTTCGTTTTACATCTCACCTATCAACATTTTACGGAAAGGGAGTTGAAATAAAAATACCAGAAAAAAGCGATACAAAAATAGAAATGGCAATTCATGAATATATCTCGCACTCACTACTGAATGAATGAAAATACGAGTAATAGATATTTTTCTTTTTTCTTAAAATAGAATAGTAATTGAATAAACATTCAATTTCATTCAGGTCTCCCCAATTCTGAATAATGAATAGAATAATATTTTATATTTACATTTTGTGGCAGAAGTATTGGAAAGTATACAATAGAATTAATAAATACAAAACAAACCCCCATATAACATTCAAGTTCCGCGAATTTCTAGCAATCCAGAAATTTCTTTCAATTCATCAAATCACAATCACAGAACTCATTTAAAATATGCCCTCATCTATATTTTTAACAATCGCAAGAAAAAGAATTCGGTAAATCTCTTGCGACAATACACTTACCTCAATATCAATCAAATGAAGGAATGAAATCGTATTGAATCAGCGAATTCAGTAGAATAAATATAAACTGAATACACGAATCTAAATGCGAACTACTCCCCGACACATTGCAAGAATATTCGAGATAATTGCGAGTTGATGTACTGGTCATAACACAGCTCGACACATTTTAACAGAATGAAAGGTGAGAAAGAAGAATAAAATACACCTTTCTCTATGACGGTTCGATACCGACTAACTGTCGGCCATGTTGCAACCCTCGAGTACGCCCCTTGTCGTCCCTCCTGGTCCCGCGTCAACGCCACACTCAGCCACACTATACTACTTACAAACTTGCTCTCTCCCTATTAACACGATATCTCTGTTCTATACTCTAATACGTATATCATTCCTCTTTGCTTTGTTCTTCTTCTCTTCTTTCTCTTCGCATACTTCATTCCTACCACATACCGATTTTACTATATATACACATAATACCGTTTATTTGTCTCCCGCTCAGTATCATTGAACGTTTGCATAGAATATAACGCACACAGGCATAGCATACGCTTCTTTGGCAAGCGATTGTTCAACGGAAGGGAGGCCACACGCGCGTTATCTTCGACGATTGACGTCAATGTTCTCCCGTCGACGTCTACGTCTCTGTGTCTCACTCCCACTTTCTCTCTCTTCATCATTTAATAGACGTATAAGGCAATTACACATATACCCTTGACTTGCTCGTACTGATAATATATACATATAGTGACCGTGAGTAAGGGAAGTATATATCGCTGATGATAGTAATGAAAAGATTGTATACTATTGCGACACAAAAATACTGAAAGGTAATATCGATGTTCATTTGAAATTATTCATTTGGCAATTACGTGTGGATATGAAAGATTATTATTGTTTGAGGTCGATGATATCACTACATATATAGGTGCAATATCATTTCGGATATCATTGACGTTAAAGCGAATCATCCACCCCGTATTCTCGAAGAGATACACATCTATGTTCATACGAATTTGACATTAGATCAATTTTTGTTTAGTGAATCAGAAAAATATATGTCAGTATTTGACATCATTTTTGTCAAATGCGTTGTCAGGATTATATGGATAGAATGGTTAATAATTATTCTACAGAATTGAATAATTCATAATATGACAACAATTAAAAATTCCATTATTGTGAGTTATTTAATTGTAATTTGATGATATATAATTAAGGCATTAATTTGCTATTAATTATTTTGAAACTTATGATATTAAATTGGACTGGAGTTTATCTGAAATTTGTAGATATGTGATAATTGTTGAATAAATATCCAATTAATGGAATGGTGTTGAGACGAGGAGTGGAAAGTAATGAGAGTTTTCTATACACGATGTTTTTGGAGCTAGAAAAAAAATGAAAAACGAGTTGGGAGAAGTCAATGCAAAATTGGCATGGCATATTTATAAATAAATCATCGATCGTTATCAGACAGGACTTTGATATAAACATGAGTTGGTGTATCAGTGCACCTCGGGATAATTATATCTTGTGATATTGTCGTCAGACTCGCGCGTACGTCTTCGTCATGTGGAAGAGATTTTTCCGAGTCTCGTGTATAAAAATTGGCATGAAATATGAATTTTTGTAACACCTTCATAAAAAATTTCTAGACACGATATAATTCGTGGTTCATTAAAGATATTTTTCATTCTCACAACCTCATGTGCTTGGATTAATCACAAGATCTTTCTGCTTATATTCATGTAGACAGGAGTGCACGATGGCTCTTCAATCTTTTGTTCGCGCTCAAAAACGTGGGAGAGATCGGTTTTGTCTCTGAGCACTCGACGACAATATGGTTCTATCTCAAGAATTACACCGAGACGTTCTCGTCGCCGACGTTGTTGTCGTCATCGTGGTGGTTATTATATTTTCCCCTCTCTTCACACACCTACACCTATTTTTTCTCTTTCAGTTATATTTTCAGCATAATACACACATATGTAAAATTCGCATGCACACGCATCTGCATTTATATGTTTTATGATAAAAGTACGACAAAAAACGTGCGTCATTATTAAAGGAGCAGTCGAGGTCATCAGATTGGAACTTTACTATATCGTGTAACAGCAGAATGTATCACTGTATATTGTCTGATAAATGTATGTATATATGCAACTCAAGTTGCAATTCTTCCAATAATTATGATTGTTTACATTTCTTTTGTTTATTTAATTTTCTTTTGAGCATATATATATACATATGTATATGTGAGGACTTAGCAATGGGTAAGTGTTATAACTAAATTGAAGAATATAAATTGTGATTCATCGGGCAACCTCGAAGGTATATTTGAGAAGCCGGAAAAAGACACGAGTATAAAAACGGCTCGTATACAAATTGTCATTGGATTGAGATTAATAAACGGACATATGAAAATTAAAAGGCACTGTGGCAGTTTAAATACGGCCCTGCTTGACGTCATTGTATGACGTCAATTCATCGGTACTCTTCACCGCCTCCGCATAGTCCTCGGTAGTCTCCGTTGGGTGTACTCTCAAATTGCCCCTCTCTTCGACATATTCATTGTGCGGGCGTTATGTCTCGCTTTAATGTAAGTATATATTTGCCATGCCAATTCGATACACACGAAAACACTCAATATCTGTATGCCAACGGCTGTGAACACCACAACTCTACGACTGATAGAATCTCCAATAATCTTGAATGTGTCTGGGCAATTGCAGTTTTCACCGCTCACGTAATCTTGACGTATTCGCGAAATGAGAGAGAGAGCAAGAGGATGAGATGAATATATATATCATCCATTCGGCAATCAAACGAAGGTCGAAAATATGTTATTTTTAAAATAGCTATTGCTACGATTTCTTTTTTATTATTGGAAATACTCCAACTTTAATTCATTAATTTTATGAAAATATTTTTTCTGTTTTCTTATCTTGTTGATGAGAATCCTGGGTGGTGCTGAAGATTATAAAAAGAATGAATTTGTTTGAATATGATTTTTATGATTGCACTGAAGGTAATAAAATGAATGGTAACTTATGTATTTAGGTGAATTTATGAGTCATTAATGAGGTACGTTTCATTTTTAATACGTTAATGTGAGGAAGGACCTTCGGAAGATTGAATATATCTATATTTTTTATATAATTCATATGTATACGCGATCGAAGACCTTGAGTGAGAAGTCGTGCAAAACATATTATCGATTGTCATTATTCGGCGAATGCGATATTTTTGCTATCCATTCACGTTCCGATTTATTGGGAATTGTATTCAGTACCACTGTATTTTTCTATAATAGGTTCTGGAAAATTCTTACATAATTCAGTAGATTTCTTTATCATGCCTCGTCCATAATATCACATTACGATTGTATAATTCACCAATTTTTGGAAATGTCCCGGGAGAATGAAAAGGATTAAGTATTCTTTATATAACTAACCCATGTGCCATGAACAATTCAAATACTCATTAATTTTTCCATTCCACTAGTGACGCGATATCTCTATTATCATTCTTCATACAAATTATTTCACCAGGAGAACTCGAGCTCTATAAACATTCAAGAATATTATAGAATGTTGGTAATAACGTATCAAAATAGATGAAATTTAATTTACAACCTGAGGTTTGAAGTCAATAACCCGAAGATAATTTTGGAATCTGTCCCCTTGAAATAAAATGTATATCTGGAGAGAAAAAATCAGAAGAGAATCACAAAAAACATCTATCTCTGCATCCCTCTCTGTGTCGCCCCTTCTAAAAATAGACGAACATATCTTTCTTCGAAAATATATTTCAAATAACTCAGGTAAAAATTTCCATGACACATTGAAATATCCCAGTGAATGCCATCTGCTTCCTGGAGCAACTACCGCGTTGGCATCCCAAGGTGATGGTTCCTCTGCGAGTAGCTATCATTTGTACAGAATAGTTCCGGTTCACTTTCGCATAAGCCAGTATACTGTGGAATTATACTAGCAGTGATATTTTCCTCATTTTCAAAGAGAAGATCTGTCAACTGACAATATCTGTATCTTATCAGAAAATCCTCGTCCAACTATCCTCATTTGATTTTAACAAAGATGAAGTGCTTGTAGACATATTACATTATGAAAATTTACTGATATGTTTAACATTACTATGGACTAATGTTGCGCGATTGTATGATTCCCAGAAGTGGGGATAACAGCTGTCATGAATGTATATACATGAGATGGATGAAAAATGGTTAGTTGTCTTGTCTTCAATTGAAATTGTATTACGACCACTTGCCATCACGAATCATCGTATGAGGAAACACGGGCAGTATGTCGAGTCGATCAATGCTTCCTTATTTTGCATCGGGTATTATCATCAAAGGTTTTGGCAGAGGTTCCAAAAGTCTAGGAATTCCTACAGGTATATATATATTCATATAAATATATATTTTCCATTTCACTTACCATTTTTTGCAGCTATGAAGTATTCAAGGCATCTCCATTAATTACAGCAAACTTTTCTGAGGACGTCGTTGAAGCATTACCGCCAGATTTTGAGCTAGGCATTTATTATGGATGGGCTGCACTTGAATCCCAAATTTATAAAATGGTCATGAGTATAGGTTGGAATCCATTTTATAAAAACGAAAAGAAATCTATGGTATGGCCTAATTTTTTTATTCATAATAATGACCTCCAAAATAATATATGGAGTAAGAATTGAATATAAAGAATACTGTTCTAGGAGGTTCATATGTTGCATAAATTTGAAAATGATTTGCATGGAAAACATTTGAAAGTTGCAGTAATAGGTTATATAAGGCCAGAACTTAATTTCACGTCAGTAGGTGAGTCATCAATTAAATGAATGGGTAATACACTATGAAAAGTTCATAAGTAAATATAAAATTGGAATTTCCAGAAGCGCTCATTGAAACAATAAACAACGACATTAAGATCGCAGATAAGTGTTTAGATGAGCCGCAAATGATCGCGTACAAATCCTGTGATTTTTTAACGAGCTCATAAAATGATGATTCAATAATAATTCAATTTTACCAGATGTTTTGACATCACTGATGACAGAGGACTGGAAGGCAAAAAGTACACAATTTTTAATGTATTTCAGAGGTTATAAGAAATGAAATCAAGTTATTGAAATATTTCTATAAATACGTTTATTGCGGATGTTGATGTTTTTATTTGATATATCATACCATCTAAATACCAGGCGGCGGAGGCGGTGGAGGCAGCGGTGATTGTAATTGTGGAAATGGAGGTGGTGGCGGAGATGGTGCATGCCAAGGTGCACTTTGTGTCTGTGTGGGTGTAAAGGTCGTGCAATTGTTGGGCCACATAAAACTAGGTCTGGGCTGTTGGGGAAAATTGACATTTGATTGGAATGATGGAGATGAATAGTGGGGCCTAGATTCCATGGAAAAAGGCCGCGGCCAATTGTGAAATGCCGGATTGGGCATCCACTGATTATATTGAACTGATGGATACTGCCAAGTATTTTGTTGCTGAATATTATTGTGATTTCGCGAATTGCGATGATGCTGCTGTTTCTGATGTGTTCGACGCTCATTATTCCATGGATGTTTTGACTTCCATCCGCTATCATTTCCAACACACGGACGTTTCTTCGGAACTTCTGTATTTTTGTCAATTCCTTTGCTATTGTTATTTACTTGTTTCTGTTTCAACGATGAATAGTAAGCTCTTTCTTCCTCGTCGTCAGAGAATGCTGGATGCTCGTCGTCGCCAACGTCATCGCTGGCCTTCATTCTTTATTTGACAGATACGAGAAAAAAAATAACGATGATAATAAAAGTTCAATGTTCAGAAATAGAATACGATGAGTATATACAGGTCCCAAATGATGTAATAAACTTACTTGAGGAGGTCTGCCATGAATACTACCGTTGTGTAAGGAGTATTTGGGCAGTAGTACACTGTCATACCAACTTCAATATTGTTTTCTTTTATGTGTTGAGCATCGTTGAAGCGGACACAATAATGTGGATCTGAAACCGTACCAAAAACGTCAAAGATACGACCAAGCACTCTGCGACCTCTCTCAATGAATAACACTGTATCGATATTCAATGTAGGGTTCAGCGCCTTCGTTTCTTTCAGTTGAGTAACAACAACCATCTGCTCCACCATCCATCCAACCTAATTAGAGCCAGAGGAATTAGTATCAATTGTCGAATTCTCATGATCTGGTTTTAATCATTCGATACCTTTCCTACAGGATTACACAAAACTTCGGGAACAGAAATTTTCAAATCTTCAATGGGTGGAAGTTTGTCGTATTCTCCTCTTTCAGACTTTTTCCTTTCACCCCTGGAAATAAATAAGTTGCCATTCAGTTCCAATTTTACAAAATCTTCGAAGTGATATAATTACCGTTTCTTAGGATCGTTAAACTTTATATTTTCATCATCGCTATCAGAATCGATGTCATTCGTAGATGCTGATGAAGAATCAGAACTGCTACTGTCACTACTGGAATCCTCTTCCGAGTCTGTATCATCATCAGACTCGTTGCATCTGTAGTTCGTATTTTTTACTGGTTCCAAATTTTTTATCTGCTCTTCAACAATATGAATTTCTTCTTCATCATCTGAAGAGTCACTGTAAGCCGCTGCTATCCCTCGTAAAGCATCGGTCATTTGAACTTCCAGTTCACGAGTTTTGATAGACTCATCTGCTACTGTGGTACAAGGTGTAGCGACAACCATTGTCTCGGTCTTGATGACAGGTGTTTCTGATTTTTCATCGAATCTGGATTCGGTGCTTTCACACTCTTTCACGAGGCTCCCAGTTTCCATTGTAAAATTAAAACGTGACCAGCACCAAATATTGATCTCTCATGTGTTATGATTTCTGTATATATTGTGGGGTGAATACTCATTTAACACCACGTGGAAACAATAATCAAGCATTCAATTCATCTATTTTGAGGTTTCTCCAACAATAATTTCCTTCTTTTTTCCGTTTATAAATTAAACTTGTTTCTTATTTTAGGTTATGTTCACGAACATTTATAGACCATTCATAGACACCATGTTTTACAACTTGTGAAAGAATCCAGCGCCACTCCATTTGGTGTGAGAATTGACCGGACATTCATTTCAATTATGACTTCTGCATTGTTTTCATGCTCGAATAAAGTACTATGTGTTAAAGACAAAATATGAGAATGAATGAAGGTGGAATTAGATAGTATGGATGGAGACTTAATGAGAAAAATAAATCTTTTTTTATTTAGGCCATTTCGCAGTGCTTAAGTTTATCCACAATATTTTAAAATAACTTTTGCATTCTTTGAGTATAGATATGTCGACATAAGGTTGAAAATTTTCTCGTCGTTTTGTAATATATTTTGCCACCACTCCTGCATTCATCGATAAAAAGTTTTCAACTCAATTGGAACATACACTCAGACATCATAACGACATTTAATAAATAATTTTTATTCTTTTGCTAATATATTAACTATAGTTTGAATTATTCTTCTACCATTCTGATGATTGAGTAAATTGAGCTGTGGATCTCGCATTTTGAGTTCCAAAAGTTTAACTAACTCTATTCTCATATGTTGAAGCAATTGTGCGACCTAGAAAAAGAATGAAAAGTTATAATTTCATTGTAAATTAATGCAGTTTATCGAATGATTCAATTTTTCATTTACCGTATGTGACTCTACAGCGAACATAATCCATCCATCAGCAAGGGATAGAATAAATGATCCATCATGTTGCTCAATATTAATTCCATAACCAGAAAACAAAACGAGTGGTAATTTTGAGACCACGGAAATGTCTTTGATGAATATTTTACTTGTTTTCACTTTATCTTGATAAACAAGAAACGGGCTCGGGAAGTGACCTATAGAAAAATTAACTGACGACGGATGGATGGACACGTGCCCGTCTCTTCTCGTTTGAAATTTCAGTTCTTCAGGCTTTGGCTGCCGTGGTATAGCACCCGATGATTGTAAATGAAATGATTTCTCAGGTGTAAGAATCTTGACGACATTCGGATACAATGCACCACACAGTAACCCTTGTAGGAGTTGCAAGTTATCATTATTTGTATTGAGCTCAGGCCCAGAAATTTGCAAGACTGTATCGACGCCCATTGATCTCTTTGGAATGTCAACAGGCACAAATCCAATTGGTACCAAAAGTGTCAGAAATTGATGCTTTATATCGGCCAGAGTCTGCAAAGTTTTGATGGATAGGAAATTCTCGTCAGCAAATACTCGTCCAGCATGTGAACTGTGTGAGCACATGTCTAACCATTTTTTATATGCTCGCAGAGTCGTCAATTGATCAGAAAATGCTGTAGAAAACTCTTTCTTTTTCGCGTCTACTATGTGGCGTTTATCAAAAGGTGTTGAAAATGGACTTTTGTGTGAAAGACAAGCAGCAATTGTAAGAGCCGAGTCGAGACAACAGAAAATTGTTCCATACAAAATCAATTTACCTATCCGAACATCCACCGGCAATGCAGCTAAATGATGACCAAGTGGTGTTAAATTGAATTCGTTATCGAAAGCCCCTACATCTTGGAGTCGTGTAATGGCGTCAGTTATACTCTGCTCGGCTGGTGGTTCCAGAATTTTATGCAGGATATTAAAAAGATCAACTTTTTGATTATTGTGCATTATTTTTATTCGTAGGAGTAGTGGTTCCAAAGGGATTCGTAAAATTTCTGGTATTGGTTGCGCTAGTAAATGGTACTTGAATTTGTGTGACGTAAAAAGATGAACACAAACACCTGACATCACTCTTCCAGCACGGCCTTTACGTTGCATTGCATTGGCACGTGACACCCAACATGTTTCCAGACTCTCCATATTTTGATTCGAGTTGAATCGGGTCTCCTTCATTTTTCCCGTATCCACTACAAATACACAATCATCAATCGTCACGGAAGTTTCGGCGATGTTTGTACTGAGCACAATTTTTCGTACTCCGTCTCTTGGCTTTTTAAATATCAGACTCTGATCCTCACTTGATAACGATGAGTGCAATGGAATAATTAGAAATTTTCCATTTCTCGGGGAAAAAATTCGATTGTTATTCAAAAGATCACGCACCGCTGATATCTCTGCGAATCCTGGAAGAAATACCAGGATTGATCCTTCTCGAGGATAGTCGTGATCACCGTCTACAATCCATTCCAAAATGTTTTCCACTAATTCATAATTAATTCTCTCGGGGTCCATGAGATACAAATTTTTATATGTCTGGTGAGAATAACCAGGATATCTTCCCATCAGTTGAGCAAGAGTCAAATTTTCATCTAAAACTGTTGGTTTTGGTTCGAAAGTCGATGTTGCGTTGACATCAGCAGCTTCCAGTTCATTTTGGACATTTTGGAAACCACCCTTGACCTTACGTGTAAATTTCGAATTCTCTTCCACAATATAACTCGAACGTTCGAGAATCTGCTCAAGGAAAAATTGTTCAACAGGAAATGTTCTACCAGGAATATTTAACGTTGGTGCTCCCTTTAAATACGCTGAAAACACATCAGCCTTGAGTGTTGCACTCATCAAAACTATTTTGAGATCAGGTCTTTCAGGTAATATTTCCTTCAGAAGCATTAGCAAAAAATCACTCTCCGCACTCCGTTCATGCACTTCATCAATTATTATATGTGTGACGGATTTGAGAATAGGATCACTCGATAGCCTCTGAAGAAGTATTCCAGTGGTGCAAAAAGTGAGACGAGTCCGGTCGGATAATTTACTCTCCAATCTTATTTGATATCCAACAGTGTTACCGATTCTTTCAGTTCTCTCCGAAGCCACTCTTTCTGCAACACCAATCGCACTTATTCGTCTAGGTTGTGTACAAACAATCTCTACATGATTTCCATGCACCGATCTGTTAATAATCCAATTGTCGAGTATAAACTGCGGTACTTGAGTGCTTTTACCACACCCTGTTTCACCTGAGATTATTATTATTTGGTTCTGATCAATGATATTCAATATTTCTGTCATCTTTGACCAAGCTGGAAGTTTTCGTCGACACTCCAACATTTTTTTATATGCGGGATTCTTTTGCTTTTCTAAAAATTTCATACAAATCTCTTCATCTTGCCGACTTATTTGTTCGGTCGTAATTTTATCTCTATTCCGCTGATTCGTCGTACCCATTTTATAGTGAGTGCTCAAACATTGTGATTCGTAATCGGAAATTTTTGGAAATAGTGATTCATGTTTGCCAATAAATTGAGGCTCATTATTATTCAAATACGTCAATATTTCTTCTTCATTCTCTAAAAGCGATACTAAATTGTATAAATACGGTTCACCACTCATGCTGAGTACTGATGCCTCTTCATATAACTTTTTGGCAATCATCAGGTACTTCATACTTGGGAAGAGCATATCATCTTTGTAGAAATAAATGTATGGTGGTTCATATGGATATCTGTTATCCTCTGAGAAACGAATTTCCAAAGTAAATAATAAATCTTGTTCATCATTGGGTTTTTTACACGTCAATGAATCTGGTTGATTATGTAAAAAGCGACATTTCGATCCAAATTTACATTTACCATAGCTAAATTTACAAATTTGGCGATTATCTCGATTACTCTTTGGTAACTGTTTTTTCACAGGCTCCGTTTTTCTATCCAACAAATAACCCATCTTCAATTTCACTAACCAAATTTGGTTTTTAATTTTCTCCACAAACATGTCATCATAAATAGATTCTAATGCTGATTTTTCATCATTCCTACATTCCAACAAATCATCAACATGAATATCGTCTGGACAATTAAGTTTGGGCAGATTTTGCACTCCGTAATACTTTTCGAAGAGAATCTCCAAAGCTTTACCAACATTCCCATCCGTATAAGCCAATGCCTCACTGCAATGAATCGAATGAAAACTGTAACTTTCAAGCTTCGATGTAGCGAAATGTTTTGTTAATTGTTCATGAGCTTTTGGTGTTGGATGCTTCGATGAATAATCGACAACACCTCTTATAACTAAATTCCCCCTCTCTTTCCAATATTGTCTCTCCAAATTACTTTTTTTATTTTGGAACTCTGATGCATCGCACAATTTGAAATTTGACCCATAGATATGCTTGAGTGTATCGTATAGCTGCTGTTCACCATCTTGAGGTATTCTCAATGTTTGCAATTCAGATTTTAGATGTGAATTTCGCGATGGTGGCTGATTGGTATTTGGTACTTTGACACTCTGCACAGCTCCCTTAATGGCATTCCTGAATAGTCCGTGAAAAAGAAACAATCAATTCATGCTGGTATACAAGAAAGAAAATTTTTTTTAGGTTATGGAAAGACCAACTTACTGTTTATTTGACGAATCCTTCGATTCCTTTACCTCACAAAAATCATCTTCCATCAATTGTGCACTGTAATGATCCATTATAGTACCTGTTATGTTTTGTTATTATTATTATATTAATTAACGAGAGAAAATAGCCATGAATAACAGTGCTATATGCGTTATTCCGAAGTCAACGTATGGTGAGACACAACGCACTTGCGACATCCACTGACAGTATATCACTCACGTGTATCACGAGTAATAATGAATTGGAGGAAAAAGAGTAGTGATGTAATGCCACAAGTTCTACTTATAAATAATTAGGAGAAGAAAATGTATCATTGATATTTGCAATATATTAAATAATTATTAATTAGATACAATGTGCGATAATTATATCGAGGTCATGGTATATACACTTTTCCATATTTTCTCTCAGAAAAACAAACAAGAAAAAAATTAATCTTCTGTTTGAAACAGACTATACGGCGCGCTGTCTCGCCTGCTCTCCATATTTCCCTGGTACTTATTAAGAATGGGAGGCATCAGACAGAATGTCCGAATGTATTTTAATGAATCAGTAATTCTTTCTGAACCAAGCATCTCTGCCAAAGTTAACAACTCAATTCTCTTGAGTAGTGAGACGTACCTACAGAGTTTGAATAATGGGTCGCACGCAATTCTCTGATGTTCATTAGCATTTTGTCTCAAACTAGATAGATTTATATTATGATGATGGAATTATAGTCATAATATAAAGCATCATACAATTATAGAATATAATATAATGCTACCACTTAATATGGGCCCTGAAGTTTTTTCATACAAAAATCACAAATGTTAATATATATCAATCCACATAATAATTATATTATTGTTTCGAAGAGAAGACAGAAATTTTCCACGAACGGAGTCGCGAATCAAAAAATTCATACAGCGCCATACTCTTAATTATATTAATCAATCTATAAATAAAATACGTATAGAGTTATTCATTTTTCAGTTGAGTCATTAGAATATTTGCAAAAAAACAAACAGTTGAGTACGTCAATTGAAAAAAAAGGCAATGACAATACTGATCTTAAAAGAGACTTGTGGGAAATAATAGTGCACTCGAAATAAATAAATGATACATACATGTGTATACATACAAGGATTAGGTAAAAAATTGACAAAAGTTGCCCACATTGCCTGATAATATATCAAATCATTCAACTCATGACAAAAAGACGAGTACAGTATGGATGTCAGTATCATCGAATAAAATGCAAATGATGAAAAAATATTGTATAATCCAGTCACATTTATCAATGACCTTTAACAGGTTTATACATTTATTAAATAAGTGTCTCTCACACTGTCTTGATTCTCACTTTTTCGTCGCTGATCGTATGTCAATTATGCATAGAAGTATCGCCAGAATAAATTAAATTGCCAACGACACATAAAATATATTGAATATTAGTTTGAAAAATATTAGCATTTATCTTTTTTTGTTTTAGAGTTTTTTATTCACTTTGCAGAATTCATTCAAAATCACAGTAGTGGACATATCCATTGAAAAATTTTGAGCTCGGTGAGAAAATTTTGATATCATCTTCGTCGAACATAAATATTTCATTAATTCTTTTTTATGTATTCGTCTACAATTTTCATTCTTTTGTCATGACAATTGAGTGTCAATCACAATATGTTTTTTTTTATAGATGCAAAATCTAAGTTTTGATATATTAAATTAATCTAACTATAATCCCATAGAGATTGTAAAGATTTAAAATGGTTATTTATCCTCATCCTATAGAGTTTTTGTGTGTTGTTTGTTTGTTTGAGTTGGGCCAATCGAATGCGATTACATACAGAAAATAACTCTTTCTTTATAAATATTCTAATAAATACCGCGATTCCGAAAGATTCAAGGCTTTTTCACGTAAAAAAAAAATTTTATAGTGGGAGTTTGACATCCACTCTTTTTCGTAATGTCCATTTGTAACGTCCTTAAAATCGTTCCGCCACTCATTAAAGATTTATTTTTCAGTCTCTATACTTATTGATTATCATAATCGATAGCACACACAAATCATTTCCGAGGTGAACGATGAAAACTTTTTGTTCTTCAATTAACAGAAAAAAAAGAAAAAAAAATCAACACGTTTAAATCTGTCATTCAGATGAAATAGAATTATTCTTTGGTCACGCGATAGTACGAAGAAAAAAAAATAAAACGAAACAAAAAAATTATAATATAACATCATGTGAGAAGATTTTGTAAGAGACTAAATATGTGTGGAAATAAATGTGAAAAAGGGTTGAATCTGGCAGGAGAAAACAATTTTTACGGGATATACTTCAAAAATCGAGTTGCGACTAATACTATTTTGGTAACCTAATCAGAGTCTTCTTCGATTGTAGGTGGTAACATGGCAAGATGCTGGGGGCTCAGCATCCCCCTCGATACCGCGTATTCCGCTAAAGCACGATGACAAAACACATACTGATCTGGCATTTGAATACTGTATGCACGTTGTGCACGAATTTTTTCCACTGTACCGCGGATGTCTACAGTGCCAGTATCCTCTAATCGAGATATGCATATGTCCAATGTGCAAAACGTTCCTGGAATTTTTATCACAAACCAAGAGGCAAATTAATATATATTTGAACAGTTATCTATATCAACATACTGATTCATCAAGAAAGATCGAATGTTTTTCACTTACCGGTTCTTCCAATTCCAGCGCTACAGTGCACAACAATTGGTGGACCTCTTGGATGGCCTGCCCAAGTGTCACCCCGGCTTGTCAGTAGTTTGGTCTGTTGTTGTCTGACAAGGGTGAGGAATTGCAAAAGAGCTTTGGCAGACTGTGGAACACCGTAGTCGGGCCAACCAGTATATAACATATGACAAACTTCTCGAGTCTCTTCAGTCTATGACAGAGAAAGGAGTGTAAGAAAAAATGAAAAAAAAAGTTTGTTTTTTTGATACCAGCTCTCATGAGAATGACAATTGAAAAAGTTTCTTGCTCCACTCACCTTGTTATTGGTGAGCAGCAACATAGATACTGTATAATCTGGATTAACATCAATCTCGAGTGTGGTTACTGTAAAATTGCCGGCTGATACTTCATCACCTGGTTTCGGACCCCAATATTGCGCACATTTCGTACGTCCTCGTTCAACAACTCTGTAATCCATATACACTCAATTGCTGAACAAAGTTATAATTATGATCTCAGATTAGAATTCCATTTATCAGTCAGAAGTTTACCGTGTGGTCATAACTACGACGAGGGTTTGTTGTTCCCATACCATTCTCCAAAAATCACCGCAAGTTTTTGGTAATGGTCCTTGTGTACTGATAAAAGCATTTTTCTGTTTGTAACCATCGACAAAATTTGCATTTATATAATCAGATGTTGCATCACCATCAATTTGTGATAAACAAACACGTGAATGATCGTAACATAATACATCTGTGTAACGATTTTTCGGTTGATTCGGTGGTAACTTGGCATTACTGAACGAACCATCAGGTGGTCGTTGTCTTATCTCAGTATATTCGGCTACAAGTTCAGCGCGTCCACGTGAATGTATCGTTTCAATGAGCTGTTCCATTGTAACTGCTTGAATGCCAAGATCACCGTGCAGACTGTCATCGTCACTGAATCCAGAACTCGCAGAAGATGGTGGTTGTACGGGTGACGGTGCTTCGTCACTTGCAATCCAAGTATCGCCATTCGTTATCTCAATATCGCCAATTGTTACACCACCGTTCTTTATTTTATGTTTTTCACTAGTTGGACTTGTTGGACTACTTATATTTCTTTCATTTGTGGTAGGATGAAGACTTGACGATTTAGATGTGGGCGAGAGAGGACTACCCACACGAGGGGTAACCTATTAAGCAACGGAATATAATGATCAATCATGATACTGAGATAAATATAAGAAGCACAAATGGGTAAGTAAGTATAAAAGATGATTGAATGGATGAAATGATTTATACTTTTGCGATCGAACTCACCTCGCAAAGTTCACCCTCGCTGCGATTCGTCATGGACTTGAGGCAATGTAACAACCAGGCCTCATGCTGAATCTCCAAAGTACCGCCTAAACGTCTTGGCAAAGAATCACGCGGTATGTGGAGTGTTAATTGTGGAATTGATACAGTGAATACACGATCCCGGAGCTTTTCCCTCACGAACAATCGTAGAATCTTGAATGGCGCTTTAAACCACAGTGGTGCAGTTACGATGAGTACTTTTTTTAATTTAGCTGGATAACCTCCCTGCAAAATCAATTATGCCTTCATCAATTTCGAATTCCCATGCAATCATAACATTGCGATATTTATTAAACATTGTTTGAATCACGCGGTATTTATATACCAATTGAGAAACTCATTCTATTATTGATAATCCACCGGCATTAAACTTGGATTCATTCCAATGACCCAGAACTCGGGAAACCCGCAGCGAACTCATTTCTCATATTTTTCTATTTTCTTGTAGGGGATGATTTTTTTTACATGCAGAAACTAAGTTTCATATTGATATACTTCAGAAATTGAAATGTTATGTGTACAAATACAATTTTTCAATCCTTGATATGATTTGATTAAATTCAACGCTGCTGATGAATTTTGTCATTACTCATTAATTTTATCGCACGACAGTGGTTGTGCGAAATCCAATCTGTCAAACGGACAGAAAATGGTGAATATCTCAATTACCATTCATGTATGTATATATTCATATATATCAGTGTCAATAACAACACATCGAAAATACACAATTTAAACGAAAACAGAGAAGAAGTGAGCATCAACCCACCGCCAAAGTAACGCTTCAATTATGTCTCAATGTTTTGTCCACCATAAATTCTTTTTATCTGCCAATTGCATTGGAATATTCATAACTTAATACACATTTGGTACCAAATTAAAATCACAACCCGGTGCCGGAGTAGAGTAACTTCGCTTCGTCAATCGATAGTACACGATTAGTATCCGTATTCCCTCGGTATGCGGCTCGCGATAGACATCAAAGAAAGGGGGAAACAGCTGGACTAACGCTTGCTGCTGTATATCCCTCAAAGTAATTTCAATATTAAGAATCACCAGTATTTCGAAATTAATTTTTGTCTTTCAATTGTTTCCATTACTCTAGAAACTGAGGATAGAAAACCCGGAAAAGTGGAACGGAAACGAAAAAGAGAGGAAAAAAAATAATGAAAGAAGTTCTCTATATATGTGAAATACCTCGAAGGAAAAAAGGGAAGGGAAGATGGATTCGTTAAAACCCGAACAATGTTCGTGCAAAGACGAAGCAACGACTACTGACCAAAGAGCGTTGTGTGACGTCCACGAGTGCGAGCATGCGCATTTCGGGACACATTTCGTCTCTATATTTTTTTTGTTCCTCTTTTCAACACTTTGGGGGTTGCAAAACCCCGCCTCGTCATAGAGCCGCCATCGCATCTCCCGCTCTTTGTTGACGCAGCCACCTTTTCTTATACGTGAGAGGGAGAACATGAACGAAGTATATCGTGCGAACACCGATGGAATTGAAGGGTGAGAGAATAATTCACATTGAAACACGTACTGGGGTGAATATGTGACTGTGTGGAGTGTGTTATCTATATTAGTGTCCTTTTTCAATACCAGGTGCTTTTGTGCGTTGACTATGCCAATGGATTTTCCTCTCGGTAACCAATTATTGGCGCGTCCTAGAATATATTGCGCAAGAGCGTCAAATATGCTATAAAAAAAAGGTCATCGTTTATCATCAGGATCATATGATCATACTTGAAAGAAAATCGACACGTTGTTCACCCTCGTTTTCCATTCTCTTCCTAATAATTCTCTTATTTTCCCTGCTTCCGATCATATTACAGGAAAATTCGAGACTGCAATAAAGTCATCCGACACTTCAAGAGCCCAGACTAGATAATTTCTACATTAACATCGGAGAATGTTGTGCCTATATTTGAATCGTAGTCAAATGCGCAATAGATGCGAACAATAATGGATGCAAGCTACTCTCGACTATGACAGCAGCGAACAATCACCCATTTTGATTTTTCCAACGCCTGTCGATTCGCATATAAGAAAAAATGTTTAAAAATGTATCGTGTTTGCCATATTCGAGACACAGAAGGTAAGTTATAGAGAAAAAAAAAGTTGGAATGTAGAACAAGAAAAGTAGAGACAAAAGGTTACATTCGGAACACGTGAGAACTCTTCGTTGGAAAACTCTGATTTAGTGTGGGAAAAAAGATAGAATGGAGAAAGATAAACGAAAAATTACCTTCAACAGCGTGAGAATTTTTTGCGACAAGTCGTAATCAAAATTTTGGTATTTGCTGTCGGACATGTCATAGATGAAGACTAGTCCGTGTCTCTGTGTTTCAGCACTTTCCAACGCGGCATCAAGTTGATAAACAACACCCTGTAAAACGAATACATGTCATATAAGTTGTATTGGAAGAAGTGATAATCGTATTTATTTATTTTCTTTCCCAATGTCTTGCTATTACGAGCATTGTTACTAGCACATATGCGCATATAGCAGTATATTGTTTCATCAATATCCGGAAGAAAACGTAAAAATTTATTATAGGAAAAAAATGGACAATTATCGTATTATAATTTTCCCAACTCCATAGCTTAATAGATTAATTGTCTCATTGAAAGCTTAATTTCACTCACCTGTAAGGTCGTTTGATGTGATGTGTATTGTGGTAAATGTAAGTGTGCTGTAAAAATAGCTATTGCTGCACCTGTAGCGTCTCTCGAGGGCTATTAAAACATAAGAAAAATAAAATAAAATGAATGTAATGAAATTAGTCATCCGTATTATTGTGATATAAAAATAGTTGATGATGCAATCAACATCATTTTTTTTTTCTCTCTACTCATTCGCAATTGAATCTGGTGTCTACTTACCAGCACAGTAAATTTGCTAGTACGTAGTTCAGATAAAAGCGGCTCTTTGGTAGGATGTAATGTTGCCAAGCCTTCACGACGTCTCGTTGCTTCGTGCTGTTCATACAATGCCAAAGCTCTCAATACTTCGAATTTACGTGCGGCCAAAAATTTAACCGCCGTACTCCACGATACAGGACTTGCGCGTTTACCCGCGCGACACTTATTCACCGCTTCTATGAACTCCTTTGTTGCCTGGTGGAAAAAATGATTTTTTCAGTGAAGTATAATAGAAAAATAGAAAAAATGCAAAACGAGCAAAGTGGCAATGTCGTTTCCTTTTTTATAACAACTTATTGAATCTATTTTTTTCTTGTTTCATAGAAATTATGGACGAGTAATGATACTAGTAAAAGTGTTTAATAGTAAGAACAGCATTTAGAGTGGAACGGACTACTTTAGTCACGCTGGATAGACTGCGAAGAAGCACGCAAAAGTACGTGTGTATATATCTGTGACAAAAGTGCATATATACGTATTTCATATACACATATGCAGAGCTAATAATTACGTGCATATACACACACACGCACAAGCAATCAGTCGGTCGGGCTTTAAACAGTTTAAACGCCGGTAATCCGGTCTTGACGCGCTACAGTTCTATGACCGGTTCGTTCTGTCGTGCACCCGATTTTACATACATAACATATATATATACATATATAAATATCGCGACCAAAATGTCAATTTGAATTCATTGCCATGCATTGCTTCATCTCTTTCGTCGCACGTGTGGTGTACACACAACGAAGTATTCATTGGCCATCCCACAAGTTCGAACCAATAAATTCCAATGAGTTATTTATTTATTCATACATTATTTTTTTCTATTCCAATTAATTTTCTATTTTTCTCGGATGATGTCAACTAAGGGATACGGCAATTGCGGAAACGATGTCCTCACATATCGGTGCAATAATTTGTTCGTGGTCGTTCAGATTTTCCGAGATGTTTGATATTTGTCTTTCGAGCCATATTATTCATTCTTCTTCCTTCCACCATAGATACATGCTTAGGATACCAACATTACTTCCGCTGACTCTGAGAGCCTCTCCCGCTCATTCCGCCGTTATTTCCGGTACCCCACCCGCAATGGCATTGCCCAGCAAATGCGAAGAAAATTGTTGGTGGATAACAAGAATTTCTGGGTCGCAGAACAATGATTTAAGAAGAAAAAAAGAAAAAAAGAATGCGCATAGAATTCAGAATTAAAATGGTTTTCAATGAATTTTCTTTTTCCTTACATACCATGTAATATCTATACTCATCAATATCACGTGATATTTTCATTCCCAAGATCTGAAATTGATAATTTCCCATACATAGCGATGACATAGGGAATCCTTAGAATTGTATTACTCATAAAGAATGAAAAAAACAATAAGATAAAAAAAAAGGAGACATGGCGCGAAACGAAGCCAGGGTGACTATTAGAGAAATGTCTTTCATTCGATCATATAATTTAATTACTCATGGTTCATTGTTAACATGTACACATCTGACGCTTGGCAACAATGATTCGTGAAGAGAATTAATCAATATTATGGTTGAACACATGAGCACAGCATCTCAGAGCATGCAAGAACAAACATCTGCATATGATGTCTATCCGAGATAAGCTACATGTATTTGTTTCTGGTGTTTATAAATTTTTCGCATGTAATACTTTCAATCACCTTGTGAGTAGTCAAACCTTCCACATACCAATCGATTAATCATCGGTTTTATTATATCGAGGCATATATGATGGACACATTTTCTCAATTTCATTGATGGAAAACAGTGATTTAACAGTGACTTACTTGCTCCTGTTCGACGGTCAATGCGGCCGCCATCTTCCGTGAGGGATTAACACACATGCATACACAGAACTTAAAAACATATACACTCACGCATATGTAATATATATATATATATATAGAAGCTCAAGCAAAACGAATCTACAAAACAATTATAGTTTATAAGTTAATATTTATTTATTGTCGGAACGTTATCATTGCAATTGTCAATGGAAGCCACTCGTGGACAATTATTTTTTTTTAGATCAAGACAAAAATTAACAAAAATACAAAAGAAACACTGATGGAAAGTCAGTTTGGCTTCATACCGCGTCTACCACGTTGTCACTTCATGTGACAGCAACACACTCGTATTTTGCAGACTATCCAAGTATCGTCGAGCACGAACTATGGTTATTGTTTTATGTAGACAAGAGAAGCCACACATTCGATCAACATCTATACTATTAGCCATTTCTATATTATCCCATCACTGACGTGTTGATAAGCTTGTGTTCTCTATTTTCTGTAGTCGGTGAAGATTGCTGTAAGTTTCTGCATCGAATTCGAATCGGGATATAAAAACTTTTATATAATTAGCAGGTGAAAAATTAATTCCACTTATTTGGAAATTATTTGGGAATATGGTTTTTTAAGTTGGGAATTAATAGTTATTGATACTTATATGAGCTTCTATAGGAGAGTATTCTTTTGTTTATGTTCTCTCAATTCATCTTAGCAGAATCCCCAGTCGGTACGTTATCGGCGAATTCTTGCAATTGTTTCGACCAAATGCCAATGAAGGGGGCGTCACAGCATATGACTCCTAAAAAATTCATTGATATGCTCATGTATATTTGTATTCTACATGTGCAAAGATTTTTTTATCCGTCATGAAGTCGTCGGCATATTTACCCGGGAGAAGAAACGTGTAGCCAATTTCGCGCGCTGTGCAAAAACAAAAAAAAAGCGTATCGGTCCGTGGGTGTAGTTAGAAAATCTGATGATTCTGGCAGATGAGTACAAATCTGGCAGCAGATTCATTTTTCACGGTGTTTCGTGACGATTTATTGTGATTATGTCGGTGCCATTGGTGGATAAAGATTCCACTAGTAACATAGATGATGAGAAACAGGAAAATGGCGCCGGTAGCGTTGAGGAGAATTGGCTAGAAATAACAGTAAAAAAAAATACAATGACGGCAGAGAGTCAAGATTTTCACCTCGTTGATTTTGAAGAGTCACAGTCAACTCAGATGAGTGTAACCGACGATCAGCAGGCTAAAGCCGACACATCGTCAAGTTTTTCAGGTTCAAAAGTAGGGAATGTTGATGATGAACTGGATGGAGCGCGGGACACCACTATCCCCAAGACTGATCAAGATGGTGGTAAAGGTGTCGAGGATGAGAATATAGTCATGGTCGAGGCAGAAAAAAGTACTAACGCGATGACCATTTCGAGTAGTGCTGATAATGATAATGATGATGATGATATTGTTCATTCGACCCCACCAGATCAACTTTTTTCACCAACTAAACGTCAATTACTGGGTACAACTGGGCCTCATAAAAGAAAAGCTCACGACTCTGATGAGCCATTAGCAAAAGTCTCGCGGTCTGACGAGGATGTCATTCCTGAGACGCAAGATAGTATGGAAACTGAAGAAGAACTGTCTTCGGTGATGGATGACAATGGGAAAACACAAACGCAGAGTGAGAGTCAGAAAAAAATTGCGGATGCCAATGAAAATACTGTTACTGATACAGACCCAAAGCCAGCTGTCAATGAAGAACTGGAATCATTGCAAGAGTTATCACAACAATTAGAAGAGGTCTTGGATGCACAGGCACAGATTGAGATTGATATGGGCTTGGTGGAAAATACTGGGGAGCCATTTGAGAAAGAAAAATCTCCGAGAACTGATGATATCACGTCTTCGAGTGCTAATGGTAAAGCGAAATCGAGAATGAGTATCGAAGTAATATATGAAAAATCATTGGCACCACCACCAAAGCCCAAGGAACTTGTAGAAATCGATGAAGATGGTGAAAAAATTGTATTGGATTCGTCACATGAAGATCATACACTCAATGATTCTGATGTGAATTTAGGAAAAAAAAGTGTTGATATTCAACATGTTACCCTAGATTCAAAAGAAACAATCGAAAAAATTGATAATAAATTGACGAATGGGAATAAACATGCGAAATCAAAATCTGATAGTGATAATACACAATGTGTGTCTTCGAAATCAACAGCTGATTCGGTACAATCTTCAGATTCCCGTACAGCTACTCTCGTAATGAATCAAAAGATACCAGAGCTATTGAATTTGATGAGCGACAGCGAGGAAGATTCATTTATGAGTGATGAGAAGGTAAAAATAAAAACCATTCCAATAGAAAAAGAATTCACCATTGTTGTCAGAGTCAAATGCATTCTCCATGTTGACGAAGTATCAAAAGAAATCACTAGTAAAGAAGTGGCCTTTGCGTCATGCGAGAGTGCCGGTGATCTTCACTCATCGCGAAGAAGAACCAGCAGTGCATTAGGTCTAGCCGATATCTCAGGTGGGAAAGAGTCTGTTTCACCAAGCTCCGTGACGAGCAATCCACGTCCGTACCCATTGAATCCACGCTTCTCGATAGTGTCAACGACAAGCTCATCAAGTTCTTCATCATCAGGCTCATTCAAACTGCCACTAAAAGACACAGTGCACTTTCCTTTGCCACGTGGCGTGCCTAAACACGCAAAAAAGGCACCGGAAACCATCTCGTATGACAAAGACTGGAAAAATGTAAATTGTCTGACGGCAAGTTTGTTGAATGTCTTAAATTCTGAGTTAATGACCGTCGATTTACATAATGGCACTGTCGAAACAACAAACAATACTTCGGAACATTTTAGATCATCAACACCCGAAATGCCAAAAGAAAATTCCCCAACTTTAAAAACCGATAACAAAAAGAGTCCGACAAAACGAACGAGAAGTCAAAATATCCGCAATCCGAGTCCGAACGGTTTAACAAAACAATCACAGCATTCACCGCGAGTAGCTCCGAAGATACGGGAAGTAGCTGAAGACAAACCAAATAATGATAGCACAAATGAATCACTGATATCAGCCGCATCGACGCCATCGCGCCAAAGTGCGAGGTCGCTGAGCATCTTACGGAATCAAACGTCAGTTTATGATCCAAGTGATGCACTTATCGGCAAACAATGCTTTGCCAAATGGGGTGACAATAATTATTATCCGGGAATAGTATCGAGTAAATCTAAAACCAAATTTCGAATCAACTTTCTTGATGGTCTAAGTAAATTACTCATGGAAGATTTTGTTGTTGTAATGCCAGAAAAATTACCAATCGGATTGTCTATTTACGCTGCAGTGAAAGACGACCCATATGGATCATGTGGTATTATAACTGATGTTGACGAAAGTACCGGTGGGACTTTCTACGTTGTCGAGACAGACGAGGGTGAAAAATTAAAAGTTGGTATTTCCGAAATATTCTTGACAACTGACCAGGTAGCCATTCTGAAAGAGACGATAAATGAAGATATTACAAATTCATCATCAACGCCACATCTTGGGAAAATTACTTTAGACAATATTGTTGAGGGAAATCGACGCACTAAATCTCCCGCTATTTCTACACCTAAGTCGACGCGGGGGAAATCACGAGTAAATACGGAGAAGAAAACAACGGATGCAAGACCTTCGGTGTCAGGAATACCATCAAAAATAAATTTCGAACAAAATCTGGATTCGGATGTGAAAACAAGCGATTCTAATGCCTCTGGCGCTGAGGACGACGGGTTAGGTGCGATTCAAGAAGAAATTATTGGGACGTCCAGTGAATATACAACCAAAGGTCCACAGAATCGACTAAAAGGCAAAGCGAGAAGCAAGAAAAAAATTGACGATGAAGAAACGATTGCGTTATTGGGACCAATTCCAGAAGAAGGCTCAACACTTTTTAAAGGAATGAATTTCATTCTGACTTGTGCATCTTTGGAGTCACTTGATAAATATAAAATGGAAAATAAATTTGATTCAAATTCTGAATCTGGGACCGATTTTGAACAGGAATGGAATAGCACACCGTTCGTGCGTGACCGATTGGCAGCACAAATTATTGCGGGTGGTGGTAGAGTTTATGAGAAATTCGAGGATATCCCGGAATTCGAATATAAGATAACTAAACTCATCACAAATGTTCCAAACATCACAGCAAAGAGTCTCCAATGTTTATCAGTTGGAATACCTTCGTGGAATCACAAATGGGTGATAAGATCCTGCATAGATGTAAGTTATCTTGAATTATTTTAGATATTTTAGATGTCTTCGTCAATGAATAGAATTATCTAATTGGACATGATTACTTTTTAGAACAAAGTAGTGAATTTGAATCACGAAAAATTGCCAGCGGGTTGGAGCTTGGATCGAAAGTCGTATGTGGAAATGTCCGATCGACCTAGTGCGAAGCCATTTAATCACATAATTATTGCGGTGCCAAAGATCGCCGGTGTTGAAGATTCCACCACATTTTGGAGACAAATAGTCGAGAATGCTGGCGGTACTGTACGTTTAATCGACGACCCTTCAGATAATTTCGTTGAGGCGACAGCAGTACTTACAAATCGTCAATGTCCGAGTTGGATTGAGCAACGAGCGCAAACTGAAAATATTCCTTTGGTATCAACAACATGGATAGTCCAATGCCTTATTGCAGGTGTCATTGTATCACATGAATCACAAGTAGCTTATTTTCATCGCTATTTGAAGTAAAAAAAAGGAATTTATTATATTATTGTTGAATTTTTGATTATATTGAGCATATATAATTTTGTAATGACAGATGCGACCGTGTCTATTCTTGTTCCACCACAGATGGTTATGTTTATTTATTTTTTCTTGGTTCTGTCATTGTTTCAATCAAATCAATTGCACTTTATGTACATTTCAATGTCGAACTCTGCCAAGGAGTTGATCAATTCTGTCTATTCATAAGAAAATGTCACATGTGTCTTAACGGCAATGAGACTGGCTGGGGTAAGTAAATATTTGTGGAGGATATATTAAAAACAAAGAAAGAACAAAGATGCGCAATTCTGTATCGCATTGAACTGTCACGTCACTCCTAGAGCTCAAATAAAAAGAAATATCGCTTCGCCCGGATGAAAAAGTTCAATGACTGTGCGTAATTGGGATACGTTATTTGTATCCAAATCATATATGTATGTATACTGGTATCAATTTTTCATTGCATAAACCGTAGTTGTTATGTAAATGTTTCTTGATAAAACGATAAATACATATATTGAGATATTTTGGCAAGTTTTGTATCAATTCAATAATGTTCCTTTTATTTTTTTAATTTATATCATTGTGTTCGACACAGTAGTACAATATGAATGGATCAGTCCCCAATTTTTTCCTATTAAAATTAATTATATTATATATTTCTGCGTTTATGGATTGTACCAATCAAGAAACAAAAGTGAAAACGACATGACTAATAAGAAGAATAAGATCCAGACTCGCAATCCCGCGTTTCTTTGAATGGCTTGGCGAATCTGTTCGTTTGCTTCCTTGACATTTTCCGTTGATCCTATTACAGTGGTCATCAATTTATCCAGGTCATGATCCTGAGTCAATACTTTCTCGGTGAATATCTGTTGTAGTTCACTTATGTGAACGACCTTGCTTTCAATCTGTTTCACCTCTTCAGTGATTGTATTCAGCTCATTAAACAATTGATCATTTTCTGATTCAAACATTTGAATGTCCTCAGCTGATAATTCTTCTTCGTATGCGATAGGATTCACATCGCCATTCATTTCCTGCACTTTCATAGGACTTGAATTTGTAGATGTCGACGATGCTTCTCTTTTATCAATAGTTGAGTCATCGTGGATATTCAATCTCGATTTTTCTGAATGACTCACCGATGCCTGTGACTTCACACTCGATTCTAACTTGGCTAATTTTTTGAGCTCCATCGTTTTCTTCACCCGAATTGCTTTCTGCTCTGAATAAATTTTGCAAACATCTCTCAAATATTGTTCTATTAAATGCAACATAATTTCACGATGCTCCTGATTTTGTCGTGATATTTCAGAGTCTGCAATTTCTCGCTTCAACTCTTTGATTAATTGTGAACATGTGGAGATAATATCTTGAGCGCCCTTATCAATTTCATCGCGCTCGGCATTTGTCATTCGCTCTTTGCCAACTAGAAGACCAACGAAATTAAGATAAGCAGGTCGATTCTCCAATAAAAATTCCTTCAGTTTCGATATTTGTGTGATGACTGTTAGAGATTTTTTGCGAAATGCTGATTGCAATCGTTTTTTTTGTGGAACTTTCAATATATCCTCATTCAAGGCTTTCTTTCTAAGGCTAACAGTCTTAACGCTTGCGCGAAATAATATGCTCACATCCATCATGCATTAATTAATTACAAGCTGAAACAAAAATATATACATTTGAATCATGAGATTGCAGATTGCATTCGATAAACAAAATAAAGTATTCAGGATAAATGTAGTAGATCCTACTAGATTCGTAGGGCAACGGTAGAATTTTTCAACCCATACCCTGCAGGTGATGTTGATAGTATCAATGGAAATAATTTTAATAATGTCTGGATTAAATATAGATAACTCTATTGAGAAATATTGATTGCTCAAGGTTCTTCAATAGTTTCCGTGATATAAAATTTGCAACCAACTCCCGAAATTTAACTAGATACCGTTCGAAACTAATCCGTATGGTGAAAATATGCATAATTCTCCAATTCATTTTTCCACAATTTGAGTCACCAATTAGTCCATATTCGAAACTAAACTACCCGCCAAATTGACATCTCGGCTAATTGGTCTTGTTCTCAATGCTACTCAGCCACAAGGAAATCTGTTTGAATACAAATCCATACTCAAATAAGAAATTTATGCATGATTTTCAATACATTTCAACTTATCACGCACAGTGTGAATTCCCAAAGTGTGAATTTACTATCAATTTGTAGGTTATGTTATGCACAATAATTCATAAAATAATCACCCAACTATTCATACCGTTGTCAATTAACCAAACAAATCATATACAACATTTGCTTTCCGAAAAAAGTCTACTGTATAACATCCATAAGTGCATCGGCTTTATTTCAATATGTAAATAAATAAAATTGTGCATTGATTATTTGAAGGAAGTGTTTTGCACATCACAGCCAACTTTCCAATATCGCCACTACGTAGTACTATCTGGCGCTGTGATCGCCACTCCGCCATTTTCTCTCCCTCTTTTTCTCTTTTTCATCGAGAAGTTACTCGACAAGAGGGAACAAATAATTTCTCTCTCGCTCTTCCGAAATCCCCCTCTTTCACTCATCTAGCACCAGCCTCTGACATTTGATATATATTCTTTTGTCGTTGTAAAACGGCCAACAATTGCCGCAATTTTATTTTTCACGATAACATAATACGATTATGCATCGGTAACTTGATCTAACACATAAAGTTAGTGCTAAATTTTGGGGAGATCAATTTTTTTCCAAATAAGGTAAGTGGACGCGTTGATAAAATGCCCTGAGATGGCCCACTAGACACAGGCATTTAGAATCAAATCACTACACCTGCAGGCGTGTCACCCGGCTCTTTAGGTTAGGAATCTATCTCAGGAAGGATAGCATTCCGAGCATGTTTATCAAAATTGTGAACTAATTTAATTTTCTTTTTCAGCAGTCGTGCAACAAGGAATTCCAAAATGATTAAGTCTGATGAAGATGGCCTGAGAAGTTACAAGCAGACTGTGTAAGGAAATTACTTATTACTGGACTAATAAATACCACATATATATACATGTATCGATGACTCGAACTGATGTTAGCACACAGAAATAACACAAGTAATGTGATATCACACGCAATGATTCCATTCAAATTGCTTATAGTCCATGATATTACAAATAATAAATAGAGAAAAATCGCTACACAATATTATGAAATAGAGAGATGGTTGTGAGGGTAAAAAAGATGAAAGAAAAGGAGGGACGAAGCGTCAAAACAGCAGTGGTAGTATGTGATCGGCTTCAATACTTTAGTAATTACTATTTTTAGTCCAATTGTTGCTTTGCGTATCGTTGTAGTAGTGACAAATTCAGAATATATTGAAAGCGAGTGAGAATAATTTCATTTTCGATGACGTTAATATGATATTAGTGTTCTCAATATCATTGCCTGTGATATTCTCAAATATTTCGTTGTGGGAGCAGATAGTTAGGAAATTCTGCAGGATGGACGAATTATTGATTTCCTTTTTTGTTTTTTCAAATACAGCGAGTTTAGCGGGCGCGAAGATCATCAATCAGTGGATCTCTATAGCACAGATGTAACAGTAATACCATCACCAGGCGGACAAGACCATGGAAGTTCAAAGGTAAAACTGAAGAACATTGTGGATTTCACATGGGAACCGCATTTTTATACTGGTCAACTGTTAGCAGTACATATGTCTGGAAAATATTTGGCTTATGGAATAAAAGCAGGGAATGGCGGTGGAGTTGTTCGAGTAGTTTACAAAGATTCTGAACAGAGAGCTCTGCTGCGTGGAATGCATGGAGCAATTCAAGATTTAGCATTTGCACATGTATCGAATGCAATCCTTGCCTGCATTGATTTCACAGGTAGTTTTTTTGTTCACACAATAGTATCAACAGCAACGCAATTGGTATGCAACCTTTTATTGCTTGTCAATTCTGAGGATACATCACCAACAAGTCATCGTGTAATCTGGTGCCCATATATACCAGATGAGGATTCCACTGAAAGTGAAGATGTATCGAAACTTTTAATGGTCACACGAGGCCCTACCGCTGAGGTTTGGTGCGTTGATAATGTTTATGCTCAATTTGGACCAGGTCCATTACAATTGAATGACCCAAATGTTCGAGAATGTGGTGGGTTTGCTGAAATTTGTCAACATGGCGCAACAATAGTTGAGGCTATTTTAAGCCCTGATGGTACGGCTATTGCCACAGCTAGTTTGGATGGTGAAGTTAAATTCTTCCAAATAAATATACATGGCAGTGTACTGCAACAGCCGTGCTGTCTTCATAAATGGAAACCACACGATGGTAGGCCCGTGTCATCCTTATTTTTCCTCGATGATCACAAAAATTATCATCCTGATGCACAATTTTGGCGTTTTGCTGTAACTGGTTGTGATAATAATACTGAATTGAAAGTTTGGTCATGTGAAAAATGGAAATGCCTACAAACAATCAAATTCCAACCGTCACCATCAAGTGGCAAAACACCAGTATTGAAAGCTGGACTCGACTTGTCAGCCGGTTTCCTATTACTATCCGATATTTGCAACAAGGGCCTTTACATTCTCAGTTTAGCTAAAGATATAAATGATGGCGTTGCGTGTGTTTCAACAATATCTGAATTTTCTTTGCCCTATCCAATCTTGAGTTTCGGCATTGTGGATGCAGGCATAAGGAAAGTACGACCAACTGGCGAATCACTCGAAGATCTTTGTCCTATTGATGATGAAAGCGATGATCAATTAGTTATTCGTATGTACCTAGTGCAACCAAAGTCTCTACAAGAATGCCACATCGCTTTTCAACCAGCGCGACAGATTGCAAGTAGCTGTATGATGGATACACTTACCCATGACTCCTTAGATTATGCCGAAGATCTGCAACATATTCGCCACGAACAGAATGGAATAGTCCAAGAAAATGGCGAGGAAACAGTCACATCGACAATCGAATCAGCAACAAATCACAACGCCAGTCTTAATCTCATGACGCCCGATGCATTCAGTTCACCAGCAAAAAAAGAGAATAATATATCGAGTTCGACCAGTCCAGAATTAGGAAATGTTCTGTCGGCTAGCCCATCATTAGCTCAGGCTGTTCAAGCATTGAATGCTTCAGACCCACCTCTGGCAACGAGTGAGATGGATCAAGCACCTCCTAGTGGTGGTAGCAGTCCATCACGGGAAGTACGAGAAATTTTATCATTAGCCGAACCTGAGGAAGATGAAGAAGATGAAGATTTGAAAACAATCGACTTGGGGGAGAAGAATGAAGAAAATTGGTCGAATATCCCCTTGGTTCTTCTAAAAGAAGTTCATCCTGAGTCTGAAGAGCTTCCAGAAGATGACCGGCGGCCGAAAGATGACGAGTCAAAGTCACGTGACACGTGGATGCCCTCTGAGACAGTTGTAGCGTTATTAACAAACAAATTAGATGGGATTTTGCAGACTATTCAAGATCATCGGCAGGAATTGAGGGAATTGCGCTCGGAGGTATCACGCTTACGCCAAGAAACACCTATATCGTCGCGAGTTGAAAGCGCATTGGCCCGAGCTTCTCAACAACAGTTGCAAACGATAGAGCAGGGTATGTATAATCGCTTGGCCCGTCAGAGTGAATTTCTTACAACGGTAGAAGCCGCGGTTAAGGAAAATATTCAATCAACTTTGCCACGTATAGTTAATGAAGCTGTTGAACCATTGAAATCACAAATGAAAACTGATGTCAAGCGAACAGACGATCTTTTAAGAGAGAATTTAACACAATTGATTGGCGGTCCGCATATGAGAGATATAATGACGTTAGCAGTGGTAAATGCGGCCAAACCGGCGCTCGATACAGCTTTCAAAGAGGCATTCGCTAAAGATTTGTTACCAGGCATTGAAAAAGCGTGTGAAACAATGTTCAGACAGATACAAGAAACGTTCGTGCGAGGTACGAGGGAATATCTTGGACAAATAGACAATTATGTTGAAAAGTCATGTCAAAACAGAAATGAACTTCAAAGTGAAGCACTTTCGCGTCTTGTGCGCGACGAATTACACATTGAAATGACAAAGGGGGTGGGAATAATGCAAGAAGGTGTGTTGCGTACAGTGCGAGACTCGATAAGAGATAATATGGGACAACATTTAAATGATATTCAGGCACGATCGAGAGCAACAACGCCAGGGATTGCAATGCCAAATCCGGCAGATGCGCATGCGAGAGTTATGTCATTGCTTCAACGTGGACAGTTAAATGCAGCATTCCAACAGGCTCTGAGTGCTAGCGATCTGGGATTAGTTGTGCTGGTTTGCGATAAAACGGAACCGAATAAAGTTTTTGCTGCCAATATGGGTCCAGGTCAAGCGCCACGATGCATACTTCAGCAGCCTGTAATACTATCGTTGGTTCAACAACTTTCTGCTGATCTGGGACACCATACTGAATTGAAACATAAATGGTTGGAAGAGGCAATATTGAACTTGGATCCAGCTGATCCAGTGACACGAGAACATATGGGTGCCGTACTAATGACATTGCAAGCACAACTTGCTGCTTTCATCAATGCAAATCCATTAAACCGTTCGACGAAGCGCATGAAGATGCTGTCAATGGCAGCGCGTGCTCTACTTCATCAACATCCCTAAATCCCAATCGCATTGTCACAAATGTTCAAAGACTGGCTAAACCGAACTGCGTTTTTCTTATTTGGCCTTCTGAGAGTTGATAGAAGAGAATAAAGAGAAAAAGATCCATCATCGCCAGGCTCATTCTCATGTTTAAGTTATAAATAAAATGTGGTCGTTATACATATATATATATTTTTTATGAATATGTGACAATGACGCGTGCTTGGACCACTCGTGCTAGTCCCTCAAGAAACAGAATGAATATTGAGAGAAGAATTATCAAGAGTGACTGGAAATGGTGATAGGGTTGAACAGAAGGAGTTGTGAAAATTTGGGCAGCGTCATCTTTTACTCACGTAATGATAGAATTTTTAGTTTGTATAGGATTTTTTAAGAATCTACAAGAATTCCATGCATTTTTTTTTCTTTCGGTTTTACTCAATGAGACTTTTCGTAATATTGGGTATTACTTCTTGTAATATTTTGTCCGCAGCTTGTAAAAACAAATGATAGTAGTTTATTGGAATAGGTATTCCGAATGTTATCAATAACATTAAACTCTTCTCTTCTATGCTAGGACAATTTCGTTTAACGGATGTTGAAGCACATTTCCACGATGCCGTATGCTGGGCTTTTCATTAATCTAATTTTTTTCGTTACTTGCACACCAAAATTGTCTAATCATGATTTCATTCTTTTTTGGTTATTACATATGGTAAAGAATCCTGCCCAGTTAACTTGATGTTACATTGTCGTATCCGTTCGTACGAAAATGAGCTGCGATTAGTGTTTCTTCCACCGTACTCATCATTTTGAAATCGATTCTGTTTTTCTTTTTTTCATTAACGGTAAAAGAATACCACTGTGTCACAATAGAAGAAGTGAATTAAACTCAAACATAATGTCGTTTTCTTTTTATTAATTAGATGGTAAAAATATCAACAGAGATAATGTATTATTATGTATCATAAATAATAATAATCAGATTTCTTACAATTTCACAGTTTTCGGTATTGATTATTTTTTTTTACAATTCCTTCTATTCATGAGGTTTTCAGTGCTTCCTTTATATGTGCTGGAATCTTGACACGTTTCCGTTTCCGTACTTTATTCGAATTTGTCGATGTTTGATTAATCGCTGGTTTTTTCTGCTTCTTTTTACAACTTAATGGATTTGGACCACCTTTCTTCCGTCGTTTCTGTGGTACCCTTTTCTCCTCGGTCTCTAAACCAGACTTTTCTTTAAAATTTTTCAGTATTTCCATTTGAATTGGAGTCATGCCAATTTTTTTCATGAGTTCATGCGCTTTATTTTTGCTCGATATCGATGGAGGTTCAAGCGTTGGCGCGTGACCATGTAAATACATCAGTGGAACACCTGGTATCATTCTCATCTTATTTTGTAGCTCCCGATCCTGCGTTGCTATAATATATCTGAAATTATATTAATGCAAAAATATAAAAATCAAATATATTTCAATGTTAGTGAAATCTTACCGGTTTTCGTTTTCTTTGCCGATCATTGACCGTAAACATTTTGAACCAGTCGTCGGATTTTTCCCATGGGAGCATTTATGTACTGCAAATTGTTTGATTATCAACATCGCACCGTGAACTGGCGCTCCAAGTTTTTCAGTCTCAATAATCACACAAGGAGTAGTCAACAATTTCGTTTCTGCTTGGAAATATTTCGCCATTTGGTCTTGGATATTAAATTTATTCTGGAACGTTAACAATTAAATTAGATTTTGTGACAATTCTCATACTGTAACTGTTTCGATTTGGCGAGTCATGCGTAAGACAACAAAAATATATTTCAATTCGAAATCATTTGGTACAGGCAAATTTTTCTTCTGTTTCCAAATAATCCCCGTGAACTGCTAATTAGTAACTAATAACAATAGGCGAATGAAACTGCTCATCACCCATCTTGCGAAAGATATTAATGGAATTTACTCACTTCAAGGGCAGCAAATGCGAATGTTCCATCAATAAGTACTTGATACGGTTGCCGAAATTTATAATTGTTGGCATAAAATGCCAAATTCTTCTGAACCTTCTTATACCTTGCTATTTTCATTTTTACTCTAGAGATTTACATCCACGAAGTGCCAAAGATACATCTGTAAATTCGAGGTTAGGTACGGACGCACGTGTTTGATATGACGACATTATCGACAGATTACCCCGCGACTAGATGTCATTTTCAAAAAGTTTTGATTCACGTTTACATATCCTCAACTTGGTGAAAAAATTCCGAAACTCCATGGAAAAATCGCCTCCATAGTCTTCCCTTTTTTGAATGAATTACAGGCTCTCTTTTAGTCAATTCTTGATAAACACGCTCTAATGATTGTTGATTCACAAAATAATCGGTTATCGCAGGATGTTTTTGTTTTATGCTTTCAAGATTTTCGTACATCTGATATAATGATGTTTGTTCTATAAACTGAAAAAATAATGTGTCCTGAAAACAGAGGAATTTGACAATTTTTGTGAATTGTTTCAGGATGCCTTCAATTCTAAATATAATACGTATTTACCAAATATTTCTCCATGAATCGAACATATGGCATTAACGATGCCATGGATAACTTGATCGCTGCAACTGCGTCTGCGGTCGTTTCGACTGATAGTATTATAGTTATAATACGTTTATCATCGTGTTTAAAAATTAATTTTTCGAACGTTCCTGTACTAATTAATTGTCCATCACGTAAAATTCCGATATTATTGCAGAGAGCTCCTATTTCATCGATGTTGTGTGTTGTGAACAATATCGTTGCACCCATTTTCCGCACTTGGTACAGCGTTTCAGCGAAAGCACTGCGAGCAATAATATCCATACCCGTTGTTGGTTCGTCAAGAAAAATGATAGGAAGGTCACCAATGAGACTTTGGAGAACGCTAATTTTTCGTCTAACACCCCATGAACATTCGTTCAATTTCAAATTTTCAAACTCTAGTAGATCTAGGGAGAAATCGGATTAATATCTATCTTGCGATTACAACGTCGATTGAAGCTTGGAAACGAATGATTACCAAAAACGTCAAGCCAACGATCTACTTCGTCACGGATATTTTTGCGAGGTACGCCGCGTATAGCCGCAAATAGTTGTAAGCTTTGTCGTCCTGTAAGAAAATAAATCAGTCCACCACTTTGTGGACAGTATCCAATAGATCCGTAAAACGTATCATCATTAGACGACATATCAATGCCACGTATGATAGCTTTTCCGCTGTCAGCTCTAATACGTCCCGTGAGTGCTTGGAATATCGTCGTTTTTCCTGCACCGTTCATTCCTATTAATCCATAACACTCGCGTTCATTGATCTGGAAGTAATGCGAATGAAATTGATGAAAGCTGTCTCCAACGATATATATAGTTAAAAATGAGATAATCTTCGTGCTCACTCTAAAATTGACTTCTTGGAGTACTTTTTTCTCTCCGTATGATTTTGATAGTCCTTTGACCAGCACGCCGACATCAGGTGGAAGTGGAATATTATCGTCATAATTTTTAGTCATATTATCGATGGAATTTTTTTCAGTAATGACGTCTTCATCTGTTGGCTTAATTGCTTCTTCTTCGGGTAAAGACAATGATCGCCACTTCCTACAATTCTTTAGTTCAAAAAGGACGAGTATCATGAAGAAGAAGCAAGTCTGAGCAATCATTATCAATATATCATCGGCTATTGCGTGAGCAAACATTAAATCGGCTTCAGATTCTGTCAGAACATCTAATGGCCTGTAACAAAATTCATCGCCACAATTACCTGTAAGTTTATAATCAATTAATTTTATTGCACATTAATTGAGTGTTTCATGCATGGGGACACATTGGACTTACGACAACACGGATCTTCAATGGCAGATGTAGTGTTGCAAACATGCTCTTCCAAACATTCAGCGTTATAAACAGTCATTGCAATAAAATTCCCAATCGCACATGCTAATGTGTATGGCGGAAAAATATGGGAAATAATTTCCAAATTTATTTGTACGGATTCACTCACGTGGTACATAATTAACGGGAACAGTACTTCGGGATTAATTACCAGAACTGAAACAGAAGAATGAATTTATACTATGCAGTCATTCTTATAGTGTCATAGTAATTCGGAAGCAAATTTCTACTTACTGGGGATCAAGTTAATTAAGAAAATGATTGTGTAAACGGTTCCAGGTTGGTGTGACCAAAGTTGAATACAGTATCCCATTAGAATAGCCACAGCACCATAACAAGTAATGATAAAAATTGCTCGCACTACACGTGGGAAAAATACTGATTCAGTATGTGCAAAAAAATACTTAGTATCAAAGGGAAATCGATTGTACCGATATTGATAGTAGATAATTGAATTATGTGACGGTATGCTGTGAATGTTCCGGTTGTGATGATAAAAACGGAAAGAAGATATATAAAAAAATCAATGCAATAAGCGGGAATCCAGAAAATGAGGACGGTTATGCCATTGGTATTAAATTGCAAATGTTTAGCTGAACTTCTCGCTTCTTGTACACCCAACTCCACCATCGGCAATAGTAGGAATAATGTTATTATCACCGCAGAATTTTCCCAATTTCGCACGCTTTTTTGACGAACGATTCGATACTGCCACTATAGATGAAGTTCAAATACTTTAGTCCATACATTTATAATTGTATGGAGTACATGGAATAGTGGAAATCTTTTACTTCGTCAGGGTCTATAATTGGTCGACTCTTCAATTTTATTTCAAGACCCTCTTGATTACTGAGGTATTTTAAAAGAGAATTATGAAATAAATTCAAAGATATAGGTCCACTGTGAATGTACAGAGGAGAATACGTAATTTCCATGCGATCATTCGCTACAATGTCAATAGCCATGAAGTAACGATCACGAAGCTGTGCATGAATAAATTAAATTGGACAAGTATAGCTCAAGGGAATCTACATATCATAATTATTTGATATTTACTTCTATTGCGTGTAGTTCCGGATGGTTAACTATTGACAATGTTGTAACATTTTTTGTTTGGTGAAAGTGATCTTTCCCGAGAGGCGCAGTAGATAATTGCATAGCAGAAAAATAATTTTGACTCTCAGAGTCGTTTGCTACATGGGCAAGGATAAATAAATTCCTCCCATCATATTGCCCCACATTCAATTCGACTTCCCTGTATGAGTACATAATATTTCTTTATCATCATATTTGTTCATAATTAATTTAAACTCAACTCACGGTGAATGGACATTTGAAAATTCAGACGAGCCCGCCACTGTTATAGTAAGAATTAATGTTATGATTGCGAAGATTATCTTGAAACAAAATGAAGAACAAGAAATTCAATTGCGTGGTTAGAGAGATTTGATGGGAAGAAAAGCTGTTGATTAACGTACGGAAAATAGATACGGACTCCACGATGCCTTGGCATGCATTAAGTTTTTACAAAAAATTGCGCCAATCTGTTGACGCCACAGAGCATTACCAGAAAGTCTTTCCCAACCTTTTCTCTCTTGGACTAAATCTCGGCGTCTTTTTTGAATAATCCAATCGTGATTGCCGCCCGGAAATTTGACTCCGCGTTCTTTGTATTGACTGAGAACACCTATCCTGCAAAAGGATATTTATGAACATATAAACGATTATGGTGGAATTTTGCGGATCACAGTGACCCACCGGCGAAATTGGCCTTCAATGCTAGCTATATCCAATGTAACGGAACGAATTTTCAATTCATATTTACAGGCATCCAGAATACTGAGCACTGCTGGAAATTGTGTATTCCTCGACACATTAAACCTCACCGTGGTGCCCATTTTTCCTTGCAAATTAACTGGCATTGGTGAGTACTCTTGAATTAATTTTCTAATTCTGTCAATGTCACATTCCGGGTCTGTTACTATACTCAATTCATAACCAATCCCATAACGTCGATTGATATATGATTTCGATCCATAACATTCGATGCGACTGTTTGCAATTATTGCTATACGGTCTGCTAGTGTATCAGCAGCTTCCAATGTATTAGTTGCCATTATCACTGTTTTTTGTCTTCTTACTGTTGCCAAGATTTCCCATAATTCTTTCCTATGTTGTGGATCGACACCGTAGGTTGGTTCATCCAATATCAAAACTTCAGAAGGACCGATTAATGCCATTGCCAGACACAATCTACGTTTAGCACCGTAAGCGAGCTCATTAATACAAATATTTTTTTGCATTTCCAATTTTAGCAGTTCGAGTAATCGTTTTGCTTCTCTTCGCGCATCCATGAAACCCAGTCCTTTGATCTGTTTGGGATATGGGCAAATGAAGTAAACAGGTTTATGATTGAGGCTCAAAAATCACTTTTTAAGTGCTGCTACAATCAGGTGACGTTTGCAAATTATTATTCACCATTCCAAGTAGATATAGCTGCTCGAAACTGCTTAAGTAATTCAATAAGACATTATCTTGTGGGCAATAACCAATATTTGACTTCAATGGCAATTCTTCTAGCGTATCGGTGTCACTATAATCACGACCCTCTACGTAAACATTCCCATACGTTGCCTGATACATTCCTGCAATTATTTTGCCATGAAATGAAAGGTTTATGATAATGTCAAAGAAATTATACAAATAAATGATTGAGATGAACAATGTACCGGATATTATTTTTAATAGAGTACTTTTGCCCGCTCCATTATGTCCAAGAATTACATTAAACTCATTCGGATAAAAATCAATGGACATGTCTTTCAAAACCTCACGGCGTTCCATGAATCCGAAGTCCATTGTTATTTTCCTCACTCTTACCTTCGGCTAATTTTGAGAATTAAATCAAGGAAATTGAATTTTTCATTATCATACTTTAATAATTTCACCTTAACAAATTTTGGCGGTCTCTCGACGGCTGACCAATTGGTAGTCCCACGAATAGTTACATGAATATCATCGGGGAGCTTAGCTTTTTCTTTACATGGATAGTACCAAGGTTTTCTCGTACCGAATTCACCTGGATGGACACTGTCTAAGTAAACCGCAATGAAATACCATGCTAGGATGTGGAGACTCCACGCGAAAAATATATATCCGAGCGATACTTTTGTCGGCACCAGATCCATATTTCGTCTACGGATCGCACCATATAACAATCGTGAATTTTCATCCATTAAATGCTCTGTTAATTGAACAATGCATATGAGTATTTTTATCAACTTATTCATATCTTCGTTCTATTGATCGTAACTACCAATGTCACTCCTGGACGTGAAAGACTCTAATCCGTAGAGCAATCCACTGTGGGGGAGAAATAGTAATAGAATTTTCACTGGTAATGATGATTCAATCAAAAATTCATCTAACACAGCAGTGCCATGGGCCAACGACATCCAGAGAAGACAACACGTCAGGGCTGCTTTGATAGCTTGAATGAAAAAAGTTTCTTCATGTTTACTAACTCTTAAATTTCACCTCTCCGAGTCATCTTATGTCGAAATTAACTTTCATTACTCAAAACGCGTAATTCTCTTGAAGTTATTTACCAATTCGGAAACATGAGATTGTATGGTGTCACCCAATGAAAATGACACGTTCTGCTAGATATCTTAAAAAAGATTTCTCCAAATTTCATCAGATGAGACTCAAGATTTAATTTGTTTTAATCAATATTTCAGCTAGATTAGAAATTTATACTCACAGTGATTGAAAAATGTTCCAACAGCGAAGATGAAAAAAGCTGACATGATAATGTACATAAGGAAAAATATACAAAGAATTGTATCAGCAACTAAATAAATCGGGTCCAACACTTTTGTGCAAATAATTGCTGCTGGAATGGCGGTAATAATAAGGTAATTGACCCAACCAATATAAATGAAGGTCGGTGTGATTTTCTGTATCTTCATTAATGCCTATAAAGATTATTTTTTTATATGCATTTGCAAAGTTTGTGTTATTATTAAATTTTTTCCTCTCATCCATAACATTAATGTATTCTTACTTTGAAACCGGTTCTCTTTTCGAGGATGGCTTTATGCAAAGCCGCCATTGGTATGAGAAGAAAAGACAGAACAGTCATATAGTATATGAGACTAACATTTGGCCGTACCGCTGACGGCATAATAAATAAGTCAACATGATAGTGAGGGAATTGTCCAATTGCAAACTGCGAATATAACGATCGTCACGTCCAGTGTTCATGGAAAAAAAACAATAAGCTTTGTCTCACTTTTTCTCCAGTAAGTGCGAACTCCTTTGTCTTCCACATTTGAACGAAGGAATACTCAATCGCCGTTTGTATTGCGATGAAGCCATTCTTGATGTAAGGATCTAAGTGAGATAAATACACATTATTTTTATTCTCATAGTAATGAATGTATTAAATCAATGAATAGATATCAGTATACCTGGACCGTGTGGTGTCACCTTACGTTCTTCACTACGAATTACGTAATTTAATACTTCTGGCTTCGATTCTTCAGTCGGCTGCAATGAAATATCTCTTTTAATTACTAATGTCTCCATTGTTTTCAGAACTGTCCTCAACAGGTATTGTATAATGAAAATTACTTCAAAAATTATCCAAATGACATTTTTTAATGATGCGGTCTTATTTTTAGCATAATAATTCCTTGCGAGCTCATCTTCACTCGCTGCAGGTATCACTGTGAACATCATTATATCAATTATGTATGAAAAATAATATATATATATATTTTTTTTAGTGTACTTTTAATTTTTAACATTGAAGATGCTAATGTGATTAGTTCATTGATGAAGACGCTCTCCGGTGCATAATGACATACCATCCCACGAGGAAGACCGATCAAAATATTGGATCTGGTGTAACGATGCTGTGGCTGTAATAAAAAAGAAACATTTATATGCATTAAAATAAAAAATAAAGTGATGTTTATAAAAATCGCAGTTTTTAACCTGAAGATTGAGCGCGAGAGGTTCAAATACGAGACGAATTTGGAAAGAAAATAGGACAGGGATTAATATTTCCAACATTGAAATGATAATACTGCGTTTGCGCATAATTATTGCTTTCCACATAAGAGTTCTCCATTTCATCCACGCATCTATTACCCATGGATTTTCCAAACACCACTTATTGATGGTATCCATTGGATGAATATTTCATAGAGAAGAAACGATCTACGGAACAAATGAAAATGATGTGAAGTCAGCAGATTAATGAGAAGTTCTTGATTCTCCTTCTTTGCATTCATCATTAATGTTTTTGATTTGACAAACGGAAGGGCTATCGTGAACGAATGATGGAAGGGATGGTGAAAAGATTTTCCACGACCACGTGGATGCCTCTGGAGTTGGCGTTGTTACTTGTGAAAATAACTGTGTCAATAATAGTTGCAGGATTTAGACAGTTAGTACCACCACCGAAAAAAAGTCTTGCTGGTGAAACTGTTCTGGTATATGAGTCTTGCAAAAAAGGCTGTACATATTGAAATTATAAATTGTTCTATTGACATTATCATTTTTGACGGTATATAAACGTGAACAAAAAAAGGTGACGGGTGCTGGTCACGGTATTGGACGAGAATTAGCTGTACATCTGGCGATAATGGGCTGTACTGTTGTTTGTTGGGATATCAATAAAGCTGCCAACGAATCAACGAGAAATGAAATCCTCAATAAAAAAGCCGAAGTGAGTGATACACAATTGGTACCATTCGGAATTTTGTGCCAACTCCTTCTATGTATAGATTTTACGACCCTCGCTACTGTTACGTGTATTTATTCGTATCATACAGGTGTATGATTTTGTTGTGGACGTATCGAATAGATTCGAGGTACAACAAACAGCCAAACTAATGAAAAAGTTAGAAGTCCCCGATATAACTATTTTAATAAACAATGCTGCAGTACTCAGGCACAAACCATTTCTCAATCATGAAACTGATGATGTGTATGAAATGTTTGACGTTAATGTTTTTGCGCATTTCTGGGTAAGAATATGAAAACTAATGGATGGCTTTCTACGCGATTATCATTTATGATTTATATTCTTCACCAGACAATACAAACATTTCTTCCAATGATGATCAGAGATGGCCGCGGACACATTGTATGCTTGGGTAGTTTATGCGGAATTTATGGCGTGTCGCAAAAGGTTGCGTATTGTTCATCCAAATTCGCAATTCGTGGTAAATGAAAATCCAATACAAAATATAAATTGTCATTCAGAATAATCAATTTTGATAATGAATGTGCATAAAGAAGAATTTATTTTTTCACTGCAGGCCTAATGAATAGTCTTCGCGAAGAGTTTAAGACACAACAATTGCTTCATTTCACCAATATATATCCTTTCTATGTAGATACTGGCTTAGCAAATGATCCGGAATACAGGTGAAGTGAAAGTGTAATTAAAGCCGACTGCAGTTAATTTTTTATAGTTTGGTTTTTTTATGTGCATGCACATTGTAACACTGCGGTATTTGGCGATTCAATGACTTACAGGGTTGTATATATAAAAATTTAATCGCTCCGGCATACTTATAATCAATGCTCATAAAGTTGAGTTCATTTTGATGTGCTTCTATGAGTGATTAGGAGAATTTATGACCACTACTACTTATACCAATTCATACTCATATAATAAGTTATGTTACAAATATAATTTGAAAATATAAATTGTAAACTTCCGTTTGTTGTAGATTCCCACTGCTCTTTAGTGCTATTTCGCCACAATATGCCGCGCAAGAAGTGATAAAAGCAATGCAACGAAATTACAATGAATACGTCATTCCTCATAGTTTATATCTACTAAATTATTTTCTTGGGTAATAAAATTATTGGTCAATACGAATAAGTCATAATGAAAGAACATTATTTAACTTCTCTTTGTACGAATTTGTTTGCCGCAGGATTTTGCCAGATACATCACGTGAAATCATCTTGAATTTCCTATCAAGTAAATCAAAAGGATAGTGCGATACTCCAAATAACGAAAATTGTGGATCCTCTATTCATACAGCCCATGTACTATTATAATCTTGCGACGAAATTATGATGAATCAAATGGAGTGCATTGAGTGCATTGAATAAGCGGCATTTTCCAAAGATAATCTCTGGAGTATGAGTTAAAAATTCATTATGAAATCATTACAATGCTGTATGCTGTACACAAAGGTTCATTAATATTCGAACGTTGTTGAACAATATTTCACAGCGTCTCTCTTATTATGACACATCTTGAAGCAGAAATATATTATAGTTCCTCTTTGCCAGTACAATGCATCGTTATTTGATTGTTAAGTCGAGAAAAAAGAGGAAATAATCATTATCGTCGTCATCCTTTTGCATTACACACGCACAGGAGAAATCGTGACTTTGTACAACCGATGTAATCCATACGGGTACGCTACACAACAAATTGTGTTGTCAATTCATTAAATCGTTATACGTACCTTCGTCTTATTGATTTTTATCATTTTTTTCTCTCGCGTCATTTGCAGTAAAAAAATATTTGCATGGTAATTAGTGTACCAGTGTTGGTTCAGGTCTCCGAAAGTATGATGAGGACAGCATACGGCGAAGTGGCATTATTTACCAACCCAGTAGTCTTGGAAAAAAGAAGCTTCACTCTTTGGCATTACCATATTTTTTATTTCGCCATATGCCTGTACTTATTCGAATGTTGGGGAAGGTTGGGACATTTCTGAAAGAAAATTGAATGAATATTTTTGGATCCTATGTTTAGGACTGCGAACGATACCGATAGGAACTGGTTCCACGAGTACACAGTTATTAATATTTTACAGGTGATCGATTTTTGATAGATGACCTGAGTTAAGTCTACAGTTTTCACTTGGATACGTTAGTGCATTTTGAATATATTATCCTACTTGCTTTGGAGAAAGTCGATGAGGGGCGATTAACTAGTGAATATCCTTGGTGACCTTCCTTGGACGTCGAACCCCATAAAACAAATACTGTAGAACAACGACCTCACCTGGCACTGTCTGGCATCCCATCGAGGACTATCCCAAAAATATCTCAGGTCATTTTCTCTTCAATTGTCTGTTTTTTCCCGATACCCCGTCTCCTTGTAATAAAAAAGACATTCAATTCATACAAAATTTCAAACTGCATATTAAAAAATATCATTATGTGGATTTATACGATTAAAGAAAACGCATATAATTTCCATGACGATAAATACGTGATGGATAAAAAAAATAATGGAATATTGGTTTATATATCATATTCGATGAGGATATTATCCACTTTCTATGATTGCGTGTTCAATGTCAGTCATATCATTTGAGAAGTAATTAATTGCTTCTCCTCATCTGGATCAAACTGCCGAACCGGTCGTGAATATGACAATCCCGTTCACTTTCAAATAATTCAGTTGTATACTCCATTGATTGTTGTGTGGAGGAGAGCCCTACCGACTTATTGTGTTTTTAAGGTACTTCTTAATCTTGACGTATCAGTAATTGCTCTAAAAAAAAAAACAGAGCAGTTTCAGGATAATATTATAAGACAAGGGAATCAAGAGGTTCATTTATTTTACATAGCAAATCATGTGTGACTGCACGCATGATGCATTATCACCTTGATCTGTAGCGTAATACCTTGCTCTTTTTTTTTCTTTCTCATACAATACTATCTTGTCATGATATGCATTGTCTTTTTTCTAGGTCCGACAACCTTGGCAGGAAAACAGAAATGGACAGTTGGACCGAAACGTGCAACACCTCACATGTATATTCCCTACAGTCAAGTTCAAGCCTCCTCTACCAATATTATATGTACGCACTCGTCCTCGAGTCGCATTTTACGTCTTGGAAGACGAGTGGGATATTCCCTGTATAGCTGGAAGGTTGTACCAGCTACGAACGCGACACACGAATCAAAGACTTGCGAGACTTTGTTAGATCGTGCCCAGTGATTCATTCAACACTTTGGTATATTACTGAGACCAAGTGGAGGTGTCTTGTTTGGTTGCTCTCACTCAGCCGACTCTCGCCACTTCGAGCAGACGATTTCAATGATTTAAAATAGTGTTCATTATTTGTTTTTTTCACTTGGTGCAATAGAGGATTAAAAAGAAATTGTTGAAATGAATAGTGAGTAGTATCTCAGTAGAATCTTTACAGAGCATACTCGTAGAGATAATTGACAGTGAATACGTGCGGGTTATTCTGTGTACTTTTGTCATCCTTGGTGGCAACGTGACGTGCGGTTAGCCAAGTTAAAAGGTAAACATTATTTATATTATCATTACCATCATCACTATATGTATGGAAACATATTAAGAAACATGTTGCTTATTTTATCAATTAGGTCGGTGCATGAATTTTTTCATTCCGTGTGGTACAATACGCTTCGATTTTTTCTCCTTTGGAGAGCCCCAATGTTTATCAACCTGTTTGTCAGTCTCAGATGAGATCCCCTGATCTCATACATAGTATTTATTCGCGGTATCAAGTCTGCCTTTGGAAAGGGCACGCGACAGATGTGGGGTAACGTACTCTCGTAAGATAATATTCTCCAGCACATTATATGCTCTTCCTTTTTTCATATAATAAGTCCATCAAGGTCTTTAACTAGGCTTCATGTAATCGTGCGTGAACACGTGTGAATAAATTATGAAACATCAGCCGGGAGAGTGGAATATGCTCTCATCCGCGATTCAACTGAGTTGCAACTTTTCCTCTTTATATCCACTACGAAGTCGGGTGTTTCAATGATGTTTTGTTTCCTATCACCACTATTGTAGTAACTTCCAAGAAATTTTGGTTCATCGATAGAGGATGAACATGAAAAATGTTTTAAAGTGTTTGAAAACTGATTGCGAAATGAGTCTTTTTGAATACCCGTGTAGTCCTTTTCCATAAATGTTTTGTAAATAATCAATTAACACTGCAGATTCAATTCTGTTGATTATTACAAAAAGTGGAAATCATCTTATGACGCAGATGTAAACTAATTCAGAGAAATTCATGTCAGCACTTTGACTGCCCTTCATAATAGTTATTACTATTGATTTAAAATATCAACGAGTATGAAATAGAATAAAATGCGTAACGTGATTATCTGATGTGGGATGTCATTTACATATAATTACATCAATTATTGGTTTCAATTTGTTCTCAGACTTTGACGTATGGAAAATATTCATCTTTTATTCTACCAAGTAACAATTGTCGATATAATATCATACAGCAACAGAACGTTTGGAGAAAAAAATATTTTGGTACGACATGTTGTATAAGATAACATCTTCCGGTTTGTAGAGAAAGTCAGAGTACACATTTCCTTGTCTGTTTGTGTTTATAATTTTGCGATTTGTGCTGTTCATACCTTCATGTGGGGTTTCTCTTCATATTTACATTTTCGATTATTGATGTACTAATTATTCAGAATGAACTGTTATATTGCCCCAATTTCGTAGTTTGAGTTCGTACTACTGTCAAAACTGAATCCCGGTTCGGGAATTTTTATGAGAATATAAACATTCAAAAGCCTGGAATTTATATAGTGTTATAGGTGTTGTCGCGTCAATTTTATCCCAAGTCTGTAGCCACGAATAAAACAAGTTTTATAAAATTTATTAGAGTTTTCTTATGGGATATGATGTCACTCAATAAAACTAGTTATTTTTTTTTTTCCATAGCGGTATGATACACATTTTTTACAGTTTGTCCTTGCTTACAGCTCTTTTCCATTATGTCATCTTCCGCATTCTTTTTATATTACTATTCTGGTATGGACTCCAAAACATGGATGAAAAATATAATGTTATGTAATAAATGCGCCACTGTGACTGACCAATGCGATTTTGTTATAACGTATAGGATACCGAATAAATTTTAATTTCACCTGTTCATTATTATTTTCCCCCTATGGTTCTTTGCTATGATCACGAGTTGTGATGAAATAACACTTTAATATTCATAGTAACGATATAAACGATCGAAATTCTTTATGGGTATTGTATAACAAGCAAAGTTGGTACTAACAACTAAGTAAGAGCTGCCCACTTTTCTCTTCAGTAATCGCTAGACCGAGACGTAATACGCCAACCTTTCTTCTTACATCTTATGAAAACTCATTTTAACGTTTTTCTACGAGTATAAAATTGCGCGATACTTGATGATGCATATACCAATTAGTTTAGTTATAAACATCCAATATAAGACACTAATGATATTCGAGATGGAAACAATGAAATAATTTTCTAACAGACTATTTTCGCAACTTCTTGGGTGATTGTGATACATAAACATTCCATATACAACATATATTATGATCATATCGTCTTTTTCCAGGATGACACCTATGAGGGAACAAGTCTTCATGAATTCTAGAATGGCGACCCTATCATCAACCGTGTGGTTTTATTTACTAGCTGAATTCATTATTGGTATTGCTTTCTCTGCAACTGTTTCTATCTTACGAATTATCAAATCCAGTCTGCCAAAACCTCCCAGGGACATAACTGGTGACGTCGTACTGGTAAGAAGATATATCTTTTGTCCGTATACTCAGAAACGAACAATGGATGAGAAAAAATAGCCTTGAACTAGTAGAGGAAGCACACAAAAAGAGAAATATTTAAAGAGGTGCTTCAGTTAAATTCCGTCGATGTGTCGACACAAACTGGGAAGCCAAAAAATTGTTCTAAACACTTCAAACCTGATTGATAGATTACATATCGGTATAATTATCATAGCGATGTTTCCGATTTTCAAACAATATAGGTAACAGGTGCTACATCATCGTTGGGCAGGTGTTTAGCAGAGGAATTTGCCCGAGGTGGGTGCACGATTGTCTGTGTTGACAATGACCTCGAATCGGTGAGAAAAATAGCGTGCGAGCTGAGTGAAAATTATTCCACAACAATGCAGAGTATCGGACCTGCATACAGGAAACAGGATATGAGAGAGTTGAAGGCCAGAGCATACGCATACCAGTGTGATCTCAGTGACCGAGAGGCAATTCGCACGGTTGCTCACAGAGTCAAGGACGAAATTGGTAGCGTTGATGTGTTGATTACGTGCGCTGGGAATTCCGGCCAAGATATTTTTGACACAGTCAGCACAACTTTGATGAGTCATTATTGGGTCAGTGATGTTTGATGTATATTTCTAAATTGCTGCAGTCAATCATAGAGAAATTGTCGAATTTTTTTATTCACAGACAGTTTTAGCGTTTTTGCCGTCAATGCTTCAGCAGGAAAGAGCTCATATTGTCGGCGTTACTCCTACTGCATCAATTGATGATGCATTTATGGGGACGAGAGCAGCAATAGCTGGTAAATTTGATGTTGAAATGACTATGAGAATGATGAATCTCAATTAGAAATGTCAATTATAAATCGTTGCATTGATCGATTGACAGGTTTAATGGAAAGTTTGGCTGAAGAATTTGGTAGTCGAAATAATCAATTGAATTTCATCACCGTTGCACCCAAGGCTGACACAAGGTAAAGATAACTACAATGTTATTTGTTTATCCAATTATGAGTAGATATAATTCGCTGTATTACGTAAAAGATAATTTAAACTATCAAATATTGTCATGTCAATCATGTTGTCATGACGTTCTTTATATTTCCATAGATTGATGAAAGAATGCGAACAGAATGTGGCTCGTGATGTAGTACAAACAGTACGTAGGGACCAAGGTTACTTGTCTGGTCAGTCGAGATGGTGGTGAAAAAAACGTAAATTACGTCAAGGTACTTTTTCAATTAACATTTGTATATATATAAATATACATATTCGTAGCGACATAATTTCAGGTGTGGAACTACGACTGTAACGAGATGAATAATTTTATGCAATGCAATCGGACGATGCAATTGTGAAAATATATACAAGAAACGATTATTATTTTCCATGAATTCATTACTTCCTAAGCCCCCATGCGAAATGATATGGTTCATGTCATCTTTCTTAAAAATTTCAATGAGAAAGGATTTATTCATGGTATATATATTTTTTGTATGAAATTTGGCTGGACAATGCCATTTTATAGTCAATGTTTCTAATAAAAATTTTTGGGCATTGTGGAAACACCATTAATGAATATAGTTGTCCATGAATCCAATGGCTAATTTATCATAATCAATTTAGTTGTTGAGGAATAAAACATCATAGTGGCCACTGTCGGAGCGTCCAGTAAACAGGAGTCTCGCTGTATTATGATTGGCATTGACGTGATTATGAAAAACCCGTTTTATTTCAACGTCATTGATTCTCCGATAGATGGATAAATTGCGACCATAAAGTTTTGTTGCCACTGTACATTCAAGTTCACTTGCAAAAACACCCTCATGCTTCATATACTCTAAATAATGTTCAGGCCTATTAATTCCCCATTCAGCCATAACAAACGGTGCATATTCACGCCAATTTTCCACAATATGATGAACAACGACAATACGAAGTGAACGATGTTCTTCTTCAGTGTCCCACAGAATATAACTGACTGCGCGAAACATGCAGTTTCCATCGCCATAAATTTTATGCATGGTAAATGTACCTTCCTGTGACCTTAGGCCATCCTCGGTACCTGATAAGATCAACTATACAAAATACTCGCATTCTGGTTTCTCATCCCACCTTGCAATACAATCTCCCACAAAATCATGTGCATTTAAAACCTTTGTTATTTACCTCTCAAGTCTTCCAGAATTAATCTTTCTTCAGCTACTAGTGTAGTAGTTACTTCAATCTCCTCGTTTATCAATACAGTCATGAGCGCCTGTCTTCGTTTTCGTCGTCATCAAACCAATCTCATTTTATTCTGCCGGGAGGTAGAGTTTTTCTGTACAGGAAGTAATAAACCACATACTTTTGTTGTATATAAATACGCCACGTACTTCATTATGCTTCTACTCATGTATCTATATAGTAGGTATTTTACATGAGTTTACATTTTTTCTTTATTATCCTCGACTACTGCGAAAGTATTTGTAGAAATGTGAATAGGTGAAGATACACAAAGGAATTCACACACTGCGTTAATCTTCTTTTTTTTCCTTTCGAAGAATTCTTTCATAGTCCTGAAGTAGTGACTGGGCTGTCAAAAAATCTGAAGTTTGCAGTCATATGAAATATATCTATTGAAAAAAAATATGAGACACACATGATTTGGTAATAAAAGAATGATGTATATGTTTAAAAGTGAGCGAGCCTAGTAACGCAAATGAGTGCACGACATACAAATGGTTGAGAATATGTTCAACGATCGTATCATGAAATAATTTATTCAAACACCTGGACATGACATATAAACAAATATATTCAAGGTCTAAATGCTTCTCTATTCTCATTCTACAAATATTCTTTATATAGTACCCTCTTGTTAAGTTTTTCAATTACTTTCATATAAAATTTTCGTACTATTTTCTATCCTCCTGAGTTTTTCAGAAGAGCTTGCAGTAAAATTCATAATAGTCCAAAAATTTGCTAGAAACCCATTTACATTTAAGTATAATTACGTGTCAGATATTACTCACATTAATACTTTCTATTTTGGTTTGTTTCTAAAGCTATTTGTAATGTTAATGTACAGCATGAAGTGATTAACCAAACATTATTTTCCGATATAAAAATATAAACAACAGAAGTTTATAGAGAAAGGTCGTCCATAATTCAATTCTGAACTTTTTATTTGACCAATGAACAGTGACCGACAGTTTGATGTAAAATCTACGAGAAACTGAATCATTTTCCGATTTCTTGTAGTCCGCAAATGAAAAGCGCGGTAAAATTTTGAATTCTGTGGAGGCGTCACTGGCGTGATCGTAGAAAATTCCTCCAACGACTACACTATTACCCTACATAATTAATTCATAATTACCGTATGACTTACATAATTTTTACTTATCCCTAAATCATTAGACGCAGAGAAAATGAATGCGGTAAAGATAAAAGAATACCTGGCCACAGTGTCCTTCTTTAATTATCTTTGAGCATAATTGCGTGGTCGTTTAGCCACGTAAAACGGTAGTAGGGTCAAGTAGTATCCATTACCGTAGTGATACGGTGAGTTAGATAAAATGTCTGGGTTACCGCCGGTGCATAGTAATAATCCAAGTTGATCCAACCACTGCTTGGCAAGCAGTAGATATATGTATAATATAGTTCTCAAGCACCTCAGTCACCCACGAGCACCCACGAGAGTAGAAACTGAGAAGAAGTTTTTATAGAAAAATGGCGTCAGAGCTGAGAGCTCGGCAATATCACTGATGCCCTCATCAGTTGTGGTGTGCGTGCTCCACTAACGCCATTCATTTCTCTTCTTCTTCAGCTAATATATTAATTATATATTAACACAAAAGTGATAAACGACTGTGAGCAATTGTCTCATTGTTCTTCACCTCCGTCCAAATGACATGGGAATTTGTAGCAGAAGGCATTTTTTATTGACAATATGTACTCTACAACTTGTGAGTTAAATAGATCGATACATAAATAGATATATAGTTGTAAGTGCAATGTGAAATAAGGATAAGGATAGTACGAAAAAGAAAGGAAGTGGATTAACGCGCCTGAACAGGTTTTTACTTATATTGTACATCCGTTTTTTTTTTTTTGAATTTGAATCATCGTTGACTCACTGCATCTCAACATGATCACATTCTTACGTGGTCAATATATATATATGCATACATTTATATATGTTTATTGCAATAATAAATATTATGGTGGAATTTGTAGGTATATATATATTATCCATAGTGAAAACTATATATTTTTTTGTCTGAATATATACATATTTTTCTTTTTGTTATCTAGCATTCTGTTATTCTACATTTGTAAGTCTATAACATTGATATGTGTGTATTTGTGTATGGAGTACGCATAATTAGTGACCATACTAATAGACACATTCGTATGAGTTATTAGATTATCCAAGAAACTTGAAGAATTTAGAGGAATGTCTGCAAAGAATGCGTTTTCCATAAGATATGTTCTGTGTATGCATGCATGAATTGACGAATTACTTGTTTCTTTTCTTTGGATTCAGTGGGCGACAAAAGAGAAAAAAAAGGAAAATGATAGAGTGTACACACGGGTTATCGGTAACTCATTCATTTAAATGTTGAACTGCTCTCGCATAGATAATTATATTGAATCAATTTTAACTGAGTTTAATATATTTCGTTTCTATATTCTGATCGCGTTTTATATTTTTTTTTATTATTCTGAATATTGTGCTGAGGAATTATTCTATCAAGGCTTGGGCCAGAAAATTAATTTCCATTATTTCTGTTTGACTATCTCAACTGCGTACTTAGTTTTAAGTAGGCAAGTACATATGAATATAGGTATGTGGTGTGATTTGATAATTCAAATTATTGTAATTACGCAATACTACTTTCGAATGATGAGTATATGTATGATTTTATTTGTGTGTACTTGATGTTTGGAAGCATATAATTATAGAACAAAATGAGACTGTGTTAGAGAACGATAATTAACTCATGAGCATTTAGACTGGACAATTGAAATAAATTGAGAGCGAGGCTTTAAATGAAAAAGCTACAAAGAATCCAAATGTAAAATGATTCATCTCAAACAATTTTATTGTGAAATAAGAATCGTGTTGCAACATTATCAAATATAGATCGTTTGTAGACATAGAAATATTCATTTTTTTATTCTCATCTCATTTTTATTTACAGATAACGACAATCGAACGCCAGGTATTCGACTTCCTGGGATTTATGTGGGCCCCGATACTGGTCAATTTTTTTAACATAATTTTTGTTATACTTGGCTTTTTTGGAGCATTCCAATATAGGCCGAAATACATAATAACGGTGAGGATATACGGTATTTCATATAAGTAATCATTATGAAAATTCATCGAACTCATGAGACGGAAATTTATTATTATAGTATTGTGTATGGGACACTCTGTGGCTTGGATGGAACATTTTCTGTATATGTTTTTATCTGGATATTGGTTTTTCAAATAAGGTGAGATTGGAATTGATTTGATGAAATAGAATTGACAATTAGGAAGTAAAACTGATATAATTGTTGTTTGTAATGGAATTTACAGACAAGTGAAGTACTGAATCTGAAGACCGGTAGTTACTCTTGGTGGCACGTGAATGGTCCAGGTTGCAAAGCAGTTTATGATATTACTGAACCGGAGTTATTTCGCCCGGCTCGGCCGACTAGTGTCACTGACTGCGTATTGAGTTATGAGGTCATTGAGGTCTTGCACGCGTCTACACAATGTGTACTTGCGGTGAGATAATAAATATTAATTCATCACTCATTCATAATTGATCAAACACTTAAGTTAAATATTCTATATGTCATCTTTCCAGTGCATGGCGATTGTTGGAGGAATTTGTGTGAGTCGAGCGTTTCTGGAGGAAGATGACAGTTGTAAGTATTTGCATATCCTTCCAGAATTTTTACGACTTTCCAAGTAAATAATGATTCATTGAGAGAAAAAAATTAGATATAAATCTGACGCGTTAGAGGTATGTCTTGTGGGTTATATTGATGGGTATATCGAATTTAATCCAATAATCTAATTGTTCGGGGCGCCTATGAAAATTTTTCACTGCTTTGTCACACAATTTATTTTTCCGACACGCAAATATCTCTGATAATTACTTACTCACTCGCCCGATCCATCACTCATGACCATTTACGTATATATACATAATTTTTGTTTCCAAAATCCCTCGCAGTTGATTTCATTGGTGGATTTGATCCTCCATTTTGGTAAGTTTGCCCCCTTTCGACTTTTATCACTGTTATAGACTCGGTGTGGCATGAAAAACGGAAATGCGCTACTAGATATAAATTAAGCGGCAAATATCAAATGTATGCACATATATAGTCATGAACATTTTATTGTGCATCTCGTGAATGTCGCGCAAGCATGAGTAGATGAAAGATAAAATTTTTATTATTGGTATTTTATGAAAAAATGGAAACAAATCAACTATGCAGGTCAATCCCATATTGTGTTTGGAAGATATTAACTTCATGTCGATCACATAAAAAAATTTAGAACAATCATAATTAGTGTCTATGATAATCTGTCTCTAATGTGAATGGTACCGTTGTAATAAACTTTTCAGTTGACTTTGTGGGAGGTGGTGACTTTGGTATGGCAGGCCACACGCCGTTGCATCCAATGTACGTTAGCTACTCGGCACTGCCACCAGCTGCCTACTCTCAATCTAATCCAAACTACCAAAGTTATCCGCGAGGCACAACCGGCTCAAACCATTCGTCCTCATTATATCGTGATACGACACTTCCAAAGCCCGTGGAAAAGCCATTGTATGGCAATAATGCACAACATCAGCGCGTTAGGCCATCAATGATGATGATGATGAACAATATGCACGATACAACTAGAAGTAGCAAGAGCAGTGCATCAACGCGGATTATTGAGAATATTGATTGTTACAATGATTATTCAAATCCACTTGATCATTTGCATCGACCTATATCGCCACCAGGCGAATATGATTCCCTGGAGAGCGCGGTAAAATTACGATTTGAAAAGAATCGAACATATCAATCGTCCGCGCGGTCTTACAGTCCTGTTGTATCACCGGTGATGCGAAGGGCGCGGGGACCTTCTCAGCCGCCTAAAAACAACAGAAATTCGTATCGACCAAGGATTTTCACCGATCACGTGCGCGAACAGCCTTTGAGATCATTTTATTCCGATCCCCGGTTAGCAATGGAACAGCACAACAATACCCTACCATCAGAAACGAGCGATAAAACCTGTAGAGATAGCAGACCCCTGTCATTGTATGCTAGCAAATTATGAAGAATTTGTAATTTGGAGTATTCGGAAGAAAAAAAAAAGCCAACAAACAAACATTGAGGAAGCTCTTTCTTGACTTGCCAAACGCATAAATAATTATTTTCATAGTAGAAAATTTGTTAGGATTAGGTTTTACTGCCTTTTAATAGTTGTCACTCCTTTGATCTATTTATTCAGACCTTCATGTTTATCTACCCCTTATTGCTGATGATATCATCCGAATTTTATTGATCGACTGCAGAAGCATAAATAAGTATTGCCAAAGAGTTTGGTAGTGTGTATGTGCTTCACTCCTCTTGTTGTTATAAAAGAAATAATAGAATCGAGTAGTATTAATTCATATACCTCTGAACTCTACTCCCATTGCTGCTCCGTTTCACTGTAGAAGTTTGCTTATCTTTGGGAAGTTTGTGGTTTTGATTGAATTTTTTTTCCTTTCATCACGTAATTTTATACTTGTTGCGACTAATAGACTTACTGTATGTACTGTGATATGTAATTTGAACGGTGCTGAGAATGATCTTTACCGTTTTTTGACGACAAACTGTGTTTGCGCACCCAAAAAAATAGACGATTTCTTTTTTACTCCATTTTGAATACCGATAAATTATATAGAGTACATTGATGATTGATAGTGTTGTTACATTTTGTATAGTGTTGTGTGAAATGTTTTTCTTCTTAAAAGTGTGTCTTTCGATGAAATTATAATTTTTCCTTCGTTTTATCTTCTCAAAGTAGATATCAACTAATTGAAAAAAAATCATTGATCAACAACACACGACTTTGAGTCAACGGAAGATGGATTCCGAAATCTATTTTTAAAGACTATTTTCATATTGCATTTATGTAGATCAACTTTTTATACATCCGTATGTATATATACATGCATACATACATGCATATATGTATATATATATATATATATATTTAGAGATAGAGGATCATAGACTTATATATATCGGCTTTATTTTTGGTGTATTACACGGTTTTCGATGCATTCCAAGATTGCAATAATAATAAAATCGAAAAAAAGAACAGTGCAGTTGCAATGATACACTATATTTTGCTTGGCTTTTTTATTTCTTAACCCTTCATACTCTATTTTATATTTTCCATCTTTAACTTGGTTTCCGATATAATAATAACTGTTTTTCTCGTGAATAATAATAATAATCTTCGAATGATTATAATGATGATAATTGTGTTGACCTGGATAAAAAATTGGGAAATCATTTTTCTATTAATTTTTTTATGTGGCAGTACAAATTAAAAAACGAAAAAAGCAGCAACGTCCATTATACAGCATTGAGTATTCACAACCAGAGCCACCAATTCAGGATGACAGTGTTTCACCCAAGCCTATGACACCACGTCGTGTCAAACGACGATCTGTGATTTCACGTGATGGCACAAGAAGATCAAATCGACGTAGTTCTGTACGGCAATCACGCCGTAAAAATCCAGTCAATCGAATCATGGAGCAGCAAGAGAGTCTTTATGCTAATATGATTCCGAGTGCATTAACAAATCAAAATTTAACAACATTGTCTCAAGGTACTTTGAATTATGATCGGATCGCTGCTTCTTGGGATCGTGATCGCAATTCAAACTGGCAACCCGAGGCAGTGAATATGGCAGTATCTTCACCAACATTATGGACACCTGATCCAGGTTATTCCAATACTGCAAATTTGATGAATCAGGGTCATTCAAATTGGGATAATAATGTTAGTTCAACTAGAAATCTCACTGACAATTGGCAGCAACATAATGAAATGAATCCGATGCCATTGCAGGGACAAATAAATCCCACATTTCAACAAATAAGTACGCAGAGTCTTAATGGTGAAGATGGTGATGATTTATATAGTAATAGACCAGCGAGCGCACGATCTAGCTATAGTAATTATCATGGAATTAGAGCTACACCTCAAGTACCAAATAGAACTGACATTGTACGTCAGAGTCAACGTCAATTTGTTCTGAATGGACCACCAGCTTACCAAGACACTGTCATTTAGGATTTTAATTCTGATTGGGATATCAAAACGAACAAAACTAGAATAAGTAAGAAGCAAAATGCGATATTTTGACTGATATTTTGAGCTTTATTTACTAGTAGAGAATAATATTTTGTTCAATCAGGAGATTTATCGGTGAATAATCTCGACACAATGAATGTTCAAGTAATGCTAGAATCAAAACGAATAATTAATAATACATTCCAATATATTCCACTTTTAACTTTGTACATAAGTATTTTATCTATAGGAACAATTGATTTTCTTTTTATCTTGCAATGTCTTCGTTAATTTCTGTGTGATAAATTGATAGAGCGAAGATAACCAAAGTATTAGTAACAATTTGTTCAGTTATCGAAAGGCACTGCCAATGGAACAATTATTTAATACTCTTCAGTTGAGGGTATTATGTAATGATATTTAAAAATTTTAGTAAGACTATTGTACTTAATGAATTGAGATGAAAAATTAAAAGTCACAAATGCTCATATTCCAATATTTCAAATGATCTCGAATGTATGAGCGAGCATCTGTGTGGACTTTAATTGTTTTTGTAGCCCGAATGTTATTCCATTAAGATTTCGTTTTTACAAACATCATTTCACATACCTATTTCAAAATAATAATAATAGAATTCAATGTAATAATCGTAGAGATAATAATAATTTATAAATTTTTACAATTATTTCTACAACGATGTAATCGATTAACCCAGTTATATTTCCGTGAGACAATAAAGTGCACGTATTTGCATAGATTAATCAAAAAAATTACTCTTTATCGTAAAGTGCATTAACCATTCACTATAAAACTAAATTTCATTATATTTCGAGTTCTCGCATAACGGTGAAGTACTAACAAGTGGTAAATCCTGGGCAAGAATTCATTTTATCGACACACATCTTCATCTGATAAGGTTGAAATTTCGTAGTATGATCTCCAAAGTCGATTTTGGATGCTCACGATGGTTTGGTTGTATACAACTGATAAAATTCAAAAGAAATATTCGATAAATATCTCATCACCCAAACATAGATTTTCGGATGTATAGGAAAAGTGTACGATTGCCAATTGTTCTATTCAGTAATTTAGTTCGTCGACGCGGTCACTATACGTAGGTTCGTATTCGTGACTAGCGGCAGTAGTATCTAGGGAACAGGACTCCGCGCGCACTCATTCATCAGTATCCTGCCGGAATGAACATAGATAAATCGTAGAAGAGAAAAAAAATTTATATATTCATACGAAAAACAATTATTTGACATTTGATAGCAACAGTTATCAGTTGAAATTGATATTGTTCAGAAGTATAAGTGAGTGATCAATTTTCATAATGTATCGGGAAGTAGTAATTCATGGTGTGAGAATGATGAAAATCTCAAAAATTTCCTTAAACATATTTCGAAAACTACATACAACTAATAAGGTGAGTATAGAATATAAATAAGATGGATAGATTTGTCTACACAATAGTATCCACGTGGGCGGCGGCTTTGACCGTAATTTTGTGACGAAAATACATTTAGAATCTACAGAAAGAGAATTTTGTATTTAAATGTTTATTGTATATAATCCGAAAGTACAGTAAGGTTGCAGTTTATAGAGATGCATTGAGCGATCAATAAACTTGAAAGCCACCCCGGCTACGCCGACGACGAGTTAGAGTTACCCCTCGAAATTCTATGGGCTGAAAAAGTGCACGTGCTGTAATATTTCCTGCGTTCCCCTGTCACATATAACAGAGTCGATGGTTTTGTAAACAGAAAATTATCATGATTATTCTCATGGCTATTTTAGAACTTATTTTTATTGCAGAAACGAGCATTGTTGCCGGTGTCGAATAAATTAGGATCAGCCCAGTATTTGGATGCACCGCTGGAGAGTGCTACAAGTCCGACACACCAGAATAAACGGTATAAAAGAAAATCTGTTTCATCATTATTTTCAGGTGATTCACCTCAAGAAAACTACTGTAACGATAACTCACATTTCTTCACGTCTATTTTGTTCGAAGTCAATTCTTTAATTCGTACCTATCGTGGGTTCAACATTTTGATATAGCTCTACGCTGTCAGAACCAGATGGGAACATGCTAGAGTTAATATGACGTGTAGACATGAAATTAATCGAAAATTATCCAGGAAATCACCTCAATAATAGCTGTTTCAACTACAATACTCCTAGAACTGTACACAATATGCACAACTGAATTCACAACTGAATTATCGTTGCAATTCTGAACTGTTTTTAGAACAGTTTGAAAGCGTCATAGGGATTATCATCTTTGGCTGTGTTCCATAGCATAGGAATGCCTTCAGTGATATTAATGGTTGATTATATATATCTTCATATACACATACATCAATCATCAATAACATTAATGATGAATAGAATCATATGAAATAGGGAGAAAAAGTAAATTCTGCTGCCCATATGTGTGTTATTATTGATCTAATCGCCGAATTCGTATTGCCCATTTTTTTTTTCAGCAATTACAGCTTCATCCATGACAGTCACTACATGTAGTGAGTATCAATGTTATAAAATATGGCATCGAATTGAGAGAAGTTATGATTTATTTTATTAGTTCGATTTTATGTAGGAGAATAGATGACGAATGAAACAAAGAAATTGATATGCAGAGAGTAGAATAGTTGTTTGAATTAGTTGCAGTAGTTTAGTTTTTGTTTGTACTTTTGGATGAATTGATGTGGGGAAGTCTGTCAAGGATATGTAAGGGATTCCGGCTGACCAGGGTGACATTGAATATAATAACGAGGCACTCATGCAGGTTCCTCAATCATTTTCCTCCCTTTTGATAGCTTTAGCTTACTTCCTCATCATTCTCTTATAAAATTGATGTTTGCATGATATTTGTATCATTCAGGTTATTTCGTCTTGATTGTTTAGGTGAAATTATTCACCTTTCCTATAATAGTTATTCGATTAATAATAACAGTTAAATTTCAGTACAAAGGATCAAGATCATGGAACGAATGCAGAAGATGTTTTATTTGACATGTTCAAAAATGAAGAGACAGATCTTCTGTCAATTGGAAAATTCCTGGCTGTGAGTAGAAACGTATTAGTCATTAATGATATTATTAATTTGTTAGAAAAGAATTTTCATAGTTCGTGATTAAATGTTCTGTTCAGGCATTGCGGAGCACGGGATTGAGGAAAAATGATCCGAGACTCCAAGAATTAACGGATAACTTGAAAGCGGAGCATTTAAAACATGGTGGTGGTGAAAGTGTATCACACGAGACACAAAAATTGAGCCGAGAACAATTTCGAAGGTGAAGTAATGAACTAAATGATTGAACAAAATGGTAATCTTTGACGCGAATGCTTAGGAAACAATTGATTATAGAATTGTTACACCGAATATTGCCTTGATATCACGTGCATTCCGGCATCAATTCATCATTCCGGATTGGGCAGGTTTCACGAAGCATATTGAGGACTTTTACTGGAAATGCAAAACAAATACCGAGGGAAAAGTAGCATCGTATATACCTCAACTAGCTCGAATGAATCCGGAATATTGGGGTGTGTCTGTGTGTACCATTGATGGACAACGATTCAGCATAGGTGACACAATTGTACCCTTCACCCTACAAAGTTGTAGTAAACCACTGACCTATGCCATTGCACTGGAAAGATTGGGACCCCAAGTAGTGCATCAGTATGTTGGTCAGGAGCCGTCTGGTCGCAATTTCAATGAACTCGTTTTAGATCACAACAGTAAGATATTATGATAATTCTATTGAGTTGTCGAATGTTCACGTAATTCATTCATTGAGAAATAAATAATCTCTTTCTTGTCTTTTCCTTCAGAAAAACCGCACAATCCAATGATAAATGCTGGCGCGATTCTGATTTGTTCCTTATTAAAGAGTCTGATAAAGCCAGAAATGACATTGGCCGAAAAATTTGATTTTACGATGAATTGCTTCAAACGATTGGCTGGAGGTGAAAATTTGGGATTCAACAATGCAATCTTTTTATCGGAGCGCGAGGCTGCTGACAGAAATTATGCGCTTGGATTTTATATGAGAGAACATAATTGTTATCCAGATAAAAGTAATTTACGTGATATTATGGATTTTTATTTCCAATGTTGCGCTATGGAATCGAATTGTGATGCAATGTCAGTGATGGCCGCAACATTAGCTAATGGTGGAATTTGTCCTATTACTGAGGAGAAAGTATTGAAGCCAGAAAGTGTACGAGATGTACTCAGTCTCATGCACAGTTGTGGAATGTATGATTACAGTGGACAATTCGCATTCAGAGTAAGTATTATGAATATTTCCAAATTCATTTTTATTCTTCAATTAATAAAATAATTTCACAGGTCGGAATCCCAGCAAAATCAGGCGTTTCAGGCAGCCTTCTCGTAGTAATTCCGAATGTTATGGGTATCTGTACATGGTCTCCGCCTTTAGATCCACTTGGAAATTCCTGTCGTGGTGTTCAATTCTGTGAGGAGCTCGTAAATGAATTCAACTTTCACCGATACGATAATTTGAAACATGCAACGAATAAGAAAGATCCACGTCGATATAAATATGAAACGAAGGGATTATCTATCGTAAATCTCCTGTTCAGCGCAGCGAATGGTGATGTGACAGCAATGCGAAGGTGAGCAATATTGTAAATTTTATTATTTTTATGAGTTATGTTGTTGATATGTTTTCTTTACCCCTCACACAAATTTCGATGTCGAAAAATGACTCATCCTGTGATATTACACCCTGGGAATTTATCCATCTATTATATAATATTATGAACACACACAATAATCAAATGCATGCAATCACAGACACGACATGAAGTTACAAGAGTGCTTGGAACGGTGAGTCAAGGCGGATGCTATAGATTACAAAGATTATACATGCATTAGTTGTTTAATTATCCTTTACGTTGTGTTCTTCTTTTATTAATCAATTATACAAGAATAACGTCTATTTATTAAACTACTTGTATGGCTACTTTATTCTCATTTGTATTGTATTTCAACTTTCGATGTTGTTAGCCTGTCAATATTCAATCAATCCAATACATTTAATTGCCAATGATTGATCGAGGTAATTTGATAGAAGATGAATAAGATTATTTAATATTCGCAGACATCGTCTGAGCGGTATGGACATGACGCTGTCGGATTATGACGGTCGAACAGCTTTGCATTTGGCTGCAAGCGAAGGACACCTGGACTGCGTCGAATTTCTCATCGAGCAGTGTGGAGTGCCCCATGATCCCAAGGACAGGTAAAAATATGCGTACCCATTCATGTATAGTTTTTCAGTACATATTATATTGGATTTCAATGAAAGGTGAGGTGGAAAACTGGAGAAGAAAAATGGAAATCAACTTAATAAACTATCCAATTTCAGGTGGGGTAATCGACCTTTGGAAGAAGCAGAGACGTTCGGTCATACACAGGTTGTCGAATATCTAAAGAATTATGCCGTGGCGAATAAAAATACAACTGAAGGATCGAACGACAATGGTCAAGAGAATAATAATGATAATTGTAGTGGTAATAATACGAATAATGCTAATGATGAAGAGATTCCAAAGCCAAAAAATGAAACGCCACTTCTTTAAATTAGGATGAAAATTTGAATTGATTTAAGGATTACAAAAAATGAGACTGCCCCAGTAAGTTAATAGAAAGAGTATTAGATACCAATATATACATCAACATTTAGTCAATTCAACCGAATAAGCTCAATACGCGCATATAGAGACTTCTACAGAAACTGTGATTTTATTTAAGAATTTTCTTCACCTAATTTATTCTGCCTTCCTTTGGATTTTATGGTTCAAATGAATCCCGGAGTAACATATCTGGTTGAGGATATATATATATATATATATATAAATTATTGCGGTTCAAATTGAATATATTGGATGCATTTTTACTTGCGATTTACCTGCATGGTTTATGGAAAAAATAACCATTTTACAGTTCGTGATATGTCATTTCAAACCATGAAGTCCACTGTGCTGTTGTAACACCAACTATGCTATGTACAAAATAATTCCAAAGTCAATCGTATATACAGAAGTTGTCAGTTGATAACGAAAGTTACATCTAGCCTCAATGAATGAGTCAGTGGTGCGAACTCATGAGTTTGTCTGGTGGCCGTTGAAAAGACAATAATTAAATTATATCATAAAGTAGAGAAAAAAAAACAAGCTATTGTGCACAGAAAGTTGCCCTAAATATAAATCCCACAATTTTCAACTTTGATGGCCAGGATTGTTTAAGTATTATAATAAATTATGTTGTGCGATGTGCCATGAATCAATTGTGTTTATTGCCCTTTATGTATTGATCTTTCAAGAATTATTTTCTATAGTATTCTATTCCGACAGGGAAAGTTGATTTAATCAATATCCGATGAATCAAAACAATCTCGACCTCCGCCATGTATTTTCATCTGCAATACTTCACGATAACAGTTTAATATTATTAGATATTTATTGCGTAAGTTGTGTACATGAATATCATGTTTCGTCGTCAGAGTATGTTGGGAAAAAAAATTGCGTGATCAAAGATTACATACACAAAGCATGTGCGCATTAGAGTGTCGACTTCATTTTCTCCAAATCAAATGTTTGATGCAAAGGAATATCATGATTCTCGAATTTTTAAGAAGTATGTTCAATATTTTATCTCCAACTGCACGCAAGAATCACTTGGAGTGAATCATTGCTTCATAATTTCTGCGTCGAGAGCAATTACCACATATCGTGGCACGCATGTGTCAGTAAAAATGCACAATATGTAAAAATTCGGTAGCATAAAAATTAAATATGTAATATATACCTTGGATAATTCCCAACCGCTGATGGCCTCCGGCATTTCCAAGTTGTGACTAGTCGTGGGTGGGGAATCCACGGGATATCCCGCAGGCACGTATCATTATTGAGTAGAAGTTGATCGACTAGATAAAATGAATATATTGAACTTGAAAAGTTCACCTATGTTGAATTGATTCGTGGAAATACATTACGCAATTGATTCCATCGACGAATTTAAGTCAGAAATACCTTGAGGCAACATAACCAGTTTTGCCGGAAATTATTGTATTATCGCCTTTTTTTTTTATTTTTATTCTTCTCACATCTTTATTTTTTCCATTTTTGGTCCTGCTCTCGCGCACTATTCCCACTTCGTCACAAAAAAAGGGGTATCTACCTGTATACAACGAGTATCTCCAATGTGAATGCATACAACGATTAGCCAATTATATAAATCTTTCAGTCTCTTCTTATCCGACACATCTCAATTCAGGAACAAACAATGATTTCATCAATTCGTCGATGATTATAAAAAAATCAATTCCGATCTATTATTCTCACTAACATCGCGTTTCCTCTTTTTAAAAATAATAGAAGCCTTATTTACTCAAAAAGAAGGGACATAAAAAAAGGCAGATGTAAAAGGGATATGGTAACACGTAGCAGTTTTATTTACCAATAACAATTCACGGCCACAATTTAACGAAGTGAACGTTTCGTGACCATGAACTAGTCTTGATGACTGTTACACTACACACGGACCTCTCTTCATTATCCACGTGTTCGAAATCACGTCGAAAATAATTTTTATAGCGTCTGAACATTCACCGAAATACGCTAATATATACGAATTTAATATGGGGATCCACAAACTCTCTCCTCAATCACTGTCACATCTTGGAAAATCCGCGAATCTGACCATGTCACGATTATATGCAAACATGTTCACGGAATAGTTATTCCACTACTCTGTGTGGAAGGACAATAATTGTTCATCGAGCGTGTGGCTCTGTCAGCGAATCGTATATAAGATGTTCCCGCACTCAGAGAGTCGTCAGTCAGAATCGACTCTTCGTTTATAACGAGATTAATTTAGACTGTCATCCGAATCGAGATCATCATGAAATTTGTCAGATGCATCGGGCCATTAGTGGCATTATTGTTAATAAGTGAATCTCAAGCTGGTACGTTATCACTCGTTTCGATGTGTTCTGTACATCTACAAACTCTAAGTGTTTAAATTTATTACTTGAAAAATAACTTTTTTTCCAGGCATATTGCGTGATCTGCATAATAAGCATAAACAGCAGCTTATGACCATTTTGGATCCTCTCGGACTATTTCACGCTAAAGATGGTGATGGTGGTGCTAATGCACAAGCTGATAGTTCAAGCATAAATCAAAGTTTGAATCTTGGACCTATTGGCTTCTCCACATCGCTGAATCATGCATCAGCATCGGCTAATGCCGGTGCTGGAGGAGGTACTGCGTCAGCTAATGCTGATGCCTCAGCTAATGCTGCTGGATATGGAAAAGCTGGCGCTAATGCTAACGCAAATGCCAACGCCAATGCTAATGGCAATGCTGGAGCTTATAATGGCGGGTACAATGGTGGATACCAAGAAGGATACGATGGTGTTCATAATAACGAATATAGGGCCGTTCAGGATGGTGGATATCATAGTCCATACAATGGGGGATATAACAGTCAATACACTAATGGAAATGTTGAAGGATGGAACAGTGGATTAAATGCTGGCCACAATGTTGGGGGTGTACGTCATTCAAATGGTGGAGTTAATAGTGCGTCTTCCAGTTCATCTTCATTTGTGGGTGCTGATGGAAAAACGCACACTGATACAAAGACGAAAACTCAGGGAAATGCTCATGCTGATGCCAATGCGGAGGCAAACGCTGATGAATCGGCAGGATCATATGGAGGTAACTAAATAAGATCTGGCATAATTTTAACACTCTTGCTCACTTTTTTCGCTGCCATCACAAGTGCCATAAAGAAATAAAAATCATATATGAGAATAGAATCAATATTTTTGTTTGATAATCCTAATGCATAGAGCGTGACTTTTGTATAAAGAATTAAAAAGAGAATAGATAATTGACAAAAAATTAGGTGTGATTTTCCAATCATAGTGACAATGATGTAAAATTGTGTATACACTTGGGTCCACAGTGTAAAGAAGTGTTTCTAGAATCACCATATGGCTTTTGTAGTGTAAAAATACATGAATGATTAAAACGCAGGAAAACAAGATAATGACAGCTTTGGAGAATCTGGTAGTCACGATGATAATGCGAACGGTAATGCTAATACAAACAAACATGCTAACAACCCCTTCAATGATTATTCTCTTGAAAATGAAGAAAGAGGAGAACGTATCAGTTCTCCTATCAGTTCTTCATCGATCGCAAATCCAATTGCTTCAGCAACAACTAATACTAACGCTAATTTCGAGCTTCAGCAAAATTATAACAGGGCGCCACGAGTGAAGAATACAAATCTTCAACCGAAATATAGTCATATATATCTCAATAGTCATCCAGCAGTGAAAACGAATAGAAATTCTGACATCATTCACTTAAAATTAGTGCCCCAATCTTATTCTCAATCAACCTATTCACCACGTCCTGAGAAACCAACGATGACAGTTAATATTTTCGATGCAATTGATAAACCTGATATGCCACGTTCGTGCTCCCGTTGTGCATCCAATGCTCAGACGAGAGCAGATGCACAAGCGATAGCCAAAGCGCTGGGGCTGCAACCAGATCAATCGCAACCAAGTCAACCTGGACGCTACATAACACATGATGGACAGCGACAAACTATGACTTTCAATCGACGTCCAGAGGTTCAACGGCCAACTAATACAATTATTATGCCAATAATAATGGTCGAAGAATCTGATTATCAACTTCGTCGTATGAATCAACATCAATTTACTCATCGTCGTCCTGAACAATCAGATCGTACTCCATTCCGACGTTATCAACCACAGGGAGATACTGCAAAAGCGATCGTTACAGAGGAGCCAATATTAAATACGGCTCCAGGTGAGATGACGTTTCATACTGATAGACGGTATTTAATGTAAATATGGAATCAGTATGCAACGTTGATGATGTACAATACTTCTAATCCTATGCTTTTTTTTCTCTTGCTACTATTCCTATGCAAAGATTAAATACCGCACTGCAGGAAATTGGGAGATGGCATTGACTAATCCATTATTAAAATTGGAAAAACATATTGTAATTGATAGAGTTTTCTTTCACTCCATAGGGAAAGGATATAGTCATGGTACAGGATTCAATGATGGAAATTCAGGATCATCTGGTGGAAGTTCCGGATCCCATGGCTTTGAGAACACCAACTCATATGGCGGTTCAAACTCTGGGTCTTATGGTAGTGGCAATTCTGGATCGGTTGACAGTTATCATCATTATCGTGAAAATCCCTTCTTGAATAATGGAGTAGCAAGTGCGAACGCGAATGCAAACGCTCAAGCTGGATCGTATGGCAGTGGTGCTCATAATGGTCAAGTGGGTGGACAGAGTTATCAGGGTAATCAAGGTGGATATGTTGCGGGTCAAGGTGAACATCAATTGCAATATGGAAAAGGGCAGAATTTCGGTGCGCCGTCAAATGCTGCGAGTGCAAACGCCAACGCCAACGTTGGACACAACGTTGGAACTGGTGGTGGTTATTCAGGGAATGAAAATGCTGGGCATTATGGAGGATCTTATGGATCTGGAAATGATGGCATTGGTCCTGTCAGTAGTGGAAACCCATTTTTGAATAAGCCTACTTTTACGAATGGAGAATTACATAATGCCGGCAGTTCAGGCAATCCAGTGAATGATGGTGGCTATGGCGGAAATCAAGGTTCTGATAATGTAGGAGGTAAATACGGTTCTTCCGGGAACTATGGTGGATCATATGCAGGTGGAGTTAATTCCGAAGCGAATGCAAATGCAAAAGCAAATGCCAACGCTAATGCCCAAACGTCTGGAGGCTCTCCGGTCAACTATGGTGGCTCCTCCGGAAGTTATGAACAATCTTCTGGTAATTATGGTAGTTTCTTCGGAGATTATCATAAAAACAATGAAGTCCCGACCACTGTACCGTCGAATATTTATGAAGGACCTCCAAGTTCGGGAGCTGATGCCGGAGCAAATGCGATGGCAAGTGCGAGTGCAAACGCTCATGCTGGTAACCAGAATTCCGGAGCACAACAGGGATTCCCATTATTACAGTCGAGTCCATATGATCCAGCACCATTGAACCCATTGGGTGTTGATGGAAATGCAGGAGGATATGGTGGATCTGTCGGTTCGAGTGGCAATGCAAAAGCTCATGCAAAAGCTGATGCAAACGCTAATGCAAATGCTAATGCGGCTAGTCAGGGTACGGGACAGCTCCAGGGATTTCCATCATTTGAGTCACAACCACATGGATCATATGGATCACAGTTCCATCAGGGTCAATTGAGTCCAATTGGTACAAGTGGAAGTGGCAATGCTGATGCAAGTGCTAAAGCCGATGCCAACGCTGGTGCTGGTGCTTCTGCGAATGCTGTTGCCAATGCTAATGCTGGGCATATTCCTGGTAATCAGGCTTCGCTAGGAAGCTATGGAAAAAACAGTGGTTATCCATTAGGTAGTGGATACACTGGAGGAAACTCTGTTGCTTCGGCATCAGCCAACGCTAATGCTAATGCTGGCGCCAACGCTCGCGCAACTGCCAACGCCAATGCCAGTGCTGGAAATAATGCTGTTGCTTCCGCAAATGCAAACGCGAACGCTAATGCAGGACAGAACTTCCCATCCAAGAGCTCAGCGACAGCTGAAGCTACAGCCATTGCTGATACATCGAAAATGCTCATTTTCACTGATTAAATGAGTTGTTATATGATAAACATTTATCTGAGTTTTTGATTGTGCTATATAATATGGTTTGTGTGTGACTGAGATGCCAACGAGATAAGGACAGTAAGTTAGAAGTTTAGTTAGAGTAATGTGGGTTCTTTATAGTTTATTATTCACTATAAATGACTCTAAAGAATCACAGCGAGATTATTCAGGTACTTTCAGTAGTATTATAAAGATGTTGTGAAACTTGTTTTATCGAAAATTACTATCTCGGGATTCAGAGCCCTAATACCCCTTTCATCCTGCAAATGCTCATGTGATATTTTTTCTCTTCTTTTTCGATATATTTTTGTTCTCTTATGTATACATATCCATGTAGGTATTGACAACAATCAAATGTAATTAATTTCTTCTTTGAAATCGCCGTATGAAATTAATTGAGCATCGTGGTTGTGGTTACATAAAATCATTATTATAAGAACAAAGAGTATACGCGGGTGATGACAGTATCTTAATGATTCTTAGATATTGGCACTCGAATGAAAGAAGGAAAACAATTGTGTGATGTTTTAGTACTTAATGCCTGCCATATATATTGAAAGTGTCGTAAATAAAATGCCAATAAATTGATAATAAATTTGTTATTCATTGTACATTGCTGTTGAGTCATCATCTTTTTTATTTCTTTTTCTTTTTATTATTCTTCTATTGGCAACATTAAGATTGATGGAGGATAAATTGAGGTGGCAATAGGATAAATAGCATGTGTGAGCAATTAAAAAAACCGGAATTCATCGTATTTTATTTCTTCGTCTTTCATCGATTGTTTGTGTGAACTTGAGCTGCCGATGAAGAATGTAAAATGAAAGAGATGTAGGTGGCATTCAGAATATTTCCTCAATCAATTATTTTTGGCAGAATCTTTATTCATCCAATTTCAATTTATTTATAGATTACTTTAGTAACAATGAAAATTCGCGGAACACGAGAACAATATAATAATATATATTAACATATTCTAAAATTCTTCCTCTTCAACGCCCATGAAGGATAGTTCACGTGACAGCATCAAATATTGGCGTAACGAAAATTTATAAATAAAATCTTGATGTCCATGAACTGGAAGGTCGACCGCTCTCGACTTCTTTGCCCAGGACCAGCGTGTGTTAAATTTCAATGGGTAGTATGATATAAAAACTAGATGTTTGCAAATCTCTCTAGTCAGATGTGATTCTTACGTCGTAGGATCAAGTTGATGAAATGGAGGACATGGTATCGTTATTAATGTTTATAATGAAAATATTGTCTATCAATATCATCAATGAGTCATTCGCTGCGCCTTCTCCAGTGCCTGCTAATTCTTTTGTTTTTCCTGGCCCATCTACGTCGAATAATAACTATCGTAAGTCCATGAGAAGGAAAATAATTTCATGTTTTCTTTTCCATTTGCATTTCAATAAATATGAAAAATATATATCTTCTTTTCTGTCAACATAGATTCGCCACGGTCACTGGCAGACGATTACAATCGTAAGTCCAGAAACTGCATCAATTTTCTTCCATCAGGAATGACATTTTGTGAAATACTACAAGTAATTTATCGTGGCTTTTAATATTCAGCTTCAGCGGATTCCTATGAAGATAATTTAGAAGACCGCTACTCGCATGGTTACAATAGGAAGCAGCCCAAGCCTTATTTATCCTCGGGTCACGGTTGTCGAGGTCACAATTGTGACTATGAAGGCTACGGGTTCGTTGAACGTATAATGCTAATAAACTCTCCCTTCTCTTCTCTTGAGTGCTGGAGTAGAAACACACACATGCTCACATATATACATATGTTGACTCCTCTTACTGATCCTCCGAATCTCCTTTGCCCAAGCCATTCACGATATTTGGTATTTCTAGCTCGCGGCCGGTTTATGGGGGTTATTACCCGGAGAATCAACCTTCTGGTGGTTCGTTTGCCACAGCTTCTGCGGGAACTTATAATCAGCCTGATCGCACCGGTGGTACTGGTGCAATAAAAAGTCAAACGAATGCCCAAAGTGCGTCATTTAACGTTGGACCATTTTCTGCAAGTTTCAGTTCTGCAGTTGCAATTTCTGGTCCCAATGGTCCTGTTGGGCCGAATAAGTGAGTTGATTATAAATAATTATTTGGGAATCGAATGGGGATCTGTAAACTTGCGAATGATTGTCGATTTGTGCATTACTCCTCGGCCCCCAACCATTTCAGAATATAAAGATGTTGGATGAAGGTTGAGAAAAGCCTTTTTCGGCCCTTCCGACTAAAATGCCCCTTTAATTTGGCAAAGAATGAAGACAATAATACTATTAAAGTTCTCACTCAATATACGTCTGGGTATGTAAATACTTATATGTCTGGTGTGTTTATTTATGAGCACTCGTATATGAGAGTTGTGCTCTTAAATGGACGTGGTTGCATTGTGTATAGAGGAGTATAGAAGGATTTGGTATATGACCCCCGCCAGACTACTCTGCTCTCTCACTCTCCCACCCTCATCCTCTCTTTCTTTCTGATGGGGTGAATGCAATTTTTAGTCTTGTGGACGTGTGAAAAGAAACGAACAAAGAGAAAATGAATCTTCTAGGTTCTCAGGCGATTTAGTCCAGACGGCCAGACATTCAGACTTGTTTTAAAGGGATGACTGAAAAAGAGAGAGGGTGAGATTTGTGAATAAACATAAATATATGTCTGGACAGCATACATATGGAAATATATATTATTGGTTGTTTTATGACATGCAGAGACCGAGCCAACATGTATAATATACATTGAAATAATGGAATGTTTCTTAGATTGGTGATGGTGCAAAAGTAGGAAAGAAATCCTCCATCTATTCCTATCGTAATTTACAGAGAAAATCGGGTGTATAGAATTAATGAATGATAACGTTTAGATTAATTGGGTGACTGGTTTCAATACAATAATTCCAAATCAATCCGTATGATGAATAATTTTGAGATTTTTTTGTTTTCAATTTCAGTTACAACTACTGAAGTTAACCACCGGCTGTCACAACTGCCATGCACATTGTCATACTGTAATTTATTGCATTCTCATCATTGCCTTGTTCAATTCCACATAACTGTTATTAGTCGAAAGTAAAAGTTCATGTACACTATATATTGTTAATTACTAAAATGAATTCTTTTTATCTGTCTCCTCTACTCCCTCCACTGCGTGGTGTGTGCACCCTGCATCCTCCGCATCCTCTTAACCCAACATCGATGTGTTTGGGTGTGTTTGCTCAACTACACGAACTTTGCCAATTTATTGGAGAGAGAGTGCACTGGCCCTTTGTGTTCGCCTTAACCAAACCACCACCAGATGTTCTCCAAAATACGACGTACAAAAATTCAACTGTATATAAGGTTTGCGTATGTATACATATAATTTTCAGTATGTGTAAGAGTGGGACAAAGCGAGAAAGTTTTGGACGAGACGCAGAATGAGTAAAGCAAGAGTAAAATGAAATGTAAAAGGGGAAAATAAAAGAAAGAAAGGGCAAAAAAAATTCGAAGACGTGAAAAAATGAGGGAGGTTGAACTCATGTATAGGATTAGCAGCACAAAGGCAGATCGGAAAGTGACAAGGGATGGAGAGGTGGTTTTTGGGGGAGGTAGGAAAAAGCAGTGTGTGTATGTGTGGTTAAGAGTAGAGGTGAGTTGGATAAGAGAAAAAAAAAGTAAAAGCCAGCAGTATCGAGATTCAAAAAAGAGCGTGCATTGACCGCTGATGCGATCTGTACACATATGCGATTTCTGCCCAGTAATGTATCCACCATAAGATGCTGTGTGGTCGTACAATAAATTTTTACGATTCAACCATTTAATTTTAATGTATTCATTTTATTATCACAATGTATCGTTAGAAATAAAAACCATGCATACCATTTCATCAATCGATAATTTATTCAAACTGCAATAATTCAATGAATTGGTATAATGAGCGCGGTGACTCCAATTCATGAACTAGCCGTGGATTTTTTTTTTCAAAGCTATCAATATTTGTTCAATTTGACAAGAGATATTCTACATGTACGATTAAAACCGAACATTTATTCTGAGCCTGAAATATCTTCAGACTTGACGCAAATCGATAATGAGATGTACACACAGTGACATATATATATATATATATGATAAAAAGCGTCGGAATTAACGAGCATGTGCATTTGGAAAAATTCGTTGCGGTCTATTTGCAATGATGATCGGGTGTTGAAGAGATTGTTCTGCGAGAGGATTACGGCCCTGTCAGCCGGTAAACCAGTCCCACCTCCCAATGGAGGAGATGAAGAAGATGGAAACGGGGGAACGCATGCGAGGGGATGCAAGGGGGTGGTTGGGAATGGAAAGAAGACAAAAGGGGAAAAAAAAATGTAATAGAAAGTGGTCCGTCCGGTGCAACAACCTATACATATCGTGTATGTGTGACGTTTTAAAGCACACTACCCATTCCCAGTTCTCTTCGTGTTCCTGTTTTTTTAGCAAGATTGTGGTATACTACGTGGCAAGGGAATCGTCCACTTTCCCGTGGGCATCTCAGCGATCCTGCTCGCATTTCTCGTGCGGTTGTCGACTCGGAAAGTATCCTCGGGATAGTGTCGGTAAGTGAAAGATTTATTCATGGTCAGACTTTCATTTTTCTTATACGTTCATTTTATAATGGACCCAACAAAAATCATATTAACCACCTATTTATTATTCATATTCTTTCATGCAATTTCTTTTCTATTATATTCGTTGATGTTTTTAATTTGCATTTTGTTTTCACTTGGATCACTCCAACCAGGTTTAGTCGTAGACAGATTTTTGTATGAGAATATTGATATAGATACTGTTCACCGCAATAGTGACCTCGCGATAATTTCTATTTCTACTTCACTTTTACTTTTGTGGTCGGAGTTATATCATTATTCTATCTAACACACATTCACTCGAGTACCCGAACCATCATAACTTGTTGTGAGTTTCTATTGAAAAAATAAAATATTTTAATGTGCTATTTTGTTTCATTATCTTTTTCTAGAGAAAAAAAAAAATAAAACAAAATATTTAGGCCAACTCGACATTTATCCCGAACAATGGCGAAAATTTTGGCACTTCTGGTGATCGCATCGGTGTGCGTAACTGTCAACGTCCAAGGCCAACAATTACCAAATAAAAAACGTGAGTAATTGACAATGAAGGAATAATTAACCTGATTTGCATTCATTTATTGTTTCAATTTCTTTTCTTTACTTATCGCATTTTCTGATGACACTTTCTTTTCCTCTCGTGTAGATCTAAATGGTTATGCATTTGACGAAATTGTGGTATCATCGGACCTGAGCATTCAGAAGAAATCTGGGGATAGCCGTCAAAGTAAACAAATACCGAGGAAGGTGCCATCAGGAACAACGGGTTCACCAGGCAAATCCACTCAAATCGCATCCAGACTTATATCCAATGACGGAAGTGAAGTTGTAGCAACGCGAGAGCGACGCCGTGTATCTGAAAAAAGGTAAAATAATAATTCATATAAATTCATTCTCTTCGTTTTCATTCAAAATAAATATTCCAATGATTTTTTAATTCAGTCTACTAGATCTTGGAGTCGCTGGATATTTACTCAAGTCTCGGAAGCGCTGATGCAAAAACAAAAAATTACAAAAAAATTGAAACAATATTAAACACGTAATGCGAGGACAACCGCACGGACACTCACCATCTTCATCTGTGATCACACGTTTCGGCCTGCTTTCGGTCTTTGGCTGTAACAAAAAGCAAAATAAAAATTCGCAGTTCCATAACAAAGATGTATTGCATCTATTTTTACTACCTTACCATTACCAAATACTTTATCCTCACGACGGAGAATATATTTGCACAATAAATATTCACAAACTTTAACAATTCCGAATTCGTATAACGATTATGTTCCAGACACACCTGTGATTATTTACAAATGTTTTTTTTTCTCTCTTAACTTCTCATCACAAGACGTTTTATATCACCATCAACACGTATGACTACTGATTAGTTTACACGATTCAGTATCTGAAATGAATATTCTTGCCGCCGCGTTAAAATGTTACATTGTATTCTGTGACATTCGCAAAATTATATCCAGGTGGTGTATTCAATGTAGTTCATTGACCCGTGCGTGGCCTCTTCCCTTGTTATATATTGCCCATATAGTGTTTAGTCCTTTCGTGATTTGCTTTTGAATGGTACAGTAATTTTGTAGCACGTTTGCCCCGTCATGGCATTCCTCCTTCCATTGCGTGCTATTATACTTGCATATATGCATTGGAATACATAACATTTAGACGTGCGAGGAAATTTCGCATATGGTAATGAAACTGCGGAGCTATTAATCCTGAAATAACGCACCTAATTTTCACCACCTCAGACAAACGTAGGTCGAATTCAACATGTGTCAATTCCCCATCGCCATTCTCTGCGTCACTGTCTGCTTTCGATTCCTTTCCATATTGACTGCACTTTCTAACACATTTGTCTGTGAAATGAAGCTGGAACTTCAGCATTGTATTAAAAATATATTTTTACGTATATTAAACTATGTATATCTATGTTGGGCTGGAAGGTGGAATGCAGGGAAAATATTGCAGAGTCGTGATGTTAAAAAAAAAGGTTTAACGATCGTTGGAACAAAGAAGAAATTCTTCACGACGAATGGGCCTAACGCGGACGAGCGTGGAATTCCATTATTATGGGAATTGCATCATTGTGGGATGAAAAGCTATAGGGGAGAGTACGCAAGAAGAAAAAAAATATATATGGACGGGATGTGGATGCATCAGGTGCATGTTCACAAGCGGAAATGAATTTTTCCACAAAATTCAGTAAAAACGTCAACATACCTATTGAATAGAAAATAGCTTTATGGCGATAATAAAATTTAACGTTACAGCTCATTGTATGTATACAAAGTTGGACATATGTTGAAAAGTCGCTAAAAAAATTCTGTTAAAATCATCCGGAGTATCCAACTCAATAATTTATATCAAATCATTTTCAATTTAGTAATTCACAATATTAATATTATGTGAGTGATTCAGTTAGGTCTGGTCAAAGGTGACAATAATTCTTGTAGTTCGATCAAAAGTCTGACGGTGAGTTCAGTAGCAGTGGCCGCCTTGGCTTTTCGTGTTTCGAATCTCCAATGGTCGTTGAACATCAGAAATATGCTCTGCCTGATGCTTTCATTTTATTATCCATATTCTCTTTTTCTTACTCTCATCCTGAATCCCCAAACTGATGTGCATCCTCTCTGGTAATGCGACAGTAAAAGTTCACCGACATGTCGTCTGCGAAGCCAACGCACACGCACGATTAATTCATAAAATTCCACCGTATACAGTCAGTTGGATTTCATCAACTCTCTCATCACGTATATTTGTGACCAATGCTCGTGTGCGCTATGCGTTTCATCGCATGAGGATTTGCCATGTGCGTCCAACTGTCTGCCTAATGATGAACAACAAGAAGAATACGGAGACGAAATATAAAACAAAATGAATAAAAAATAAAGAGGAAAAATAAAATAAATGTGTAGAGTAAAGACACCGCGATCCCACCCTGTATTGCTGTGATATCCCCTTGTAGACGGTCATGTTGGAGGTATAAAAGCAATTGTGAAATCGGAAGCAACACGCAGTGGTTTAACTTGAGTGATTGTTGATAGCACAACTTTGTTTGTTGTCTGTTAATTTTTTTCTCGTCAATTAAATCATCATTTTACATAATTTCAATCAAACATGATTGCTGTCAGTCTATTTGTCGTTGTAACTGTTATTTCTCTCTCCCATGGTCGAGCGGTAGATCCTCGTAAAGGTAAATCCACAATTAAGTTTTTGGAATATAGACAAGTATTTTCATTCATTAAATATTCCAATTATTTAGCACCTCTCGCAGTTGATTCGTACGGCAACAGAGTCTTCCTAGTTCGTGAACAGCGAAATCCAATGGCGATTTATCCACATCGATCGATGATGATTACAGGAGTATATCAACCGAAGCACCGAGCGTCCAGCAGACAAGCTACCGGGATCTTTGCTCAGGGTAACGCTGTCAGCAGTGATGCTTTTCTCGCTGCCAATATACCAAAATATGCTCCAGAAATTCCTGAAGCCATTGATGAGCCTGAAATATCGAGTGCAGAGGCTCAAGCAGCGCCAGGACCTTACGAGACACCAGTTGTTGATGAAAAACAAGCGGATCCTGAGGTGGAAAACAATGAAGATGAATTGCACGATCAGAAGAACGTTCAGACACAACAGGTAGACGGGCAATTTTCATCGATACATATGGGAAGTTATTTTTTTTTTACTGATACTGAGTTTATTCATTATGAAAACATAAAGGAGGAGGAGGAGGCTCCACAGTATCCCACTGGAGTACCAGAAGCAGAGGCGCCAACGGTGCCGAAAAAAGGTATTGAACAACGCCCTGCAAAACCAAAAAAAACATTAAACAAGGGAAAGAAGACAAAAGTTCATGCTGATAATGAGAATGATGAAGCAGATTATGAAGACAGTGATGAGGACGAGGGAGAAGATGAAGAGCAACCAGCGATTTTCAATCCGTTCAAAGGAAACCGTCGAGGGGCGATGATACCGCACAATAATTTCTTCCCAATGGTATTTAGTTTTCCAAAATCTCTCGGACGTCAATCATCTCCAGGATCATTACCAGGGATGATAACTGCGATCGCGAATAGTTATTCGACAGGGAAAAGTGGTGTAGCAAGTTCAGTAGCTACAGCCTACGGGGGCTCTCCCAATAGGTGTGAAAACTTAATGACAAAATAATATTCATTGTAATGATATTGTTATCTCAAACGATCTTTATGTTTTTATTGCTTTTTGTTTTTTCATAGCAAGAAGAAACTTCAAAAATCTCATCAAGAATGAAAAGCCAAGGGGAATATTATTTAAAGCTAAAGATAAAATTTATCAATATTGAAATAATGTGTAATTCACTGGACGGATCTTTTCAATTTTATATGATGGATTATATAATGATAAATGAATCGAAAAACTATCAAAAGGAATTATTTTATTTGTCAATTCTGCGAGAAATAAATGATTTTATGGGTTTAAACGCCATTATGTCGTGACGTGTCTGTGTGCACATATTTGATCATGGTCCATCGCTGCGTGGTTGAGTGTGCGGCGTTCACGATGGCAATGAAATATTGAACTCTATGTAGCAACATTTCACAAAGACGTCACTAACGTCTATGTGAGTAGGAGATTCCCAGAAGAATAAATATGAATAAATATGAATATATGCTCCTGTGTTTTGATGTGAGAAATAATTAACTGGTTCTGTCCTTCGAATATAGGGATTTCCCACAATCACGTTAAAAAAAGTGTTCCACCACTCTTTATCTCACTCTCTCTCTTAGACAATTTCTCCTTCCCCAAAATGTACACGAATTAACAAGGTTGTATGCATGTAAGAATGTCAAGGGAATATTTAAACTAGTCAGAGAGTTCTTCGAATATATATAAACACGTGAGCTCTCCTATCCCAGCATCATAACCCGTGAGATCTTCACGAGTCATCGATAATATTTTCTTTACAGTTTACAAGAGTGCTGCGTAAATTCGTTATAATAATGGCGGTGAAATTTGTGTTGTTGTTGGTAGCAACGTTTACTATCAGTGCATTTGCTTATCCTACAACACAGGACAACATTGGAGGTATAATATATTGATAGTTAATTTCTGATTAAGTTTCATTGCACGATGAAAAATGATTCAATAATGTTTTTACCCAGAATGAGAGTTTTCTTCTCTTTGAACTATTTCTCGTTCTTTCAGCTGGCAGTGCATCAATCAGAGCCACACGAGCAGCTAGTCCTACTCCATATCATCAATACAATAATTATCCATATGGAGGACAACAACATCATCAGCATTACGATGATATCCATTGTCTACCTCATTATGGCCATTTAGATTGTCACGTTGATCATCATGACGTTTACAGTGGAAACGGTGGGCAATTCGGACACGGTGGATATGGTGGTTACGGAGGGTATGGTAATTACGATGGATATGGACACAATCATCATCATCATGGACCAAGTCCAGGTCAGAATTTTTACCCCACCAGTGGGAAATCACACGCCGATTCTTCTGCTAAAACTTTTGAAATAAAGACTCTCCTCGGTGGTATTTCGTTTTCTGACGCAGAATCTCACGCTGGGTATTAACTCTTTTCGCATTTTTAATTGACGCTTTCACAATAGCTATCCCTTCGTGCAATTTTCCTTATTTGTTCTGATCTGTTCTTTGCAGGACTCGGAGGGGTCTACTGGCAGGATTATTGAGATGAGCATCGGCGAGTACTTCATAAAAATGAATATGAGTTTAAAGTATAAATAAGACTAATTGTATTTTCTTTTGCTTAATAAAAATTGTTTTTCACTGGAAGCTTTGTTAATTTTATTCACATTCAATAATTGCAAGTAGTACACGTATAATTAACATGCCAAAATCAAAACTGTATCAAATTTCGACAGAATTTGTTGTGTCAGCGTATTAAATTCCTTTCGAACTTTTATTGTCAAGTCAGCACGTGATTTCACTATTTCCATTGAGAAATTATGCCAAATGACGCAAATCGTAGTCAGCAGCAGTTCAATATAATGTTGAAATAGATTAAAAACATATAAAAAGCGGCTCGGTGACTCTTTCAGTTAGTTCTGAGCCAAGTAGCGTGCGAACAAAGAAAAAAAAATGAAATTTTTCACCAATTTTGCTTTGTACCTTTGAAGTTCTTTATAATATATAATTATTCCTTCAATAATTCTACGAAAAGGGAGCGACGTGTTTCAACCATGGTCATACCATTTTGTTTATTTCTCGGCGCAATATTCATCGCGGAGGTTTTTGCTTATCCCTTTCTGCCGAAACATGGAAAAGGTATTAGACATCAAATGGTTATGATTATCGCCAAGATAAAAAAATAATTCTGTCTTGAGATGTAAGGCAAATTGAAACCGGTGTTGAACCAATGAAATGACAGGGGTTGATGCAGATTTTCAATAAATCATCCAATCAATCATTTTACTAAGTGAATTTTTGTTCTAGATGCCAACTTGGGTGGTCTATCATCAATACTTACCAAACCTCTCCAATCTTACTGTGAACGGGGAAAAAATCGTGTATCGGGTAGACCTCATGGATCCGATGCATTTGGTGATTATGAAAATATCCATGTTCGATTCAATGGATCAGTGGGACCCAATGCTTATGGCAGTGGTTACATTGGTAACCGAGATGATAGATACGGTGGATCCGGTGGTCATGGAACTGGTTGTGTAAGTGGAAGATCTGGTGATTATGTAGGTACTGGTGGAATCAATGGTTATAGAATTGGTGGTGGTAGTGGTGGTGGATCCGGTGGTTGGGGAACTGGTGGTGGCGCCGGTGGATCTGGCGGTTATGGAACCGGTGGGTATGGAATTAGTGGTGGCGGTGGTGGATCCGGTGGTTGGGGAACTAGTGGTGGCGCCGGTGGATCTGGCGGTTATGGAACCGGTGGGTATGGAATTAGTGGTGGCGGTGGTGGATCCGGTGGTTGGGGAACTAGTGGTGACGCCGGTGGATCTGGCGGTTATAGAACCGGTGGGTACGGAATTAATGGTGGTGGTGGTGGATCCGGTGGTTGGGGAACTACTGGTGGCGCCGGTGGATCTGGCGGTTATAGAATTAGTGGTGGCTTCGGCGGAAGCAATGGATGTGGTGATCATGGAACTGCTGGTGGCGGCAATGGAGCCACTCGGATGGCAATATCTAGTGAATTAGGTTCAATCGATGGCTACGGGGGAATTGGGGGATCAGCGCGATCTGCCTACGTTGGAAACTATCGACCTGCTGGGTCAGCTGTTGAGAGATCGAATCCAACTCAATATAGCTACTTCCAATAATGAGAAATCGCACATTGGGTATACACTAACTTCACATTTACCATTAAAAATTTTGCAATGATTTTGCAATGATTATGTATGAATCTTTTTTGTTTCAAGGATTCGTAGAGGTCCGCTGAGATGATCACCGTTATTTACGCAACTTGGAACTCAAGAAAGTACATTAGTATTAAATGAGTCGAAAATATTATTGTATCTTCACGCATAATAAAAAATAATTCTTTTTGCTGAAAGGCCTGCTTTAACTCAATATCGTTACCTCAGTTGATATCGTATTGTTATTATCCTCAGCAGACGGAAAAAAAATGAGCGCGCAAATACATCGTGAATTAATAAACCAAGATTTATATATTCATGAAAATAATCGCAAATATCGAAGCTATCAATCATGAATATAATAATCATTAGACAAAAAACATACAACCAAATGAACAATCATGAATATATTGCTACCACGTATGTAAAAATGAATATATGAATATCTAATCAAATCAATGAATATAGATATTGCGCCTATTGATCGCACAGTTCATCAAGTATCATAAGACCAGTTGTGCGGAAAACATAAATTTGGTCTTGTTTCTATTTATAACCATCCAAGAGGGGGAAAAAGTAGCACTTTACATTTTCCTGATGCTAATAAGCTGACTAATACCAAATGGATTCCACTGAATGAATCGCAATTTATTTATTTTCGTTATTCAGCGACAATTTTTCCACACTTTCAATCTACTGGCGTATTGATTAATTATTAAATGTCATTTGTTAATGAGAAAAATTTCCATGCATTATTAAAATAAACTTTTGAAGAGAAACGATTTCCATTGTAAAATGAGAAAATAATGATTAATGCATTATTTTTTTACTAAGAATTTTGCAACACTGGTCATCAGATCTGCATCACACTTGCTGTACATAAAGGAAGGATGCCTGGATTTTTCACACGTGATTAAGACTTCCCGCGAATATAAAAATGGGCATCTACGCTCGCAATCATCAGTACAGTGCAGAAGCTCAATAAAGACATCGGGGAGATCATTTCGTTGAAATCTGAAAGACTCCGAATCGGTAGGTTGATAAACAAGTTGAAACTCTGAATATTTTTATATACATACGATAAATAACATGTTTTGTTGTAAATTAGATAACATTAGAGAGCAATTGAATATCAAGTTAATCAACCAATCACTCTGTGAATATCAGCTGCGAATAGCAGTTTCAACCATACGCTCCCCTACCATTTTGGGCAATCATCATTGTAATTGTAATAACAATGGCCGTAAAATTCGGACTATTGCTCGTTATAATGTTTGCAATAAGTGTTTTTGCTTATCCAACTCCGGAGGAGAACATTGAAGGTATATAAAACGTCTATAAACTAACTGTCAAAGTTTTAACACTCAGATTATTCTTACTCAATATTGATCTATGCCGATATTGATACAATGAGATTCATTGATTCGTGTGCATTGAGAAATTTATCATGGAAAAGATTGAAGAAATTATGTTATAAAATGTGATGGATGATAATTTATTTCAGGAGCCGTTGAGTCGAGAATATCGCGACGGGCAGCTGATCCTTCGCCACACAATCCGTATGGTGGATATCGCGGAGGTAACTGGCATGGTGGATACCCTAGTCATAATTGGCATGGTGGACACTCTGGACATGGTGGTAATCATTGGCACCGCGGATAAGTTCCGGAATCGTTCAAAATACGGATCGTTCTATTTTCTTCACAAATATATATATTTTATCCTGATAGAGATATCCGAAACTTCTTTACTCAGTGTATTTGAGATGAATTAATATGCTTCCATGACGCAAAACTGTATTTTATTATTACATGAAATAAAACAATTGGAATCCGAATAGAGATATGATTTAGAAGATTATTGTGCCAAAAATTGGAATTTATTCTACACCTTTTAATCCATAGACGTCACCTGATTCTTTTCGGGAAAGAATCAACCTCGCGACAAAGTCGTTCTGACGTCAACTTGATAAACTCTAAACACAAATGAAATATATAAATGTTTCTATGGTGCTCGAGAGATGATGAAATAGATAAAAGATTCATTTTTTCCTGACGTCTGATCATTTTATTGGCTTCCTTTTCACCTACTAATAATATACACATAAACACCGATGTTTTTTCCATGTTGATGATATTCATACTAAATTCGTTAGGAAATCATCAAATATACTCACTAAATTTTCTATACTAATTCATAGGAAGGCCAACAAGATATTCCAAACGAGTTTGAATATTCCATGTACTTCCATATATAACCATCTGCTCTTCAAATTCGATCAGTATTACCTGGGAGTTCGTGTAGTCTTCATAGACATCTCAAATACTTCGTTAAAGCCCTGTCGCGTGATCTACATTGGAAAATGGTAAAGATTATACTTATACTAGTTGCAACGGTGTTCGCGAGTGCAATAGCTTATCCTTCTGTCCAAAACAATTCACCAGGTGAGCAAGAAAAGTACTTGAAATCAGAAATAATGTATTATTCAAACAATTCATAGCGAAGAGCATATTTAATCCATGGAAATTTCCATTGGTTGGCAAAGCAGCTAGAATTGTGAGAGCAGCTCATGCCAATCCTCAGCATTTTGACCGAGTCCATTGTTTGCCACATGAAGACCATGTAGATTGTCATATTGATCATTACGAAGGTTACACTGATTACAATGGGTATACACCGACTGTTGGCCCTCAATCATATTCGCCAATATATACACCATCCAATCCCCAAAATGGCAATGCATATGCTGATTCTTCGGCTAAATCTTTTGCCATCAACACACCTTTGGGTGGGATATCTTTCGCAGATGCACAAGCTCATTCTCGGTATTTATTCTTAATGCAATTATGAATAATTTTTTTGATTATAATTATTTTTCATCATCATTTGTTTCTTCGACAGAACCCGCAACAGTGGTTTACTTGGGGCACTCTTGGAATAAATTTTACATGCATAATTAACAATGTCTTGTGTTTTTTTCTCTTTGAAAAAATAAAATAAACTTTTAATCATCTGTTGATATCTTTTTGATTGGTTTCCTGCTTCTAAAATGGATATAAATTGATGAATATTATTTTCTTAATATCATTTGGTGATTCAGGTCAGTTTGAAAATATTTTTATCAACAGTATCATTTGCTTGCAGGAAAGATCGACTCCATATAGTGAATGTATTGAAAAACTCTGCGGATGTGTGTATAAACCACTACATCACGATTAGTCCCCTACCGTAACTTTAAACCTCGACTAATTCGCTATTAAAGCGTTTCTGTAAAAATTACCTGACTCCGAATAAGAGTGTTGCTCGATTATGAATGAAATGGCTGAATGCTTATTATTATTCTCACATGTAGTAACGATTTCAGTGTGTGTGTGTTGGCTTATTTCTATGCTGCCAAAAAAAAACCTATGTAATCATTACTATCAGTTATTAATTACTTAACTCTCATCTTCTTGATGAATTCCCATATAATCATCGTATTAACAGTGATTTTATCAACAACAAATGAAATGATACTTGGAGCATGATTATTGTTGGAGGAATTACTTTATGAAAAGTTGGATAAAATAATATAATTTCTTCAAGTTTAATGTTCTTTTTATTTCGATATTTTTTTACCAATAAAAACCGTGCTTTCATACTCGCTCAATTAGAATTCGAGGAGAATCGTTTTAACTGCGTCCCTCAACGAGTCCATCAGTCAGCTGGGAATTCCCAGTAAAGCCGTGAATGTGTGTGCGTGTTTGTGCGCGCTGCTCCAATGTAGCTAACACTTGCGTATGTTAGTTGTGTTAATTTGTTTCTGCTTCTATGCGATCGGGGAGAGTCCTTCGGAAATGTGGGATTCCCTGTTCGTGCCACAAAAAATATATACACACAGCAATTTTAAAGATTCATATAATTTTTTCAGTCTTCCTTTTTTGTAGTATGATATTCACCAATTCATTCGCCTGGCAATATGTGTACGCAAATAATTTTAAACTTATATAGGTACACAGGAAGGTCGACGGGATATTTCAAACGTGTTTGAAAGTTTCTGCGGATATATATATGAACGTCTGCTCTCGTGTTTTATCAGTACAATTCGGTAGCTCAACTAGCTATCGTTTCTCAACAATTTAAAATAAAGTTGCGTGGAGTTTTGAAATAATTATCATGGCAAAGTTTGAACTACTGCTCATTGCAATGTTGGCTGTTGGTGCTTTTGCGTTTCCAAGGCCAGGTATAATGATGGTTGAAAATATTATATTGATTATGTCTGTTAAAAGAGATATTCGAATGAATTTTCCTATTATTTATAGGAAGAATCATTCGAGCGGCTGATCCTGATCCTTATCATCATGAACCTCATCATCATTCCCATGGTGGTTATTTCGAGAGCCACAGAGGACATGGTGGATACGATGGATACAATCACGATAGACATTATCATCATGAAAGACCATATCATTCAGCTCCATTTCAACATAACCATGGTGGAAATAGTCAAGCCTCTGCTGGCGCATTCGGATCATCTTATGGAAGTGCTGCATTTGCAACTGCAAATTCTGAGTAATCACTCTTTAATATCCATTTTTAATCGCTGTAATTTTTGGAGAAATTGTTCTCATATTATTCTCCTTGTTCTGTTGCAGGACCAGAGGACATTTCTTTTGAGAGTTGAACACAACCTGACACCGTATATTCCGGAAATCATGAGAATATCCTCAATGAACTGTCATTACTATTATTATTAAGAAATTTTTACGGAAAAGTTATTTTTTTCTTTATTATAAGACTATGATTAAACTTTCTTGAAATAAATGAGGAGAAAATTTGATGTTTAGATTCAAAAAGTTCAATTATGATGCCAACACATGTTTTAATGTCAAATATAAATACGCGAATGAAAAAAATTAATAGTTGTAATTATTTTGTTGTTGACTGACAATGGTTGTCTGAGAACTAAATAAGTGTTATAATGAGCCCAAGTTTATATTCTGATATGAATGTAGTGAAACGTTTAAAACTCTGGAATTAATTACCTCGTGAACGATATGTACACGATCGACAAAACGATTGTGAAGATTCTCCCTGAGTATTCACCAACCAGTGTAATTACACTGCGAAATAGTTACACGCGACACTAAAGTAACTCCCGTATTTTTCCTTCCCTCTCATAATAGTTATTTCAGAAATGTTCCAAACGAGGGCAGAGGAAAAGTAATTCTTCTATTTAAATGTGGCGCCGGAAAGTAATATTGGAATCGAACAAATGATATGATACCGAATAATGTTGCACGTTGTAATGAGGATTATTTTTCTGATTTTGTATAGATAAAATTGTAGCCAGACTAATTTTGCATTCACACTCAAGTATATTTTTTTCCGGAAAGTTATAATTTAATCTTTCAAACGTTGATCAATAATATTTTCTCAAATTCATACATGACTAACGGAGTTTATTTGCTTGATCGATGTTCTTACGTCGTCACAGACAACGGTTCAGCTTTATACTAAAAACTATCTGAGCTGCTGCACAAAGTTTTAGGTTTGGTGCGTCGAAAAAAAGGTGAGTATATTTTTTCCCTACCCTCCTGACACAGACTTTTGATATCGCAACAATATTCCAAAGTCACGTACGCATGATAATACGAATTTTATGAATAAATAATGAGGTTTGATCGATTGAGCTTGAACCAATTTTTTTTTTTCCAGGTAAATTATCTTTGAAAGCCTTGTGTGTTAGCTTATGTTTTGTTCTATGTCTGTTCGCTATAGATATTCAACCTTGAGGCTGAATTAGAATAGAAACAACCTGGAGTAAATTCTGGTTCGATTTCACTTGCAAATAGATTTGGCGCAGACTAATTTTACTTCTTGCGTTTATTCTACCAGCAATTGATCCTTCCATCTATTTCCATTGTGAGCTCCCGATTAGAATCAGCGGAAGAAATTCCACTCAAACTGATGAAGTCATATGACGATTATATCATTTCAATAGCCCTCAAATTACTTTTAATGGTTAACTTAATTTAATATTACAAAATACGTTGATTAAAATAAGGATCATTGCAATGATTTGTGTATTATACTCATCGTATTGATGACAGTTGACGGAATCTGAAATTTTTCATATATATCTGAATCGTTGTTTATTATTGCTGCATGAAAAAATGATCGAAAATTCTTTCGTGACGAAGCCCGTTTGATTTGATATGCAGGACAAATAAAGTTAAACAAATTGCGATATTACTATGGAGTCGCATAATCATCTCGATACACGAACTACGAAGTATATTCATGTGGTTAATAGAAAAAAATATATAAAATATGATCAATTTGCATTTTATGATACGATTAATCATGAAATTTGTCAGTGTGTAGTCGAATATTACAGAAATTAATTGGACAATAATGTTTATTTCCTTCCTTTCCAATATTCAATGTTGTGAATAGAGAAAAATGACGGAACGACCACTAGCAAAAGGGGTGCATAGTGGAGGGGATGTTGACGTCGGCGCCCTGATGAAACGAATTCCCATGACAGCTCGTACTGGGGCAATGGTGATGAGAAGTGTTTCCATCTTCTTAACGAGCGGACGCAAAGCATCAGTGAACTGCAAGAAGACATCAGGTGAAATCAAGCAGAAGGGTAGAAGAAGAAGAATGCCTGATGATGCTAATATCAAGGCACACCATGCCAAAGTTATTGAATCGATGAAAAAAAGAACACGATTTTCAAGATCAGAATTGGATGCACTCTGCAGAATATACAGAAAATTAACAACAACACCGGGACAGAAATCTGGTGCGACGATGTTGGCTAAATCTACAGCACAAACCGCCCAAACAGTTGAGGTAATTTTTCATTTTCTCATCAGTTAAGTTTTGGGTTTTCTCTTATGAAAATATTTTTTTTTCATCTCTTAGGGGATTGACAGGACAATTTTTCGTGAGTTGCTCCACAATACATTTGATATTATTACGGAAGATACGTTGATTGAACGTATGTTTTGCTGCTGGGATCGGGAAAACGAAGGCGCAATAAGATTAGAATCATGGATTATTGGATTGGACATTTTTCTTCGGGGAAGTCTTCGTGATAGAATGGAATTTTGCTTCCGAATATACGATATGAATAGTGATGGTTACATCACAAAAGACGAAATATTCCAATTATTCAAGTAAATAATTTTGAGCTGTGAACGATGTGTGTAAATATTGCGAATATTTTTTTAATCGAAAAATATCAATGCAGAAATTGTTTGATGAAGCAACCGGGCGAAGAGGATCCGGATGAAGGAGTCAAAGATTTGTCGGAGCTTGCATTGAAGCGATTGGATGTTGATCACGACGGAAAAATTTCATTCAAAGACTACGAAACAGTAGTAAATGAAGAGCCTCTATTACTCGAAGCTTTTGGACAGTGTTTACCCACAGAGGATAATTGTTGCGCATTTCTTATTACATTACAACCATAAAAATAGGAAGCGGAAGAAAAACGAGGCATTTTATTGTGCTCACAATATCCATACAATTCCGATAAATTTCGAGGCTTTCAACGACTATTCAATAAATTATTGAGAGACCCTGGGGTGATTCATTTCGATTCTATATTCTAAAAACGTCTGTGTAAGGAACTCCCGCTGTTATCATTCATATTCGTGAAAGAGTTTCGCGAAACATTGCGTAATTCAATAACTTTCAATGTCGTTAAACGAAATTTGTACTGTGTCTGTATTTTGATGAAAATTATTTGCTTCTTATAATCATGTCATAAGGAACTCGAATAGTTTTCGTGGTACCTCATGATGACATAAGGCCCTAGATGTTCCGAGAACTTTTGCATCCAGTCCAATTGACCTTGGATACCACCATTGTTAGATTTATTTCTGATTGCATTAAACGACGTTATTAGAGTGACATGTAACGTTGAAGGATCATTAATCAAGTAAGCGATAAGGTAACTCGGCAGTATGCGAGAGTTTCAACATTTATTCGTTGTTGACTTGACATTGGATACGTTATATGTTTGGCCAGGTCTGTATGGGTGAGTCACAAGTGAAAAAACCAGCTTCATCGTCATTGAGTAGTGGATTTGATTGTGTGATCAGAATTCTACGTAAGACACTTAAAAACAACATTGAGTTAATGGCATGATCGAAAAAATGGGAACAAGTTAACAGTACACTATACGAAACGAATTGGTTGATATAACGAGGATATTTATACAGAGGATCCCCTTCCATTATACGAGTCATATTTTGAGATGCGTTCGTGTGACATCAGTGCATTATTTATATTCATACATTTTGTTTGGGTAATTTCATTCATAGATGGATTTAAATAACAACCAACTTCTCTCCTTTTCATCTCAATTATTTATCTTTGCAGATAATTGGAATATCATGCGACGTCAATGCCAATGAAGTAAATAAGCAAAAATATGATTTCAATTCAGTGGAGCAGAATCAAAAGATTCTACGGTTACTATTACGTTTGGCATTCCATACGGCCAATCACTTAGCACGTTTGAAAGATGCAGCGAAAGTACGTGCAGAAAATGAAGTGGATAAAGATTTACATGATATTACCATGAATGACATAATTCAGGGTGTTGCAATGGATCATCATCATTCCAATCCTTCACGAGCGGGAACAAAGAAACCACTAGCTGATACGGATGAATCCGATATTGGAAGTAGATTCTTATCATTCAAAATACCATCATATGCTAATTTTGCTCCAATAAATAAAATTGAAGATACGTTGAAAAATATGGCGTCAGGCAATATGAGTGAAGTTACTAAAATAGCCAATAATGTTCAATCATTAGCGAATGAAGGTGTGGAAGTTTTGAGAAATGTCCAGAAAACAAGTGATAGCACTCTGAATCAAACAATTGGACAAGTATCCAATCCAAATGATTCATCGAATTCTACGAATATTCAGGATACGGCGAAAAAAATGCTAACCCCATCGATTCCGAATGCTGTCCAATCAATTGAACCACCTGCTGATACAAAAAGTTCCTATCCATCAGTTAGAGTGAAATCAGATTCCGGTGAAAAAAATTCTACAAATATACTATTAGATAATGTGAATCAGACGGATAAGATTGAAGGACGATTCGATAGCATTATTCAGAACATGGAATCAACGAATGATACGGACACGACTAGTGAACACATAAATGAATCGCCATCATCAACGGTAAACAAAAGAGAAACGTCACCGGTACCAGTTTCAGATTCTACTCATGTGAAGAATCAAACAAGTAACGATCATATCTCAGATGGCAATTTTTCGCACTCTAATATTACAGATTCATCCAACAGCGCGAATGTGAACGATGGAGAAACAGCTTTAGTGTTAAATTCATTGCAGTCAAGAATCTCTGCAGAAAAGGACAATGGAATCAAGTGTGCGGAGGAAACACCAGATATTTTCCATCATATATTTGGCAATTATGACATAGAGGAAGATGATTTTGACAGCGATGTGGTGAAATTGATTGGAGATATGGAACTACAAGATATTTCAAATCGATTACTTAATATCCTACAGCCATCATAACTGTAAAATATAATAATCCTCATTAATGTCATTGTTATTTTATATGTAAATAAATGTTTGTTTCTCTCAACTGATCATACATTATGTGGATAACAAAAAAAAAAAGAAAGAAAAGAAAAGAAAGAAAAAAGACGTGAATGAATAATGAGATAAATAATTAATGTTACACGATAATCGGGCCAATTGGACAGCTGTTTAAGCGATGTATTTGAATGTTCCTCTGTTCATTTTCAACCTTTCTCAATCATAAAGTGATCCATTTAACGATCGGTAACCATTTTGATATCGATATCAATAAATAGTTCATGGCAATAACCGTTGATTGAGTGCAAGAAGGCCAACAGAAGCGTAAAAAATTATAAGCGAAGCAGAACGAAAGGCATTTTAGCTCTAGCGCGCAATGAAATAGGAAATGACGATGGCCAATACGCAATATACCACGACTTGTTTTTATTTCGCGCTTATAAATATGTTGCGATCCGTGGTAAGAAATTGCTAGATAGAGAGAAACCCATTGAGCGAAACATGTGGAAACTTGTTACATACGTTGCATGTGTAGCTATCCTATTCCCAAACGCTGTGAGTAATTTGATTTTAAAAATATCCTATTAGATTAGGAACAGCAACGAAAAAAAAAAAAAAACACGAAAAAATTGTTAGCTAAAGAAAAAAAAAAGGTCTTATCAATTTCCATTCCACAGTATGGTTACGTGGACTATACATCCTATCTTCTGTCACGTCTGACTGAGTACATAAATCAAGTAAATCAATTATTGAAAATGATTTATAAACAACGAACCTATCAAGCGCAAATCGAAGGTGATCCATTTGAAATGGGGGGATTGGAGAATAATTATTTGTATGATGCATTATGGCAAACAATAACTACATTAAGAAATGCTTATCGAGTAATGGTAAAACTTAAAAGAGAGCGAATGGCGACATTTACACCCGATATGATAGCGCTGCAAGATCATATTGCTCCACCCGAATTGAATGTAGATCAAGTAGTGGGCTTCAAACAATCCGGACGACGAAGCACCCAAAACCCTGATTGGACCAATAATTTTTATGAAGCACTGGCAAATGCCTTCAAGAAATTTCTTCTTTCTAATCCTGATGTACGAACGCAACTTGGCGATGACTTTAATGCTGATGCATTAATCAATCCGCCTGAGCCCGAGGCGCAATGAATAATAATGAATGCAGGATAATGTTCATTTTTCTTTTTCGCTGCCTCTTTTCTTGATGGACTCGAGATATTACAAATTTGAAAATGTAAATTATTATGAATTATTGTAAAACGAAAGAATAAATATATGTAATTATACACAAAATGAGTGAATTATTGTTATGCCTGTATTTGATTATATATATAATGTAACAAAAACTGATTTATTTGTTGTAAGGTTGCGAATAAAAATATTTTCGAGCGTGTATTGTTGAATTATTAAGAGCAAACGTCAAAGACGTATGCTAATCGACCTCTCCTAAAAATCAACTGAACTGCGAATCGTGAAACGATCGTCGGACGGTATTAAAATTTTCTTTTAATATGGTCGCTAGCGCGTTACGACCATCGTGGAGATTAAACTATATAAAGAAGTTTGTATTTATTTTTTTATAGGACAGACGATTTTCACAGCGTCCGCGTACCTCACATTGTTTTTTCCACTGCCATGACAATCCTAAAGCTTTTCGTCCTTATTATTACAGTTACAAATATTCACGTAAGCTAATTGAAAATTCAAACCGTCCATTGATAATAATCATCATTTTATTTAATTAAACTCAAAATATTGTTAATTGAACAAGAAAAAAATTGATAAATAAAATGTTATTTGATTTTCATAATTTAGTTGGCTAGTACACGACGTGCTCCAAATCATCACAAAAAGGTGCCAGAAATTACGCCGGAGGTAATAAAAAATAAAATAAAAAGATGGAAAAAATTGAGCCAATCACAATGAAAATAAGTTATGGGTAGAGTGCAGAGTGAAATATGAAACAACTAATAAAAATAATGTTTCAGGGCGAAACATTGATTGAAAATAAAAATGTCAATGTCGTGGTGAATGTGGATCCAAAGGAAGTGGCGACGGAATTGTGGAAAATAATTGTGAAAGAGCATCCACTATTGCAGCAATCTGCCGGAGCTCGGGCGTATATGCACGAATTGGAAGAGATAATAAAGCCATATCTAACGCCATCGCGACGTAGTGAACCGTCCGCGTATGAGGTGGCGAATAATTTGGACTTCATTACGAGACGTGCGCTGAGTAATCAAACCGAAGCAATTGATCCAGCTGAAGAGGAATCCAAAACTCGACAGATTGTTGCGGTGATGATGAAGAAATTGAGGGATATTCGGGAGGATGGACAAAAAGCATTGGCGAACGATAACTCGACTGATCAGCCTCAAGATTCTGAATCAGCACGTAGATCTATGTCGAAAGGTCATGGAAAAAAATCTAAATCTCATAAACAAAGAGATGATGATCTTGATTTATTAATTCGAATACGGAAAGGTAAGGTGGTGGATGCTACGCTCGTTTAATTTCAAATGTTTATTATTGAATTAATAATTTTCTTTGTTTTCATTCTCTTGTTTTTTCATTTTTCTTTTCTTCTTGTTCTTTATGTTGAATAACTAATTATAATTTGCAATCATGTTTGACGAGAGTAAAATTTTATGTTCAGATATATTCGATTGACTTATCAATTGCCAATTTTTGTTCCTCTAAGTTTATGACTTGTACTTGTATAATAATTTTACGGATATGAGTGCAACTATTATTATCATTAATATCCGAAAAATCAATAGCATTTCTTTTTACCATGCAATGTAAATAAATTATTAATAATATTTTTGATGTTGTTTACACTACGTGGAGTATATATATGAAAGGAGTTAGTTGACATGGTATAGTAGACATATTTGAACGTATATGACAAAGTGCATGTCACGAGACAAAATTGATTATGGCCCGACTTGTATTTCTTGCAATTGGTTTTATTGTATCGCCATTCATGTTAATCCAAGCTTCATTACGCGATGACGACAAAAAAATATTGGATCTTCGTGTAATAAATCAAATTATGGATGGTATTAATCTGTTGAACAATAATTTACGGCAAGCAGTTGAATTTTTGAAGGAAATAGCCGCCGGTCATCGATCTCATGCAGTAAGAGAAAAATTTATTTCATTTGTTCTATGCATATCCAATTGTACGCTACTTTATTAGGTGTCCACATCGATTCGATACTTCACTCTGCTCTTGTTCTAGCAAGAAAAAAGTTATCGAATACATTTGTACACTTTATATATTAGGAAACAAATGATTGAACATGTGTTGATCTAATTGAACTACATTAGATATCATCTAATGGGCAATTCGAAAGAAAATCATTGGATTTCATACAGTTATATTGATAAAACCATTTTTGCCAATAGAATTCAGTAAAATTCTGCTGGATTTATTCATTCTTTTTAGAATGTCACATCAACTGAATCGAATGAGCTATTGAATGTGAATCACCACCTCATGTTCACTTATGTTTGTTTTTTTTTTTTTTTTTCTTCACCCGAAAAGTGTGAAATTATTGAATGATTTTTCAAATTGAATTTTATTCAGCCACTGCCCAATAATGCTCATGGTTTTTCAACAAAAAGGAGACGTCCATCTGTCATAGCAGATTCATTAATGGATGAGATAGGAAATAGTGGTGTGCGAAGAACCTTGAATCATGATATTCGCGAGAATAATGAGCAAAGTGAAGATGATGACGGGAACGAAAATACTAATACCAATATTAATACAAATTATAATTCCAATAGAAATGACCTTCGTCATTTCCTAAGTCATCGTTTGCCACATCGTATGATTTGATTGGATATTGACATATGTAATTTATGAAAATTCATTTGGCAGTTGAATTCTGCTGGTGTAAAAAAAAAAATAGGAAAATAAAATGAAATTTAAAGTTGAAATTTATGATTGTGTGAATTCATTGTTCTTTCATATAATTCTTGGATGTAAGAATGTAACGGTGCCAGTTGAAATTGAATGACAACCTTGCTATTGGAAATTGTCAACAAGCAATTTTATGAATGTTAACGTACTCACACAATCCTGTTATATTTTGATATACGATGTCTATTGAGATTCCAGGAGCGTATATAATGAGACGATCAAAGAGTCGGTTGTGTAGCCAACACAAGGTACATGACACAAGCTGTGAACATGGCTGGATCATCAATCTATACGCTATTGGCGATCATTGCAATAGTTTCTCAGGTACGAAAATCTATTTTATGCCTATTGAAATACACGATGTGTCGACGAGGAAAAAGATTACAAATACGATAGATTGGTTTTGTCCAGAGTTGCCCATTGACAAATGCAAGAGACAGTGGTCATTCATTTCCACGACGTCATGGTGGTAATGCCAATATCAATACCAATATTAATACCTTCCATAAAAGTAGACGATTATATGAGGCATTGGCACGCAACACACCCGACAAAAAAGATGAAGTGAGACCAGAATGTTTCGCAAAATCCGCATATCTTTTTTTATCTATTTACTTATACGTAATTTTCTTTTTTCTCCACTGCTTATTGAATTTTTCTCATCGAAAAATCGCGGTAGAAAGCGTCAATTGGAAAAGATGTGCAGACAGCGATAATCGCTACCGCTGCAGCAGATGCAGCTAAAGCTGCTGCACGTATGATTGTCAAAAAATTGGGCGAGAACACAGCAGACGCTGTTGCTTCTGCTGTTGTTCGTGTATTATCTGGTGAAGATGGGACTAATAAAACAAATAATGTAACAGAGGACAAGGCAACCAAGGCTGCTGAACGTGCGTCTAAATATCTTCATGAGGCTCTTAACAGACTTTTGTATCGTAATGACAAAAAATCAGCGGCCGGTAAATACTTAATTAATCAGAATTGACCAAGGAGAAAAAAAAAGGATGTTTATTATCTTCTCACCATTATATCTTGACCGTTGTCCTGCAGTAGCTTCTAGGAGATCACTCGCAATATTGCCACCATACGCTGGTAAGAAACGTCAGGATGAAGAGGGTCCATCCGACGAGGAAGAGGAAGATGAAGGAGATGCGTCACAGCATTCAAATGGGTCGGACGAGGAAGATGGCGAGGAAGATCCAGATGCTAGACAAACCGTAAGATAATCCACCAATAGTTTTCTATATAAATAATCTCCATGCAGATCTATTATATGGAATGAATATCTTGTTTCGCAGAAGGCCCATATCAAGACTCGGCTTCATCGACGTTTCCTGGATCATCCTGATACTTGGAAGAATCACTATCGTCGTTCCGCTGACGTAAAGCCTGGCAATACGCGTGACAATAAAACTAAATCTTAAATTTAAATTCTCATTAATTAATTAATGACATCATGGAGCGGAAACTTGAAGAAACCAGGGAACTTATTATTGTACAGCCAATCAATAATGAAGTTGACATTTATTAATAAACGCGGAAATTGAGAAAATAATTAATGGTTACATGATAAGTTGATTGAATTTTTTTTTTCTCTTATTTTTTCGTTATGGTTTTCTTTGCACGCATTTTGGACAATGTCCACTAGATTGACGCTACAATTGGAACTGTTGAATTATTTCGATGATAATGTGATATACGAGCGAAAAAAGGCTTCAATCAAAAGTGGATTGTTTAGAATTGCGGTGTATAAGAGGTGGATTTCTTGCAAACGATTCAGCAGACCAGTTTGGCCATCTGAACGGAATAAAACACAAGTTTAGAAGAATACTTGAAACCAACAAAAAATGATTCGTCAGTTGATAATTGTATTATTCGCGAGTTATCTTGTTTGTATGGCTGCAAATCAGACAGGTAAAATAGGAGCGATTTTAGATAAAATTTGTGCTAAAAGAGCGGCAGTGGCTTCAGCTCGTATTGAAAAAGATAAAGTTGATAAAAATATGGCAGCAGAACAAGGAGCTGAGCATGAAGAGGAACTTGAGGATGAAATTGAGGAGCCTGTCGATGACAAGAAAGTGCCCCAAGATATCAATTCCAATTCAAATCAAAACTCAAATCGCAAGATGTACTATGGCGTAAGCTACTCGTCAATGAAAAATCTAATATAAAATGCTTGATAACAATTAATTAACGTAGATATAAGTGGTTTTAACAATTTGACAGATCGATAGACGATTTTTCGGAGATGATTCAGGAGAATCAAGTGATGAGAGCGGTAACGTGAATGCCAATACCAACCTCAACGTCAATGGAAAACATAGAAATCGTCCTAAGTTCATTGTTCATCCTCGTCGTTTCGTTTATGAAGAACCAAGTCGGGAAAACCGTCGTAGAATGATGACTGGGATGAGAAGAAAGATAACAAGATATTGAAAACCATAATTAATTAATCATATGGCACTTGCCGTTCTATTATATTATGAACAAAAATTGCATTATTTATCATAATTTAAAAAAAATTAATTAAAACAATAATATCGATACAATTACACAAAATACGTTTTGTTTTCCCATTGCGTATCATCATATTCACCCTGAATCAGTCTTAACCCTTGGATAATTCGGACAATAGATCGTACCGTATTTTATTCCGTTCCTTCAATATTTTTTCTTCCTATTTAACACTTTTCTTGAAGTTCGGTGCGACAATCCGAAGGCTAATTAAAAATATCAAACTTCGTGAATGCGTATATATATAAATTCGTGTGTGTCTGTGTTTGTGTCTGTGTATTCATTTGAAAGGTACACTTGTGATACGGAACTTGGTTGATGAAGCCACATAAACGCTGAAAAAATTCTTCTTTTCCATCAATTACAATCGTGTGGGGGACAATAATAATTTACAAATTTAAGGATAACTATAAACGGCACTCAGATATGAGGTATGAAATATTCTAGTTAAAAACGTTTCATAGTGTGTCCATCCATATTTACATTGACTAAAATAATTAGGAATTTGCCTTTGAACTGTTGATACTCAAACTTATGAATTTAGTGTTCGGACCACAGATCATCACCCATTTACAAATTAATTAATATGACATATATATAGCTCGATGTCCGAAGGATAGGTTGAAGTATTATTGACATTTTTTTCAACAAACGAATTGATACATTTTTGCATACAAAAAACGTGTACACATGAAATGAAAATTGTGATGTTTCGTAGTAGATTGGTCTTTCATGGTTGAAATTATAATAATCATCAATATTATAATAACAAACAAAAAATTATCACTATAACTATAACAATAGCAGTAGAAATAGTAAAAATAATAGTATTTCTAGCAATTAATAATAATCGCCATAGTTGAAATAGTTAATTGGAGCAATAGTATTCCGTTTTTAATCCGTTTACTCTCGTTACAATAATAACAATAATTATTCATTATATAATCGAGTGTTATATCCTCCTTTATATATTTTTCACGCTTTTCCAATGTCTTTTCTCATACTTTTCATTCTACCATCATTCATCCTTTCGTTTGATCCAACATCTTTTATTCATAAAATATTATGAATGAACATTTATCCATATACATATATATATATATACATTTATTTATATATATATATATGATTATTCATTCGTTTATATTGTTTACGGACTAGCAATTATGGTTCACTTACGAATTAATTTCGGTAATTACGTAAAATTGCCATTTAAGGTTGCAAATGTTTTTTTCGTCTAGATTCCATTTCATTTTTAATTTCTCTCCAATTCATAATTTTCCGTAATTTCATTTCGTCCCAATTATTTATCCATAAATTGATTTACTAAAATATATAATCATAGTATTATAGTGGTATTATCCGAATGATTCGTCGATGGCGATCCAATTCGTTTTCAAAGTTTCGGCAGTATATATATATTCCATTCATTTCTTCTGTGTTGTTTATTGTAATGTGTATATTAATTATTTATTGTATATAAATCTGGCGGTGTAGTGTAGCTCGAAAAATCGTACTCTCAATGAGAATTGGCAGAGAAATAAGACATGAAATATTTTTCAGCAGATCCTCAAACAAGAAAAAACTGATAACATTATGTTGTATTACGTAATTGTTACGTAATGGTATAGAGAGGGGTAGATTTGGTTAAGTTATTGTACTTTTCTATTTACAAGTGCGGAAAAATAAAAGATATAACTACACGATGATCAGCATGCTGTACATTTCACATGCTCTCCTCGACGTTTCTCTTCTATATTGATCACAATATTGGATTTGAATATTTTGACAAAAAAAATATCGTCAATTTGTTTTTTTTTTGCTTAGTAGACAAACAACAACAACAGCAACAACAATTAAAGGAAGAAGTTCATCATTAGACCGGCATTGTGATGTGATATTTTATGAATGAATTTCCTTTTCAATTACTACCCTTTCTCTCTGTTTCTTCTCACATTTTTTTTGCACACTTACACTTTTCATTAAAACTCTCATTTGTGAGAAAATACTTCACCATTTTTACACCCAATTTGTAATGTGCTTATAAACAGTAAACTCTATACGGTATTTAATTGAAAAAATCGTAATATCCTCAGTCTCCATGATGAGCATTATCATTATGCTCCTCAAAAAGCATGGCATAACAATTTGCTTCTTCAATATTTAATATATGGATTTTTGAAATGATTATACATATATTTGTATATAATATGAGTAGATACATCTTGTATTGGAAAATAATTGAAAAACGGAGTGACCATTTTTTCTTTTCTACTGTTCATGTGAATTTGAAGAGCATTAGCATTTTTTTGTCAGGTTACTCATTCGAGTCAATTAGAAAAATACAATTTCTCATGAGGATGAATTACTACTTAAATTTTAGTTATCGATAGAATATCTACTAAACAAACTACGAGAATTCTCGAAGCTGTGAGAGAGAAAATGTCTTTTTTTTTCTTCATTTCAATCTTGATCTTAAAATTTGTCCAAATATACGAATATTCATCCCGTCAGTTGCTTCCTCCTACGTTCAAAATTCCATTTGATCTCTTTGAAATCTGTTTTGCTCGGAATTTTTATTACTCACTATTTTTTGTTCCTCCAAACACTAGACAAACACTGGAAATTTGTGTCATTTGTAAAGTGTACCATATTAAAATACAGTTCTTGGACTTATTTTTTGTATCCTCTCACTTTGTTTATCTTGTTATCATCGAAATTCGGGTATGATTATTCATTTTTCTGTCTTCATACTTGATTCATCAAATTGTCTAAAAATACGTTTAATGCTCTTATTCATGCCTCTATCCATGATTTTTGCTTGCTATAAATAAAATTGTATTCCCACACTGTTCTTTCGCTCATTGCAGCTTTCACTCTTTTTATTTATTTTTTTTTTTTCATGTATCTACCCACAGTTTTTTTTTATACAATTACTGGGATGCACACACTGACTTGACCCATGCAGCTCTCTCAGTTTCTTCGTGCATATTTCATTATTTTTCCATTCATATCAACTAATTTTTCGATACAATTCTTACTGTATTGTGAAATGGACGGCGATACCTGGTGTGAATAGGAAATATTCGAAGCAAAATTTTGAGCTTGCGTTTGTCTGCGTGTGCTTTTTTGCATTTTTCTTTCGTTTCGATACTATATGCGGCTCGATACAGACACCGTTTCGGCTATCGCTTTTTATTTCTTCCATAGGTAGCACCGTTTACATTTGAGGCACGAAAAAAATAAAAATTCTGATGCCTTGCGCATATTTCCATTTTGTTCTTATCTATCAAATTAATCTATTCGACTACAGTTCTCCAGGGGAATATAATGAAATAAAAAATGCGACTCATCTCACATTTGTTACCTACCTACTATGGTAACACTTATCTCCTAATTACTGACAAAAAAAAATCTAGTTCTCAAGTGAATTATCGTCAACGTTTGTGTTGCTATCAGTTCATTATGAAAAAAATGTATATATATATATATATATATAAAGATGAAGGAAAACAGTTGAACAGGTATTATTTGACCCAGTTAAAATTATATAATTTACACAGAGATAATCTCTGTAACTCTGATGGCCTTCAACCGATCCAAAAAAATATAGAGGCACGAAGATAAGCCATTTTCTATCCTGTTACCTTAATAGTAATCCAACTACATACGCACCTTTGAAAAAAAATACATATGTTTATATGTGTGTGTTTGTGTATGTCTGCTCGTGAATATTTCCAATCTATCATAGGTAATCGTTGTCAGATGTTTGATCATCTTGTGACTTCAACGCTGTCATCTCCTTTGCTGAACTCTCCTCTGCAGTTTGTTCATCAACAAAATTTATACTCCCAGCTTTGTACCACACAACGAGATCCACGATAAATGCTAATACTAGTATCCCACCAGTTGTGCCTGAGAAAAAAAATAGAAATACTGAGTAACTTCAAAGTTTTTATACGAAAAATGAGATAACTCGTACTTTATCAGTGTACTGCAAATACATTTCAAGAATAAATGCATAACAGATCGAGAACTGAGCAAATATACAATGCTTGGGGCGTAAATTATGATTAAATTATATCTCAGTTCATTTCTCTCTGCGAACTTACCATGGAAGAACATCCTAAATATATTAGAGTCATACAGCCAACAGGCGCCACGCTCACCGCAGGCATATTCCCAAACGAGACAAGCTGAATCCACCACAGCTCCATAAACTATCGGACAAGGTACATTCCCTGGAGAATTTGAAAAATTATGAATGACAAAATGGACATAGGATCGCAAAATTTTGGAAATTGGTTTTATCTCACTTTTTCCCCTCATGATTTAAAACTTACCGAACAAACCAATAGCAAATTGTATAAGTCCTAAAGCCATTGCTTTATCACGCGGATCAACGCAACGTAATATAAGTAACATTGATCCAACTTCACTGGTCGAGTGGATGAAAACAAAAAAGGAAAAAAGGATCATGTAGACCCAAAAGTTACTACATTCCAGCTCACAATACCCTATTGTGGCTGTATTAATTTCTGGCATCGTTTCATTGTATCCTATACATTGACAATTGGAAAACTGAAACAAAAAATATGCATTTTCTCTTAAATTTTGTCAAATATTTCATACGACCAATTCACAATATTTGTTGTACAATGTTACATACAGATGATACTTTGCCGTCCGTAACTGTATAATTGGAGCATCCTGCATGACATGCTGAGAAATATGTTCTCTTATCGGCACCACAAATCGGATTAAATTTATTACGATCACACTGGCATGTAGCGTCGCATGTTGGCTCGAAAGCCGAAATGCCATTAGGATTTGTAGTGAGACCAGCAAAATCATCCATTGGACAACCAATAAACATCAGTGTACCCATGCCAACAGCATAGACCACAGCAGTGAAAGCTATCCATGCCGCAACAAATCTTGCATTTGGTTTTGCTCTCAGTATGAATACGCCACTGATTATAATGCCTAGACCCATTACAAGAATTCCGCCAACGCCTACGAACGATAAATGTAGTTAAAAATTGTATGTGAAAAAAAATAATTGTCTTTCGTGGGTCCATTGCCTGATGAAGAAATAAGAACAAAATGAGTACAAAGACTCAACTACTGAAATATTTTTTCTATTACAATTCTATATGGACAATCGTATACCTGAAATCATATTGGCATGATGGGCTGGAAGACGAAATTGTGTCTCAAGATATTTTGGCAAGAATGTGTACAATCCAGCAATCGGTAATATATGAAGAACACTGCTTGCAGTTCTGAACATGAGAATATCATTTCTCAATAGTCTTTCCACTGCCTTCGGGAAATCTGTATGAAAAAAGAGAAAAAAAGAAATATAAATATAAATAAAATTAAGCAACGCTCGTCAAGCCTTCTCTCTCATTTCCATTTCCTCGACCCATGTCTTTTGTGAGTGTACGCACACGTTACGTGCTTGTACCCGTACACTTCATTATCATTGCGAGTTCTAAGCTTAGTACAAGAGAGGCTGGAAGGATTTGCGTCGCGCAATTCGCACACGGTTGCCAGATCATATAGTTTAACGTATATACGTATATATTGTCGTCAAGAGATAAATTCTTTCACAGCAAAATTATTCTAATGTGGCCACAATAAAAATGGGGGGACTAATTTTTTTTCGTCTTCGCGAAGAATTTTAATCGGTTGAGGAATTTATGTTTATATCACCAGGGAGAGAATAAAACAAAATAGTGTCATGATCTGTGCCACAATTTCATCTAGTCCATTGACTCGAACCAGCATCCAACAGGACTGATGTTTAAAATTAATCCCACGCGTATTTTTTTTTTTCAAAACATGATTCGTATGTGGTGAGCGAACGGGGAAGAGAAGGAGGATAGATGTTGGTGAGATATTCCAATGTCGGTGTCGTCGTCGTCATCGTCATCGTCGTCGGTTGCGAGTTGTGGCAACTCCGCATAGACCCATAGACTACAAGGTGGAATAAAAAGAAGAAAGAGAAATAAAAAAAGAAGAAGTAAAGGCGAGAGCTAAGAAGATTGCGCTCATATGTATATGTATATATATATATATACATATATACGAGGAAGAAAGAGTAAAGAAAGATGAAGAAATAAAAGGGGGAAAAGGAAAAAGAAACTAGCGATGAAGAAATTGTTTCTACGATTGAGAGTAAAGAGGGAAAGTGATCAAACACTACAATTGATTGATTGAATATTTCACTCATACACTCCCGCTCTAATATTTCTCATTGAATTATGATTATTATTTGTAAATGAAAATGAAAATGAGCATCGGTCGCGGGTCTTTTATGCGTGGGTGGGTTTCAGATATATAGATTATATAGGTGTGCGTGAGACAGCTGACAACAAGATAGGGTATCCCCCTTCGTTTTCACAACGCACACGTGTCCTCAGGGTCCTGGCTTGGATACGACCGTGAACTTGCTCTACCGTTCGCGAGTCGGTCAGTCATTATTATTGACTCACACACACGGCCACAAACAAACCGAGTGAAGGAGAGTCGTTAAATGAACCAGCAACATAACGCAACTTGTGGTACAAGCGAAAATTACAGAATAATTTGATATGTTTGTTTTGAGAATACTTTGAATAATGAATGCCAAATTATCATTATGACCCGAATTTCGAATTTTTTTGCAACACATCAAATCGATCTTTATTTTTCTCGGATCTTGTATCGTTTTGACAAGTCAGTAAGTAAGTACGATGACTTACCTTTGAGACTAGGTTTTTTTGAATCTTCTATCTTTGTTGGCGATCTACTGGTGGGCAATCGTGTGGGAAAGGCGAACATAGCAACACTTACTAACATAAGCATGGCTGATATAAGAACGAGACCTGGAAATCAAACGAAAAAAAAATTGGCTAATAAATGACCACAGTGAACACAAAATTTTGGAAAGGAACATAATCATGAAAATTGACCATTCATTGTTTTTCTTTTTTTTTCTTTTTTGTTATTTCAACGATTTAATTGAGACTTACCGAGCCACCATGCTCCAACCCATCGTGGATCTGTGGGTGTGATTTGTGGATCAACAGACAAATCAGCATAGAGCATGGTACAGAGTGAACCAAGAATGAATCCTAATGCTGGCCCGAGGATTCTCACTCCTATTGTTATGGCTGGAATACGAAAGACAATTTTTGGTTGCACAAATCAGGCAAACGAGAGGAGAAGCAAGTGAGGGAGAAAGAGAGAGAGAGAAAAAGTTAATTGAAGTGACGCGCAGTTAAGGAGTATGGCAGAAGGAACCCGTTCTTTGGAGTATTTTTTTTCTTTACTTTTTTTTATCTTTTACTGATACGCCACTGCACGGACCATTAAAAATCCGGGTGCGGACGGAATGCAAGAGTAGATGGTGGAAGGAGGCATTTTATTTAACGTTGACTCACCAAAATACAAAGGACTCTCACGAGATGCAACATTGTCATCGATATAGGGTATACCAAGTGTGTAGACAGCAGTTTGGCCCATGCCAACGCCCAACAACGAGACGAAAAAAATTGCTAGGACAACTGTTGTTATTTTACTTTGAATTCTTTGTTCTTTAAGAAATTCACCCTCACAATATTCTATTGAATCGGATCGCGAATGTGATGAACTAGTTGAAAGTATCCATCTGTCAAACAGAAAAACAAATCGTTATTTATTTTTTTTTATCATTTTAGGATGCGGGATCCCGCATGACCTTGCAATTCAAATCGGTGTGAAAAGGATGGAGAGAATAATAATTACAAGAAAAATATATACTCAAATATAGATGAAAAAAATATATATATCCCATACCCATCAGGCCCCATTGTTCCATTGCCACTCGGTCGTTCATAAAGTTTGCAGAGATTAGTTGGCATAGGATCAGTTGAGTTTGAATTACCCCTACCCGTGCTACCGCTACCAGGTCCCACAACGCTGAATAACATTTCGTTCTGATGAATGAGTTGTTCACCAAAAATAAAGTGGGGCATCGAGCAGGTGAAAGAGCTCACGGCAAATAGTATCATGCCCCAGGCGATCCATTTGGGTCTGTGACCTTGACCTCCATAGTAAGTTAGTAAAAGGGACGAGCCAATTTGGCCAATTTCTGTGGCTGACATAATTATACCCGTTGTTTTCGACTGAATTTGAAATAACTTTTCGATTGTCGTTATCACTGAGACGAAGTAGGTATAGTACATTCCTTGCAACACCTGATTATGAAATTAATAAAAGATTATCATTCCATCTGGCGGTAAAAATCTGTTTTATATCAAGATGCGAACGCCATCGCAAAATTTCGGAACAGAATTAATTCGTTTTTGAATCTTTTTGAATCCTATGATTAGTAGAACAAAAATATATATATAATCTTTGTCTTCACCATTATCAAAGACTCTCGAGATCAACTTCCATTCAATATTATATGATTTGATACAAACATTTATAGACAATTATATTTATCCTATTTTTGAAGTGGCATTTCGCATATATAAAAGAGCAATTATTAATTCAGACAGTAGTAATTATGAATATAGAATAAACAGTACCCAAGTGAGGCAAAAGGTGACGAGGAAGGCTTGTTTTGTTGCAAAAAACTGAAGCCAATGTGGTCTACAAGGTCCCCAACCGCATGAAATATCGGCATCATCAAATTCTGTATGAATGCTATTCGATTTTTCATCACCGATTGTTATGAGCTTTCCATTTTCACTTGAAGTTATCTCCAGTACTTTACTCTTCGTTATTGAACCATTATTATTGAGTTTATTACTACAGAGTAAATCGCCATTGCCATTTGCTATTTTTTCTGACGGTATTATTGTCAGTACAGCATCGGCTGCTCCATTAGCAAGAATTTTTTTACCCTCGCCAGTCATTTTTATCCGATTTAATGAACTAGGCCAGGATCACTATACTCTTCTCGACTTTTTTCAGCTGAAACATAAAAGTGAAAGAAAAGAAATTAGCGTTTAAAATAAATAAAACACAATGCATAAAATGAATGCAATTGAAAGTTTGTCGAGAGTGAAACTCCATCCACCTCCTCGCTGCATCGAGGACAATGGAAATCTTTTTGCGTGGTGTTTGCCAGAGGGGAAGATATACACGATGGGTTATTATTAATACGCAAACACAAGAGTTATATCGTTGTTGCGTTTAGTTGATGTTGGAGACTTGGTCTAGGTCGCCTTTCACTGTCCCACTGACGTTTATAAACACATATATATATATTGGTGCGCGCGGATGGAAGTTGTGTGTGGCCTATACACGGCCCTGCAAATGCGCCTCTCTCAATGCCACCAACTGCATAACGTGCAAGCTGCATTATCTCGTGACAAGATTCGATCTACTCCCGAATTTGTATCTATATTGAAGTCACCCACGAAATTAACACTTTTCTCTTCAAGTTTTATACCTTCAATCTGCCGAGAATTTATCAGAATGGATGTAAACGTTGGGTTGAATGAAAAAATATTTAAAGGTTGCGCAGAAGCTCTTGGCATTATTATAATCACATTTGATTTTTCAATTTTATAAAATATGAGTTATTTGTGTTGGAATAAAGATACATTCTATAGGTTATGTTTCCTATTAAATATGAATTATATTTTTTCTTGTGTTTATACATACGTATGTGCAATGTCGCACTTAAATACTATACCATTTTGTTCGAATTTGTCTCATAACTTATTCAATTATTTTTTTTTTTTCATCATGATTTTTGAAAGATTGTGAAGATAAATTTTTAAAGGGGAATAACAGTGTCCGTTTCCACACACTTCTTTATACACAGGTATGTATGAATTCCATATATTGTCAACGCCCCATTTGCACCCACATGAGACCTTGGCGCGGATCAGTGAAGAAAAGAAAGAAGAATAAAGCGAAATGAAAAATGAAACAAGGGAGAATAAACAAAATAACAAAAATAAATTCTGTGAAACATAAAATAATTATGAAAGCTGTCTTTTTTTGTCATTAACACCACAGCTTTAAATGATTGATGATATTCAATCGAAGGTCACAATGACTCATAATTTCTATTGTTTGTTAAAGATAAGAGCACAGTATATAATTACATTAAGGGAGGTCGAGGTGCAATGTGTACGTCTGAATAGTAGCTCACTGTTTTACTTGTTATCCAGTCATTTCGAGGGGTGCCTCATAGATAAATTAACGATAGAATTTTGAACATGGAACATTCCATAGCTAATAATAATCGTGAAGGAAATAAATATTTTTCAATATTTTTGTAAAGTGGCAATGTGATTTCGTCGAAAGATTTTATCGAAAGATAGTCGAATACCCATTAAGATATTAAGACGACTATTCCACGATGGTGATATATTATTATTATTGGACATGTGTATAAACTTCATAAATATGAAAGGCATGCGAATGGAAAAATATTTATTTATAATAACGCAATATTGATATATTCAATACTCCCATTCACTAATTCTAAATACCACGCTTTTAATTTATGTTGGCACATTGATCGCTTTTAAATTTATGCTCATTATTTTCTCGTTGTCAATATAATGACATCGGGGACAAGGCGGACTTGCATTCTCTTTGCGATATTTCCTATGTACACATATTATAACCATAAATAAAATAATGAAGTAAAAAATAGTGGAACTTCCAACTTGAATGAATTTATATTATTATAATCTATGCTGCCATGCTGTCTTAATTCGACGTCGTTATGAATCGATGTTCGGACATATTACATCATGTGAATAAATATAAATATTCAGTGGTAATCTAGCAACAAATATAGTAAATATCCGTATTATCATCATAATTCAGAGGTTGTAGTAAGGAGAAAATTTTTATTGTATTCAAGAGTTTACTTTCATTTTTCGTAACTTCCGATTGGATATGTTTATATTGATCTTCTACATCATATTTTTATTTATCATTTGTGTTTCTGCATAGAAACATATGTATACCATTCTATTTTATAGCATGTATATGCATAAAAGTAATGCATAGATATATAATTGAAACTTGAGAGTATAGCGCCAGAGCGCCAACAGACTTGTGATAATTGAGACACTCGAGATCGAAAAACCGGCTCGAGCATTCACTCAACACATATACATAAACATATTTGACACATCATGACGTTCTCTATTTTTTTTATCTCATAATGATCCCATATTTGCCATGTTCTTCGATTCTCAATAAACATAAAAACAAAAGTAAATTCTTCATTTTTTATTTGTTTTTTATCTTTCAATTCAAAGTAGTTTTATCATCCATTCGCTTTGAAATGAAGGACTTGGCTAAGAAGCCTGCCAAAACATTTGGTTCTCTCCTTTATTTTTCATTACTTTTCTACATTTTTCAAGATGATAACCTGACCGACGCAATCTGTGAACACACACACCTTCAATCCCTGCATTGTAGTAAAGATGAGACAAAATTGGAGTACGAATTCTTCCTACATATTATTCAGAAATATGAAAAATTGAACAAAGATTAATATCCAAGTGCGTGAAGAGACTCTTGGACACTGATCTCGACAATATGTTAGAAGAGGTCGCTCGAAGAAAAGGGGGAATGACAGAAAATAAGGACAAGAGCACGCGGATCAAAGGGGTGCATAATACGCCCCTCGTTTCTTGTGCGTCCCACTGCGCTCACTATATGTACGTTGATACATATAAATATATACTGGGACGATCAGTGCACAGTTCAAAGGTAGTCACATCGTCAGCGCCTCTCATACTCGCGCGACGTGCACTGGCATATACATATACGATCCATATAATATGACATAAATACATTGAAAGTTGCATTTACTATGCGACAAATACTAAACGAGAGTGAGTATATGCGCCCGTGTTCATATACTCATATACTCACTGACTCGTCCACATTCACACATCTATATGTGCATATATGTTTGTATAGATATACATAAGCCACCATTGAGACCTGACCTACTTCAAGGCGTGCACGCTTGCTTTCGCCCGCGCGCCTCTTTAACCCGTGCCCGTTACTGCTGCTGCTACCGCTGCAACTATGTGTTTGTATGAAATGATTGAGTGTGTGTCTGTGTGCGTCTCTATGTGGATAAGTGTGTGTTGACTTCATTTGCTCGTTGCTTTTGCTCTCCGAGTTGCTGTGACCCGCACCCGGGCACTGGCCCAGGCCAATACTCTGTTGCAGATATGACGTACATGTCAATCCATAACGCAGAATAAAATTGATTGCTCGCGAAATATATATACGTATATCAAATTGTTATCTGTTAACTTCAACTTTTGCTGTATGATTGTAGGAATGTATTGAAAATGAGTGATAGATTATAAACTGTTGATGATCAGTTGAATTGATACTGAAGAAAGAGAATTATTCATGTGGAGAATATTTATTCATTTGAGATAGAAGGTACTGACGTTTCATTTTTTTTTATTTTTTTTTTCCATAGTTATTGAAAAAATTGTGAAAGTACTATCATAGAATGAATGAAGGGTAATTGATTGAAGGTCAGGCAATGGCCATTAAGAATTTCGCGCGTGATTGTTACTAAATATTTTCTCTTTATATCAAATTGCGAGTATTTTCAATTTGTCAATTAAAATTTACAAGTAGAGAACTCAAAATGAGATTATATTCATGCCAACAATTTTAGACTATTGTTTTTCTTTTCTCCCATGAGACAATAAAATTCGCGAGAGTTATACGTTCTCTGGGTGTCTGAAGTGAAAATATTTTATTTTTATATTTCAGATTGATGAATTTAGCACTTCGTTCTTCTCTTGTGTATGTACATGTGTGTATAAATATACCTATATGTAGTGCAACTCCAGAAATAACCTTGGTCGTTTGGGGGCTTCTATAAATTCACCTTGAAACACACGCGCGCTCTATGCACCATCAAGCTCCGCTACTCTTCTTCGGCTTTCTTTTATTCCATCTTGAGTTTTTTCTCATCGCGCTGTGGCACACCCGAAGACGATTTTTTGCGTTCGATTGTGTTTTTCTCTCGCATATTTATATGATAGACTGAAGAAGATATTTTGAACATAAGAGGAGGGAATGGAAAAAATCGAAACTATTATTCTCTTATCGGATATAAGAGTGATTAAAGCTCACTCACCGTTATCTGCAGTCTTTCTTTCTCTTTCAGTATTTATAATTGCACGTTTCTACTCGAAAGCCGTTTCTGAAAATAAAACGTTCACGCCCAAAAGTAACCATTTGTGTCTTCACTCGCTAAGAAACTCCTACCAGTTATGTTTATCACACTCAGACCATAGCGTATGTGTTCCCCGTTGACAAATAGAGAAGAAACAAAAGAATGAGTGAATACAAAGGGAAAAGTGCATGAAAAAACGTGAAAAAAATATGTTACTGACGTCAACTAAAAGTGTGGTGTTTAGAAATAATTAGAAAATTTGTGTCCAAAGAAAGACCAATTTCCATGATTCTTCATCACAAAACTAATTCTAATTTCCAAAATTAAACTTCGCAAATAGTAAATAAACATTCCGAAAATTAATTTAATTCTTCAATTATATGCAGAAATTACGAAAGCTCAAATAAAAACAAAAATCTTCACGTCACGACAGGTATTGACAATGATTTAAAATCTATTTGTCATACATTAAAAAATAATCGGATCAAATTCAACTCTCGTGACTGCTAATGTATCAAAACAAAAAAAGCTGAACGAATCTGCATATTCATCATTGCGAAAGAAGGATCAAGAATTATCAATTATAAATCATAAAACCAATATTCGCCAATTCGGTAATACATGAAATGTCAGTGAATGACGCAGTGTGGAAATGTTTATGCAACAATGATGATCAAACTGTCTGAGACTGCACCACGCAAGACGCAATCCCGTTCATCATCATCGTACGTTTCGATACTCCTGTCAAAGTAAAACTACATATATATAATTGTATATGTTCTCATATATTTTTATGTATATTTATTCACACTTCATATACGGTGAAAGATCATTCACCGATAAGGATATTGCCCACAAATTCGTAACGAGGTGAGAGTCAGTCAATTCTTGAGGAAAAAAAAGAAGGCAAAACATTGCTAAACATACATGGTACGGTCATTGACTCCATCGTGGGGTCCAACGTCGTGTGCCAAGCAATGAATTAAAATTAATTATGTGTGTATACGAAATGACAGTTATATATCGACATTTGAAAATTCCATACATATTCATGGATAGGTGAATGACAGACTGAGTTGTGGCAAAGTGAATGGCGCGGGGGAGGAAAATATTTTTGCACTCGTGTGTACGTATAACCAGCTTTACATATATATGTTTATGCCAAATACGCAAACCTGTCAAAGTTGCTCTGGCTACGGTATGTAAGTTCTTATTATCTTGCCCCAAAACCGGAATAATGAACATATAACACGAATATTTTGAAAGAGAGCGGAAGAAATATGGAGAGTATCACACAGTTGAAACATAGAAATTCATAATTGCGCAATGTTTAATTTATTAATTAATTACCATATAAATTCCATTCAACTAGAATGGATAATGATTTATGTAATTGAAATAAGATGACATTATTGTTTGACATTCAATCGGATGATAAAAAAAAAAAATATGTGACAAGTTAAATATTTCAAGCAGTCAATATTGGAAGATAAAATGTGTGAACAAATTATTGTTTCGAAAGTTTGTAAGAATTCCTATATTGAACCAGAGATTTTTCCATTAATTTAGCGATGACAACTTTTTGAATGACCCGAAGAGCATAATTAGAATCGCTATTTTATTTCTTCTAGCTTGGTCTAAGTGATAAACAGAATTATTTTTACCCAACAAAATGTTGTACACAACTTTTAATATCGATGAACACACGTGCAACGTGCATGCTGCCATTCAGTTTTTATAGTTTTTTAAATACAATCGTTTTGTAAACAGTAGTGAAATTGTCTTTAACACGGCACTGAATAGATACTTGGTGAAACTATTTCTTGTCCATACTTCTATATGAATATGCCTAGATCAAATAGTCACGATGATGATGGAGCATATGATTCATGCACTAGTCAATCTATTTCATTCAGAGGCGATTATCTAATAATTTTGATTGCCCTATCATCAAGTACATACGAAATAAGCTTGGCATAAAATATTTGGTAAGAAAAACATGGCGATTTTTAAGGGTATAATTTTTATCATCGCCCAACCTCCTCCCTTAAATAAACGCCCAGCTACGACAGTCGCTTTGAGTTTTACCTACACACCTCGCGTGAGATTCTTTTGACGTCTAGAAGGAGACTTGGTCATGGCTTGGCCGCGTGTGGAAGTCGTTTACCTCTCAAAGTTATTTGGCCCCCTCTATACTTGCGTGCACACTCTCAAGCAGATAATCGCATGTATATATTCGACATATACGAGCGGGACAAACATTGAGCGAAAGAGAAAAGAAAAGATTGCCAACGATAGAAATGAAACCCACCTCGAAAACGAGTAGAAAACCTTCTTCATCACATATATACATTTATCCGTCGTATCCGTCTTTCTTTCCGGCGCGCGCGCCCATTCGAGTCGATATGTACCAAACACTCGGAATAAAAAAAAAATAAAAGTTAAGACGCAACAGAGAGAATGAGAGAGTGAGATGTGTGCACAAAGTGTACATATGACGAAGCGCATCAGCGTCGCGGGGAGATGGATGAAGACAAAAAAAATACGGAAAAAAGGGGGTTTGAGAGGGAAGGAACAGTGCCCATGCGTACAGCATACGTAAAAGGTTCCTATACACATACATGTATATGTATATACATCAATGTAATTCTCGACGACCCGGCCAAAACTTTCAAGGTGGATCGATCATCGGCTTCTCTGCTTCGCTACGGTGCCATCATATTGTTGAGTCAATGTTTTTTGGTGAACAAAATGGACAAAATCGAAAGGACGAAATGAAGAAAAAATTAAATTAATGACTTATTGTGGTGGGGAAAACAACTTTTTCATGTATTTATTTTTTCTACTTCGGTTATTATTAGTTTTGTTATTGTTATTTTTTCTTATTATTAACGTATGATGGGGGAAATACGAATACATGCTGTACGTTCTGGGTAAAAGCTAAATAAATAGCTCTCGCGACCCCCCGAGTCACATACAAATACACACGCTGGAGCAATGGAGTCATCGTCCCGCGTCGAGAGAGGTCGGATGGATCGATCCTTTCTTAAAATAGCCATGATAATCAAACATCACCGAAAAACTCATGAAAACTATATAGCCGAACGGTGTCTTCTTTTTTTCTTCTTCTTCTTCCTTTAAGGGGAACACCAGAGTGACATTTTCAGAGAATTTCTGTCTTTTTTTTATAGTATCTGAATATACACTGCTAACAATTTATGCTTGAAGAATTTCAAATTTGAATAAGAGAAAATTTTAATTCAACTAATGAACTACGAATTCATTTTGTGTTTTATAATACATTCAAAGTGTTTAATTCAAATTCAAAGATGTCATTGTGTTGTGTAATCCCTAATGGAAATTCGATTATACCGATTCGAATAAAATACTGAGAATAATTTCAAACACAAGATGATATCGAATGGAGTATGCAATTTTTCTCAACAGAATTTAAATTAACCTTATAGCGAATATTATTGAAAATTGTTTGAAAATTACAATCATTCCAGGAATTAAATAATCCTAACAAAAATAAAATGATCCCCGATCCCCCGGATAACTATAATTTTACCCCATAATATATTGGCCACTCTACAAATTGATCAAATAGAAAAATAAAAAATATTCATCGCTCTGTCTTCTTTTCCATCACAGTTATAAAACCCAGCTGCGTGTCGCTCAACAATAACGCTACCGACATCTAAATAATTTTCCACCCCATTCAACTGTCATGAATGAAGAAAAAAAAATAAATATGCCATGTGTAAATATATAGAGTTTACAATAAATAGCTTTGAAGAATTCCACAATGCATTGAAGAGAAAAATGAAAACGTAGAAACGAAATGGAGAGGAGGAATTCAACGGAACGAAACGGAAAACACTGTCCTGTGGCAAGGGTTCTATGTATAATATGAGAATGCATATCTACATATAGTTATAGGGCTGAGGAAAAAAGAAGAGGCTAGAGTGGTTGTTTGTTAGAGGTGAGCGTTACATCGTGTAGACCACAACGCACCAGTCGATCGTGTGGATGACTCGCTAGTATGTAGTGTTCGTTTCTAGTATGTATATATACATACATACATACATATATATATAGATATAGATATATATTTCCCTGACGGAGGAGTAGGTACTTTCATTGCTGTTATACAATCGCAGATCGAGCGAGCGACCGCTGAAAGGAGAAATGGGAACGCGCCAGTGGCGCTCATTTCCAACTTGGACATGTGCGTGTAATTCATACGCATGTCAATGTTTTGTTTCATTTTTTTCACCATTACTTTTTATTTTTTATTTATGTATTTATTTATTTTCTTTCATCACTCACAATTCCTATTTATGTCAGTTCTGTATATCTCTACTGTTTATCAATAGCTCTTTATCTTTTGCCACACACGAAACGCATGAATAAAATATTATATACATGAATGTCGCGATGTGTAAATCGATTCAATAATTATATTTGTATTTTGAAGAGAAGAGAGAAAAATAAATAATTTTAACAGTAAAAAAAGTGGAATACGATAAAGTGAATGAGGTATAGAATTTCGTAATATTATGTACATGTTATTTTGCTGAAACAAATCATGTGCGTGAGGAAAGGGTGAGACTGATAGATTGCGTTTTTTTATTTGCTCAAAAGAATACTAGATTTTCGTGGAGATATGAGGATGAAAAAAATGACAGGTACGTTTCATATACGATGGATCATCTTGAGGATTACACAAATTAAAGTTACATAAACTGATAAGCAGTTCACTGTAATGAAAGAAGAAATTATTAGGTGTAAATAATTATTTAAGGTAGAATGAAAAATCATGATACGTAGATTGAGACAGGGGACAAATTTCAAATTCAATGCTTTGGGAATGTGAAGGAAAGGCGAGGGATTACTCTTTGCATTCCGTTGTGGTATGCGCCGAGGCACCCGAACACATACGGACACCTTTTTTCTCCTATGAATAATGAAGAATGATGCAACATATCTTCACTCCTAACCGCTGGTACACAATCTCCTCGCGATGGGTGACAGAGTAGTTATTAATGATGCAGGTGAAAAACAAGAAAACGGCTACTATGCAATAATAGAACTACCGTCAATCGTATGGGTTAAATCGTGACAAGTGAAGAATCGTATATGACAGGACATCTACATCAATTCAATTGAATGAATAAAAATATTTGAACTGTATGAAAGATGAGATGGAAATAAAGTTGGAAGAAGAAATTGGGAAAATGGGAAAGGTGATAAGATGAAACTAATTGTTGAGAGTGAAATTTTATAGTACACCCGGTACATGAAGGAACTGAGAGCAAATCGGCAACACTCGACCTGGGGATCGTTGCGCGTTCACCAAGGCTTCAGGGCTTTGCCATCCCGGCCGGTGGAGAAAGTGGAAAAGTGTATCGTGTTCGCTTTTTAAGCCTTCGCCTTCGACTGGCTCGCACGCGAGCGCGCGCACGTTTCTCGGTCGCGATGATCGAACGTGCCACATACCTTGAAGATATATATCTTTTGCGTCAATCGTGTATCTTCTCTCAATTTTATGTCAACTTATCATCAAATAAATTTTATAACACAATTATAACGATAGAGAATTAAATTGTCAAATATTTCTTGTGAATGCTATTTAATTAACGTCGGATTGGTTGAGCGCTGCTTGGGAAATTTGATGAAAAGATATACTGATTTAAACTGGTTGAAAGGTCAATAGATAAGATACAAGTGTAATTCATCGTAAAAATGTTGTACTCTTCGGTTTGAATTGAGAATGGAAGAAAGAAATGAAAAGGAAATGAATAAATTGTTAATCTATCAATAAAAATTCCTGTGTCAAATTTAATTTGAATTATTTTTTTTTTGCGTTCCATTCGGGACAGGATGTATATAATATATATAGCAATGGCTCCGGCGATCAGCCGCGTCTTGGAGGGTCGCAAGGTCAGGGTACCGACAAGACCTTGAACTCGAATTTCACAGTCGAAAATGCGTTTGGCTTAATAACAATCATATCGAGTCATGGTATCATTTTAAAATAAATGTTCGAGGTCATAATATATAATCCCGTGGTATATTAAAGTAACATGTGAGATATCAAGGTGTGAAGGTATTAAATGATTAAAATGAATCGTTCCAATTTAAAAAAAGAAAAAAAAAAGTTTCCTTCTTTTCACACAATATTGTATGAGGCCGCGGCTCATACTATTTACTTTCCGAATAATTCCAAAGTTTACATTCAGATATACTTTTTGATATTTATGTCATAAACATGAGACCTGGCCTAAATAATTTCTATGAATTACTCATATTTATATTTATTGCCCTATAATAATTATCGGTAGAAATAGAAATTTCAAGAGCATTCTTAATGACATTTATATGAACAATTAATGACTCGTACTAGGAGTCGATGATAATAGAGATGAAAAAGAAACGAAAAGTTCTGAAAAGTGATCGTAAGAAATTGAAAGATCTTTTCTTATTCCTCTCCAGGCTCGTTCTTCTTCCATTTCGTTTTTTCCTTTTAATTAAAATTTATTACATATCGAGAGACGAGAAATTATTTGCGCAATTTCGCAATGTCTTAAAAAAATATCTCTCACATTAAGAAAGAATATTCATTCGATCGTTTAAATTTGCCATTTGCATAAAGAGAAAAAAAAAATAATGATAAAAAACATTCTGCTTTCGGACATAACGGTAAATTTGGAGTCTCGCGCGCGCGTCATTATCATCCTCATCGCCTACACAAAGTTGAAATAAACTTTGGGAGAGAGAAAGAGTGAGAGGCAAAAGTTCGAAGAAAAATTCTCGAAGAAGTAACTCGTATACTCACGCACGCACGCACGCATCACATCACATCACTACCGCCACCACCACCACCACCACCACCACCATCATCATCAGCCCCCGAATTCAAGATCTCACGACGAAAAATATCGACGCAACCACGCCTGCCACTGCCACTTTTTTTTTCCTTTCTCCGTATACTTCATATATACTTTCTTTTCGCCATGAACATTTTTCTCTGCACTCTGTCGCATATAAATGAAAAATAAATATCTATTTATCCGAATGCTTGATTTAATCATCAATACTCACCATCCCACAAATATGTGGGAAAATGTTTATTATCAATTATTCAGATGATATTGACAAGTCAATTGAAATTGTGGAATTAATGATTCAGTTTGAGATAAATATATTTTCCGAACAATACAAATACAAATGTGAGAACCTCTGTGATGAGTTTATTACAATTTTAGAAAGCAAATTGTTGGTGGTTAAAAAGTGAAAAAATAGGAAAGGAAATTACCTCCGTCACACGTCAGATTGTTGATGTTATCTGGTCCATGCGGTTGATATTTTATTGTATATTTTTTTTCCAACACTGCTCCAATATATATCTTTATTGAGATATAATTAAATTGAATATATTGCAATGATGTGTTGGCAAGTGAGGTAGGAGAATGTGTTGAAAATAAGTGCGTGTATTAAAAGCACTTTTTACGCTATCGCATTGCCTCGTGTCCTCTTCTCGGTATATTACTACCGGCTTACGTCGTCCAGAACACGAACTCATCTATTTTTCTTGGCTTTCTACAACCCATCCACCGAAATACAGTTTTTCTCCTTTTTTTCCTCTCTCTTTTTTTGTCAAAAGAGCAACTCTGATTGTCTTATCTTGTCTCCTTCTTTTCACACAGTGCAGAGCGCAAAATGATAACGTTCTGTCTTTTCTCTTTCTCTTCACGAGCTTCCAAATAAAAATATTTAAAACAGATACTACAAAGATAATATTAAAAATTTTCCAAAATACTTCAAAAAATACACTCTCTAAAATTTGTCTCTCGTCCACACATTGTTGTCGTTTCTATTTTCATTTAAGTTTACGATTGAATCATAAATAACTGTATAAAAATTATTTCACTTTGACGGAATGACACCAAATAGTGTAATGAAAACAACAAAATAACATTTGCTGCGTTGATTGTTTTTAAAGAAACAATATGTTTGAGTTATTTTCATTTATTCCTCTTATTTGTATGTATAATTATTTTTTATTTCGGTTATGCGCGAGCAAAACGAGGAGCACGAGACTGTGGAACAGAGGGATAGAGAGTGAGTGGAGCGAGAGTGATAAGGAGAGATAAATAAGCATGCGGCATTCGCCGGTTCACCGCGAGAGTAAAATACGTATGTATATATTTATACATACATACTACATACATACATGAAAATGTATATATATAAATATTTATATATATGTAAATATATAAAATCCCCCCCACACAAATCGATGCTCTCGGGTTCGCGTTCCGCGCGCGACTGAGGCGAGAGTCGTGGCGTGCGAGTCTGGTGCGCGCGCGGCATACGTCAAACGAAAACGAAACGCCAAAGCCCCGTGGATAGTATGGAAGAGAGCTAAAGCGGGCAACGCGCGAGCGATCTCCGCGTCCGCGAGTACATACTTCATTTTGATACGCACACTCACCTCTTCTTGTGATTAATATACCACCAATGTTTCACACATCGCTCAACCAGTCTGTATTCAAAATTGCAATCGCAAATTTCAGTATCCAACCAACAGTAAATATTATTTTAATGTCGGTATGAATGAAATAACAAAAAACTCATTTTGAATAAGAGATAAAGGCTGTGACAAAATTTTCTTTCACGGAGTTGAGTCTTTAGAAGAATTACAACACTTTTTTTGCCAATGGTACATTGCACTAACCAATAATTCTGTATGAAAATCATGACATTCATATTATATTAGAAGTTATCATTTCTCAAGCATTGTCGATAATTGTTGTTTACTGTTAGGGAACATATTGATTCTTCTTTAAATTTATGTAAGCCGCATCGTTAATTTTCACTTAGATCGTTTGCTCACCACCATCATCAATTTAGAATCGTAAAGGAACGTCAACATTCACTTTCGAACCATCACCTACACCATTCTTATCATATAAAGAAATCTTTGAACTTTCAAATATCTCTCGGAATGTATATTCAAATTTTCAAATCATTTCGATATTCATTTAGAAGGAAAATTGAAATATTTTCATAAGCTATGTTAAAAATAATTTCCTGAACGTTGACAAATCCAATCTTATCAACGTAAAACTATGTGAATTCTTTCCAGGGAATCGAATTCACATATTTGTCATTTCCTCAAATATATTGACGAATATAATCTACAACATTCTCAATTTATATTTATCAGTCCGGCCATTTTCCTCCCTATCATGGCATCGTCATCGACACTCAGATCTCCCGGCAATTCGAATAATTTTCTTATCTAGAGGCATTGAAAAGTATGTTTAACATTACGCTATCGAAGGTGAAAAAAGAAAGTAGAAAAAAAACACAAGAAATTTTAAATTCTATATGTTGTATTAAATTTTGAGAAAGACAAAATTCTTTTTTTCTGTTTCAATAAATCTTGCAGTCTCAGGACGCGACGACAACGATGACGCCGCCGCTTTTCTCTCAAATTGTTGCAGCGTGCATTCACTCACGAAAAAAGCAAGTTTGCCCGCGCGCGCGCGCGCGCAACGCCGAAAGATAAAAAAGGACCGGTTTCAGGTTGCATTTTCGTAAACAGCTGTCCGAAAACTTGACGTGCACCAACATGCGAAAGTATTCTTCATCCAAATATACATACACATTCATGCATTTGTATATATATATATATACATGTATATGTATTAACGGAAATATAAAAGTGGAATACGTATATGACTTTCACGGAAATTGAGCATCAGGAAGCCAAGAGACGTGTGAACAACAGTCGACAAAGATGGATAATAGCGGGGAATGTGCTTGCAAGGATTATATATTGTGTGTCGAGTGAGTGGCGATCGCCTTCAAAGCTTTGGCACGTGTCGCGCCCATTCGTCGAATTCACAGCATCGATTACACGTTGTTGCGATCAATGACAAACATTCATCCACTACAACGCTCTAAAAGAACTTCTCGATTAAAACCTCGCTAATCACTTCTTCATCGTCTTTTTCGTCTCATTCTATACGACTTGGCATACAGAATTCAATTGAATTCAGGTTAGGCAATTGTCCAAAATTTATCTCTTTCTATTAATTAATTAACACTTAAATGGCATTTCTGATAATACCAATTCTGTGATATTAATGTCACACTTTTGTTATTTATCATTTCATCACTAATTATAAAAGAAAAAATTGAACGTTATTATTAGAAACATCATTTTCAATTAATCGAATACCTGACACTGTCGTACACCCGCAAACAATTGTCAATACACGAGTGAGTGCAAGCGAAATATATGAAAATATGTACAAATAATACATATAGATATATATATAATTATTTTTTCCATTGGTTCCTGTTGGCATGAGTTTAATATTCAGTGACAGTAGCATATACGCGCTCGTACATACATCCTAGTACACGGACACCTATGTATGTATATTGTCTGAACACCTCGTGAGAGAAACGGAGGCCAAGATATAGACACTCATGTGTATGTAGACATTGGAAAATGCGCGTATGGTACACCATCATCATACGATTCGATTTTACCGTTATATTATGTGAACATCTTCAGAATCTATTGACCGTGTGCGCGACGACAACCAACGGAATGAGTATATGAGTGTACAGTTGACAAACATATTGTAAATTATAATTTACTTCATCAATAAATTAACTACAATGGCACCATCAATTGCATCATCGATATAAATAAAAGTGAAAGAATAAATTCATGATATTGGCAAATCAAATTTTTTGGTTTCATCTCTATTAAAGTTTTCAGTATTATGATGACTTGAAAGATGAAGAATACAATCAGGGTATTTAAGGTGGAATTCTGGTTTGAAATGTATTTTTTTCATTTCTGCAAGAGAACGGTGAGAGAAATTATAATGAATAAATCAAGAAAATATTGATGAATATAGCTTGTGAAAAATAAAAATAAATTGAGTGGCGTCACTAACTGAAAATTTCACTTTATTTCTTTTCGTCTTGAAATATCTGACTGAAAATGGACAGTTTGACCTTTCAAAATGGATATCCCACGCATTACAAGACTACAAAATTGAATGAATATATATTTAATATTTTCAGTAAGCAATAAATTGATAAATAAATAATGGAAACTTTCGATTTTTAATGATGAATATGGATGAGTTGAAAAATGGATGTTGGTGTGAATGTGCCTTTTACGTCGAATATGTATAGAATGTGGCATAGAATGGATGCAACGACCCTGCAAATCGCAAGACTCACTTTTTAAATATATAATGCACGATGCTGCGGTCTCTCTGTATCAATTAAAAGCAGTATAAAATACCAGGAAACGCTCGACAATTATTATCGTCTGGCCCACATTGCACTCAGTCGGACTGTATGCACATCAGCTTCTGTTCTCCATCTCTATTCACCTATCTTTCTTATGTCATTTTGTACTTTATCAATCTCTCTCTATCCTCCTTTTTCGACGATTATTATTGTCGCCGCAGTCATACGCATTCGCTCACATCTATACATTTATGCGAACGACATTGTGCCATTTTCATTTGATGTTATTTTCATAAGACTGGAACGAGTTCATTGGAAAAATGAAATTCAATTATCTGGTAAAACCAATTTTTCTCTGGCTTCATTGCCTTAAATTTTGTTTTATCGAAATAGAAAAAAACTATCACTTTTATTTTTTTTTTGTGCCAACACGTTTATGATATTTCATTCGATTAATATAGATCTCACATTTGTTTTCCAGACGCCATTTCAAGCCAATATTTATTCTCAAATATTTTTCATCGATGTTCAAAGTTCATAAACGATAACATGACAATTGTATTTTAATTTTTAATGGTAAGGAAAAAATATTTTTAATCAATATAATAGAATAGAAAAAAAATGTCAATTGAAAAGACCACCGTGGTAGTAATATTTGCCCAACGAAGTAATATCAGCTTAATTTGTTTGTTGTAAGACATAGACAATTCGCTTAATGAACACATGACATTGCGTACGTATAAATAGATGTGTATATTGTAATATATTTTATAGGCATATCGCATACAAGTGGATGCATCAGATATATCTCAAGTCTTTAAGGTCCCCTCACAATGAAAATATTTCCATGATATTGCATATATATATATATATATATATATATATATATACTGAAAATGAATCACGGAAATAAATATAAAGAAAGATAAAACGTGAAAGGGAGAGTATGTATTTGTCTTACGATAAAAAAAGAAAGAAATACTCGGAAAAAATTCTATAATGCTTTTAAAAAGTTAAATGTTAAGTCTAGACGTGAGTTAGCCTTGACCGTCAAACATGCCAACTAACAAGAGTGTCAGATTGCCATCATCGATATTGAGTCAAATAGAAGTGAAGGTGCACACACGTAACAATGAGGGACTGAAAGAGAGACAGAACAAGCGGATGGACATAAAAAAGGGAACCAGATTTATCCTCGAATAGAATAAAAACTAGCCAAAAGGTCGGTGAACAAAATATTTCGGGAAATTTATCCTTCCGGGAAAGGAAATTTTAAACTGACCATATAATAACGCACCACTTTTTTTTTTACCTCACTGTCAAGAATAGCGGAAATTGCGTCATATTTCCGTTACCCAAATTGATGGAGAGTAGATGATTTTGACTTGTGTTGAAATTTACCTTCTCTTTTATATTTTTTTTTATGTTTTTTTTATCTTCCCTGATATTTATTTTGTGACATTAAATGCAATATAGTTCGCTCGACAACAAGTGAGTGTCAAAGGCATTAAATTTCTCTTGAATTCACGCGTCACAGATATTATTATCGAATTGAAACAGAATTGAGGTGATACTCGCTCTCGATTTAGGACAATAACTGACACGATGCATTATATATATGTGTATCTGTATCTGTGTATATATATATATATTTGACTGCATATTCATGATTCTCCCACATATCTTGATTGAGAAACGAGACATCATGGCCCAGTTATTTACACATAACGACATATAGCCATTAATTTTATCATTATTATTATAAATGAAAAAGAGAAAAAAATTTGTAAAAAAACAATTTTTTATCATAACTCCGGTTAAAACAGTTTTCACGTTTATTACACTAGGCGTATTGGAAATAATTTAATGGATGTGATATGAATATCAATATGCTAATAGAGTTTGTTGGTGAGCATACATATCTGAACTTGGTCTGATGTAAATGATGACACTGAAAGAATCTACATAAATTTATATAAAATTGTGTGTTTAACAATGATAATTATAGTCACGCTCCCGAATTTTCATTGACGTCAAATCAATTGTGAAAAAATATATATCGGTGAATAATAAGTACATGAATTTGTTTGGCTAAGAGATAACAGAATAGAAATGCGTAAAAAATGATAAAAAATTCCGGAGTAATTCAATTTAATTTTATTCAACACACCTTTCGTTCCATTTTTCATTTTCTGTTATTTCTGTTCTCGTATTGTTTTTTTTTTAACTTGCTCTCGCGAGCGGGCTGAATTATTTATGACACCAATGTCGTACGCAGTCTGACCCGCATCCGGAATCTATACAGAATGTGTATATTCTCGCGATGCCTCAAATCTCATTTCGACAATTGCATTAATGCATCGCTTCAACTTTTTTTTTACATATTATCAGTATGAATATACAAATCATTTGTTTTTATTTCACTTTCGTGATATACTCAATAAATAAATATACTTTCTACAGCGCTGGTGCCATCAAACACATCATTATTATCATTCATAATATTATTAATATGTATTTAGGTTTATACCGATTTGCACTAAATACATTTACGGACGAGAGAGTGCATCCAGCATCTCACATACGCAGTAATGGCGCTCGACCTTGTCTCGTGACGTCACACGACCGTCTAGACGAGATCTACAGTGTAGTTTGAATGCATTCTCATGCGCTTGTATGACCATTAGGGGGGGACCCGGTGTGCGCGCATTCACCCAATCAAATGTCACAACCACAAAAAAAAAAAGTGTTTGGCAAGAAAAAAATAATGAATGCACAACAACATTAGAATAGACGAGTGGCCAACTAGTCTGCATGCTGGTCATGAAGTCTGCGTCCACTTCAGGGCCCCTTTGACAATTTCCATGATCCCAAAGGATTCAGACACGCACAATTCAAACACGTTGGGCACTTTTGCTTCATCAAAATTTGCTCGACCTGTTAAATAGTCAAATGAAACTTTATCAATTTTGAATAACGAAACTCCATATGAAAGCTGATTGCGCAATCCTTCAATAAAATGACCAACATAGTTTGATTTTGCATAATTAAATACAAATAATCATAAAAGTTATCGGGGACCTTGAAGTAGATTTAGGCTTTATAGAAACCGCGTGGACAACTCAGACCAAAGTAGAAATAAAAAAAAAATAAAAAATGTTGAAATGAGTGTGATCAAGCGGGAGATATTGGAGTAGCAGCCAGGAGTATTTTCATTTGACTGAGCGGTTGTCAGTGGTCCAAATTGAAGCACAATCGATTTAACGAAGCAAATCATGATGGTACGACGTGGGGCCAAGGGCGGATCTCTTAAGTTGAATTCACCTGCTTGGCCCCAGAGCGATTGTCCATATGCGAAAGGGTCAAAGCTACAATGTCGTGAGCCTCGCACAATTGAACTCGCTAAAATCGCATCGCCGCGCTCTCTTCGAGAGCTTTGAGCACCATCAATACAAGTGGGACCTCAACACTCATACGTGCAAGTGAGAAGAAAATAGAATTGACGGGGGCGAAAAATGGAAACGACAAGAATAAAGAGAGTGAGAAAGATCGAATAGAAAAAAAAAAGTAATGGAAACGAAAATGATAAATAAAAAAAGAGTAGCTAAATTCCAAGAAAGTCGCTTTTGGATGATTCGTTCACGCTTGTGCGTCATCCTTTATGTAAATCTATTCTTGACAAAGTCTGTATAGTAGCGAGACCACATTTTATGTCGCAATCACCTGAAAATTATGAGTAGAAGAAAAATTGAACGATAGACAAAATGATAGAAACAATCATAATATATCCAATATTAACTTCGATGAGGGAGAAACAGAACAACCTGAAGAATTCAATAGGAATATGAAAAAAAAATGTGACCGATGTCGAAATACCTCAGTCAGAAATACAGAGACGATAGAGAAGTGTTTCAAGGATCGAAGAAAAAAGAAGAAAAAAAACAAATAAAAGAGACTTTAATTGGTACTATGAAAATAAATAAAATTCATTATTATCATTCATAACCATCAATCTAAATTGGGCTCAATGTGTGAATAAATGCGCTGTAGATATGACACCACATACGTATATTTATAACACAGTAATTGTTTACCAGATGTATAAATGATCTTGAAAAAGAAAATGCATTATGTGTACATGTGTGTGGCTGTGGCTGACCGACTGGTAACCCAGACTTTAGTATTCCGCCGTTGTCGTCACACACGAGACTTCCTCATTCCTACAGTTAGAGCTATTGTAAAGTTCTTCATTTTTTCTCTTTTTCTTTTTTCAATACCCACTATCTATATATATATATGTATACGCTTATTCCTAGAGTCTCTGTGCCCCCATCATCATCACCTGCCAATCATACATGTCCGTTTAAACCTCAGTCTTGCCTTTTTCATTCTCTTTCTACAATATACACATACATATTTATATACATATACGCTAAATAAGCTCGTAAAATTACCGTACACTCAATTTGCAATGTGGCATTGAATATTGTATTATGGAACAATAGAATTGATAAAAGAGTTTGAGAAAAGAATTGGACATTCCGAAGTAGTGAAGAAAGCAGACATCAACTGAAGTAGGAAAACAAATAAATTGCCATAAAAATGTACAATTGATAAAAATGTACTAAATAAATGAAGAATGGAAATAACGATTGGTAATAAATGCAATAAGTGAATGTGAAAGAGCATCGTTTGCAATATGTGTGCAATATGTGGAACGTGCTCGTATATCTCAAAGTTCTATGATCATCGTCACGTGTGTGGGACGGTGACAATGCACCGGTGGCCTCGCGCCCGATATGCTTCCATCGTGTTGTATATATACATATATATATATTTATACACATCGTGAAGTGCATATGCCGTGTGGAGAATCTCCAAACATACATAACACACATATAGACATGAAATACATCAACGAGAAGATAGTTGAACTTTATTTAAAATTCCAAGTATATACAATTCTATCTTTTTTCCTCTCCTCATCCTCGTTTCGCTTATCGTATAACCAACATTTCTATGCGATCTCGTCGCGGCGTGTGCATATAAATAATGTATCAGAGGAGAATAAGAGAAACTAGACAGCAGGGATTGAAAATGATAAACACAAATGTGTAGAAGGAAACAACTGGAAATTATATAATCACAATGAAAGGGATATCATGGGCTGAAATGATTAAAACCAACTCGAAATGTAAACAAATTACTAGGATGATTGGGGATTTTTGATAAAACACGTTAAATTTAAGATGGAAATTCGTTGAAGTTCATGGACTTATTACAAAAGAAGCGAAAATTTCATACGAGGCTAAAAACTCAATGGAAAATTCGAGGATTTAGTGAACAAGTAATATATATGTATATATATGGGAACGGCATGTGCGCAATATTTATAATGTCGAGTAAGGGTGTTCGGATACTCTATAGGATGCAACGGCACAGGGAATATCTAGAAGGTTAACAAAATCAATACCGAGTGGGTGGGCGAGTAGGCTTGGATGAAGACTAGCTAGGGGGCTAGGTCGGCTACTGACCTTTATTCAGGTCAACTCGCATCATCCCCATTTCCACACGGTCTAAACCACACAGACTTTATATGAACATATACATACAGGGTGTTGTACGCGTTATAATTATGTATAAAACTCAAAATTCATCACAGTATGATAATGATGATGCGAATATTACGATGGAATTGAGTTGTTAAACCGCGGAATTGTCGGACTAATGCAGTTTGTGGGACTAATCTGACATTTGACATAATTCATCTGATACTGAACAGTTGATATTGCCATTGGATTTAATCGCACAACTTGCAGAATTCCCATCATATCATGCACAACTTTTATTGTTGTAGAAAACCATAAGTTTTGGGACACCCTGTATTTGGTGTGTATATATATATATATATGCGCGTATGTACGCATAAGTACGTATTCGCGGTCTATTTTCTACCATCGCTCCGCTGGTGCTTTCGCCAAATGGACAATTTTAAATGGATTCAACCACGCATCTATCGTCTCTGTGTGCAATGACATATTATATAGTAGTACGTTGCACGGCCCTTACTAGGTTCGCGTACACTATAACTTCTTCCCACGACCATTTAACATCGAGCTATTTTCGGGTAGAATAAATGTGTGTGAGTGTGATGAGCATGCGTATTTCAACGTCCGACTTGATGAAGTTCCTGGATTTTGCGTAGACTTACGGGAACACGATAGATATGACAGAAATGCGAAAAAAAAACGAAAAGATAAAGGAAAAATTTGTTGCATTACGTAACAGTTTTCTGAGAATGAATTTGGCAGAGTGTATCATGACTATTTGCGATGATTTTGAATAATATGTTTCTTCTGAGGCATTAATATAAATTTTATTCGCTAGATATACCTCTAAATATATCTGCGATTCGCAGTATCGGAATTATTTATAAAGAAATATATATTTTCATTGATATAAATGATTATCAAATCTATCAGAATATTTAATTCGTAGAAGTGTGGCATGGAACACCCTAGATGATTTAATAATTGGAGTGGAATACAAGCAATTTCTAATTGAAATACTTTTTCGCTTACATAGGCCTGTCATCGTCGATGGACAATTTTTTTTTTTTCAGGCTCTCGATATTATGTCGCAGAGCTGACGCATTACTGCCACTAATGCTTAAACACAGCAAAAGATCCCATTAATCTTCATCATCACCTACTATTTCTTTCTACTTAAATTATTTCTTGCGAAGACGTATATGATGATTGTTATTGAGGCTACTCATCTCATTCTCGTTCATTCGTATATACACTTTGTACATATATAAATACATAGTATAAAGATCATTTGCTGTGAGTTTATCGACTTGGTATTTGCGTGCGTATATATAAAACATTTATGTTTGATAAGTCCTTGAGAAGAATATTCTGTATTGAGTTCAAAGTGTTGAATTAACATTTCTTTTTCACCTTTTTGTCTTCTGTCTATTTTTTTGTTGAGCTCATACGCAATCGATACACTTCGCATCTTGAATAGTTCGATCGTAAAGTTTTGATATGTATCAAGATGTACGAAAGATAGAATTTATTCCGGATAGATATTCAAACGAAACAGTAATAGAAACAAAACATTAAAATTTGAATCGACATTGGATGTATGAATAATTCATTCATATAAGCATTAGAAAGTGGATTACGATTGACCTCAGTGATTTTTCTTGGCATCTCTCCCAATTTTCAACACAAATTTAGTATGCACCAACGCTCAGTTTGAAGGAATTGTTCTACCGATTGAATAGAGGAAATGAAGTCTAATGCCAAATCGAAAATTTGCATCAGAAAATACTAACGAAAACGAAAAAATCCAGTGAACAGAAAATTAATAATACGATAGGGCAAACATTCAATTGCATCTCTGGTTGTGAACAAGATCAATTCCCAAATTGTTAAGAAGTTTGTCGATGAAGATCTTGTTTTTGTTATTAATTATTCTATGACAGCGCCAAGAACGATGAAACAATCAAATATACGGACAAACAGAATTGTATCTATTGTTGATCCAAGTTTCATGTTATCATGGACTGGTAGACTCGTTAATTAAACATCAAGTAATTTCCTATGAAACTTCTCCAAGCAATTTTATGTGACAAATGAATTTAACACCATCGCTTACGGAACGTCGTTACGAACGAAAATGCTTATCGTCATAACGTACAGGTAAACCTGATAATATGTTCGCCTATAATAAATAACATAAAATTAATCGTGGAGGCTTTTGGAATAATTGACACATATCTAATCACCATTCATATATAGAGCCAGATTACATTCACAGTTCCCCTCCGCCTCGTAAACATTGCCCATATCAACCAAAAATATGTTAATCAAATTCGGGGCAGCAATATCAAACCGAAGCATAATTATATGACAATGTGAGCAGTCAATCAGTGTTCAGTAGAAGCGATAATGATATAGAACGCAGTGATAATTAGGCCATTACCTCACCGAATTATTATCTCAAAGAAATTAATAGAAAAATGGGCTTTAAAACTTACCCCAATGATTGGGCAGGATGGCGTCCATCATCTGCGAATGAGAAACAATCAATATTACATAATAATGTGTTAATTGAAAAAATAATAAAAATGTGTATTTTGACAGGGTCTATTTAGTGAAGCATTTTGCGTACCCGCACCTACACATGCATACAGATGTACATACATAGAGATACATGTAGATATATAAACACAAACATACCTCGTTTCCTAATCGGTGAACGGGCAGCTGGTCGTCGCGACAACACAAGTTGTCGTCCTACAACTGTCCCCACCGTAAATTATCGCACCAATGCGATCATGATTTGTTTTCCATTCGCTTATTATTATCATCATTATTATTGATACTCACACTTATCCGAGTGCAGCATTATTGAACGTTGCCAATCAAATTTCGACATATTATTATAATATGTGAATTCACAAAACTAAACAATGTAATGTCAGCGGGTATGCATGTCAACATTGTCATTCACGTTGTCGATATTCGTCGTTGTTATGTGAAATAATCCCGAGGTTGGGCGCCACGCGCCGGTTACCTCGTCTACTCTGCGTACTCTGCGTCTTCAACCCGTCGATCTCTGTACATGAAGTAGTTGCGCGAGTAATACTGCGGCGACGCAAATATTTAACTGTTCTTGTAGTTGCGCAGTATAATATCATCAATGCACTGATGATGGTGAATGTATGAAAGAAATATACTTCAAATTTCCATTCATCGTCCATCCAAATTGCTTTCGAATAGCTCCAAATATTATTTAGTGAGGAAGATAATGATTCAACAGTTTTTTTACCGTCCCCGCAACAGTCGAAAGACATAATGTTCCATATAATGATTAGATTGTCGAATATTGCATTGTCTATTGTGTAGCTTACGATTTATTTTTAGTTGCTGATCGGATATTGTGGCAGAGTACTATTTTTTTTCCTTTGTTTTTGGAGGGAGATGGGATTTTGTTTTACGTAATGACGCGGTGACTTCATGCATGAAGTCCAACGCAATTATAATGGCGGCAGGGTTGCCACTACATACAGGAGGTTTCTTCGTTATTTTGCACTCAGAATTCTTTTGTGACCATTTCTGGTGTTCGAGATTTTGTTTCCTTTTCAGGATGAAGCGCTTGATCACACCCAAATAGTCTTCGGTTTATGGAGGACATATTGATCCGGAAAAGAATAAATTTATGAATGAAGCATTGACATTTTTCGCGGGGAAATGTTCTGTCGAAGAAAGTTGAAATTACCGACGGAGGAAAACAAATTTGATTCAAAATTCCATTGTGAAAGAAAATTCAATAATTATATATTCGAAACATCAGTTTTGGCTTTAGAATGATTTTAAACTCTGTCTTCCGCAAATTGTTATATGAATATATTTACAAAAATTAAAAGATTATAATGAGAATTATCCTTATAAATACATGTTTATATCCGAATTGGAATTGCGTCAACTTCGTTTATTTTTTCTCGTCATTCAAATTATATTTGGTCTTGAGCTTGTCAATTTCCTCCATCTTCTTATCCACATCAACACGTTTGAATGCTTTGTTGCTTTGGTAATACAAAACGACCAGATATCTGTTACAGACGTTGAATCCACTCAAATGATCGCATGCATTTTTCGCATCAAATATATCTTCATAAACTACAAATGCTGTTCCTCTAGTTTCAGCGGTGTTCCCACTAAAATGAAAAATTCAACGTCAATTTATGTTCAAAGACTTTCAGGACTATATTTGAATATCATAAAGATAATTGAATGAGTACTTACACTCTTATTTGTCTGATTGCGCCGTATTTACCAAAAATATCGTACATTTCTTCGGCAGTAATTTTGTACGGCAAGTTCCTGATATAAAGGACTCTATTCACTTCTGGCGGTAGCCTTACCTGCATTCCAAAACAACATTCGTTATTAGTTGTCAATTCGTTTTGAAAATACAATTTTTGAGGTTATGTCTGATAAATTTGTCGGAATACTAAAATATTTGATACTTACATTGGCCCGCCGTTGTAACATTGCCATGGTCATCGTGGAAATGAAACTGTAAATTTTTTATCACTAATTTATGAATTTCCGACACTTTCCACTTATAAATTGGTTTCCCGTAAATAAGAATAACAGTATTTGGTGGTATATTTGGATACCCTTATTAATTAAATGTATGTGTACTTTTACATAGTTTTGTGTGATGGGAAATGTATAGTCGACAGTCGTTAACAATCATACTAGCGCCGCCTGTGGTTATTCCTACCTGTACATTGTCGCGCCAAATTCGAATTAACTTTTTCCCTTTTTATCTATGGAGAAAAATACTAGTGGGGTTTTGGCACAACAAAAGGAGAATATTACGGGCATCGCAATGGACCAATCATATATGAGAGATCGAACGCAGGAATTGGATTGGTTGAATAATTGTAGAGTCTATTTCTCCTTTATTCCAATGCACTTTTTTTTTCATTGTGCATGAACCCTAACCTATTTTCGTTAAAATGGGGAATATTCCCACTATGCTCCGCGTCATTTATTCATTAGTGGAGAGTGAAGACGTGTTCCACTGTGTTACATCAACAGTTGAAAATTTGAATCGCCACTTCTACTTATATTCTTAGATAAACTCCACAATATTTTGTGCTTCGACCTTTTTCCAATTGATATCATCTATTTCGAGTATCATAATTAGGAATAAAAATGGAATATATCGAAGCGGCACCTAAATTGCTTTTCACCGAAGAATGTATAGAACAATATTTCACGAATTTCAACATTCAACACGGTATGTTTCATTTGGTGTTATATTCAAGAATACTATGGGAACAGTATTGATATAAGTATTTCGACGTTTTGTAAAATTCATCAGCTTCGATGGTGTTCTGAGCTGAGTAGAACGACTCAGGCAATTCCAAAACATTATATTTCATTAGAAAAGAACATTTTATGCGAAACAGGAAAAATGAATGAAAAATGATGTAGTGGTTCTTTAGTATTGCCCACACAATAGCATAACACTGTTTATGATAAAGTATTGATTGATTCATGAACTTTATCAGCTGCGACTCTAATATTGGCTTCAAATAAAGATTCTGCAAGGACACTACACCTTTTAATTATTATTCAGTATATTCGTACGTAAATAATGTCACATACGCTCAATATATTGAATATTTCATAAGATACCTATGTCTCATAACATACCACTTATCTAATGATATGAAAACATAGAATTTGCTGCACAGTTAAAGGCTAAATAGAGTTTCCTCAACATAGGTAATTGCTGTGCGGAGCGTGTACATAAAAATAATACGATGAAATGGCATATTTGGTTCAATCAAATGATTATATCTAAAAACCACGCATCTTTCGTTCAGTTAGGGAGTTATTACTTTGGATGATTTTCGTATGCCTATTGTTTGTAAATATGTGATTCGTAATTAATTGCTAATTTTATAGAAACCCCGAAACTCGAAATTAAATTTGAACTTACTGTTACAGTGGGATGTTTCAAGGCTACTCTGAGCAAAGCCCTTGGCATCGCCATAATAGGAGGATCATTAATGGGTAATTACTACGAAACTTCAAATCATAATACCGTATTTCAGGTTTATTACAACGATTTATGTTTCCTTTCTCTACTTTCAGTTAAAGTGCCACAAGTTGCGAAAATATACAAAAACAAAAGCAGCGAAGGAATAAATATTGTTAGCGTTCTACTGGATTTATTTGCAATCACTGCAATGGCATCTTACAGTTTCACAAGTAGATTTCCATTCAGTGCATGGGGTGACACATTATTTTTAGGACTGCAAACACTAGCCATTGCTGTTCTGTGTATGCATTATGGTGGAGACACAACAAAAGCAACCAGCTTCTTAGTCGGTTATCTAGCAATTGTATTTGCTGTATACGCTGGTTTAGCACCGATGAATCTGCTTTGGGCATTCCAAACTCTCAACATTCCTATTGTTCTTATCAGCAAGGTGAAAAAGACTTTTATATGAATATTTATCGATAATATCATCCTTTTATATAAGCTACATAGACTTTACTCAAAATTCACGAATCATTTTTATTCATTTACAGCTTTTCCAAGTCCATACGAATTATAAAAACGGTAGTACTGGGCAATTGTCTGCTGTGACAGTTTTCATGCTATTTTTTGGTTCGCTTGCAAGAATATTTACTTCAGTTCAAGAAACTGGAGATACTAGTATGATTTTGATGTATTTATTCGCGACGACAGGAAATACGATGATTCTAGGACAATTGCTGTACTATTGGAACAGTGGGATAAAAAAGCAAAAAAAGAAAAGCAATAAAAAGACGCAATGATGAGACACTTGCAGTCTTTCTGAATTGCACCATACAATATTGTATTCAGCTTTCAATTAAATAGCGACTGTAGGATAACAATGTAAAAAATTTCAATCATAAGACTTGATTTTTTCCCTATGAAGCCTTCCGGTGCTTGATAGAGCGACATATTGTGTTGTCAACAGATAGTATATATTTTTTTCAAATTATTATCACGACTAGAAATTCTTCGGTTCATAAGCGAGTCCAATAGTTTCTGAATGCTATCAGTTATCTGGAACGATAGTATAAGAATCAATATGAAGTTGAAAATGAATCAAGTTGAATATAAACGAAAATTGTTTGAGGTTTTATTAATTTCTTCCTCTGGACATGCAGTTTTTCTCCTTCCACATGCATTATCATGTGATAATGCAAGTTTTATGTTGTCAAGTTCATGTGTTTGATCAGAACATCGAAAATTTGCATTAGTATTAACGCATGCGCGAATGTGACTGGTGGCGCTGGTGTTGTTGAGCAAACGTATTTCCTGCGACAACTGCGTTAAGCATCGGCTTTCGTCTTTAGGACGAGGTTGGAAGTACGTTGTGTGCTCTGTTTCTCTATATGCAAAGTCAAAAAAATAATACAGAAATATAATAAAATCCAATAGAATTATTGCAACACGTCAGAGCAAATCAAGAATATTAAAATTGAACGATAGGTGAGTAATCAATGAAATTGAGTTGGATTGGACGATAAATACTGATATGTCCAAATAAATGAGCCATATAATTGTCTTGTTGGCAAGCTGAAGCATTTTCATTGCATAGCGAGAGTGCGGCCACGTCGTCCATTTTGTTCAATCGGTTTAATCGATATCGCGTCACATCGTTTATTTATTATTATTATTTTCATCATTTCAACGTTTTTTTGCATTGAAACCAAAGTACAAAACAAAAAGGGCTGGTGAGAGTTTCGGCGTCAATGCCACGCGATTTAGTGAAAATATATATGAAGGAAACTATTGAGAGAGAGAGAGAGAAAGCTAGGAAGAGCGTTCTTTTAGGATTGTTCTGGAGGGAAATTGAAAGGAAAAGTAAAAAGAGTGAGAAAGACCATCGCCACCTCCTCTTGTAAGACCCGCAGTGGTTGAAAATATACAAACTTGATTCCAACCGATCAATGCACGCTCCTTGAAGCATTTGCCTGGAGTTTGGATTCCAGTTGATTCAGTGGAATTTTTTACCAAGACAAGCTGCGGAAAAAAAAAAATTTGGATTTGTATAGTATTGCAGATTAGGTTGATCCTTCGCCGATTGAAGGATGGATTCGATGGATCCACGTCTGGTGGCCCAGACATTAAATTACCATGGGCAACAACTGCAGAAAGTATGGGAGAGCGAGCGGAATGAAAATGAGCTTTCTATGCTCAACCTTAAAGATCCGAGCTTCGATATATACCAACAACGACAGAAAACTCTCAGGTATTATATGAGATTGATGATGAAGTCTGATTACACATTGGGGTTAATTTATTCATGAGTGGATTTTGACTTATGTTAATTCATCTTACAGCTTTGGTGATCGGGGTAAAAGACTTAAACTTCAACAATTTATTGCAAAAAAAGCTGATACACTTTATGACAAATCAAATCTCGAGAAAACGAATGAACCATCGAACCAAGAGTTAGGCGATGAAGGTATTTGAGGAAATAATTGTCTCCTATGTATTCAAATGTGTATTCCGCAAAATTACAACTTTAATTATCATTATTTTTCTAATTTCAGAATTTTACGCAACTATGCCTGGTCTCGATTCTTTTGTCACAATGGAAAAGTCACAACGAATCCGCAACTTTTTAGAGGTTAGTTTTAATAACTAATAGAGGCCTTTGTTAGTTTTTCTCGGTTTGTTATATTCAAATCAGGACGATATTCATGGAATACGTATGTAATTATTCATATTTGTCTTTACTTTCAGAGTTTAGTCACGGGTGATGTAATCTACGCACAAGTAATGGGCAAAAGTAACACAGGACTCCTGTTAAGAGTTCTCAGTAATTGCAGTGATTGCCCGAGAGTGGTTACAGATCTAGGAGTAAAGGTATATCATTTTTTCTTTCAGTTAACAATAGATAAAATAAGAGATAAATGTCATTTTAGTAATTTGATAATAACTTTTGTCCTTCTGATGGTTGATAACAGGCTCTTATATTGAATTCGGCAACAGTACCTGCCGTTGACAAGAAAGGTGTAACAAGAGGTTATTTGGCGAATGACCTCGTCTGCGTCGTTGTCAGTGAAGTAAACGTTGAAGCAGAGCGTATCGTGGCTGTTATGAATGCGCCTCCACGTGAAGGTCAAGCACCACACCCACCTATGGGTCTTATTCATTCCGAAGATTTACCAGAACCATACAAGTGAGTTTGAATTTCATTCATTGCTATTCAGTAAGTCTAACTAGAATTGATTTTCAAGCACAATATACATTCCTAAAACTATTTGTCACAAAAATCACACATCGACCGACAGTTCCTGACGATCATTAATAATTGTTGGATTATGAAAATGATGATAAACAAAAAAAATCGCATCCATCTATTTCACATAGAAAAACAAAATGTTGTAGATGGTGAATGCATTTTTTCGTTAGAGGGAAATACTTGATAATTTCGATGATAATACATTTCTGCCTGACAATATGGAAATTGTGTGAATAACTAACTGTTCGATATATAGTATTAATGAGAAAACATTTCAACGTCTCTGATACGTTTTTATGAATCTAGGTGGCAGGCATTTGATATAACATAGAAAAAACGTTGAATAGTTGATTACGATGATGAGTTTATGATAAGAAAAAAAAACGTAAAAACAATGCAACAAAATGATTCATGTGAATTGAATCTTTTGGTTGAACCACGGCTGTGTTGTATGCACAACCACCTTCACATGCCTACAGAAAAACACCATGTTCTGTGTTAATCTACGTATTGTGTGATCTCTGTACTGTCAAAAAAAGCACCAGCCAAAGCCAAAAAAATATTCGTAGTGCCCTCCAAATGGCGGACGCAAAAATATATCGTTTGAGATTGAAAATTTCCAGTATAAAGATGTTCAACTTCTATTTCTTTGTTGGCGATAACCAGTTTCGTTGATACTAGACGGTAGGTATAATACTGTTGCTCAGTTGTTTGGTCTCTGAGCATTATCAAGGTTATTATTACAATTCTTTCATACTTGTTTTATATATAATGTAATGTAACTAATCTACTTGCATATTTCTTTTTCTAATGAAAATGGGACAGAGACCAAGCAACCGCGTGTATTTCTACACTTTGAATTCTATTTTTTTTATATATCATCAAGGATTGTCCACTTGATCATCATAATTAATATCTCATTTGAAATTACAGCTTATTGACAAATAAATAAAAATAAACGTATAAAAAGTGATGTCATAATGAAATTGATGAAATACCTTGTGGATAAACAATTACTCAGGCGATTGCAATGTTGTTTAGTTGCACCAAAAATAAAAACCAATATATATATATATATGTATATATAATTTAAAAGCGTGATAAAAAAAATATATATACAAAAAGACCACATCGATAATAGGCTATGTGTGCTTTCATATTGAGCAATATAGAAACTTCTGATTATGAACGAAATGATAGAGCTATATATATATACATTTGTACATATGTGTACTTGTACATATATATAAAGCAAAAACATATAAAAATTGCGTCCTTACAATCGAGAAAGGTGAGAGACGAGTTCAATCCATTAATCAGGTTGTGTAACAATGTAAAATTATAGGTTTAAGCAAATTTTAATTTTATGTATACGAAAAAAGGCGGAGAGTATTGGAATTTTTTTTTCTTTATGACGCGCCCTCTTGGTTCGTTGTCTGGGGAAACAAATGAATGCGGAAAATTTGCAGAAGAGGCCATCGCCTGAAAAGAAAAGAAAAAAAAACGATTAACACGATTGCATCTGGCTTTGTCATGTAGGAAAGCGATGGACAACAAGGGACAGAGTTATGAATCAATCTTGGAGAAAAGTACTGGCTTCAACAATCCCAACAACATTAAATATCTTTGCGACTTGATGGGTCTTGGACGGGAACACTACTCTAATATGGTGGGCTTGAGGTGAATATCGATAGATTCAAATGGGTATATCGAAAATGCCATTTCAAGCTCATCTATTGTGGCTGGACTGATGAATTTTTTTTCTTTTCATTTTGTTGTTGCAGAGAACGTTTCCCGCCAAATGAATTTGCCACGGAGTTGAGACAAGCACAAGCCAGTAAATGGGCCTTCAGGAGTGTTGCCGATGGTATTGATCATTTCAAGGCTGGCCGACACACCGAAGCGTTCCAATGTCTCAACAAAGCACTCACTGTTGATCCTAAGAACGTCGAAGGTCTTGTTGCACGTGGTGCGCTGTAAGTATTATAATTATTTTTTGTATTCCGGGTTAATATTCATATTCAGGCGTATGAAAGGAAATGTCCGGCCCATTTCTTGGGTGCAGAGGTAGTAAAAATGAAACTTCATTTCATTACTTCTAATTCCACAACAGATACGCCAATAGTGGAAGTTTTAAAAAAGCTATTGAAGATTTCGAAACGGCTCTGAAGCTCAATCAAACTCACGCGAATGCTCGTAAATATATGGCAGAGACGTTGGTCGCACTAGGTCGTAGTTATGAGGATGAGAAAAAATTCGAGGACGCGCAGAAAGCGTATGAAAATTGTCTTGCAATTGCACCCTACCATGAAGAAGCGAGAAATTCAATAGAATATATAAAAACGAAAACTCTTGGACCTGCGACAGCTACGTCGACAGCAACTACGACAACGACAAATACCACACTTAATCCATTGGAGACATTTAAGACGTTTGATGCGGAGGCTGAACCAGTTGAGGGCAAAAAAGATAAGAAGAAACGTAAAAAAGAACGGAAATCAAGATCAAAAAAACGACAAAGATGGAGTTCAAGTTCAAGCTCATCTTCTAGTGGTTCGTCAAGCTCATCGAGCTCTGACTCAAGTAGTTCGTCGTCTTCAGGCAGTTCTGGCCGTTCAACATCGCGTTCACCAAATCGTAAACGCAAACATAAAAAAGATCACCGTGGTTCGTTGTCTCCACTGAGTAAACGCATGGCCCAATACAATAATCCACCGGCGACGTCATCAACAGGTTCGCATGATCCATTGGGTCCGCCACCATATCTTGGCAATTCGCGCGAAAAAATGGATGATTATGAGGTTAAAGTACGTAAATTCCTCGAGCAGACGAAAGACGATTCAGATTATGAAGATAAGGTGAGATTTTTTCATACGGCTACGCACTTTTTTTTCTTCTTTGTGTGTTTAATATAAAATGTAACATAACTCCGATTTGTAGGTACGAAAATTCTTGGAGGAGACAGAACGATGGAAGCGTGAAAGACAAAAGGAAAAAAAACATTCAGAGAACGATAAAATGAAAAAGAAAAAAAAGAAGGATAAGAAAGGAAAAGATAAGGATAAGGAAGATAAAAAATCACGTAAAAAGAAGAAGAAGGAGGAAAGAAAGAAACGTAGAAACAAGGACAAACTTGAGCGTGATTTAGAGGCATTGAGAAAATCCTCATTACCTGATTTGGAGCAATTGGAATCTAAACTGAGTGCATATTATGCTAAAGTTGAGAAAGAAACAGCAGTCTTAAAGAGGTAAACATAAATATGTTATTGATGGCTATATGTAAGAATATTAACGCTCAACTTTGTTGTCGGACGTATCACGGATTTATTGATATCTTATCTTCGCCGTATGTCCTTCTACTTGCACCGAGTCAGCTCAACGTGTAACCACGTCACATTTTTTGGCCCCACTGTTCTCAACTCTTCTTGACAATGTTTACTGTTCAATTAATGTTGCTTGATTTAGCGATCGTAATGCGTTTTTTTTCTATGTTTTTTTTTTTCCTCCATACTCAACTCTAGGTATTACGCACAGTATAATGACATGCCTTCCCCTCTTAGTAATGCGGAAAAGCTTGCTGAAAGTTCACGCAGAGAGGAAGAAATACGCAGAGAGAGAGATAGAGAGAGGGATGAGGCTGCCAAAGCGTATCATGAACGCGATTCGAGGATGCCTTTATCATCGCAGCAGCGCAAAGGTAAATAAAAACAAATGAATTATTCTAACACATTAAGTTATTCTGGAATGTTGTATATTATTCAGAAGTGATTGTTCCTATACTTATAAGTTTTTAATCATCGTCAAATAATTTACAAAAAATGTGCACCTCAGCTGATTACATTACAGAAGTTCAACGCAAGTCGCTACCTGATATTTTCGATCAAGACTCACAATTACTTCAGTCTGAGCCGAAACTTCCACCACTAGACACAGCAGCATTGAATGCGAAATGGAAGGCGGCACAAGCGGCTCGACAGAAAGATGTGCATCCTGCAGGAAAATGGCAAGATCTCCATCAACCAGAAAAGAAACATTTACAACCAATGGACAATGATGCAAGTGATGGTGTAGATGACAAGATTCAACGCGCTGCACTGGAAAAAACATTCAACATTCGTAAGCAAATGCAACGTGATGTCCAAGATAAACGTTCGAGCCAATCAATGACTGCGCCAACAACGCCACAATCAATGAACGCTAAAGACTCAATGCAGAAACAAATTCCAATCAAATATCCTACGCCACAACCACAAAATAAATTCCAACCGTACAAAGAAAACTCAATGATGTCACAGCCACCACCGATGAATAAATTCAATTCAAATTTGGGTGGTAAATTCCAGCCGATAGGACAAAGTCATCCACCAGAGCCACCTGGTCCACGTCCACCATCAGTAAAAGGACAAAAAGGTCCGAGAACAGATTCAGAAAGCGAGGAAGAGCGTCACAACCGTCAAACACGCAAACGCGACAATAATTCACGTGGTGGTATGTCAAAGCGTATGAGCCGCGATCGCCCTGGTAGGCGTTCACGCAGTCGTTCACGATCAGGTACCAGTTCAAGTGGCTCACGATCACGTTCACCGCGTCGTTCTCGTTCGCGTTCATATTCAAATCGTCGATCAGGCAGTTATGAGAGAAAATACAGTCGTTCACCTTCAGGTACATATAGCAGGTCACGATCACGTTCGAGATCACGATCATATTCAAGAAGTCGCAGTCGCAGCAGGTCAAATGATCGTGGATATTATCGTAAACGTCAATTCAGGCCATTTAATAATCGCGGAACATATTATAAGCCACGTTTCCAGGGATTCAATAATCAGAATCATCGTGGTGGCGGCCCAGGGAATTTTCAGAATCGCAGTCGTTTTTACAATAATAATCAACACAATAATCGATTTAATAATCGCAATCGTGGTGGATTCAATAATAGAGGCCAAAATCGTGGGAGAGGAAATCATCGTGGGGGTAGATTTTTCCACAATAACAAACCAGGATTCCGTGACTTCAGAGATCGTAGAGATTTTCGCGATCGCCGTGCAGGCTCAAGAGATCGATACAGTGATCGCAGTTATTCACCGGACCCAATGAGGAAAGTTGATGAAGCCAAAGAGAAAATCAACAAGATGTTGGAAGGTGGCGAAGATATTATTGAAGATCAGCCATCGGGGCCACCCCCAAACAAGAGACATGATGGACCATTAAGTGAAGGAGAAGAGAGGGACGATGATGATTACGAGCGTTGGGATGCTGCCGACGCTGGCGAAACTGCTAACAAGGTTGGTTAGGACATCAAACACTATCGCTGATTTTTTTTCCGAAAGCCCTCTATGAAGATGATCAATTTGATGCGATTGAAGTGACTGTGTTGTGTGAGAGGGACGCGATTATCGATGATTATGAAGAGAGAAGAGAGGATACATCTTTATAATGATTTGTTGTGTTAGAGGGCGGCGATGGCTTCACCTCGCGAGGATTTACAACTGGACGGCAAGGATCACTTTATTGAGCGCATGAAGCAGCGAAGCAAGAATGTGTTAATCAGAAGAGAGGCTGCTGCTAAAGTTTGGCCACAAAATTGAATGAAAGGGTAGAAAACCCCGGCATTGGATACTGCGATTAACCTCCATCTTCTGTTTGCTTGTTTTTTGTTTTTGTTTTCTTCTCTCTCTTCATCGTCCTCGTTGTCATGTTATCCTTGAGTTGCGTGTAATTGCGGTTTATTATTTTAGATTTGTGCTGATAAAAAAAAAATGTCAATCATTTTAGGGAGAAACATGACGGGTGTAGAAGGAATGGTCAATCCAAGTTTTTAAGCAATTATATACATATACCAATGTCTCGACATTATTTTCAAGCCCATTTGATTTCACCATGACTTCATCAGTCATATTGAGTCATGCGTTGGTGCGTATTATCATAAAAAAATAAGAGGAAAAATTCAATGTTAATAAGTAGTTCAGATACTTATCTATCGTTAATTTTTTTGTGTGCATTTTGTTCCACCTACGCATTGCAGCACATTATGTAAGTTCGAAATAATACAATATAAAACTCAAAGAAATGACAATACGTTTACTTATTATTATCAATAAATCCTACCGCAAATATTCAACAATAAGATATTTATAAATGAAACGATGAAAAGTCTATTGATATTCCAACAGAATGAACATTGAAGCAGATTTCATGAGGAAAATTATACATCAATAACAGCTGTCCAGTTCGATATAATACAACTAACGCTCAGATATTTCATTCATAACTCCCGCGCTTAAATATCGTTTGCGTACCGCCATGTAAATATGCGCGCGCAATGATATTGCGCGGGTGGCGTTGGTACAAAAAGTTATGTTCAGTTTGTCGGAGGTGTTCAAGTTTGCCGGTGGCTATCTTATCAGTATTGTGCCAATTCTTCCAGTGAATTCATGTATAAAAAATGCCATGAGAACGTGATATAACTGAATCCAGGTATTATTAAGATGGATACATGTAAAAATTCCGTAGAATTAACGATAATTAGACAGAATCTGAACAAAATCGTGTTATTCCTGCGACGCCACATTTGGGTTTACAATGGAATTCAACGCCTGATCATCAACATCAAAAAAGGTAGGTACATTTCATATTTTCATTGTTTTTATTGTTTCATTGACTATTGATACATCGAATCCCCATTTATGGATACAGAACCGATTTACCAAGTTAGTTGTTGGAGAAAAAAGCGGGAATTAAAATGGGGATCATGATGAATCCACCGGAATGAACATAGGCACATATCAGTATTTCTTAAAATTCGAATTCATCATGTCTACAAAATTCAAATATTTCGTTATTCCCTCGAATACAAAGTTTTGAATTGCTTGTATGAGTACCGCAATTGATTACACGGATATCATATTGGTATTCGAATTATCAATCCTGAAGGCGCATAAGGTAAGTTTTGAAATTCTTATATAGCGTCCATGCTTACTAGGCAGACCTGTTTGATTTAATTGGGATATTCAATTGATTCGACGGTTAGGGAATGTATATCGAGCTTCGTTTTAGAGAAATTAATATCATATCCTATTATTTCAATCGACATGAACTCAGCTCCAAGCCTCTTTCATCTGAAAACTAATAAGGAATGATTTCGGGGGGCGTTCTAAAATCGTTTTCGTTCATATCTTGAAACCAAAATAACTCTCTGAATGTGGCAGAAGCACAAATTGATAGTACAGATTATGTGCCAACTGTACATTTCAGCAAAATAAGGCACAAAAATTAATGATAAGTCAAATAATTAAATTGAATTCAAAAGCTGATGGAGGAATTAACTCACAGTTTATCATGTCGTGTCCACTCAAAAGAAAATTCTAATAATCCATGCATTGAAATCTTTAACAAGGCTTATGCAAATAACAAATGGAATTGTCAGTGGCTTTAGAGGGAGAGAAAGAGAGCCCAGCGTGCAGTCTATTCTTTGTCGTTGATGGGGCACAATTAGAAGAGCTTTGTTCGCGTTCTAACCCGTGTTGGAGTTGTCCGGTCAGTGAGGAACTTGAGTTCTCATCGGAAGAGAGCCATGTGAAATAGTGGTAAAGCGGGTGGAGCGGTAATAGAGGAGGATTCACCCATTCAACCCTCGATGTTTGTATCCGGTCAGCGGGAAACCACTGTGAACTTCCGACTTTTTATTTATTCTTCTAACTATAGACAATCTATCGTATATATTCATTTCTCTGATCTATTATAGACTAACTCTGGTGCTTATGCACCATGAATTTTATCTACACAACGTATTGATACAAACGCTCTACAAAAATCGGTAAAGAAAATTGGGAGCAATTAAAAATGACCATTTCATTCATATATTACTTTTTTTTTATTAATATCATGAATTAATAGCGACAAAAATAGAAATACACCTGACACTGATATACAGAGATATATTCAGTTGAAAATGAATGAATACTGACGACCCTTGGAATATTTCAATCGGTCTGAGTCTCTTTTGCGCGTAGCATATATTTCATGTCGCCCATTCACAAAGCCGACTATTGTTTCACCTTCTTCTATTTTGTTCTTTTTCCTTTTTGTCCTTTCTTTCTTATTCGTCTCAGTCTCTCTGTGTTTCTGAAGGCACGTGTACCTAGAGGGCGATTCAACCATTACACACTGTGTGGCAAGAGATTGAATATATATATATGTATGTCAAACGCGGTGGTGGCACAAAAAGACCAAAGGAATATACGTGTTTATATGTATAGGTAAAGGGTGAGATAGAGAAAGCAATCCTTTTTCGTGGTTATATTGCAAACCGGCCGCGCCCACTCTCTCCTTCCAACAACATCTTCTTTTGTTGATGTTTATGTTGTAGCTGTGGAATAGTGATGTATATAAAGTATAAAGAATCGGGATGTTGAAAAGACTTCCATGTTCGAATATATATGGGTATATGCGAGACACGAAAGTGTTTGATATACGATTGTTCGGGCTTAGTCGGCTCAAACTCTCCACACTGTCACATATATATAAATATTGTATCATCTTTATCTAGATCATAACAAATCATGTTGTGTATGTGTAGTAATTGCCATCTTAATCAAATGTCTGATACCACTTGGCGTTATAATGTCTTTGTAGTATTCCTCCCAAATTTCGAAGGCGGAAAAAAAAAGAAGAATATTATCGGATTCTATTTTTTATCTCTGTTGCTTTATGCCTACTGGATACAAATAAAATTGAATATATGTGGGGGGTTGATATTGGAGGCACATAATGGTATTCTGGCACTCTATTGATAAACTCACTCTTTTCTCTCGTCTTTATGAGTTTGGGGACGGTGGTTGGTCTTATTGATAATATTGAGAGTCCTTCAATAAGCAAGACTTTTTTTCAGAACACCACAATGCGACTATGGTGATTAATTGATTTCTGCTTGGCATTTTCTTTTTATATTTTATCTGTTATCAAAGTGAAATGTTGGCAACAAATCATCCGAATTGAATACTATTCCGAATGTATTCAATATTGAAAATGGATTCATAATGTAATCTGCTTTCATTTCATAATAATGTGCTATGCTATAGTTATAGTTGGAATATTTTTGTTGTAGCTTTCTTTTCATCCTCCACAATTTTACCCTCTGGCTGACTTTTTTACACCCGTATTACTCATCACAAGTATCTCTCCATGCCTCTTCGTTCTTTCGTACAGAAAAAAGGTATTTCTAATCACCTTTTAAGTTTCTTTTTTCTCATCGCTCGTGTTGTTGGTCACATCAACTTCTTATGGAGTTGCATCGCCAGTATTGTATGCTACCTTTCGGACTCCATATTTTATTATATATTCTACCTCTATAAAATTGTCTATCAACATTATATCGTATCCTTTATACATGTATATATCGAAAGATTTTGCTTTGAAGGTTTGTGCACAGTTGAACATAATCTCCCGAGCTGTATTAGCTGTACTTGCGTACTACCTTCACTACTACCAGCTCTTTCGCTCCACAGAAACTTAGTTCCAAGTGATCTTCTCGTTGAAAGACGCATTATATCAAGAGCTCTGTGAGATTCGCTATATCCAGATATATACGACATTATCAAAGAAATTTCCTTTATAAATACCAATATATATATTTTCCAATAATTATGTCAACAAATAAGATGATGGTATTTACATACATTATTCTATCTTCACTTACCATCCAAAATTACTTAATTGAATTGCCAACTGCTGCATGTTTGACTCTGGATTACAATGCAAAAAATTCTTAGATAGAGGTCTGATTAACTTTGAATTTATCTACAATCCCAAAAGTGCAATCGAATTCAGGACAAAATGTAAACTGCTGCATTGCATAAATGTTGATAGAAAAATTAGAAATGGTAATAACAGTTGAATTGGTAATATATTGAGAAAAGTGAGTGTAGAGGAAGGAAGGGAGGATCCCTAGGAGGTGTATTGAGGAAATAAGGGAAAGGGGTATAGAGAGTACAGTGTGTATATACGTCAGGAGGGCAGAGTGCCCTGTCCACGGGCACACACAACTCGCTCAACTCACTAGCGCTCGCTCGCTCGCCAGCAGCGTCATCATAAGACCTCTTTGTTCCCCAGCAATTTCAGCGGCATTGTCACCGTCAACAATGTCCACTTGACATTCTCTCTCTCTGTCATACGCATTGTTAACTCCATCCTCTGTTCTCTCTTTCAATCATAAAGCTCATCACAAACGGCACACGACTTCGCCAACTTTCCTTCTCTCTTCATGTCTTTCTCTCATGCATCTTTACTACCTTTTTCTTCATTTCTTTTTCTTTTTTCACTTCACTCTGCCTCTTCTGTCTCGACAGTTTAAGCAAGCATTCGAAAAACTGGGCTATCATAGTGTGTATTTCCATATTTTTTAAGAATTGATTTTTTTTTATTCTTCCTACTTTTTTTTTCATTCTTTTTGATTCTTTGAGGATTTTATTTCTCATTGTAGAGTACTAAGCCACTGCTCTTATTGGTCTGTGTGCTTCTCTTCTCTGTCTCTTTTAGCTCTTACATCTAACCAACACACAACCGTCCATTGTCCAAAGAGTAGTTATATGACGTCCATATCCTTCTTCGACGTATTGTTACCCTTGTATTGTTTGACACTGGATCACTCGCGCACGTCTTTTCCCTGTCGTTGTGTACATCTATATACACAATATAACGACGCATTGTTTTTGCATTGTTATACCACAACCACTGTTGATTCACGCGAGGGAGACACGGAGGGGGCGTTTCGTTAAAAGCTCCAATGGGGATGCTTTTTTCTCCCTATGATCTATGAAGATCGTTTACTTTGACGTTCCTTTTGAATGCTCCTTTTCTCTTATTCTTTTTCGGCAGGTTGATCATTCAGTCACCAACCGTGTTTTACTCCAATTCATAACTACTCAGTCTCACAAACATCATAAGGAGACACCCACAAACCATATACTTACAACACAATTTTCTAATGAAAACGGGCATACTTCAACTGTGGATTATTCATTTTCAAAGTCTAAATCAAAGTAGTTTTGCATTGTATAAAATGATATACATATGGTGTAAAATATATAGAGAGATTTATACAATAGTCCAAAATGATGTCATTGTGCCAATGGAATAAACCTGTACACTTCTCATATCCCTCCTGGATTTTCATCCACTATGTCCTCTTCTCGTCTTCCCCTCTCTCTTTGAAAATACTATTCACTATTTCCAAAAAGAATTTCAAGAGGGAACTAATGAGTGGATTTCATTTAGCTACATCATTGTATTCCAGTATATATTCAAATTACATGTGGGGCGAAATAAAATATGCTTTTTTAATCCGAGCCATGATATATCAATACAATTGAAGCCTGCCGAAATTAAAAACTCTGGGGAATGTAAATTGGACTCTGATTCATGTGGTGATCAATGAATTAGATGATAATATAAATCAAATGTGCAAAAAAATGAATAAATCTTTTAATAAAAAATAATGATCTTGTCTGTGTAAAGATCAAAATTTGATTTTAAATCATTATATATTAAATTTCTTTCAAGTATATTACTTTTTATTTCGGATGCATATAAGTATATATGGACGATACCTACGCGGAATCAAAAGTCGTAAACTTATTGAGCACTTGTGGAAACGATTCATATATATAGGTATACAGTGTCCGGTATAGACAAGGGGTCGAGGGGGAAACGGGTAGTGGGAGAAGAGGGAGAAGCGGGGTAAGAGGGTTAGGAACTCTCCGGAAGAGTGTACATATATATAAAGTGGGTAGAATACGTAGGCAGATTTAATTAGCATGGACGACGGTGGTCCTCGAGGGATGTTCGGCGCGGTGAGCAACATGCGCATGGTGTGGGTGGGGGGGGACAATCTCTGAGCAAGGGAAAAGGGGGTGCAGTTGGAGCGTTAAAGTTAAATGACGGTTGGCGGCTGCTTATTCTTCCCGACAACTGATGCTTGATAATCTGACGAAATCCCCGCCACACTCTTCGCCTATAGCTTTAGTTCTTTTTCTTTTTCTTTTTTTTTCTCTGTTTCGCAATCCCACTCAGTAGCTCGTGTTGCATCAGTTCGTCCATATACTGGGCCTCTCGATTCTGCTCGATAGTTGGCTCCCTGTGCGCGCGGACCAATTCTTTCAATGGAACAACTCAGCCACGCTTCGGCCGGCATAATTGTAGTTCCTTGCGCTCTCTGAATTTTTTTTCCGCTTCTTTTTTTTTCTTCATTACCTATTTTATTTTTTATTCTTCATCCTGGCAATAGCCATTGTTGAATCGCGACGAGTGCAGAGAGAAGGGAACAACAAAATTATTGACATTTTTTTCTATCTTCAGTTTTTGGTTTATTTCTCATTGTTTTATGTGAATATCGCCATATGCATGATAAAAGTTCTGCATCAAAATAGGGAATTTTGTTGATATATTCTCCTAAATTTATTATATTTACGAACAAATGTACTCACTGACATTTCACCAATTTTCCTTCTTTTGTTTACATCATTGAAGTACATATTTATGCATGAATGGCTTGGGGTTATTAATTTTTATAGTTGTGGGATAGAAGAATAAAAAGCATGACAATTACAGAATATTCTGATTTATCTGCATATTACATTCTTACTTTCCATATTCTCAACCCCCCACCCACACACAAAAATCGCAAATATATATACATATATATATATATATATACACATATATGTATATGTATATATAATATTGTACTCGCACAGTGAGGCTGTGCCTTTCCCCTGAAATTTTTCCGCCACATTTGCCTTTGTCTCGCGATAACAATGCATCGTCGCTGTGTCACGATGACATAAAAATATGTGCGCGGCCCACCAGTCCATTCTCGTTGTCGTTGTCGTTGTCGTTGTCGTCACCGTCGACGTCGTGTGCTCCCTCATCATATTCTGTTTCACTTTCTTCTCTATTCAACAACGCATTTTCTCTCCTCTTGCTTATTCCCATATACTTCTCCGTCCGCGTTATTGAGGGTGTCATTTCGATACACCAACTACCATTTTATGAAAGCTACGTATTTTACAATGCTCACCTGTGTTGTATAAATGTTATTTAAAACTAATGAGTTCGAAAAAAAAGCCTAAAAAAATTTCCATGCTTAGCGCACTTATTTTCACTGTTATATATCTCTACATAAAGAATCTTTACCCCATACTTTTGCAGTCACGCGCTTGACGCAACAAAATGAATACAAATTGACAAAAAACATGGAAAAAAATGAAAAAATAAGGAAGAATTGAGGATAAAAGTGCAGGTGTATATGTATGAATTGTGAAAAGGTGTGAAAGGTGATGATGCACACGCGAGAGAGAATATTGTGCCCGCGGAATCTCGTCGGATACCGGGGGAACAATGAGGATGCAAATGATCGGCCGAAGATCGATGCGGCGCGTGCGATCAGGATTATCGTGGCGCGCGAAACGAGTTGTGCAGTAGACAAAAGCACAGAGTGAGGGACCATGACGATGAAATAGAAAGAGGAAATGAGAGGGAGAGAAAGGTAGAAAGATAGAGACTAGCCCATTCTCCTGCGCGATATTCCATGATGACAATGCGACGGCATGACATTATGTATGCAGCAATGGCTCTTTCGAATTCGTTGCATTCTAAACCACCATTTCGTTCTAGAGTTCACCCGTTCTAATATACGCACATGAATCGGTTTATGTATGCACATCATACGTGTGCGATTTAATTCATTCTCAGAGTCATTAAACTTTTTTCATTGTGCAGACAAACACCAATTGATCATATTTTTCAGCTGGGAATATTCAAATTTCAACTTTGGAATATATTGAAAAAATTGTGATTTTCTCAATTAATACTGAATGTCAATATTTGTTTATAATAATAATATGAAGATTTATTCATCAATTTACAGGTAATTTTGTCTCATTGTGTCCTGGAGATTTTTTTGCAACAGTGAATAGTAGGGAGTGGATACTGCAATATATGTCTCTTAATTGGATACAATAATTATGAATTGTGAGATTCTTTTCATTCAAAGTCAAATAGAAACCTAATGAACCAATAATAAACATTCTCAGCCGTCGCGTGAGTTCTCCTCCATACTGTTCAATCTATATTAATACAAAAATTAGCATTCTTTCCATATTTCTTTCTATGATTACTAATCAGAGCTCCATTGTTTTTCATATTCACTCGTTCTGCGTTATATTTATCCGACAATAAATGCCAGATGTGAATTAAGACAAATTATTTTCTGCTGGTTTATTGGGAGAAAAAATAATTGCGCTGCCCATTTATTTTTTAAATATTCACACATTAAACGTTGAGTTATTTAATTGAAATATTAAATCATACAGGGATGTGCGTGTAAAATCGAAGTAGAGAATATAATATAATATGGTTTTATGGAGGGAGAGAGGGTGTAAGAGTTGGTTGATAGCAAAAGCCTTCAGGGCAGTTACAAACTTAATCAAGTTGTTTTCCATTTAATTATAATACTACGATGATCCCTATTATATATTCTATATTGTTAATACGTGGCGGGTTCTTTGGGGTTAATCGTCTTCCTTACCACAATATTAAGACGCGTTGGGTTGAGGTTGAATGCGCGTCTTCAACATTATATTTTGAGTAGGTATATCTCTCTATCCTATACCCTTTATCTTTCTTGCTGACGCTTTATGCTTGCGCCTTTATATTCACCATCATCAACATCATTATTGTCATTATCATTGTTCAAATAGACTTGCACGCGGGTGCCCTATTCTCTTATACGCAATTTGACGCTAAACTAACCCGCGTCTCTTTCATTTTGTTATTGGTCGCGGGAAAATAATTTTCTTCGGTCACCTGGTGCCAGGCTGGGATCATCAAACTACCCCACATTTCCCATAGCAGTTTCTAGAGATATATGAGAACATATGGTAGCGGGAATTCGATCCTTAAATGTGGGCTGATTGATATTGGGTTAATTGAATTCTGAGTTATAGCTGTTTGATATTTTTTAAACATGTAAAAATTCGTATGACCATTATATTGATATGAATTGTATTTTGTTGGCACAGATGATATGTTGACCGATGGGATGAGTGATAAAAGACAAATATCAAATCCAATAGAAATTATATTACAGGCAGTCTCATTGATTTATCTTATCCACATTAGTTATGTAGAATTTCGAATAATTACCTCTCATTTTCCCATGGTATTGTTTGAAATTAGTTGTTGAATCTGTTGACTCAAATCCTTCACATCTGTATTATTAACAAGGAATTTTTCATTGCTAATTTGTTTGAATTCAAATTGAAACAAGAGTTAATTTATTCACTACTTCCTTCAGGGACACATCACTCAGCCAACGATTACATTCTTAATAATGTCTTCCTGCCGACGCCTGCGTCTGCCCTTTCTGCAATTATTATTTGCTCTATTTGATGAAGTAATAGCGGTCGATTGTCATTCCGCCTCGAATTTCGTATACGAATAAATATAACAATTACAATCATTACGACAATAAAAATAACATTGATAATAACCCACAATAGAATACTTCGAATTAATAATTATTATTGATTAATTCAAATGAATTTAATTATACTCGATAAATTAGAATGGTAAAATAAATTTGAATATAGATGATAAGTTGTTTATATTTCCGCAACGATAAACTAAAGGACGAGTCGTAATTCATATATATATATATACGTTAGTCAAAGAAAAAGAAAGAGACTGAATTGGGGAGGGGTAGGGGTCTCGTGGTGAGTTCACACAACACACACGGGCGCACTGAGTGGTTTAGGTGGGGAGTAGCGGGACCGGAAAGATGGCGTGCTGTCCGGGAGCGATCAGTCTGTCGCGGCGCGTCAAATGCGAATGAGCTTGTTTGTGCTCGGTTTTCAGAATTCAACACATTCTTTCTGTATTACAGTGGGTGTTTTTTTTTTTTTTCGTCTCATACCAATAACAAACGCCTTGCTACACAAACATCTAACACAACTACACAAATTAATGTTTTTTTTTCTACCACCTTCAGTATAAACATGAGGTTTTTTTTTGTATAAACACGAGTGCGTTCCGTGTGTGCGCGGACAAGTGGTTACAAATGTAAACACGTGTGTGGCCGAACAATGAGTTCTAGGTGGAGATCCTTAGTTTTCGTGGTTATTCTGAGTATTATAGAAGCGACTGTGAATTCTCGGAATTCGATTCATTTTTATAATTCTCCCATCGTGAAAAATCCAAGAGAATAGAGGACTCATTGATTTTCGAGTGTGTTCTTCGGTATTTCCATTGCAAATATGATCGATTCGGGATATTTTTTAGTTTTTATTCATTTTATTCGTAGATATAGTTTGATTAATTAATATTTTCATTTAGCTGTATTTTGAGTGGCGTTTTCTCGGTCTCTCTCTTGCTCAGTTGTCATGTGCCAAGTGTGCCAATAACCAATGATTTAATTTATCACGGTATTTCGCGGTGGTTGATGCGTGTATTCGTATATATTCGCGAGTGTATACGTGCGTGTGTGTGTGCTATGTGTGTGATATGTAGATCTGACACGCGGACAATGCGCAATGGAATTTCGGTTTTGAGTTTTGCAATGTGATGGTACACGACGCGTCTGTGACACCCGTCTCTCTTTCTGTACGTCTATTTCTCTTGGTCATCCGATCGTCCACGCGTTCACGCAACGCAGTTTATATATGTATATATAATTTGTTCAGATATGTGTGTAAAGTGGACTCATGTGAATGCCGGGTTGCAGTGACGTTGGACGCTTATGACGAAGTGGACGCGGTACATGATAGTGTGAAGAATGGTGATGAGAATGATTGGCAGTGAGAACGAGTAATATTGGCAGTACTCGGAGATTTTTAAATTGGCTATATCAATGGAAAATAACTCTCGATCATCAAGCGGTGAGTTTGATTTTATATTTAATCATTTCTGAATTAATTTCCAGCTGAAATTGAGATATTTGCACTATTATTTCCGTCAAAAAACCCTCCCGATGTGATTATGAATAGGGAGTGTTATTCGTCATAGAAAATTTATCCACCAAAAACTTGTTTAGGTGAATTTTAGAGAATAACCTTCGGAATTCGCTTTTGATATAACAAAATTGCCTGTTATTGTGAATGTCATCTTGATCTCACAATCAGTTGAATACATTTGGAAAATGAATTCGATAATTGAAATTCATCAAGTAATGTTTGATATTCAACGTGTATATTTATGCCATGAATAAAACAAAGTATACATGGACAGTGAGAAAAAAGTGTGGGAGGCTGAAGAAAAAAACGAAAAGATGAAAGTATAGATGAGGAGCAAAAAAAGCGAATAGCAGCAGGGGTGAAAGAGGGATAATACATAAAAGGCTAGCGGTAGCCCCCGTGCCACGCAGGTTTCAATTGTTTCGGCCAGCCACCCGTTCATTTGTTTTTCTTTGCGCTTTTTGCACGCTCTCTCACCGCACACTCGCCTTCTTTCTTCTTTCACTCTTTATGTCTCTATATTTACCGGGTGCGACTTTTCTCTTTTTCAGCTTTCTTTATATACAACTATTTATATACGGAAGATCTTTTCGCATAAGATTGGACACTCGTGACATCTTACAAAAATTAAAAGTTCATTTTTTTTTTTCATGTTCCGTCTGATGTTTTTGATATTTTCTTGTTCATCACCTACATATTAAAGAGATGGAGTTGTAACTATGATCTATGTATGAGGATATTGTTCATGAGAAAAAAAATTTGCTCTAGATTTGATGACATATTTGTTATGAAATTCACGTTCGACGTTTCAGAATTGTTAATGCTGTGAATGAATGAATTGAGCCCAATGATGGAAAATGATTGAATACAGATTAATATGATGAAAAACATAATTTAGAGTCGAGTTATGAATTTGTCGTGAATTGAGGATATAATCAATGAATTTCTTCGATTAGGATAATTTTTTCCCTAGTGTAACGCATCAATACACGGTTTATTGAACAATGTAGTGTTAATTCTACGTATGACTCGTGATATATGTTGAATGCATCGTTTTCAAATAGAGGTAATTTCTAGTGACAATGTGGCCTTTGATTTCACAGAAATACACGCTCGAATATGACGTCGTCACTTCTCCTCTTCGTTCAATTCGCTTTTCCATCCTTTACTCATTTCCCTATATATCTCTCACTCACGAATATACATGGATAATAAAGTAAGTTATCCATCCACGAGCTCTCTCTCTTTCATCCCATCGTATCCCTCCCATCATCACTACTATATACTCTTGTTCTCCCGGCGGGAGTTTATTCGGTAACTAGCGATTCACGCGAAACCACGATTCGTCGACGGGGCACAGAGGTGGGAGTTGTTCCATCCGTTGCGTCGTGCGGTTGCGACATGGCCGAGAATATCACGGGGTGGATCGCAAAAGTCATGCGCGCGTCTAAATATTTCGGCTTTGTATATCTGTATATGTCTGTATATATGCATGTATGCATTTATTATGTTTTTCATTTGCCGAACAAATCGTCCCACGGGACAAACAGTAAGCGCATTTTTTTTTTTTTTTCGTACTATTTGCCTGTACATTTTTGTTAATGCAACTTTGAGGCAAAGAAGACATTGAATGTGTATATGGCATGGCTTTTTGCAACTAAATGTACATCAATATGTACATGCGTATATTTCAACTGATTATGAGAATTGCTCGATTATCTCGACTATATATCGTGATGTTCTGAATTTTTATATCAAGATTTATAGGTGTTGAAAAGTCTGGACATCAAAGAAGGCAGTAAGGGAGTGACGATGGGAATTGTGGGGATGCCCCGATATATAAATCGAGTTCTCTTTCTTCACACTCTCCTTTCCCTTCAGCTTCCTCTCTCTGTCTCCCTCTTATGTTCTTCTCACTCCTTCGCAAGAGTTTGAAATATTTCCAAGGATCTAGTGAGTTTATTAAGGCTATTCATGGCGCGCCTCTGAGACAGCATTGTTGGATACAATTTAGTTTTATTCAACGCGACGTCGTTGCACGTCTAAATATTTTCAACCTCAATTCATGCTCGAAAATACACATAAAAAAAAAGTTTTCTTCTTTATTGCCTTCAATAGATAAACAATATGGTAATAGGAGTATTTGTTTGTTTTTTTTATTTCCAGTTTGTTTCTCCACTCATTTAGTATGTGGTTGTTTGATATAAGTTTGCAACAAAATTTGATTAGACAACAATTTTGGAATTTATTATTATGGATTATTTATCATAGTTCGATTAGTGAAGGAGATATTAATTTTCTCTTTTTCATCACCTCTGTCGATTTTTTTTCTTGCCTGTGTGAATTCGTGTGTGCGCGCGATGTTCTATTTTCATCGACAGACCGGCAATGAGACATCAAACGATATATTTTTTTTATTTTTCATTTTTTCTCTCCTCTTACTCATTGCTATTGTTGCCGGGATAACACGGTATGTAAAGCGAGAAGAGTTCTCTCACTTTTTGCTCTCCCTTTTTTTTTATCACTTTTTTCTCTTTCTCGCTCGCGTTCTCACCCCTTCAACTCATTCACTCTTTTTCTCTCCCTCTTCACTATTCCTTCCTTCCTTCCGCCGATTTTACTCTGGCGCGCCGTATATTTCGACTAGTTCACTCGTCGTCGCGCGACCTTGCTTCTGTCTCCCTTCCTCTCACTCAGCTTTCGCCACGCGCTATACAATCAAAGGAATCCTATCTTCGACTCAACAATACCCCGGGTGCTGGCCCGATAGCTTTGTACCCCCGCTCGCTTTCGTCCCTTTTCTCTTTCTCATTCATATTCGTTCTCACTCTTGTACGGCATAACAACGGTGGATTTCTGCGTGAATGGACACGCCATTGCAGGAATTGCGAAAGCATTTGAATCGTCCAAGCAACCATTCACTCCATATATCAATTCGATCACCTTTATATCAAGCATGAAAAATAAAAAAATCTCGAGTTCGTGTATATATATATATACATTTATAGTTTAAATATTGGACGGAGAATTAACAATCATTGACATATTTATTATTATCGTTATGATTTTCATTACACTTGACAATTTTTGTTCACATGGGGGATGTGCAAATGAAGATGTTTACATTTGCCAAGGCATCGCAATTTTTTCTATTACTTTTTATTTTTGAAACCATGAAGAGAAGTCTGAAATATTCATCCAGTCAAGTCTGTATATATGCATCAGCATCAGCATCAGCATCAGCAGTAGCAGTAGCAGTAACAGCAGCTACACATACTACCACTCCGAGTAACTCGCGCTCTCTCGTCAGTTTGCATTGTTTACGGAGTGATGAGTCTTCACACTGGCGAGTGCGTCTCTGCTACTCTTTCGCTTGCTCTCATCCTTTTCTCTGTCTCCCTTAGTCCCATTTCATTCCATTCTTCCGCGTTCTCACTATTGTTCCGCCTGTTCCTTTATACGGAATAAAGTATCAAGCGGCCCAACACAATGTACCCCACCATCGTGTTACCACTCTTTTTCTTTTTCGCTCCCCCTGTAATGTCTCTCACTCGCTCGATCTCTCGTTGGCACCAGCTTTTCTATTCGCGAATCTTTTCGTTTTTCATACTTTCTTTCCCTTTCTCGCTCTCGCACTCTTTCTCGATTTACCCACCCACATTCTCTCACCAATTCTCGCAATTCTCGATTCTCCTCTTCACCGTGCACTCACACACACACACACACACACCTGTCTCGTTTTCTGCGAGGCAACGATCCTATTCAATCTACGATCGTTCGATCTATCCGCAGTTTTTCTCTCTACGAACCTCTTTCACGCTTCGAATATTTTTCCAATGGTTCTTCTTTTTCTTTTGACTCTGAAATATTTTTCTTTTATTTTCGTCATCCCGTTTTTTATCTCGTTTGTATACTTTATGTGTTACGGATTTCATGGGATACAGTTTATAATTATCAAGAGACGATATTAATTAATGACACTGTTGCTTCCATTCGATATGATGGAATATGATATGATCATAGTTTTGTTGATTTGATGATTATGAGTATAATTTTGGTGGAGAAGCGTATTTTTTAATTATTCCAGTGGTTCACGAATTTTTTGTTTATTTTCAATAATTTCCTGGAAAGTTGAGTGAGTTTTTTTTTCGGCGGTTTCTCCCTTACTCTGTAGTGAATTGAGTTGAATTTTATAATTATGTAAAATGGAGGAGAGAGAAAAATGTGTGCTTCACGTTATAGGCTTGATTTAGTCGCACCCATATCTGAACTCGAATGCATATATTGGTCATTTAATCGAAAAAAAATTTCCAATTTCATTCTCTCGTATTTCACCAATTACTTTCACTTCAGAAATTCCTGAACAACTTTGATCAAATTTTTTATTTCTCCTTTCCGAGTCTGTCTCACTATATACACGACCCATAATGGATTATTATTCGCCAGTTTCAAATTGGTGGAAAAAGTTTGACGTATTGTTTTTCACGATTGATGGAAATATTAAATATGAACTATCGTTAGAACTTTGATTCACATTACAGTTTACATTAATTTATCTGTAGTAGAATTTTTCCATTTCCATATGCAGATATATTTATTTCTTACATAATATTATAACGTAACCGGAGGACAGTGGAATATAAAGCAAACGTCTTCTGTGTTTGCTAACAAGACTCTTTTCAGAACACCTGGGCCTTTGAATGCCGAGACGAGATGACAATTCGGTACTAATTTAATGTGCGCACTGAATGGTGGCATTAATTAACAGGCAGCATTCAAGCAGCGTAAGAGTCGCCCTTGTCGGTTATTCTTATCTGGTGACTGGCTTCTTCGAGACGTATATATATGCATATACCGTTTTTCTTTTATTTTTATTCTATGGGTACAAAGCCTGCTTGGATCCCCTCTTTCATTTTTTCCTCCTTCTTTTGCGACTTCGTTTCTTATATTTATATATACGACCCACGCCCCGATAAATATGCATAATACGCGGTGAAGCCATATTCTATACACACCTTCGGCTTTTTCATGTTTGTCAAAAAATAAATGACATTGTCAAAGGAGAAACCTTAACGAAAAAAAAATGAAGTGTTGGGTGTGCTTGACAATATATAAATATTAGGGCTGGGATGTATATTGAATTTATTGTTGAGAGCAAGTGGGATGGGGGAATGCTCAAAATTATCCAAGTCATTTCATGTTGAATACAAAAATCATGCAGTGTCGTGATACTCTATAGAACTATTTGAATTTTTTTTATTCACACAACTTTTCGAGAAAAATTTACTACTCTAATGGCAGAAAATTAATTGATCCAGCGACCTTGAAAGTGTCACGGAATGAAATTGAGTTGAATCGACATTATAGAAAGTGTCTTGTATAGTTGGGCGCGTTGTATATATAGAGTTGTTCAATGATGAGAGTTCGCAAAGGGATAAGATGGTCCAATGATCGCTCGGTTAAATATATATATTCATATACAATGAAAAGCATATAATGTGAAAATAGCGCGAGGATCGAGAGATGCTGCGGTAAGGACTCTAGAGAGAGACAAACGTGCATAGAGGATATATATAGATATATATTTATATATATGTGGCAGGGCGTCGTGGCGGGCACATTCACGTACATCGTCCGTCGCGTGACGTCATCGTATTGTTAGAGGAGCAAGCATTGTAGTCACTATTGTGAGTCTGCGCCATTATTCTAAGACAATCGTCCGACACAATGAGACGGACAAGAGAGAGGAAAGGAGTGAAAGAGAGAGAGAGAGTGAGAGAAATAGGGATAGAGTTAGATAAAGAGAGTGAGTGAGAAAGAGTGAGGATGAGTGGAACGGCCGATTCGCCTCCCTCACTCATGAGTAAATATGTGCACCGTTAAAACACTCTTATATGGAGATAAATATTCGTGTTTGAATGTGATATAGATATGGATTATGCATTAGGATGGAAGACTTCTTTTACTTTATTCTTTTTTTTTCTCACTGAGCATGATAATTGATTGATTTCTTTGATTTTACCATTTTGAAGTGTTGAGATGAGAAGATGAAGGGGTGTAAAATTTGTTTTCTCTTTTTGTAGTTGAGATCAGTTTGCTATGGATGAGAAGAAAATTTTTGGTGACAACTTAATGGATGAATGAATATGTATGTTCAAATTGGAAAATTAATTGCTACTGGATAGTTTGAATCAAGTGTGGAGAAGTATTTGTACTGGAGACGAGCGAGATGTCAGTTTACTAGTTATGCAGTATGATTAAGTGGTTGTGGTGTAGATGGTCAGACCTCGACGTCTGGACGGGTGTCAGAGCAATTAAAGAGCTTGAGAAATTGGTGACAGAGGTAGAGAAAGAGAGATTGGATGAGAATAGAATGAGTGAAATAGTCAAAGGATGATGTGGAAGGTAGAGCGAGTGAGGATGTAGGGGCAGGAGACAGTTAGTATATATAGCGCAATTGGTGGATTCCTGGCGCTCGAGTAAAGTGCAGGGATACCAAGAGGGGAGTTGGGTGAGCAATGAAAGGAGAACAACAGAAATACTACAAACAATAGATTCGGGGACTCTTGGGCGACTCTGCGGTGATGCGGCCATCTCCCTCTCTCTTTCACTTTACCTCGCTCGCTCACTTCTTCGTATTGTCAACAGCATTGTTGCGCGGTGGTTATTGTGTCCACGCCGATGTTTTGTGACTCGCGCCGATTGTGTTGCTCGCGCTCATCAACTCTCTCATCGTGTGGCGCATGGGATTCATATATATATATATATATATATATAAGTAACAAAGCGATGGCGTTGATGGTCCACATGAGCTTTTAGATGTAACTACACTTTTGCCGATGGTTCTTTTCTTTTTCATTCTGTGATCTCCAAGACTTTTTTCATCATGACAATATTCTCGTGATTTTTTTTCTCCATGTATTCGTATATGTAAAGGGATAGAGGTTGTTCAATTCAGAGCTGATAATGAAAGACGGAATGTGTTTGTAGAGTGAGAAAAAAAGAAGCAGTGCAAGGCATATATTTATGGTCTTGTGTATTCGTTGGACGTTGCATTTTCAGCGATAGAACCGGCCGTTGAGGACGCAGCAAGAGGCGCCATAGAAAGCATTGTACTGTCGTGTGGTGTGTAGCGGCAACATTCAATGGGTATGAATGCGCTCTCTGAAGCAACACACATTCTCAGATATAAGACACAAGAAACATAAAAGAGTTGCTATTATACAAAGCTTAAATAACAACGAGCAACTGACATGTGTTTGTGCGTATAGATATATATACGTATATGTATATATTTACTTCTCTTCTATGTCTTAATCTTTAGGAAGAATTTCTATAGACTGGTTGTAGTCTTTTAGAATTCAATAAGCTCGCGTAACCTAAGAGTGCACTTCTATATACATGAGGGAAAATAAATTCTTTACTTTTTGCGCGCGCTTCGAGTACATATATATATATATATGTGTGCTTTTTATTCGCACCAACCATAAGAAAAATGCTAATTACTCGTAGTGCTACATATAAATTCAAGTAGCAGAAACATTTAAGGGGCCTTGGCAGTGTGGTTGACATTTTATTATATTTTTTTTTGTTGAATTTAGTTGTTGAAGGAAGTATGAATTGATGGATACGATTATGCATAAAATGAACAGCATATTTGATTGAAAACTTTTATTGAGAAACTTTGAATAAGGACAATTTTGAAGAAATTAATGAAGAGTAATTCTGAAGCAAATTTTGTCCATTGTGGATTGATATGACTGTATGTGTTGAGTGACTTGCCGTTTGTGAGAAATAAGTAGTTGCATCCAAGGTAAGTCAGCCGGAGTGTAGAGACAGTTCGTGATCGTACAGTAGGGCAAGATTATATACGAAGAAGAAGGCGAATAGACAGGGGTTGCGAGTTTAAATGTGTATATATCTATATAGGGTGAGTACATGGGCGGGTTAAAACAACAGGTGTACGGTGAAACCGGGCCGATAGCGTGCGCGCGGGTACATTCACTTCCCACACCACCCTTCAACTCACCGTATATATATAGAGTATGGAAGTGTGTATACATGTATACCCATACCGAAACTACCCTCAACACGCTGCGGGCCCGACCCAAAAGCCGATGGTTATGTTAGGGGTCGTGTTCGGACGGGCGGGTTGGCGTGTATATATTGCGGTGTGGTTTTACTCAAACGCCTATAGCGCCGCTGAGGTTTTGATCCCTTTGGGGGAAACGATCTTATACGAAATTGAAAAGTCAATGACGCTTTTCGTGTTGGGGATCTGTGTTACTAATTCGTCAATTATTGAATTGGTTTGTTATTTCATTTCCAAGTTTAATGTAGTGATGGAAAATGGTAATTGTTTGCTGGTAATATATTCAGGATTTGGTGTAGTGTGATAAGAGGTGACAAATTTTTTTTCATCACATTTCAACTAGTTTGCTCATTTACTTTCTTTTCATTTTCATTTTTTTTCCTTTCTTTTTTTCTTTTTGTTATGAATGGATAAAGTAAAACAAAAATTCACATATATTTAGACGATGAAATTCATATCCTGCAAAATGAAATCGTCATGATAATGTGGTATGAATGTACAGAGGTAGTCGAGCGCAAGAGCCACATACATATACGTTTATTAAATACACGTATATATATATATATATATATATATGCATGTGCGAGCACGCGCGCCCTTATTCGACTCTTTTGTCTAGGCGTCCATTCTCTGGCACATTATCAGGCCTATTGTCTCTCACATTGTTACCCCTACCTCGACATGTCATTGTTTTGCAATTTCCCCCACTTAACCGATAGACCTCCACCCATCTACAATTCCAACATCATCACAATATATCTGTAGATTTATATACATGAGGGTGAAATGTATATATTTAAATGTATATACGATATAACTTTTCATCCACCATACTATCAACTTTTTGGTCTTGGTTTGTTTCCATACAATTTTTAATGGAACTCATTCGAACAAGCGATAGGAAGGGATATATTATTGAAATTTGAATATTTTTTATCGACTAATCAGAGATGATAATGGATATCTGGTATTGATGTTGAGCTACTGACATTAATGAAAGAATTTTTGGTGGTGGGACTGGAATGATTTTTGAGTTACGATTGTCTTTATTTTGAATACAAGCCCGGATTATTCTCATCGTGGATAGTGACAATGGAATATTTGATTTAATAGTTTTTTATGTTTGAGAATAATTATTTCTGGAATACCTGAGACCTTATCCAGACAGAATCATAAAAGAGAATTCGCGAATTGTGGGGTAGCAAATAAATATAATGTATTGAATTGATATAGTTGAAAACAATAATTGGTGCCGAGACAGAGGGTGAGAGACCACAAAGAACATGCGAATGAATCCATACAATTGTATGGACCAACCCTCTACCACACACTGAATATATTTCCGCGCTTTTAGTCAGTGAATAGAAATCTTTAGAACTTGATAAAATAGACAAAAGCTTTCGTTCATGTATATTCTATGTATATTAGGAGTCGTCAAACAATTCATCGGTTTCGTTGAGCTTTTACGTGTGTGTGATGTAGGAGCGAGGGTGGTATGAAATATATTCATATATTTAATTATACCAAGCTGTTTTGTATGGGATGCGGTGGGTGTTCGATGCAATTTCTACCCTTCATCAGTGGAAGTGTGTACTATGTCATTCCTATTTTATCAGTGTCACTTTCCGGGACTTTCAACAGGTTCATTTCTGTCTGTGTATGATCCACTTGGTTCATTATTCTAAAAAAATAATTCAATTTCTCTTTGGAAGGGGTGTTTAATTTTTTTTCATCAATTCTTTATTACGCCCGACTGATCAGGGAATATTTTCGGTGGTTATTAAAAACGATGAAATTATGCTGATGATTTCATCAAGAATGACCGTAATTGAGAAAAATCGATTTTTAATCAACGATGAGCCCGAGATGATTGACAATTCAAAAGTAGTTGTTTAGTTCCTTCTAATTTGTTAGCTGTAGTATTGACACGATTAATTCGTACATATACCCAACTTGAATCCTCTTTGGACCCAACTTTTACCCACGAAACGTCACTCAGTAAATGTTATACCTGTATATAATGGCCCTACGGAATTTCTATAGAGCATTATATTTTTTTTTTCTTTCTTTCTCTTTCTTCACTTCCGTTGTACCTCTGACGTCAAATCATTTTATGAGAGGGGAATCAGTGGTGCGTTGACCGATGAGAAATGAGAATACAGTTCTTTGATAGTGCAAAATAATTTATTTTTCTTCCTTTCTTACTTCTGATTCGAATCATTTAAAGCTTATATGTATATATTCGCCATTGTATGCGTGTGTATGTTTGTGTGTGTGTTTTTGTATGGAGCTTTTAAGTCAACGACACAGAGTGTGTGCGCGCGCATTGGAATTGTGTTTCTCAATGTTGACAAACGAGTGCCAAAGCTGTCAGCAGAGTAGCGAATGTCGACTCTATAGTGAAAAGGGCGTGCTATATATATCTATATGTATATATAAACATGTATATTTGTACGTACCAATATGGTTGTGGAGGACCAAAGTCGGAGGACGCAAGACGCGAAGGGAAAAGTGTGCGCGCAAGTTGGATGAGTATATAGTATTGGTGTGGTAACAATGGGTCGCGCGGGGTCGTCACAATGCTGGCTCGCCTGACTTTTCTTTGCGTGTCAAATGAGTGAAAAGCCGCGGGGGGAGTGCATGGCTGTAGTATAAGAGAAAGAAGGAGAGAAGGAGCGGGGTGTAGAGACGCGAATGATGGTAGCGGTAGTAGATGGAGAAAAGTAGTGCGGGCGTTTGGGGGTGGTATAGTAGAAAGGACGTGGTACAGTATAGGAGAAGAAAGGGGAGGGTGGGACCACAGGGTGTGCTCAGGGGGGTATGAAAGGCGCGCTTTGTTTGGAAACAATGCCGATACTCGGCTACATCCTCATCTCCATTCTTCGCCTTGACGCAGTGCCGCAACCAAAAAGGGGTTGTGTGCGGGTATATATGAATGAATGTATGTATGAATGCATGTATCTATGTTTGATGTCTATATATGTCTGTGCATGTCTTTATTCACCCCTGATTAAAGTTATAGGTTATGCATAACAATGTGAAATTATTGACTTTGACGAAAGGAAGCGACATGATAATGAATTAACAACATATCTCGTATTTACGAAATAAAACAAAAATTATTTACTTATTTGCAATTTAGAGATATCTTTTTTTTTCCTTTTCTTTTGCTTTTTATTGTTTTCATTCACGTACTGTAACTAAAAATTATTGGAGACATACGGAAATTTTCTTAATATCCGAGGACAAACGCAGAAGTAAATTGCAAAAAAATAAAACGATAAAAAAATAATGACGAGAGTTTGAGAAGGAGTATTTTTAAAATTCATAAAAACTTTTGAGTCAAACCATTCTGCTTCGTACTCACCTACACAATATACAGCGATATAGTAGTAGGATAGAGAGTTGGCGACGAGGGAGGGGATTGGGAGCTATATGAAAAGCGTCACATAGAAGGAAAAAGCTCATAACAAACTATTGAAACGTCGACGAATGAAAAATCAATGGTTAGGTAGGATGGGGTATGGCCGGTCGAGGCCACCCTCTCTCGTGTTGAGGGAGGCAATGCATATATAGCTACTGCTGCGCCAGGGTGGTTTGGTGAATGGAATATTATTGGGGCATCCTTTCACGCGGACTCGACGGAAGCTAGAAGACCTCATCTGGTGGCTGTATGGCATTCGCTCCGGCAATGCCGCCTATTGAACCAAAGACTGAATATATGGATACATATATACATATATGTAGGCATGTATATATGTATATATATATAATATCCACATATATCTATATTTAATATATACAAAGTCTGTACACACAGATGAGAGCATACACGTTTATTCATGTACGCATTCCTGGATGAAAAAGTGTATATTCTAGAAGTACAGACCGACATCTAGATACGCATTGGTATAAGTTATATTTATGTGGCCATTTAATATATAACTCAGAGTTAGAGAAAGAGATGTGGTAGGTGGGGAAGATGGGAGTTTGGAGGAGAGAGGGAGAATTGCGAGAGGGAGGGGGGGGGGGGGGGGGGGGGGGGCTGTGTGGGTTCTTACATTTCATGATTTATCACACAGCTTTCAGCTTGCTCAAAGCCCTGAAAGCGCGCAGATTGATAAAAGATATAATGGAGGACGCGAAAATAGAGGGACTTGAAACCGATATATATATATATATATATATAGGTGATATACCATGATAGGAAAAAGATAGTGGGTGAAAGAGGGGATGTGTTATACAGACACGGACGTCGTTGTAGTTGTCGTTGTCGTTGCACGATTTTCGACTTGAATCCTTTTGATATATACACATCGGTTCGTTTCTATTACGTTTATTCACATCAGAGACAGCGAACTTTCTTCACTTTGCTCGTTGCTCAATGTTATGTATATATATTGTATTTGGTTATGTGGCATGGATATATTTTCTGCTTTAAATTCGCGGTAATTTCATTTTCAATTGAGTGAATTATGTGTGTACGATACTGTTTGACTTATGGGGAAAAAGTATTTTGCGATGAGAGAAAAAAAGTGGGATGTGGACTTTCTAAGCCACGATAAATTGAAAGGGTAAACCCTAGCCAAACCCTTAGTTGTTGGTATTATACAGTCATCAACCCCCCTTTCATCAGGAGGAGTTAGCACACTTGTGTGTGCAGGGAGTATGTGTATATATCTATATATTTCCTATGGGACAAGAACGCGCGGTTGTGCTTTCGCCCAAATGATTCATAATGATCCCGATAAACTTGCAATGTGATAACCGATTTGACATTTCGTATATGGTCGTATCTATTTTGAAACGAGAGGGGTGTTGAAATGTGATTTAAACCTTCCTAAGTCCATCTGTTGTCGGATGTGAAGTAATATTATGGGGTTGCGATAGGTGGACAGATTTAATCAACTCTATGAGTGATGTAAAATCAAAATTTGCTGCTTCAACCAGAAGTTTGGAACAATGTGTTGGAAATTAATTACTAAAATATAGTCCTGAAATATTCATAGTAAAGGATATCATCAGTAATAACAATGTCGCGGTAGTCGCGATATGACTTTTTAATTATCACAATTAATTAGCTAAAAATAGCAACAAGCTTTTGTTGTGTCTGTGTCATTATTAGACGCAGTACTTTGCAGTCGATATGAATATTTCGTTCCTATCTCCCGTTATAATTTCGAGATAAAAATTCTCAATAATATATATTGTGACCCTATTATTGAATAATAGAAAAAAAAGTGAGATAACAAATTCAAATATTTTTATTAAAATTCATAAACTTATGTGACACAGTCAAAAGTTATTGAATTAATAGTTGGGTTTGCCGCACATGCACACTCTCATCGTGAATGAGCTTTCAACAGTTTATGGTGTGCGATGGCACGTGGGTTAGGGTGATTACACGGGGGTTTGGCCGTATAATGTTACGGCATCATACATATATAAATGTTGGGAGGGTGAGTTGAGGCATCTGGTATATGCCACTGACTCTGCAGTAGTTGCAGCTCGTATACATATACATATATATATATGTACATAATATTCACATATTAGCTATATACGTATATATGTATGGAATAGTATAGATATATGGGGAAAAGAAACGAGAGGGCGTGGAGAGAGTCAAGATCCAATGATGCGTAAAACCCCCTCGTCGGTGATAGTTCTTCCCCGTGGGGTCTACATTTGTATGTGTCTTGCGACAAGAAAATAAAAAAGAAGAGTCCCGGGTGACAACTTTACTCGTTTCTGATGTTCATACATACATAGATATATATATATATCGTTTCTTGATGGTAAGGGATGCACGCTTCGAGGCTTTGCCACAATAGCCATCAGATTTTGTTCGTGCACGCTCATAGTGATTGACTTTCATGCATTTTTATATTTTATCATATTATTTCATTTGATAATACAATAGTTTTTTTTCTTATTATATATAACTGTCCCCATTTGTAATCAGAATTGTGGCTTAATTTTATTCATTGAAAATAATTCGAGTAATGATTGAATAGAAAAAGAGAAAAAGTATATGTATGTATATATTGAATAATTACGAATATATATTTGTTAAAAAAATGAATGGAAAGAAATTTTTTCTTTCTCGAGTCCCAGTTCGAGAGTACGAAATAATCCAACGAAGAGTAAAACTTGGATGGCAAAGTACAATAGACTGACGTCGTCATATCTGGACTATCTCGCAGTATGGATCTCATTGTGACCGCGGGGCGGCCAAGTCAGCTATTATGTTTATTAAGTTGGCTGGTCGAAAAGGGGTTGGGTTCAATGTGAACCAAGAAGGGAGATGGAAGTTTGTGTAATAGAGGCAGAGAGAAAAGGAGAGTGGGTATGTAGGAGAGGGATGTCGGCGAACGAGCGGTATTCGCGCGCGCTCTCTGTGCTATGAGGGGGTCGGTCGAGGGTTAGGAAGCAGGGATGTATTGTCCCGCGCATTGTCTGCCCCATTGTGTGACATCACGGCCCGATAACTGCCGATAAGGCTGCGACCAAAGCTACGTCCTTGTATATGCCCGCGTGTGTGCAGATATAAAAGGAACGATGTACACACTGATATATCTCTTAATACATTGTATGGATGTGCGCTGAATTAATTGTCGCAAATTTTGTGACACTTTTGCAAATTTTACATGCATCAATATTGTCTGTGTATTTTAGGAATTTTATTACTGGACGATATTGTTAGATTATTTCGGTATGGTTTTCGTTTAGGAGGGTATTGAATTTATTTCTATACACTCAACTCACTATAATAATAATTTATTGCCTCATGATTAAGTGGCAACCGTGACTCTCTCATGATCTTTAATATTTTTATGATAATCAGTTTTTTTCAGGCAGGCATTTGATATAACTCCCCCTACTTTTACCCTTCGATGTATATACAATACTTAAAATTGTTCAACCCCCATCCATAGAAATATTTTTACTCGGTGTATTTGAGTAGATGAATACAAATACTTCGAGATACAGCTCAGGACTCGTGGCAATAAAAGATGATCTGTCGTGTAGTATTTCGAAGTCATAAACAGACATCTTGATAGATAAAGATGAGTCATGAAGAGTGTCGACTCGAGGAGTTGAGAATATGGTGGTGGGGATAGTGGGTACACCGGATAAGACAGAACATTTGAGTGAGACGTACACCTTATACAGTACGACGAAGCTATGGCAGGCTGGCCGTTTTGTGCGCCAAGTAAAGATGCTTTTGAATCCTTAATTCCCTTTGAAACTCTCATTCTGGTGGGAACGAGCGGTATTATTCGGCTGAATGACGTATTGAGCGAGTTTTGTATGCCATGCAGAGAGACAGAGAGTGAGAAAAAGAGAGAGAATACGCGGACGGCAATGGAGAGACTCTGGCATCGCGAGTATAAATATATATACACACCTCATCGTGGCTCATCTTTTCTCTCTCACTTGCTTCCACTGTCTTTATAATAGTGCTCTAAGCAGTTTTCTTCTTTTAAATACATATATATATATATACATATACCACCTGTTTCAGTTTCTCCCTCACCCGAACATTATGCCATATCACTTCCCTTTTCATTCATTTCTCGCTTTATGTTCATTCTACATTCATAGACGAAATAAAATAAAGAAGAACGATGGAGGGAGAAACAAAAAAGAAGAAGATTTTTCAATGTGCTTTCATTTATATCTTCCTTTGATGAAAAAACGTGGAAAAAAATATAGACACACAACTAATTTTACAACAAAAGTTTAATTAGTCTGATTAGGTTGAATGTAGGTTTTTGCAATGCACAAATAACATATATATATTTTTTTTTTTCTATTGAATTACTATTGACATCATTTTGTATACATTGATGAGATGAATAGATGATGGCATATTCTTGAGCATCGATTACTATCTGAAATATAAAAATATATCTGTCACGCTGCATTCAACTTAATTGTAAGAATATAATGATATCAAGAGGGCGAGTGTTGCCCAGTTCTGTTATCACTGTTTCTTCGAAAAGTAAAATAGCTATGTGTATGATTACAGCAGTAATTGAGATAGTTGTTTCAACAATTTATTCGAATAGGTAAAAAAGTTTAATATTTTCTACAATGTGACTCGGATATAGGGGACAAACAATTTCACTGCTCCAACAATGCTACTGAAAAAAAAAGTTGTGAATAGTTAAATTAACCATCTAGTATCAGTGATGCAACAATAGACATTGTTATCCCAACTATTCTACCTTCAGTGAGGCTTTGTATCATTCTAAAGACGACAGAATATTTTTTTATATTATATCTCATTGAATGCAATGTGTGTCTTTTTACGTTGTCGCGGATACAATAATGCTCCCCCCAACAATATTTTCTTTCAAAATGTCTTGTGTGTCGCACAGCGACAACGGTACATGCGGTATATGGTGTGAGAAACGTGAGGGATGCACAAGTCTATATATATAGATTTGTGCAAATTCACATAGTGGTGGGTGGCAAATGGGAGAAGGGCGCATATTATTTGTAAAGGCGTGCGCGTAGATGGTATGGTGGGAGGTAAAAAGGGGTTTTGGGTGGTATATAAGTATACACGCGCGCGCGAAACGTGCGGGAGGGCACCTACAGTCCATATTCGTGCATTGTGGCACGTTCCATCGCGTTCTCAACTGAACTGAACTCGACTCAACAGTAGAGGACACAATGGGTAGTATGAATAAGTATAACAGACAGACACAGGTAGCTCAGACCGCAGTATGTGAATGAGGAACCCATTTGATAACACGCCTCCACAGCCACCCAGGTCCATTGTGTCGCTTCCTATTCAGCTGCTCTGTGCCTTCACTCTCTCTTTCTCTCTTACACATTCCCTCTTTCGCTCCTTATGAGTGTCTGTATGTGTGTATGTGTATGTATATGTATTTCCCACTTACTCATACTCACTTCCTCACCACCTCACACTGTTTCTTCATCGTTTCCTAGTCCTGCTTTCCGTTAGTCGTTTTTTTTTTCCTTGCAACCTCACCTTGTTTGATATTTATGCGAAATTTGTTAGTTCTTTTTTTTATTGGTCGATTTTCTCTTCTTCTTTTTGCAACTTTTGAGGTGGCTATGCTGTACCATGCATTCGATTATATGGGGAACTATTGAGGCTGGATGGTTGTGTCTATTTGAAACGGAGAAATACCGTCGTTGATGTAGGAAAATATTTATTTTTATAAACAAAAAGAATATTCGAGTCTTATAATAAGTAGGTTAGTATCATTTGGTTTTACATAAGAATAAATATGATGACATTACTCACGACATATCATAGTCGGTGCACTTTATTATAATATCTTACGCTTTTCTTTATTGACAGAAAGTGAAGTGGTTTTGATAAATTCAACAAAAATATGAATAATAAAGATGATATATATGTAAACATACATGCATAGATGGATGATGAATGGGCAGTAATACATTTTACATGATACATAGATAGTGAAAAGAGATATTCGTTTTGGATTCGGACAGGTTCCGGTTCGATTCCAACCAATGATCATTGGAGATTGGTATGCGCGGGAAAAGCGAGAGAGGGGTGTGAACATATACAATAATACTTCGATTTTCGGCAACCCTTGATGGTTATATATATATTGAGGATATAGTTATAGATAGCGCGTGCGGCAGTGACTCGATGCGGATGGACAATCGGTTCGCTTTTGCAAATACATATTCATCATATATATCTACAGTTATATAATAAATATATACACAGACATATCCTACATATATTTGAACTCTCTTGCTCGTTGGCATACTATAAAATGAATACATATATATATATGTGTATGTGTGTGTGTCAGCGCGTGTACATGCAATGCAACGAGTATAGGGCGTTGTATACTGGAGTGTACCAATAACAATGAGATAGAGACAAAGCCCAGGTACAATGCTGATGATGTTGAACTCGACTGATTTCGACGATTTTTGGCCTTTGCATGTGCATCGCGCGCGCGCTCTCTTGCCAACAATGATTCCCGCATACGTAATCATCACTATATGGGCGAACATATATGTATATACATGGAAGCAATGGTGCACTCGGTTCAGAGGTTCTCACATTCACACAAACATTTTCCCTTTCATCATCATTCATGTATATTCCCGGCCCATTCATCTATATATTATTTGTTCATTCGCTTTTTGTTTCAAAAATATCTTTATGAAAATCTCGGTGAGAGAAATATTGTGATGTTGAGACTGATGTCAGCTATCACAAAACCGTCTCTTCGATGTTGTATACCAACATTGTATTGTTTTATTCAGTTTCTAACCATCAATTTTTTTTATTTATTTTCTTTTTCTCTTTTATATTATCAAAAGGAGAGAAAAAAATGTTCATTTTCATCAATAAAATTCTGTTGAGCGTGAGCACCCCTGGCTGCACCTGAATAGATACATTGTGCCGAAGCGGCCTATTGACGGGCGATTGTTCCCTTAACAATAACAACAATATCTGAATAGTCGTGCACATCTCGCACGCACGCACTTGCACGCGCGCTATATGAATTTGTGTCTATGTCAGTGTATGCATGCATATATGTATGTTGTGGATGTAACACACTTATGGAAGGCGAAGAATATGAGTAGGAGAATTGATAGTGGTGTAGTGAAAGAGACGATGGTAGTAGTGAACGAGAGAGATAGAGAGAGGTAGAGTGTAGTGAATGCGATGGTACCATACGTGCGCGACACAGTAGAATAGGGTTTTGAGAGAGAGTGGATGCATGTGATGATGAGGAGGTAAACGGATGGATTGATGTGTATCGCTCTTCTCGGGATTATGCGTCAAATCGAGCAAACTGTCACGTGTCAGAATTCTATGTGTATGATGCAAGTAGTGTATATAGACAGCTTAAAATATTCGCATGATATGCAAGAGGTAGATTGATGCAATGAGAGTTAGAAGACGAATATAGCAACAAGAAATATTACTGGGGAAAATTATCACTTAAAAAATTACTGATGATTGAGTTTTGATATGGAAGGACATTGATAGCTTCAGCTTGGTTGATAGTGATGAAATATGTTGGAGTTTGTAATAGGAAATGAATGGTGAATGATTTTGTGGAGGAAATTATTTTCATATTCACTTGTAGATAAAGTTGGGTGGGAATATAATTTGAGATTTCATTCAAAAGAATAAATAGTCGTTGAATTTCTATAAAAAACTGGTCGATTTAATAAAATTATGGTTAATCAGTCATTTCTATCTCTTTTCCTCTGTGATATAAATTGAAAATGAGGAAAAAAACAAATATTTTCCTCTTTTCCTTCACAATATTAGTTCATATTACATTTTCACGATATAATGTATAAATTGTAATTAATATGTTGAGAGGAACATGACAATTTTTGTTAGAAGTTAATATTGACTGAAATTTTTTGGTCAGTTTTGAACCGAAGTTATTTTTGCAGCCTGTAACCAGTGCTCTCTCGAATTTTTTTTTTTTTCTTCATATCTTCTGTTCTTATTTCAGCAGAGACGAATATTTGAAATGAAATGTAAAATAATTAATAGACTTCATTAATATAGAATATGAAGAATATATGTTTTTAAATATGCTAGTTGCATCTGTCTCTGATGGTTTCAACGTTTTGAAAAATTAAATCATTCTTAAGTACGTATCGTCATGAGAATATCATTATCACAATTACTATTTTTTACGTCATTGGTTAATTCAACAACTTGGGATTAAAACTGGTTGCTGCTTAATTTTTAGTCACTATTTGTCCCAAATAGAAATACTTTTTCATATTATTAGTTGCTTCATGTTATTGCTATCGGATTTCGTGATCAATGAATGGTGATGGTTCACCGAAATCACAATATTTGCAGTATGTCTGAAAATAAAAATGCAGATGGAAAATAGCGTTTTCAAAATTTGGCAAACGAATGGTTGAATGTAATTATGAGTGTGTGTGGATTGGTGAAAACAAACCATTGGATACTCCTCAGTGAGTCCATATTCACAAAGTCGGTGGTAAATCGACCTATTCTTCATATAGAAGTTCATATTGTCCTTTGGTACTTCAGGTACCCCTATCCGCCAAGATGGTGATCTCAAATTTGCACCAAGATTGAGAATATCTCTATTTCCGTAAACCATCTTCTGATTCTTATCCCAATCTGATTCCTGCAATGCCGATTGTCGACATAGTGCAGGCGCAATTGGTTCGCATCTCTGTTGTGCCGGCGGTGGAGTTATTACACGTTGCGGTAAATTGCCGAATCTACAGAGTTCTAACACTCGCCATTGTGGTCCTCTCATTACCGACCTCAAATATTCAGCTTTCGGTCGGTTATTTGGCCGGATATCATTTCCTTCATCTGCCGGTGTGTCAGGACCTGATGTAGGAGATAATGATGGAGTAACGATGTCTGTAATTGTTGCCAAACTACTTATGCCACTGGAATCACTTCTTGTGCTTGGTGATATTGGTCGCTCTTCTGGGATATCCAATGGGCATAATGCACGTCGTAAACCATAAAAATGACAAACATCCATGCCCGAAAGTGGCATCGCCATTGATAGTGCCATTTTTGCCTCCTTTTAAACCAAACATAAAATTCAACACACTGTAACAATCATGGTCTCATTTTTGAAAAATTAATCGTCACATCTATACACAGACTTTTGGTAGCAATGGATTTGTAATCAAATCACTTCAATCTATGAATAAGTGGAAATTCAATTTATTCGAACATTGGGAAATAGATTCGAGTTATGTATACGTACTGATCAAATGATGTAATTATAGCTGGAAATCACGATGGAATTCACAGCGCGTGAAGATATCACAGAGGTTTGGTGTTTATTATCGGCACACACAGTCTCCTGGGACAATTTTCAAGCAACTGAATGATAGGTAGTGGTCATGTTTGTGAAATACCTTGAGAGCTATATAATCACTAGACTTTAATTGAAGTTTGTATGAACGAATTGTTCTATATTTTGATACCACGATGTATGAATTGGTATCCACGACCGTTCAGGCGGGGTAGGATTGAAATGTAATGTTGATTACAACCCAACACAATTGTCATACCCAAAAAAAAATCCCTTCATGCAATTTATTGGTGGATAGGGCAGTTAGATGTTTAATTGGCAGAAAATGTATAACGCACCGTTGTTGACATGATTCTTGATTCGAAACAGTGTGCGTAGCTAATTTTTTGTCCTATCGAAAAGAAGTTACATAAAAATATTTTTGTTGGCAATAGCACCCAGACATAATTTGAAGAATTAGTCACAATTTAATAACACGTTTATATTTCAAGTATTTATTCCTGTTGAAATTAGACGTTTGTGTACGTTGAAACAGTGCGAGTATTATCATTTTGATTACTCTGCCCCACAAGTTGAATTTAATCCGCACAAAATGATAGTACTGACAAAAACAGCGCTATGGTGGTGTTCGTTTTCGTGCTCAATGTTGGTAATGCAGACTTTTGCCTCCTTCAGCCGTTTAGCCGATGATCATTGCATAAGTTACAGATTCCTGTTGCCAAATAAGTAGGAATCTGTTATGTCGGTTACTCAGTCGTCATAGTCTCGATAAGTTTCATAGCTTTCTCCAAGAGGGGTAGTTTTTGCCATTTCAATTGACATCCCGCAGTTTCGTGACTTCTGCGACTTCTCATGAATGAGATTCAAATGCTGTTAAAAGTATGCACCGATTGTACGTCTGTTTCATTGTCGACAGTTCTATTTTCTGATCTTTAGGTATATTTCATCTCATATTAAATTTTCATTGCAAATTATCAAATTGAGATTTGTTCCTTTAACATTCGGCATTATATAAAAATATACGCAGCATGCTGAAATAATTGAAAAATGCGCGAGAAGAAACATAAAAAATGGGAAGTTGCATCGTGGTAAATTGAAAGAGTGGGCATGCGGACGTTTGAGCTTGAGTAAGAGAGAGAAAGAGTAAAAAGCGTCGGATTCGCGCGTCCTCTCGTCGACCCATCCGGTGGCCTTAGCAACGCACATGCGCTTCGGAACTCTGTGCCGTTTCACTCCTCTTGCGCTCTACCGCCAGTGGTTGGGGATTGGCCCTGGAGTAACACCCCCTCATAATGGGTTCACCCGCCCGAGCACGAGTGAATGCGAGGAACTGGGATAGACATATCGGGTTTATGCGCTGAGCAAGATGAGGAAACGCGAGGTATGGTGATGAGGCGCGAGAGGAACGGAGACGAAAGCGGCCAGCGGAAGCCATATTGATTTCCCTATGTTTCCCCGTGTTGTTACTATAGCGTTCAGTGAGGGCGCGACGACAGCACCACTAGTACCTTGTATATATATATATATATATATATATAGATGAGGAAAAAAATAGAGGCGAATAAAACAATGGTGCAACCCTTCATCTTCCACTTGCTGAAACCTTTTTTTGCGTTGATGAAAACTTGCAACAGCTTGTCCGAATATCATCAACATATTCAACAGTATTTAATTTTATTTCTCTATTGTTTTTCTTTTTTATCGCTGGATGTTGTTGGAAATTTTGGTTTGCAAACTCAACTGTAAATTATTTTCCAAGGAGGACCAATAGCAATTCATAACACTTGATAACCATTTTCGATCTTTGATTCAGTTCTCTGGTTCTACTTTGATTACGAAACCGTAACATACACCCAACTCACATTTGGTCTGTGATGCGTGGGCGAGATGTCCAAGTCCCTGACGAGGAGATATAAGCTTGGCTGTAATCGTTTTGGACTTTAGTCAGGAACACCTGGGTGGTCCATGCACGCTATATCCCGCGCATCAGCTGCGCTACTTCCCAGAGGTTCGTGTTTGTCCCCTTCATATCAGAATTCGTTCTCTCTCGGTTATTTTTACACATTACTGGCGAACCCTCTCGCTCTTTACCGGTCCTTCGGATGTATATCCAAAATATAAGAGTAAAAGAAGTGAGAGCAAGAGAGATAGACAGAAAGAGGGAAAAAGATTAAGAAGAGAGAAAAAATCGCGTGGTTGTTACTTAGTGATGCATGGCCCAGTAATAGCTACAATACAACCAGCTTACAAGAGGGGTTCCGCTTTCATCCATTGCGCCGAGGCCGACTTGAGATTTATTGCCCTCGTGCGGATTGCGGATTCCCAGATTCCCGGTTTGTCCTTATAAATGGCACCCTATTAATTGACCCCACTCACGAGGGCGCGATAGAGAGAAAAAAAAACACAACAAAACTATGTAGACAAGAACGAGATATAGAGGTTGCTTAACTAAAGGGTGACTCGATAACGAACATTAATGCTCTTAATGGCGTGTATATGCATCACAGCTCTCGGCCTTCCCTATCCTATTTGTTGATGAACAAATGCGTTTAGGGGATGAGAATTAGTTTAATGTCAAAACAATATGACTAGTTGAGACACGCAAATGCGTTTTATATGGTTGGAAAATAGTTTGATGAGGATGCAGGATGTTGAAATAATATTTTTTCATGTATACTGAAGAGAATTTAGTAATTGAATGGAGGCCATATGCTTGGATAATTCATCATAGGCGAAAAATCGTTTCACAACTTGTCAATGATGTCATGCAATCGATATTTCTTGGGGTGGAAAAATAAATCATAATGATTATGAGGTTGATAGATAATACTACAATATATGAATTGATGATAGAATTGAAATTCATATTTTGTTTTGTTGGGAATGGTATACAATGGATGCATTGCAGCTAATCCTACAGGTGACTTTTATTAATATGTAAAGTATCGGTGTAGTATATGAAGGTGACGATGCAAATATAAAGCATTGTCATGTCCCCCAGGCATATTATACGTTGAGTCGATAATGAAACATCTACGAATTCGTGGGTATTTCTATGGCAAGATTGCTTCGTATATATGTAAAGGCGTTGGGGACTACTGCGGTAGCACATCGTAATAATTTTACGGTGGCCAATGTGGATATGATGAAGTGGACATCGGGGATAGTTGAGGTCACCCGTCGATGTAATATTCGCCTTTATTAGGCATTTATTAGGCTCCACTTTAGATCACCAGTATGCTCGGGGTATCTTTTAGTGATTGTGGAACGTATTGTGTATCGATATAACATGCTGATGTAGGAATATTTTGAGAAAAATATTATCGATGATTGAAGGTTTAGAATGGATGTTGAGAGAATGATATAGAGAATAGATGGTAAAGTTTGAGCACAAATTAGACGTCTGCTCTTTAGGTCCTCATCTATTGCACGAGAGAGTATCACATGTATACATGTATATATATATAGGAAGACGTTCTCTAGTTTGCGAACGAGAGAGGCGAGACAATCTCGCAATCCCACGAAACAAGGCACTTGAATGCGCTCACGCTCGACTTGATTCGTAGCCGGCTCAACGGACCAGAGCGTTTGTACAAACGGAGCTACCAGATGTCGATCTGAATATTTTACCCTCTCGTCGACGCGATCGACGAAACAAAAAAAAATATATAAATAAAATTGCGAGCGGAGAATTCGTTGAGAAGGGTGATGGGGGAAAATATGATTCCAATCGATGCAAATATATATTTTTTTGTTTTTCTAACTGGTTAGGATGATTCTTCTATTTCGAATTAAAGTGTGATGAAATTTTCGCACAGAATCTTTAAATCCTGATTTTTTTTTTTTTTTTTCGAATTGTCCAAATATTAATTATATTTAGAACGTGTTGGTACTCACAGTTTAACATGATAACTTCTGTTTTTTTTTGCTTTCCTGTTATCTCTACAACTGGTTTAATCGCGAATCATATCCATGGTTACTGATATTGAAATCGAAATAGGACGAAAATGGATTAAACGAAGAGAAAAAAGGTAAATGTAAGAATGGAAGGGTAGGAAAAAAAAGAAAAAAATAGAAATTGAGTGCATTTGAGTGAAGAAGCGAGAGAGAAACACGCACTAATCCACAACGCGTATGCTATGCACACCAGTATATAATATAGCGATGGCGGCATACGTAGTTGTAAAACCTTCGATATATAGGCGGGATTACCACGGGGGTATCATATGGGACCTCTTGAGAATGAGAGAGGTAGCAAGAAAGAGCGGGAGATTGTATGAGGGGGTGAAAGAGAGCTAGGTTCATGGTTATACCGGCAAAGTGGGGCTCGTGGGGTTGCGCGGCGCGGAGTACCGCCAAATCCACCGCAAATGCTCTTGAGTACTTCTTGGTCGGACGTGAGCGCAAGGGCGCAACGAGAGCACGTGGTACTTGAACTAGTTGGGGACCACCGAGTGGCTTGGTTGTTGGTTGGTTGCCGCGTAGTACAGCAGACGTTACTAAAGTGCAAGCCAGCGAGAGCGAGTTAAGGGCTAAAAATAGAAACGATGTGTAAAAAAAATGGAAAAAAAAGAATGGACAAAAAAAAATTGCTAGAATATATGAAAGATGAATGAAGGCACAAGACAAGACTATTTATGCACAAACCTAAGTGTATTTATATAGAGGAAAGATATAATCACTGAATGTGAAAGAGTTTAATACTTGAATGATCATTCATTAGATAATAGTGAATATTAATAAGATATTGCTGATAGTTGCGCAATGCGCAAAATCATTTTATTGTCCATCTATAAACTATTATAAGTATTTGTATAATTTTGTCATTAACATAAATAGTAATTATATGATTTCGTTGTAGTGTTAACGTAGGTGCGAAATGATTAGAAAACATCACGTAACTTTTGCCGCATTGACATGTAAAATCTATTTACATTTCGCATCGTATTTGTCTAACAATTGCACTGAGAACTCATATAACTTCAAGTGAAATGAAAATACATACTGCTCCTATTAATTCCATACGTTTGTGTAGAGATATGTGCAGTTTCATTTTACAAATAAAGGAAAATTGAATACAAACGCTTTACATTAAATGTAATTCTCTATTTGCATTTTAAATATAAAAATTGTTTTTATTTATTATTTTTCTCTCGAACTTTCCTGCATCGTATTCGATAACGGAGTGTTGGGGCAAAAGCCTGCCCGGTCATAGCCGTGAGGTGGACAGTATATATATTCGCGCTGTATATACATCATACATATGTGCTAAAGCTTGCAGCTACGCAAGCGTGTACTCAAAAGCGTATGTATGTTTGCCTCGTGGCCCATGTACAGTCTTTACATGCTGGCCAGGTAAATAGCGGACTTTATATACCTACATTCTCTCTCTATATATATGCAACACATATGTGCGCTCAGACTATGTACATATGCTGTGTGGAGTATATATACATAAGGGGTATACACGCAGGAACGCGGTATCGTTCTGTCGTTCCAGCGAGAGGGCTTGTGAAATGCGAATACGAGAGTATGAAAGTATGAGGGAGAATGAGAGAGAAAACGGATGAGAATGAGGAGGAGGGCAAAGTGCGAGGGGGTTTGGTACTGGATGTAACAAAATCAATAGAGGGGTGGCGCGCGCGAAGAGTCGCGGGAACGTCGGTGAAGGCGGGGGTGAATGCTACCCCTCGCGCTTGCGCTATAAATTCGCGATACCACCTCCTTCTGTTGAGGCGACGGACTGCGATGGAGAGTACTCCGTTTCTGTACCACCCAACATTCTCTTTACAGGCTTGTTCTTTTTTTCCTCCCTTCTTCTTTTCTTTTTTCTTTGTTTTTCATTCTCTCATTTTTCTTCTTCTCAATCTATTCTTTTTATGAGGAGAAGACAAAAAAATTAAGTAATTTTCGGGTCGAGTAGGTTTTTGGGAAATTCGTTGAGAATTGCGGTATGTTATATTATCTGCTAATTAACAATGATTTCGTTCATTCTTTCAGTATAGCAATAACGTTGCATTTATAATGATAATATGTGATTTTCTGGTTATTATTCCTTTTTTTTTTCAAGTTATATTGGAAGGTGGTGTGTCTGAAGTGAATGTGGGTAATGTTATTGAGCACATTGTTCACTGACAAGTGCTGCCATCACATGATTCTGTAGACTATCTCTTGTGGTGTATCCTGGTAAATTCTCTTTTGAAATAAATTTTAGAATGCCGTGGAATTCCTTGATATAATTTGTATGTAAGACGAGAATTGATTTTATATTCGAAATATCGAATGCAAATTGTCGGATGAATTATTGTGATTGATTTGAAACGCCCAAAATAAATGCATTGAGTATGTATACATACGCGGTCTTTTAGGGCGAATTGTATTTCTTACACACGTATATTTACGCAATCACACATATGGGCCTCTAACACTCAATTATTTAATGGAAGAGCAGGGGGTGTGCAAAACGTATTTACTGTTCAGGGACAAATGTCTTGATTTGCACTTGGTACCCATATTATATATGAAGTGGAGGGGTTTTGTGAATTCGAGTGCTCGTGGTAAATGCATTAGCCTCCTGCCTAAATGTTTTCCCAACTTGTCCTTTAGTTTGCGTATTTTTATATGCACATATTCATACTGAGACTTGTTTGTTTTCATTTGGACAATACACAGAGAATCATGGGCACAAATTTCATGAATAATATTTGAAAATTTGAATCGGGGAAATATGGGGAAAATTGGAGTCTGTATTACTCCATATAAATATTGATGTTAATTGTACATTGGAATTCTTTTGAAATGTATCGTGGACAAAAAAAAAGACGGAAAAAGTAAGATGAGGATGAGAAGGCGATCGAAGAGTGGATAAGAGAGTGAACGAGATTGACATACACTCGAGATAGGAAAGGAAACGATGAGGGAGAGTGGAATATACAGAACTAAATGAGAGGGGTTGGTACCCTCTCGGACAAAGAGCGACAGAACCTCTTTGTTCTCGCGGCTCAACGGCTTCGTTCGTAACCGCGATGTTTTGTCAAGGTCATTCATTCACACAACCACCTCCCCCCGCCTCTCTTTCCTCCCTAGGCATTTTTTTTACAGACGCTTATCCCGACTATTGTTACAGAAGCGTCACTAAATATACTCAAATCGCTGCACACAAAGCACCGGGAGAAAAAAAAAAGAATATATAAACACACAATTAATTGTGAAAAATTAATATTACCCAATACACAAACTAAAAAATAAAGTACAACCGCTTATCACTTACATCATCAGTCAATAAAATTATGTTGTTTCTATTGTTGATCGGTGAAAGAATTATATAATATAGTGAGAACGTGCGCGCTGGACTTGAATATATCACCCAACGTTTTTATAAACTGAAGGAGAAGAGAGACAGGCAAAGGAAAAAGAAGCGTGTATAATCATGTGTTAGAGGAGGGGTCAATAAATTTCTTCACGATGTCATTTTTGACTTTAAAAATTTTTTTTAAGTCGCGTGGCCGCAGTCTTGTCTTTTTACTTCAAGAGAGGGGCATATAAGGGACAATGGAGAATCACCTCGAGGAGTACGATAGGTGTGCACGACAATAGAAATAAAGATTGAAGAGAGAGAGCGACGTATATGAAAAATTGTATATAGGTGTATGTTTAGAGAATAGTAGCAGAGAATTTCTAAGAGGAGAGGATGAATTCGCCAGGTGCTACAGACACGCGCGCTCAGCTATGGGGTCTATCTACCTCATCACGATCAAAACGATCGCTTGAGTTACGTGACTCGTATGATTCAGTAGCTTATTGTGTATAAAAATATATATATTTATATGTATATACATATATAGATGAGGGTTGGAGATGAAACTTGCAAGAAGTATGGCGAGGACAAAGTTTGTCCAGGTGCAGTGACATACATTTGAGATTACTCTCAAATATTTTTATATGTTTTGTTACGGTGTTAAATTTTTTTATCATTGAAAATAATGATGGTTAATTTTTATTTGTTTGTATGAGTTTAAATATTAGAAAATTTTGTACAAGTTTCTTGTATAAATTAGTGTGGAGTGAGCGAAGATGTTTTGGAAAATAGTTGGGATTTTTTCGAGGTGTTCAGTTCCGTCATAAAATTGGCGTTTTATCGCCGGAATTTGGTATTTGGTTTTCCGCATACATATCGTTTCTTTAAATTTTTTGTTTGAATAGTTCTGAGAATATATATATATATATATATAACGATGGCCGGAAATATAAATCTGCAGGTGAGACTGCAATTATCGTCACATTCAGGTAGGTTTGTTAGGCGACTTGTATATATCGTTACACGACAGTGTGGCTACCAGGAAAAAGAGACCGTGTTTTTCTTTCTTTATTTTTTCCGAAACTTTTGGCATCGTCAACGTGTGACCGCCCGCTGAGGGATTGACTGGTGGCATCCGGTCGCACTCGCTCTCCCTCTTTATCTTTCTCTATACACAGCGCAAGTACTGGTCCATGACAAAGAGTCTTTTTTTATGTTTAAAAGACCGCGCACTCCTCGACATTTAGAGAAGAAAAGAAAACGCGTTAAAGGGAGAAAAAATGTTTTCGAGATTAAAGTGTAGTGTGGTAATGTTTTATATTTTTTTATTTTTTCCTTATTTTTCGTTGAGACGGGATTTTCTTTTGGTTATTCACTGTGTTCAAAGCTGATACGAATTGGACCTGATCGTGCTTTCGTTAGAGGAAGAATATGAGGATGAAAATTAATTGAAAATTTTACTGTGTGGTAAAATTCATTGAAAATAATTTGAATCACTTGTTGGTAGAATATTTAGTATTTTTTATTTTCCATGCTCATATGATATCGATTGAAATGATTTTTTTTCTGAGTATCGACATACATATATTATATTATATTATACTGGAAACATCCATCACTCCTTTGTAATTTTGGGCTCCCGAACCAAAAATGACACCTGGCTATTCCACTCCCTCGCCTCCGCCTTCCCAATCATTCGAAAACTACACCCAATGGGTCGCATGTCACCTTCGGGTGTCTTTTTTTGACGTCACAACGAATATAGCACGCTGTGAAAAATAAACAGAGGCTATATTCTCATTTTTTCTCTTTCTTCGTATATATACCCCATCATTTTCCATTCATCATCTTGCACTCTTACTAGAGAAGAAAAATCTTGAGAATAAATACCTACAAAGATATTTCAATATCATTCATATTCTCACATGACAAATTTTTAAATGCCCAATTCCCCTAATCGATTCACTCATATTACACTGCAGATATTTCACGCACATTCGCGTATGTGTGTATATACATATACTGTGAATTGAGCTGAATAAATGTTAAACGTTGCATGAGATGTATATTTGACTTTTGGTGGAACATTAACTGGCATATTTTACGCGCGCCTGAGCGATCAAGATGCGTATTAAAATATCAACCATCTATATACTATTGAGGTGGTTGACGTATATATCTGTGTATAAATCGTTATGTTGACATTGTACATTTTATGTGCGGTTGAAACTCGGATTACGATATGCGTTTCCCATTCGCTTGTCGGCGTCAAAGGATCAAGAACCACCTTGTCGGTATTGTGTTGGAGCACTTGAGAGGTGATGCGTCGTCAACTTTTGTGATCAGTTAGTCGTTCGTGTCTGATATAAAAAACAATTTTTATTTTACACGCCAGGTTTGTAGAGTCGTATAAAAAACATTTGACAATCGGCAAATGTAAACGAAACAGTTGAATTCAGTGTCATTTAGAAGTTAATTTTGTGTGGTAAAGTCATTTTCAAACAAATTTATGGTTTCATAACCCAAATTTATTGGTTCTATTCACGTGAAAATCCTTAGGGGGTTTTTTTTTTTCGTGCACGCGTTCGTATTTAAGAGAGATCATTTCAAGTATTCCAACGACAAAAACATCGTCAAATAAATATATATACTATAAGTATGCTCATAGATACTTTTGCTGGTTGTCAAACAAAAAAAATGATAATAGAAGAGGACAGAAGATAAAGGGAAAAGGAAATAAAGGAAAGAAGCGAGCGGTCCAGAAACGATGGTGTCTCCATGACGAAGCGAACTGATCTTAACCACTGTGCCCATTGACTGTGACTACAAATCCAGGTGTCCTTTTTCCCCATGGGACCTTCATATTTCAACCCGTCAATGGGTGGCGGGGGAGGGCTTAGGGCAGGTGTTCCCTGCAGTTCTTGAGAGATAGAAGAAGAAGAAGAAGAAGTCTGTGGAAAATAAAGGAGATACCGCGCGCAAAAAGGACTCTTTGCTTTGCACATTTAGAAATAGAAACTCTGTTGTACGTAAGCAGAGAAACTTTTAGTTGTATATGGGTCTTAATATTTTTAGGAACTCTAGCCTTTAGATGAAACTGTCAAAAGGGTTGACACGCGACTGCGATCGATGACGCTGTCGAGCTATTGACAAAGTTAAAGAAACACTTGTTCCAAGTTATAATATTATTCTTTTTCTCCTCCACTTTATATTTTGTCTATTATTATTTTTTTTTTTTTGTGGAAATGGATTCGAATTTTTCTTCGTCAACGTTTTAAAGATTATACTCGTGAAGAAAATTCTGAGTGAATGAGTGCTGCCGTCATGTTTGAATGCATTGAAATATTTCTATCAATTTTTGAGAGCAGGTTAGTGTTGCAAGTTTTTTAACACAGTTTTTGGTTTTTTTTTTCTTTATAGAGGCTGAGTTGACTACGGGCAATTAAATAGAATAAATCTTCCTTCGTACAGTATGACAGCGACTCATTCACCTGCAAGCCCCGACTCAATCGCTCATGAAGTGACATGAAAGAGGGCTTTTCCCATGAAAAAAAGCGCGACTGAGCTGCCATATATATATATATTTATCCTTCTCGTGAGAAATATCAACGACTAACTTTGCCGAAGTCAGTCATCCATCCCGAAAAGTTCTCTCTTTCTCATATATATGTGCTCGTGCGCGGTTTCAAAAGCAAAAGCAACATATATCTACAGTTTCAGCTCATGCAAAAAAAAAGTCTTTGCCTTACCGCGAAACGATCTATGGGTTACGCACCCCGTGAAAGATTGACCCGCCCTTATGTCTCCACCCATTCTCCAATTCGGCTGGACAATTTTTTTTTTCTTCCTTTTTTCTATACTTCCATCGTATTTTTCTTATTCCCTCTGTTAAGAGGTTAAGAGCGAGCCACTTCGATTCGCTCTCATTCATGAGTCGGTAAAATGGCTTTAGATGAAAGAAATAGGGAAAAAAAGCTTGTCATGGTGATTTGGGCCAAGTCGACAGAGAGTTGGTAATATTTCTTTTCTATTGGTAGCAAAAGACTTGTATGAAGAGTAATGGATTATTAATAATAATAATAATCCCTGAAATGAGGGGGCAAGTCATGTTTTGAGGTGATTTCTATTACCAAACGAAAGATTATAAATGTTATTTTGATATAATGTTCCGTCAACTGTAATTCATCTGAAAAAAAAAAAAAAAAAAAATCATCTATAAACCTACCTCTGATTGTTTGTGGTTAGGTTGTTAATTATATATGATTAAACATTCTCTGAGAGAGACAAATGAATTATAATTTGTTGTCATTGGAATTCAAAATCTTTGGATATATATTTTTGCATGAATATTTTGAAGAGAAAACATCTCGAAAATCTTGAGTCGTTCATTTTTCTACAGTTTTCCGTTGTATCCATAAATACATGAAGAGAATGGCAAAAGTGTGGCTGTATAAAGTTCAACAGAAGAATGAAAGTTTGCCCATTTGTGGCATGGAAGAAAAGAGAAAACTCTTTATTACTTTGTTATGAAGACGCATCGTGCGGTTCCTTTGCCAGAGTTGATATTTTTTTTCTCTCGCTTGAGGTGTTGAAAAATTCAAAAATTTATCCGTTCAACTTTGGTGTAACAGAAGAAGATGAAATAAATTGGGAGAAGTGGTAGAACTAGAAGAATCAGGATCGAACGAAGAAAAAATAAAAATGACCTTTATACAAATATATACATAGACATACATTTGATGTAGATATATTTGTAGGTTGCGTATAAAGTCGAATAGGTGTGATCCATGTGAAGTAGTAAAACATTTGACGAGGCCATTTCCAGACGTCTTTGTAAATAGTATGAATATAGCAATAAAATATATATACACGTGCGCATATAAATTCGTCGCATCCCAAGGGTGAAGCGAACCCTCAGATATATCTGTATATAATATAGAAAAGCAAAGACCCTGTGTTCAGCTTGCGACTGCGGTATACGATCCAGCCTCATCTCTCGTTCGCATTCGCGCGTCGTAAAAGACGCCGAACGAACATGCGCGCGAGCGCTCATGCCGTAACGCAGATAATTTCCCTTAATGCCAAAGCATAACGCTTAATTTTAACGCTCCCCTTGTCGTTAGTACCCCAATACCCACGATCATCGCGCACTTTCTCTTTCTCCTCTCAATGTGCAAATGTACCGGTATATATGTAGATATATGCAATTATTTTTGCTATGCAATTGTTCATATCTTTCATCTCAATTGTTCTATTTCAGACGATACAAATGTGCTACTACGGGGTATATGGAATGCCACAAACAGCCTGATCTTGAGCTGTGCCATAATTGACGGTTTATAGTGTCATGCTTGATCCACATCTTGAATATCAATTTTCCACAGTCTTTTCCAATTTATCTTTCACTGATGACTATATTGTTGATACGAAATCTATTTTAGCTACAATAAAAGTGAAATCGACATAGAAAAGTTTTAAGTAAAATTTCCAAATGGATGCAAATGAGTTAGCTTTCTATCGTCGGGCATTATCGGCTCAAGAATCGGCGCTGTTGTGTTGTCCAACAATTCTGCACAATCATCCGCCATGATCTACATCAACAATTCATATTTATCTACGATTGGTGAGTTCACAAAATATTTATTTTTTTTTTATTTATCAATTGAAATAACAAGAACAAACAGACAAATATGTGAATACACTCTCGTAATATTTTTGCGCATTCATATTGACGAATAATAACCCGTGAACGAACAAATACAACAACCCCACGACCTCCACCACCACCCTTTATCATATTGAAACGTAATGAAGCCTACGAAAGGGATGAAAAAAAAAAGTGTGGTACGTTGGTAGAGGCGTATACCCGGTAAGATTTAATGCGATATCTCTCATGTGCCTCTTCACCCCCCCCGCTATAAACTCTGTGTGCGCGAGGCGTACAAATACTGCTGCCTCTTCCTCCTATTGCTCACCAACCACCCATGGGGGGCCACTCTTTACGCCCGACACCCAAAAAGCCACCTCCCTTTTCAAGCAACACCGAGCGCAGAGCTTTTTCCTCTCTACCGCCATTCGCCCCCTTAATATTCTATATATGCTTGCGACGACGCTAATGCTGCTGCTGCCGGGCGCTATACCAATGCTGTTGGCGCATATTCTTCTCAGGCAGAAATGTCACCTCGAGGGCCCAATTAGCGACAGCACGAGTGTCATCTCATTGCGGTTTCTACTATCACGTGCGACTGGCACTTTCCGCATCCAAACATAATATATATGTATATATATATACATATACATATATTATGTGTATATAACATGGATGGATATACCTCTTATACATATATGACTCTTTTCCTTCTTCATGACCTCACCGTGTGCGCGTTTACGCCCCGAGAATGCCACAATTGTATGAGTATACTGCACAGAACTTACACTGAAAGCATCTCAGTATCTGCACTCATTTGTCTGCAACCTCATTATTATTATCATTCTGTTGTTACTTTTATTATTATTTTTATTGTTATTATTATTTTATTTTTATTTATTAAAGCGTTTCTCACTTTTGCATGTGGTTTGTGAAATACGGGACGCGATGAATACTCACTACCAATTTCCTATTTCACAAAAAATCTCTTTCTGTTATAATAATTGGGTATTCTAATGGTGAAGTCATATCCCTTAACAATCTCAATTGCAGTTTATGATGAAGAATTTGTATGGAATAATATAATGATAATAATTGAATTGAAAGAGGCATTCATATATTCCATAATTTTTATCAGTCATTTCATGTTATACTCCTTTTTTTTTATTTTTCTCTTTCCTTTTTTTTTGCGGAAGGATTTCAACTTGCAGACTGCTCTCAATATTACGGATGTAGTGAACTGAATGTCTGTAATAATTCTGTTCGGGTTTAGGTTGAGTGTCATTGTGTGTGTGTGTGTGCGTGCGCGGTGTTACGACCTCAATCAAATGTGCTTGGATGTTGCTGTTCGTTGCACGTCTAATCTCTAATCTTACTTGCGGTGTAACTCCGTTAACGCGCGTCTTGCAATGCTATATGACTAAAAGTTAAGGCAGTGTTGGACTCATGACGTCGACAATGCCACAGGATCATCCTGAATTTATCCGGTGCGCTTACAATAGAAAATATTGTCCATTGTGTGGGGGCGGGGGGTTCGAGAGACAGTCTAAAGCTCTATAGATTATTTATATAGAGCCTTGCGTGCGACTACACGCCGCGGAAATGATGGTTATGGACTTTGTGAGCAGTATATATGTATATATATACATGTATATATGTAGAAATTCTGCGCCAAGTCTCGACAACGCTTCGTCGGCTTCTCAGTCTATCTGTATAAGACGGCGAAAGAAAGGACGGATGAAGAGGGCAAAGAAAGCAAAGGAAAAAAAAGGAAAAAATGTCTGTCAATCATCATGAGGAAGATTCCACGTTTTATCCACTGCAATATAATGTCGTGGTAGTGGGTTTATTGACGAAAAAAAAACTTTCGTATATATTTTGCTAATGATAAAAATGTATTAGCTCAGACCGCAACATCGGTGCGTTGTTGTGATATTAATTCCAAGAATTTCTGTTAGTAAAATTTGATGTTGATAAATTAAGTTGCAACGAGAATTAAAAAGGATTAACCTTAAAGAATTATTACATATATTATTTAATATTTTTCTGTATTGTGTGAGGGTATTATATCGTATATAAACTGGCAGAGTTTCGTTGCATGAAGAAGTACATTTTGTCGCACAATGGCGTCGTTAAAGTATGTACCCGCAAACTTGATGTGTATAGGTATATTCATATTTATGTATGTATGGGGATGTGTATATGTTTATGTATGTATCAAGATGAACTAACTGTGGTGAGGGAGGTGAAGGGAGCGTTGGCCAAGTGTCATTCAATTGCATATCCCAATTAAATAACAGGCAAAAGGGCGACGTAGCGTCGCGAAGCGTCTCGACGCCCCTAATTGCGAATAAAAAGGAAGTGAAATAAATACTTGTCGTCAACTCGTGCTTTGTAGACTCCTCCTCATTCTCAAACGACCCTATATCATATATTTTATGGTGTATATAAATAACATGAGCAATGTTGTGATATTGAAATAATTATTGAAGAAATTCGCGACGATTAGTAACACGTTCTGTTGATATTATTTCAATTACTCGAGTGATTCTGATTTTTTTCGACAAAAATCACATCGAATTTTGATATTTTGGATGCACATAGGAATAGAGCAAGTGAAGAGATTCAAAATGTACATGAGAAGAGAGTGTCAATGTAATTAGCAATGAGTAGAGGAGTATTGACATCGCAGCGACAATTTCTCATCCTCCACTTTTTCTACATTTATATGCAAATGAATATATATATATATATATATTTGGATTGCACTCATGTTATGAGATTGAAAGAGACAAGGAATTTGTACTATTCGTGAGAATCGGAGTGTTGTTAATTAATGATGCTTTCACAACGACATGTGAATAGGTAGGGAGAAAAAAATCGATGAAGTGTTTTTTTTTTCTTCTCGGTAATGGTAAAATTGTTTTTTATGCTCCTGTAATTTATTACATCTGTCAAATAACACTTGGACCATCATTCATTCAAGTGGAATTGTGAAACAATGATCGAAATCTAAATTATTATATGAGTATAATTTTTTATTTATGTCAGGGATGTACAGTATGGGTTGAAAAATAATTCATATACATCCCCTACTCCCTTTTTTTTTCTTTTTCAAAATTAAACGGCATGATGATGAACGTGTGTCTTTCCCCGCGCGCGTGACGCACACTCGTTATACGTTCCTGGGTGCGATTCCTCTCACTTCTTTTACTCAGTATTTCTGCTCTCTGTGTATATTATATAGCAGCTGTGGAGCGAGAGGGCGCCAATTACAAAATGGAACTCGTCGTAATTAGTATGCGCGTCCGCATGTTATACACGCATCGGCACTCACCTCTCTCATCGAGTATGTTTATATATATAGTTATGGTTTATAACCCGCATTGCATGTTGTCGCCAACGTTGTCGTCCTTGTCGACATCGTCGTCGTTGTCGTCGTTGTCGTCGTTGTCGTCGTTGTCGTCGGTGGTGTCGTTTCGTTTATTTGAGGGTGTGAGAAAATACGAAAGACCAAGGGGAGTGTTGCAATTCGCACTTATATTCTACCAAGTGTACCAGGTGTATATTATATATATATATGAGGTATATAACGTCATGTTATTCTTGATAAAGGGAAAAAAACTTGGCTCACTATGCATCTGTGATTTTAATGAAAGATACAATAATTTCTGCAGACAAAAACGAACACTTTTTTTTTCCTTTAGCTGCTGTTATAGTATATTTTTGTACCAAGACATTTTCTACATGGAGAATTATTTTGTTTTCTGATTAATTGTGAATCATATGAATATTATTTGCAAGAATTAAGCTGATAACACGAAAAATGATTGATCATAATAGAATTATCGTTCAATGATTCTCATTTAATGTTTTTTTTGCTTTTTTTTTTAATTTCAATATAGTTTGAAAAATATTTATCCGAGCACGAGTGCTATTTTTTAAGGCTTTCGCATAGGGACAAGCATAGTATACCGTTCTTGAAGTGTCGACACAGTGCACTGTTACAATAGCACAAAGTAAAAATGGTGCGATTTAAGAATTAAAATTTCGGCCTTTTATAATACTTGAATTTTACGAATTGCATGTGAGACACGTATACATTCTTGTGTGCTTTCGACTACTTTATATATGTACATATATAAGTTTACATTAACGCAGTCTTTCGTTATTTTTGCTCTTTTCGCTGACAAGCTTTCACCTTTTGCTTTGACGTTTGCTATGTGAACGTTGGGCATCTATGTGTTCTGCATTTTGTTTTTGTTATGATCTCACTGGGGAAACTACGGTGAGAGACTGTACAAATGCGCGCGAGTAGACAAGAAGGGCGGGTTAAAAAAAAATATATAAAGAAACCTAAGGCTAACACGTCACGCGTGAAATAATAAAAAAAAATTGCAATTTGTTTGAGCGTATGTCGTCCATATGTAATGGAAATGCAAAGAGTCATCACAACATCACTAGACTCATACCGTCTGGCATCTTTCTCACATTGTATATATACTGTGAAAAATAATTATAAGGGCGCAATCTAGCAGCAGTTGAAAATATTTTTCAAGGATGATGTGTGTGTATTGCTTGATGGTTTCAATCGAGGGTTTGATGACAAGACTAATATTGCAACGATGACGAGTTATAGATTTAAAATAAATAAGGAGAAGGAAAAAGAGGAGCATCATTCAACTTACATTAACACTAAAAGCTATGCAGCGTATTACACGTCAGACCATAAAAAATCATCGACTCGTGTATAAATAACGAACAATGACGAATATATCTCACAAGTATTCAGCACAAAATAGTACGCCATTATTTACCATCGCGTGTCAAGTCTTATCCGGAGGATGCCCGAGAAAATCCAAAGAAAATAATGTTCTCAGCGTCACCTACATCGAAAATCCAAGATAACAGAAGTAAAACAGTGTGCATGTGTGATTCGTGCGGTAGAAAAATGTGGTCCGATTACCCCGAACAATTCTCTTTTTATTTGCCATCTTATATTTTTATAAAGCAACACTATAATATTCCTCTTCTGCTTCACCTCTTGTATATATATATAAATATTGTGTAGGGGATGGCCCGTTTGTTCGCGCCTCCATTTTTTTTTCTTTTTTTTTTGTATTTGTTTGCCGCACATATACAGCTCATCATTCGTCGTTAGGATGCTCTCTTTCACTCGGTTCACTCTTCCATCGTGTGGCGCCGCGCGTTGCTTGAATGAAGCCAATGTACGTGGGCTTATTAGCAGGGGCGCAGAGTTAGCTCGCGCTTGACAAAATACGAGAGCCGATGCGAATAAGAAAATGGGGGTAGAAGGCATCAACTGTCGAGGTGAAACAATGAAGCAACCCATACAAAATCATCCCACATTCACGTATATATTCTTGCAGAAACCTGTGCAATATATCATGGCAGGATTCTTCTGTGGTGCTTTTCTAAGAATTTTCTCACATTTCATTCATTGCGTATGGGGGGAAAATTATGAGCTCGAGCTTGGCGAGTTTTATCTTTAGATTCCGGTTCGAAATATCAGATAGAAAGTCAAATTCAAGACAAATCATTGATGAAATTATGGAGAATTGTTATAGAATGATATATTTTTCTTAAGTATGTGGATAAATGTATGTATGTGTGTATTGTGTGCGCCTCAGCGGCCAAAAACGAGTTGTTCTCCCCCGGTAACCATGGCACTCGGCTAATGGATGCCAGGAGTCTTATGGCAGCAGAGAGAGCGTCGCACGACGACGCCAAACTTCAACTCGTTAATTACCAACGCGAGGGCAACTTCTTGCCCGTCGCTCGAATATTTCAAACTATTGTGTTCGTAAACCCCCGCCAGGCTTTAGCTAGGCGAGGAGACGCCCTCTTCCTCACTCGTCTCTTTCATCTTTCTTACTCACTCTGCCACTTGCATCCAACTTCTGTCTCACCTTTTCTACGTTCCTTGCTCTGCCAACTGCGGCTCACTCCCAAATGTCCCAGAAACCCTGGGGTCGACTCTCGAGTGACGCTAAGAAAAGGAGGAGGAAGAGACGTGAAGCGAAGGCGGGTAAGGTGGTGTGGTGTAAGTTGGCTAAGAAGAGGCGGGTCGGACCCAAGCAAGAGAAAGCCTGAAGGGAGCAAGAAGTTGAATGAGAAAAAAAGAGAAAGAGATAAAGTGGGGTTGGAGCCAAGATTTCCAGGAAATCATTATCGATAAGGCACAATGCTGAGTAAATGTAGGAATTAATCCAATGGTAATTTGTCCCTGCTTTCTAGGTGATATATGGCTACCAAGCCGTGTGAATCCTTCGTATACTCTAGATTTATTCATTTATAATTATACTTTTCTACATTTATATATTCATATAATTCATAGTTTGAAGACACTTTTGACTCTGGTGATTATCATTGTGATGGAAAATACCTTTAGTTGTTAGTTTCATGACAAAAGAGTTGAGATGAACTTGCTGCAAAAAATTGAGATCATTTTTCACCGGGTGTGCATTCATACAAGTCGTATATGTTTGTTATGGTTGCAATTTTACTCGCAATGATTCCACATTGAAAGTATATTAGAATATCACACCCACATAATAATTCCCATTCGTCCCCCCCTTTCTTTTTTATCTATTTATATGGTGGCAAATCCTTTTGCCACCAATCAGACAAAGAATAGGTACCGTTCCAAAGTCGACAGAGTGTATTTATAAATTCAAATCCCTGTGTGCTGGATGAATGAGGCGCGTTTGTTAGCACCCTTATATATGTATATGTAATGAAATCATTTATTCTAAAAGAGGGGTGACGAGGGGGTGTATTAACATACGAATATCTATTGCCAAGGGGTTTGTTTGAACAGAGTATATTCCAGTCAATCACTTTCGCAAACATGCCCAAAAGCATAATGACGACTCTCTAAATTTTGTATGAAAATTCTGTGTAACCCTTTTTTTCTCTTAATTTATGTGCTGTAGTCATATTTTAATAATCGCATAAGAATAATGATGGAGATGCTGAGTCGTTTATTATCATTTCCATCGCTGAGCAGACAAGTGCTCTGTGGATTATATCAACTTTTTTGTATCCATAAAGGAAAATAGCGAGTAGAAACTTAAATTGAATTGAAATTTAGAAAAAAATTTGTATCTTCTACTAAATGAAAATTGTCTTATAACTTTTATCCTCTCGATAGATATATTGTAAAATTGGTTCAGTAAATTTTCATATCTTCTCGTTCTAGTTCTACTTCAGTGAGTATTTGATATTTCTCCAAAGTCCAATATGCGAATACCAAATCTACTTTATCCGAGTTCTTGTTTTTTTTTTCCTCCTGCTCATGTAAATATATGTACCGTCATCATACATATATATGTGCTATGGGGATTTATATCAGGCGTGTATATCATATATATTGTTGGCTGGTAAACAAACTGTCTGAAACACTCTATAATGTTCCATTTCATTTGAAAAAGCCCTGCGTCCTCTCCACGGCATTATCTCTGTACATATTTAAGTGCATGACGCGAAGAAGACTTGGCCCCATCCTCATCTCATGGCTACGATCCCCTTGAAAGTCACCCTTACACCTCCTCATTTCTCACAATGTCTATCTCTCTTTCTCTCTCTGTTGCCTACTCTTATCCGTCGTGTTCTCCGTTGCTCGCCGAAAACCCATCGCCTCTGTACTATACACCAACATCGTGGACCTCTGCACCACGCAACACAGAGCCACCCCAGCAACTGAGGCTCCTGAAAGTCCTCATTTCCCGGCTGCTGTCAGACGCAGCCCTGGGCGGGTCATCAGATAGTGCGGCCCGGATAATACTGGTACAGTGCCATACCACGTACTACGAATATGCCGCAGGAGACGTCGTTATATATAGTTGGAATACGGGGGGGAAGGAAGGAAACCAATGAGAATATGGTAGTGGTGTAGTGCGGTTGTCGTCAGTAGCGTCGTTCCGAGTCAGGTGCGTCCGATACGACCTATTGGTCTGGACGTCACCATTATCGTTTGCAATTTTAGATTGCCCACCATATCGTCCAAGTGGACAGAAGGATTATTAAATTTTCCATCAGCCAAGTGTTTCATCCTATTCGTATATATATATGATATTAAATCCCAGTCTTATACCTGATGGAAATGTATGGAATGAAAAATGAAGATCTTCAATCAATAATAGTTTTTTTCCTCTGTCTTTTTTATTTTTATTACGTTTCTTTTTTTTCCTTTGGTTTACATCCCTGAGAGCGACAGCCGCCTTTATAGCCGCCATCACTTCATATTTTTTTTCTCCTTTCCCTCCTCATTGCGCGTCCGCCGCGCCACACACCCCTGCACATCGATGATCACTAGCCTCCTTCTCGGAAAAGCTCTTGGCGTCGCTCTTCGTCTTCACCTCCGTCGCGCGCACACCGCCAAGCTCTCTCCATCCGGCGATCCTAAGTCCCTCGTTCTCCCTTCCGTCGTCGACGTAGTCGTGGTATTGAGAGTGACGTCGAGGGCGTATTGTCCGCGCGGTTCGGAAGCCCGATAATATACATACATATATATATATACATATATATACATATATATAAATGTGTAGGATCTTGATGGTGCTGCACCTTCAGCCATATCCATTTGGCTGCGCGTGCCTTCGAGACGATCCAAAGTTCTTTTCTACTCATCTCTCATCTTTCCTCTTACTCGCTGTACCACTTTCACAACGTATAGATATCACACTACTCTTCCTCCATCTCTTTACTTACGATTATTATACTCTCATTGAATTCTCAAGAATATTGGCAATGTCATTGCAAAAAAAAGCGAGAGAATGAAATTGCAAATCGAGTTGCGCATCAGTAAATATTTTGCACAAAATTCCAGTTGGCGCAATTATATTGGACCTTCGACACAGTGACAATCGACAGACACTGTATGAATATGCGCAATCTATATGCGCCCTTGATTTGCCAATTATTTCACCGTTACTATATCAAAGCCCATATTTGTCATTGTCGTACAGCACGAGTTATGACGAGCATGATGGCAACTTGTGTGCGTATGGTGGCGAGAGATCGTTTATTCATGTTCACCACGCCGTGAATTTTTCAATTTCCAATTATCAATTGTCATTTGGCTTCGCGCTAACTAGCGATAACGCAATACTCGATTATTATCTGGGTAATAATCGAAGTTATTAGCGCGTGTAAACCAGATTGCTCAGATTCTTCCCCTCCAATTCATCTCACACATATCTACATATACTGTATAATAGAAAATGTATGTGGCATTTAATTAGGATGCAGTGTGAAAATGTTCTATTATATTATATGAATGAGCACTTGAAAATTACGCGAAATTATGTAAATCTCGTAGTCAATTTCTCCTGGCCCCACTTTATTCTATGTGTTGAATTAAATTGCTATGTATTTGTGTATTTATATACGTATATACTCACAATAGTGGTGAAAATTTTAAATGTCTCGAAGGTACTATTAAATATTGTTTATGTGAACACTCTGAAAGACGTAAACACGGTATCTCAATTCTCAGAGCGTAATTTTACCCACGTAGACCTCACCCTTCTCTCACTCTCACTCTTACTCTTACTTTCACTCTTGCGTTTTCAACGTTACGATTATGGCGTAATCATATCGGATTGTTATTATGGTTGATGGCCCGGCTGTTGAGGCCGTTGGCGCGCTTGAAGCTTCTGCGAAAAGAAGGGGCGCGCTCCTGTACGCGACCAAGCTTATCTTTGAAATATGCTGATACACCATCCACTTTCGCTTCTCTCCTCAACAACTATACTCTACCCTGACGACCTTATTTTTTCCCACATCGTCATTTCCATCTCCTCATCTTCGTTTTCGTTCTTCTCGTTTTGTGCGCACCCAGAAAAGGCACTTACACGCGCGAATAAGGCATAGAGTCGTCGACTTTATCGCGCCTCTGTAGAGCACATAGTCAGCCCACCAACATCACTGTGGAGGGTGACGAAAAATTGCTTGAGGATTTTCGTTGCTTTATCGGATGCCTCAGTCACCGAGGGAATTTTCGATTTGGGTCTATATATTATAGAGCTCTTCGATCAGCCTCTATCAATTTTTTTTCCCCACCTCTCTTTCTTTCGTCTTCTTTTTCTTCTCATAGATGGTTTAGGTAGTAGACGTTCCCTCGCATACATATGCATCGAACCTCTTGACGCTTTTTGGAACCAATCGGCGAACGAATGATGAGAAGGCGAAGATATTTCAGCGAAAAGGGTTTTTCATCCACTGCCGCTCAAGATTTAATGTCCATCGGTTATCACGAATCAACTTCAGAAACCCCACAGCCTCTCTTGCTTGTTCGTTGTTTTTCATAGCTCTTTCTAGCATCATCATACTCATCCCATCATCGCACAACCCCATGCTGTGCATATATATATGTATATGTATAACGGTGACGATTTCACTCGAGGCCTTCGACGAAGCATGTGGGGGGTGCTTCGCAGCGACTGTTGATTGAAACGTTCTGATTGCATCCCCTTGGGGGTGGTGCCGGCATGCGGGCGCAAGGACGCAGAAAAGAGAAACACACCCCAACTCTCACTCATGTAATTCTCTCTCTTCTGATTTCACTGTGAGTTTGTATGAGTCTGTGGATCTATGTGTGTGATAGGACTTCCACTCCATTCGTATTGTACGCTTGTGCCTCGCACGTACCTACTTATTTGGTATTCTAATGTCCGATAGTGCGAAGGGGAGTTTAGCTGTCAAACTATGAACTCCCTCTCTTACTCTTACTCCCTGTCTTGCCCCCTGATGATCATCTCTTACGCTACGACAACATGACAATGCTTCGCATATCAATTTGGAGCAACACAGAGTACATTGATTTATATATGGCCATGTATATGTGGTGCTCCCGATTGACATCATCATCTTTGTCGAAGACCCCCTTGATTCAATTAAGATCACGTTAAATTGTCATTAACACGCATTCAAATTTTCGTGAATGACATCTTCTATATTGGATAAGGAAATTTCGTTGACTTGTGAGTTGAAAACATCCCATTGACATTTGTTATAGTTGTTGAATATTATGCTGTTGTGGGAAAATACTATGTATGAATGAGAAATTCGATTGTCGCATAGGAAAAATTGTAACGTGCTTTGGCAAAAAATATCGTGGAGTGCCAGCTCAAAGTTTCATCCATAAAGAAGCGAATCGTATATCAGGTGTGAGAATAAATTCGAACTTGATCGGGACAAATGTTATCGATATATATATTCAATATTACTGTTGAAATGACACTTTTTTTTTTTCATAACGTTTAGTACTTTTTTTTTGTACTTTTTCGGTAGAGTCAGAATTGGCATGTTCAAATAATGGAAGGCAGTTTCGTGCAGTACAGTGGAAAAAAATGCAATCTATCGAAATAGAAATAAAAAAAAAAATAACTGGTGATCCAGTACTCATAGACCCATCGGTGGTTGGCAGTCAGTCGGTCGCTCCGGACTACTCATCTATAAGCGTAATCCGTGCGGACGCGAATGAATGGCAAATGAATGGCAGTAGGCGGAATAGGAGGAGGATGCGGGGAACAGCAGTGGCACACACAGTGACGGGGTGCAATGGCGAAAAGTTAATCACGGTTTGCCATGTCGGCGGCCGCACGGGATTGCGTAAGGGAGAGTGTATACATATATAGTGGTGCGATAGATGGAGAGAGACATGTAGACATATTCACATTTACTGGAGCTGTTGCGGGACGGATAGGCGGGGTAGAGTTCAAGTCCGGGTTTTGTTGATTACATGGGCGTGCGCTGGTCACGTTCGCTTAATGTGAGAGAGAAAGGAAAATCAAGAGGAGAAAAAAAAAGGGGGACGCATTAGACAGAAGCAAAGGGGATGAACAAGGAGTACAGTGATATAAATATACATAAAGTTCATTTCACTCTACTTCATCGACTCACTCAAATTCACTTCAACATCTCCGCGTGTACCATATGGCACTGTTTGTACTGACGGGCTGTTACGAAACGATTATGATAATAATAATATGTAAAGAGACACGCGAATAAGAGAGGAAGCACTGGCATTTTGTTTTTTTCCTTTTTCTAGGTTGTATGTTGGCACGTTGCCAATTGTTGCCCTGTATCGCACTAAAGGTCCAGAAATGTTTTTCTTTTTTTTTCCTCATTCGATGAAGATTCCTCCAGCGAATACATAAGGAGGACACTTCTTTAATGAAATGGCTCGCGAGAGAGTAAATATGTGTATATATCTCTAGAGACGTCGATTGTTTAGGATGCCGGGTTTTTTCTTCTCTTCATTCTCTACATATATCGTATACTTTTCCTCTTCAACTTCTATACAACATTCTCCGCGCTGTATTTTTTTTCTCCTTTTATTTTTTTTTTCAATAACCGAGATTGGTTAGGGCGGGCCAAAACTCACAGAATGCATGTGCACGAGAATATATGTGTGTTCGTATATTTTTTTCTTCTCTTTGTTGTTTTGTTGTGGATATTTTTCATGATGTATTGCCAAATTGTGGAAAATCGAGTAATGTAATTACATATCAGCTCCCCTATGAGGGGAGCACTTTGTCAAATCGATTTAGCGATTGTATAAAGGCTAATGGGATATTGATCATGAGTGTGAATGTAGCAGACTTTTGGCAATTTTTAGAATTGCGATAAAAATAAATATATTGTAGATTAGGAGCGAAATAAAAAACAGAAGAATAATCATTTTTAAAAAGATCAATATAATTAGAGGTTTCATATAGACAATAAACATTGTTCACTATTCTCCATCATAATTTTTATATTATGAACTTGAGTAATAATTTTTTCTTTCCCTCTGCCTTCTTGAAAATTGCCCCGTCTAGAACATTCTTCAGAGTATAAACTCAATTCTGAAGATTGTTCTTATTGGCATTGAGTGCCAATGTGTAAAGTGAATTGTAAAGTAATTGCATAAGATTAGCAACGGTGCGAGTGAGAACGGGCGCGCGCGTGGAAGCAGGCACTCTGTCGGTTACTTCCATCTCGATGAGTTTCAACGACTTTACTTCGATTCCCTCTTTTCCTCTCTTCCCTCTCAGTAAAATCCAATTCATTCTCTCTCGCTCCATTTTTTTTTTCGTTTTTTCGTCTCCCCCCTTACCCACTATCCGAACCATTGCCTGTGCATCCCTCACGTTGCTCCTTTTCTCTATCGTTGATTCGCGCATTTGATACCAACCTCCGTCTTCAATTTCCATCTGCATTTCATCGAGCTAATTTGTTGAGATACCGCTTGCCAATATTTCAGTTTTTTTTTTCTTTCTTTATTTCTTTTACATCATTGGCAAAGTAAAAGAGGGCGAATCACCAAGCATAGGCCAACGTGGCAAAAAGATCCCAACACTATCAGAGAGGGCGCGCAATCTCGATACGGATAATTGCCTCGGCAACTGGTTGATGTATACAGAACCATCATACAGCTATGCGTAAATACTCCTATACCTTTTCACCCTCAACACATTTTTTTCTCTCATCTACCCTCCCGCTGATTTATTATCTTATACCAATGCAGTTCATCTCTTTGTTATTTTCTTTTTCCCGTACTCAATTTTCCATTCGACCAAGTAATAAATATCTACACTCGAGCATCCAGTATATACTGATCATCATCATCATCGTCATCATCATCATGAGAGGTGAAATAGTGAGAGGTTGAATTATCATACAAATTGATAGTGCATTGAGCATATATAGCTATGTGCCAATTTTCATGAACATGTGTATGTAAAAAACGAGAGTATCTGTAGCGACAACTGGAGAGAATAAGAAATAAATGTAGGAAAGAAAGAAGATAAAATAGAAAGAAAGGAGGTAAAAAAATCTCACCGACTGCGAAATGGATTTGCGACAACGTGTTCTGCGCGGTTCGAGCTGAGAATTCCTGATAAGGTCTATTTGCGGATCAATGGGTGTGAGTGGGCGACAAAAAAAAGTAAAATAAAACGGAGAGCGCAATGCTGCTGATATAGTTTGAGAAAAGAGTTTGGCACGGAAGCGAGTGCGAGAGACAGAGAATATATATGTATGTGACGTAGAATGAAATAGATGAGTGTGAATGTGTATGTGTATATGTGAATGTGGGTGTGGAGGAGTAGTGCAGGAATGGGAACGAATAAGGGGTAGTCTCACCCGGACAATGTTCGGGTAATGGCTGCCTCGGGCTACTTTTATATCCTACAGGCCATGCTGAAAGCTAATGTCCGCGATAACAGGCTGCCCGACGGCCCTCCGATTGACCAAGCCGGACGTCTCACGTCTCTTCTACTTGCTTTATCCTCTCTCACTCGCCCTCTCCTTCACTTTCTTTTCCTCACTCTTCAACTACGTTCTTTTCCTCTTTTTTTGTTTTTTGTTTTTTTTTTCCACTATTTTTTTTTCGTCTTTGCGCCTTTAGTGACAAGTTTCGTATCATTCCAAACAAATTGGAAAAGGAAAAATATATATTTTTCTATATTTCCACTTCAATATGTCTAGTGAAAATTGTTCACACGTCTCCGCGATTTGATCTAAAGTCTGATTCCTGGATTCAGAACATTTTTTTTGAGGATACATTCGCTGTGCTGTTGATTCAGACGCAACCTATATCGAACTTGATCTTTAAACAGGCATTCTGAGGATATCGGAAACACCGTCATCTGATATATTGTGACATTGTTTGCTCTATTATACGAAAGGATATTATTCGCATGGATATATCGTTTGCTCCTATGGTGGACAATAAAAAAAGAAGATAGTGTCAATGTCATCATTTATTTTTTTTCATGGAACATTCACATAAGAACACATTGAGCGATATAATTCCACTGTAATCTAACGATAATTCCACCTTCCATCCCTTTTGAATGCGTATATATATAGATATACAAACATAGATATCAACAGCGCCCCCTCATCGAAGTAAAATCAAATACAATTTATTTATTGTGCCAACAGTTTAGTGTCCCCCGTAGGCCATCAGCTCTTTTATTTGCTAGGGAAAGTGACAGCGCCAAGTTTCTCTGAATTTTAAGTTACAAAATCTCAGTGTACTCTTTTATATATAGATGAATTTTTCAGAGGGTGAATTTTTGTTCGACCGCTGACGAGTGCACGTCAACACGCAACTATACATATATTTATATACATGATGACGTGAGTGATGCTTTTGCGTTAAAGGGAGAGTGCAGAGATGGGGCTAATGAAATATCCGTGCTGGTTTAACCGAGTTATACGCGCGGGGCCCACCCTCATACACACCCCGGGCGAAAAAGACGACCCTTTTCAGTTGGCTACATGAGAAAACATATTGTTGTCGAATTTGCGGAGTAGATACAGTGCACAATTCATTCGTTCGCCCTTGCGCTCAAGCTCTTTAAAAATACTCCTCCACTTACCCTAGTATACATTAGATTTCGAACTTAATCGTGACATGCGTCGTTGAACAGATCTTCAAATCACATCATATATATATATATATATACACGTCAATGATCATTTTGATCCGCGGAAAATATTGATAGTGTTTTTTGTTCATGGAAAATTTTTTATCGATTAATGTACTTTATATTTTCGCTTTTATCAATTTTATTCTTGTCTATATCAGTGAAACTGCTTTTTGCTTTTTTATTTTCATCATAAAATATTCACCGTTAATACCTAAGAGGATTACCCTGCAAGTTCGCTCGTGTTATGTATAGATGAGTTTGAAAATACCGAAACGAGCGGTATTGCCCTTCTTTTGTGGTAACGGTTGTGTCACTTGCTTGGCGAATTTATCTGTCACTTTCAGAAGGGAATACGCGATAATGATGGATAGATTCTTGAAACAGACAGAAAACAATCAATTTTCAGTGTATAATTATTGTTATTTATGATTAGGATTCTTTGTGTTCATTAGTTATTATATCATATCGAAGTTGGTATTATTTCATTATCTCTCCGAAGTGATATGAATGCATATACACATTTATCCATTTGTATTTCATCTATAAATTCCGAGTGTATTAAATTAAAATGAAAATACTGGCACTCGCGTGTTTACAAACTGCACCTATAAATCAACCTCATGTAGTGTCTGGATATATACACGCGGATCATGTCCGAGAGTACACCGCGAGTATCCGAGAATAATACCCCATATTTATGTTCTTTAGCGTCAAAAATTCACAACCGGTTCATACGCCTGTGTTTCATTCCCCTCCTTCGCCCACACGTTCTTGTTTTCAGTATTTTTTATTTTATATTTTTCATATACACCCTCAACTGTGCTTCATTCATACTTTCTATTCTTTCACGCCCTTGTCTATTCCCGATAAAAAATATATATAGATGTTCATTCAGATCTACAAGGAATAATACCAGGAAATTTATAATTCTCTCGTTATTTTATCGTTTTGCATTACTCATCGTGAAATGCCTCAATTTTTTATAGGAAATAGTGATATAATAGTCTGCCACACTTGTTACTTTATGGATATGTGGAGAATATTCATCAGTGGAGTCAGTCACGTAGTAAGGGCGTGGTTCTGATGGTGCGTGCACCAGTCGCGTAATGAGCACAGAGAATATATATATGAATTTGAATTGAGAAACACACAGCAGAATATACATCACCCACACAGCATGATTATACACCTACTGTGGCTGACATATTTTATTCATCTTCGGTTTTATTTTTAATTGACATATGTGAGTTTGTGCATAGAGCATTATTTCATTTTATTCGATATTATTCGACGGCTCTCCATATATTTGATATAATTGAGAGCTTATGAACAGTTGACGTGAATTTATAGGTTAATTCTTTTGAGGGATAACAGGTAGTAGATTGGGTTGGATGAATTTATGCAGATATACGTAAGAAGACCAAAATATTTTATCCATATATATAGATATTTATCCATATTTTGTGCCCATACGTTTTTCACGACTCAGCGTGCTCCAACTTCTGATCATTTCTGTCCCATTGCTCTCCCAATTTCGTAGGCACCCCACGCTCGTGTGCGCGCCGTGCTCGGTAATCCCATTAACGTGTGTCGCGTCCATTGTACCGAGTAGAAGAGACGAGATGAGATGAGAGTGGGATCCACCTATTTTCAAACAATTCTATGCTACCACTTGATTTACTTTCACGCTATTCTCCGTATACATATTAATATCTAACACCATGAGACAGTTTTGAAATAATTTTAGCGATTCAAGGGCAAAAGAAAAAAAAGAGATTTTGTTTCCATTCTTTTTTCTTCAACTTTCGACCGTCAAAATGAGAATAACTATCGTTATTTCCTCATGATGATCTCCTCTATCTCTCTCTTCTTCCCATTCACTCTTCGTAATTCTACCATAACTTTTTTTTTATCGCGCAATTAACATTTCTCGGTATGATCACCCCTCGCGCAACCATCAAAATAACGTTGCGAATTTCCCGTCACACTTTAGTTGATTTTTTTTTTTTTCTTCATCATTTTTCTCCTTTTTCTATTTATTTTCTTATTTTTCATTTTTTTCCTCATCTTCATGTTCTTCGTTTAAGTATTTTTCTTTTTTTCTCTCTCAATTTTATTTTTTTAATCTTGCATCACGGAACGACCGCGCGTGATAATGGGTGAGGCGCGCGCGATGGTGCTAGAATGAGATATTTCGGAATAATGAGCGTAGATGGGCACGCCACCGGATAAACTGTATTTATGAGAAGGTCGCACTGACTATACCATCCACAGCAGCTTATATTCTTCGCTCGTTCTCCTTGTATTAAAATATACGTGCTATGTATATAGTAGCGCTATATATAAACGCTCGCATAACGATACCAGAAAGTATTGCCCACGTTTATGTATATATATATATATTGCGACTTCGTGCAAGTATATACTTGAGAGAGTTCTATTTGAAAAGATTTGTACGAATCTAAAGCTCCTCTGTTTCATTTATTTTATTTTTTTTCACTCTCCAAATAGTTCTGATTGGTTGCCCTGCATATAAATGTTTATTCATATTCTCATGTGGATTGTTTATTTGTTATTTGACTGCAAAATTAATGCACTTCTCATGTATTTATCTGTATATATTTTTAAATTATTTTTATAGCAACGGGGTAGTATGGTAATGTAAGAAAAAAATCACTCTATTTATATAGCTGAGAAGTGGCGTCTATTTATTTTTTTACGACCAATGAAAATCCCTCTGGAGTGAGATACGGGGGATGATAAATAACATGACAGTATATAGACAGTGTATAGTGTGTGTATATGTGTGTAAGTAGAATCGTGCGAGTTTCGCCAGCCTGTGTGTCTCTGCGTTTAAACTTCAACTGAGTTCTATTATCAGAGTATATTTATAGGGTAACAGAGCGTAATCGATCGAAAAATGATTTTAAAAGCGTCTTGGCTGTCACTATTGACCGTTCAAACATTCAATGTTTCGAATTACTCCCTTAAAAGCATCGAGATTATCTGGAATATTTTTCTGAAAGTATACGGGTTATTAGAATGGCGAACAAATGAAGAAGAATAAAAATGAATCAACGACATTCACATTTGAAACAAAACTTTATTCTTGTATCAATATTGGCATCAACAATATTTTAGTTTTTGGATACAATATAATTATTTCAAGTTTATGTAATAATTCGTAGTAATATGACAATTATTATTACTCTTCTTTTTTTTTGGTATTAATTTATTTTCTGGTTTGTCATTTTGGCGAAAAGATGAAAGAGAAAGCCGCAATCTATTGTTGCCTGATGGCTAATTGGATGCGCATAGAATAAGGGATCAGAAACGCGCAATGCTTGATCAATTATCCGCCAGCAAAGTGTCGAGTGATCTGTCTAATCCACATAACAGTTGCCTTGCACATTGTGTGAATATGTATATATATATATATATATATCATGAGGTCATAGAAAATAGGGGGAGGGGTCAGTGAGCCGCGAAATAATCGCGTACACCGCGCAATTACCGGGTGCGGTTCATAAGGAGATCACCCGGGGGGTTGCCAGGAGGCTGCTTGGTCGGATCCAGAGTTTATATATATATATATATCTGTCTCTCAGTAGCAGTGTGAATGTATATAGCGGTCTATCGCTATACACGTTAATGCATGTATAGATATACACAGTTTAGTTGTTGTCTGTTGAAGTCGGGTCGGGTTAGGCGAGTCCATTCACGAATGAGCAGGCAGACACATTAATATGATCTGCTTAACGGATGGCTAATCACTCTAGTGGGATTTCAACGGGGTATACAATGTGTATATAGTTCGACCATTGATTATTATATTGGAGAAGATTTGCAATATAATCATTTCAATTGGAGAAGAAAAAATATTTTTATTTCCACACGGTAATACAAATATTGTATTGAAAAATGGAATATTATTGAGTCTTACATTTATGTTAATGATGGTTGAATGTCGTTATTTCGAGAATTCAAATACTTCTTATGGTTGAAAAAATGGCGTTTATAGTTTGGATAAAGTATCTTTTTATGTTTATAGTCGTAGTACGATTAAATAAAAATCTTTCACAAATCTCTTTATTTTTTAGTCGATAGAAGTCATTCAGTTTGGTATAAATAAAATAGAAAAATAAAAATAGTGAGAAAAATAAAGTGTGTCGAGGGGGTTGCAGAGTGAAAAAGTGAATCAGTTTCCTTTCAACCTCTTGTGAACGCGTCTCGAAATCGTAGGGTATATAAAATGCAACGTGTACAATTCAAGTATAGATATATGTATACATAAATTGCGTGCGTATTCCCTCATGCGCGGATGCACATACGACACGTTTGTATCCCGTAGAAATAGTATATGTATAGTTGAGAGAAGAGTTTTGAGGAACGTCGTTAAGGGAGGATAAAGCCAGTGGTGAAAAGCAGGCGGACGAGGGACGCATCCGTATTCGTTTTCTTCTATGTCACCTCTGTATATAGATTTCTTTTTTTTTTCTCTTTCTTTCTACTACTTTCTCGCATGTGCTATAGTAATGTAGCACCGTGCGAGCTCACACTCGCTCACACTTCTATATTCCTTTCCTCTTTTTACCCTTGCGTACATTGCTCAAAGCGCGCGCCGTCTTTGTGGTCGTTTCTTTTTTATTTTTTTTTACCAACGAGCCGCAAGAGACTAAAGGTAATGGCGGCTCTAACTCTCGCCGAGTAAAGAAATGAGTGAGAATGCTACAGAGAGACAGAGTGAGCAAGAGAAAAAGCGAAGAAGAGGGCGCAAAAGAGTTTGAAAAAGTAACCCCTTGGTGTGCCTCTTTTCTTACGGCAATTTACTTATTTACCAATCAGCAATTAAAAAGCTCCATCTCCCCTGCAACATCTCTCTTTGCAAGCTCTCTCGCGTATAGCGCAGCCCCCTCGTGTTATATGTATATTTCTTTTGCTGGTGTGCGGCTGCGTATGCGAGTAGCGCTAATTAATCAACACCTCTAGCTGACCTGATAAAATACGCCCCTGCACTATGTATATACGCTACTGTGAACCTATTCATCTGTAATTAGTGTTATAGTGCGTTAATATACACCAAGTATTTATAATTAGTGTGTGATGTATTGATTCTACACACATGATGATATTAGTTGGTGGTTGATTGGCATACACCAAAATATTAATTGAATATCTCACTGCTGCCATGTACTTTACACAATTTGTCCATTTCCCTTTCGCGTTGCTTCTTCCTTTTGAGAGTATTCAACAATAAATATTGTTATTAGATAATTATTGATATATTTTTAGTGTCCAACAACTCACCATTTATTTCAACATCACCAAACTTATTTTCTCTCTATTTGTCTTCCTTTCGCATATGCTACAGTAACAACATGAGTGAAAAAGAAAAAAAATGTTAAACAAGGATGGTAAACACTTGTAGATTTGGCGCACGTTGCCAACGAATAGCTGAATAATTGGTGAGTTTCGCGAATCGGATTGGTGGCTCTCGAACCGCCTCTCACACTTTTCCCTCTTATCATCTCTCACTCGCTCACACTCTCGCCCTCACCACGGGTAACATTCACATACTGGTGTGCACAGCATGCCTGAATGTTGGCATGATTGGAGCCTGACGCGACGTGGAACGAGACCCGAGCGGAATTTCTGATTTCGCCTTCACTCACTCACACCCTCACTGTACTATCAACGTGCCGTGATTATTATTTCGACGCGCGCACTGCGCACAAACGCCATTACTAGCTACCAAACCATCATCATCATCGCTGCTATCAGGGTCGACAAGATATAATGACGAAGTGATGACGCACGTGATTATCAAGGTGCAATCATGTTGAAAAATTCGAAGCATCATCAGAGTTATATATAATCAATGCCTCGAGGGACATTGAGCGAAAGGAGAGAATATCTAAATCATTCTTGTGCTTCCCTTTTTGCCCCACTCTTTTTTTTCATCTCTCTTCTTTTTTCTTTTTTTATTCTCCTTATTCACCACTTGTGAAGAGGAATGAAATGTTAGGGTCAATGATATGGCGAACGATAACAGTGAGATTTTTCTTCTTCGACTATCAATAACCACGGGGAATACTTTAAACTAAGCCTGAGACATGGCTCCCCGTGGAGACGTTTATGCCTACCGATTTTCACTCTAAAACCTTTGCTATGTATAAATGCATATCCCATGAGATTGATAAGATCATGAAGTGGGTAAATTTAGCAAAAGTCATGAACAAACTTTGGGGATTCTAATAGAGTGAGAGAATGTGCCATTTGAATTTTCAATAAATTTTCATGTTCACTCATATACTGTGAGACATATAAAGCTCTGACAGTAAATGCCGATATGATAATGAATAATAAACAAACGTAACTGTCTAATTCCTGGGAGATAATTCGCAGTGACTAAATGAAGCTACTTCTTTATAGTCATCACTGTTCTAAACTCACTCTAGACTGTGCTGAATATCAATACTTTTTTTTTTCTTTTTCAATAGTACATGGGAAAGAATGGATTTATTTTATTGTCGATCTTGCAATTGAAAATCGGAGTAATATGTCGTAGTGTCAAGGCAGTTGACACGTCGTGGTACTGTTGGTAGTGGTTGGTGGTCTCTTTTCGAATACGGTTGAGGCCATTATTTAGCCAACACACGAGAGCAGGCGCCCAAGCAAAAGGGGGTGTGTTTCGCGGGGTGCCCCTGACGACGACGGACCGGAGGTGGGTGGGCTCCTATGTAGAATGTATATATGTGTATATATATATATACCTATGTATAGAGTGAGAAAGCTGAAATATAGGTAGAGTTAGAGATGTGGAGAGAACTGTGTTTCGACCCCTGGTATATACGGTACGTGTGGTGTGCCGCCTCGTGTGCGGTCGAGGGTGCCTGGCCAAATGAAGTGCTCGTAAATATATGCATGCGGCGTGTGATTGACGCCTTACATGGCACGACACACGCCGTTATTTTCGCGGGGTGTGGGAGTTTTGGTAAACGAGGAGCTGAGCGATAAAGAGAGAACGGAAAAAGGAATGAGAGTAAGAGATCCCATCGTGAAATTTAACCTCTATTTTCTTGCACGTTCCGTAGAATTTATGGGGGATTGAAAACTCAATTCAGTGCCACTATGGAGAATTTTTATCTTGATTGATTCATTATAGATTTATGATTGTGAATGTGGCAGTCATTTGGCAATTTTTAGAATTTTAATATCTAAATTATTCATTTGTATATTTATAAACAAAAAATGATCTTATATCTACTAAATTCACGCACATATAAATTTTCCTTTGGTTTATAGTGAAGAGCATATTATTCGTCATATTATATGAACGAGAACTGCAGCTGAAGGATTTCTCTATGATAAAATATGAATATGACTTCGCTATATAACTGAAGAAAAAAAGAGAATTATTATATGCTGTACTTGGTGTAACAATTCATAAAAAGCCTGCTTTGTTATGTGAGGTGAAAAATAACGAGCAAAAGCTCGCTCTAGCAGTGAGTGGAGTAATGTATAAAAATAAGATGGAGGTTATTGTGCAAACGTTTGACAAACGCTGAGCAAAAATATGTGAAAGAGTGAAGAGTTTTATTAATTAACATATTTATTATCCGCATCAAAGGCTCAATAATTCTTTATTTTGTCAGTCATGAATGACTTAATTCTTGTATAGATCATTCACTCATCATATAGACTTTGACTGGCTACTTTAACCCTCGACCATATCGATATCCGCATGCGATGAAATTTCAATGTATGTCTATATAGATGTGCACACACGCGCATATATATACTGCACCCACAGTTAGAGTTGTATAATAAATCGGATTAGACGTAGACATATCGGAGGGTTGTGCTCGCTGTGGGCGAGAAGGTGGCATATGCCTGAAGGGTAAGCGCAGCATATTGAAATATACAAGTATGACGAGAAAGAGATACAAGAAGACAAAGTGAGAGGGAAAGTAACGTATTTGGGGATGATGCAGCCACACGTTATGCTCCTCCTAATGCCACTCGTCCGTTGTGGGATATTATTCGGAATATATTTACCCATCCACGAGGATGAGCCCCGGATAATTTTCAACCCTCAAATACTCACAAGAGACACCACTGCTTGAAATACCGTGTGGACCATTATTATATAGCTATATATACCAGATTGAAATGAGAGAGACATATATTTTAGTACGCCCGCATTTGTAGAGCCATCCGCACGACCGGAAACGCCCTGTCGTTTCCAAAATGCCAAACAATAATTTATCATTTATCCACTCTTAGTTGTATTTATTTCAAATATATGTTGTTAAACCTTGAACAGGTACTTTTGCATCCGTATACATTTTCGTATATGTATTCATAATATACCTATGGTTCCCCTTTTTCCCAAACTATCATTGACATAATAATTTTGCATCGTATTATATTATGTGAACACATATGTGTGAGGTTTATGATGGTAGGATAATCCTAGTATAGAAAATTAATTCAAGTGTTATATTTTTTTTTTTTTTTATTTGACAGACTTGCATTAACGAGTCTATTTATATTAACTTTCACATGACGGTTGTTTATTTCTTCATCTTTGGTATCAATAATTTTTCAGACCTCTTTTTCGTCATGAACTCAATCAATCTGTGATGTGAATGAATGATAAAAAGCACTCGATGAAATTTATCCAATAATATTTCACGAACAAAATTATATTCATGACTGTTACAAAATTCTTTTACACATAATAGATAAATGTATTGTATATTTTTCTTTGAACAAATGTCTGCTAACGAATTCGGTAAATTAACACAATATACAGTCGATTATTTCTCATTTTCAACCCCTCATAATTTTCTTTCTCGTTTTTTTTTCCCTTGCTTTCCATATGGAGCTTATACACATTTACACAATCGGCGAGTGAATTATTATTTGGGCTCGTTAAACTCATGTAGGAACTTATATTCATAGAAGAACGATATAGTGACCCTGCAGCGTATATATAACATACACTGATAGTACGATTTATATATAGATATATAGTTTGCGGGGTGAGAGAGAGAAGTGGCTCCAATCAGAGGCTGCTAATAATTTGGGTGAGCGTGCGGGCAGACGCCCGTGCCGGCAATAATCATTTGGTACCCTTGACTACCCTCCGCTGGCTCGACCACCCAACCAACGACTAATCGCTCGCCCTGCTAATGATTTATGTTCAGGAGCGTCTATGTATACATATATATGAAAATGTAGTACGCGCGCGCGTGTGTGTGTGTGTGTGTGATTGTGCATGTCCTACGTATATTTGTCTGTGTATGGGACTGGGAGAATTGCGAGAGAAACGTACGTAGCATATAGATCTCATCGTATACGAGTTTGTGACCCCCCTGTGGGTTTCACCGTGGGATCGCGTCGGGTCTCGAGTGGAATAAAATATATATATATATATAGAACCCGCGGAGCGAAAAACAAAAGGTGCGAAATTGGACCGGGGCCTAGTGCGCTATATATATATATATATATGAGGTCTTTTATTTTTTTTAGGAATGGCCGATCATGACAGCGAGAAACAAAGGCTAATTTTTTTTCTTCTATTTTTCTTTCTTTTCACTTTGCCCCTTGATATATGTCAATTAATATTCTATTGTGTCATAAATATTTTCGATATGTCTCAAGATATTATTTTCATAAAATTTCATTATCTAATTGAATTGTATTTCATTAGTTTGTAATACATAGTCGGGTATATAGAGAAACATCATTTTCGTATATTCTTTTTGGTAACATCTTCCTCAGTAACTTGATAAAGTTTTTTTCCAAGCAAATTGTGCTTGGTGGTAGTTGAAGTAGCATCAACAGTGTAGTAGTAGTAGTAGTAGTAGTAGTAGTAGTAGTAGTAGTAGTAGTAGTAGTAGTAGCAGTAGTGGGAGTAGTAGTAGGAGTAGTAACAGTAGTAACGGGCCATTCATCGTCAGACTGACAAAAAGAAGAATAAGAGAATTTTATAAGCAAAATAAACTCCTCTTTTTTGCTCATTAATTGCCAAATTACAGTTCTCAAGTGACAGAAGCAATGATGGAACATTTAAGAAGAGAAAATATACCGTGTGGTAGGCGGCGTAACCGCGTAAAAATGTCGTTCCATTGTGTTTGTGAAGAGTAAAAAAAGTGAGTGAGAGTTACGGGGTAAGAGAGAGAGAGAGAGAAAGAGAGGAGAATAATAAGAGAAAAAAAAAAGTCTGCATACAAATTCTCATGTTACGCCCTTGTGGCAACACAGCGGAATCGCTTTATTAGACCACAGCGGTATGCTATATAATTTTGATTTGGTACCTCTCTCGTCGACTGCACCCGTGTACATATTTATATTTATATTTTCATACACATATATAATATGTGTATATGTATATATTCTCGTTGTTCTGAACTCGTTGAAGTCGCTAACGAGACAGCTCAACAAACCACACAGAGAGAGAGTTAACTCAGTTATAGACCACTAAATCAAGATGTACATTGGTCACGGTGGCACATATAGCGGTTGAGACTCTGCGTCATTTATACATGCTTATGAAACATTGATTTCACGCAGTTGGAACCCGCTCGCAGTATATTTTATATATGTATATGAGTATATGTGCGAACCGGCTTCGTAACAATTCTGCACAAATGCCACTGCGTTGCGAATAAATAATAAATAATATCCGAGACGAAATTAGAAAATTATTCGTGTTGACGATCAGGGGGATGAGTGTCCTAGTTCACTCTTTTATATAATCTGAATGAATTTTTTCGTCTTACTTCACACCAATTCTTAATATTAATTATTTGTGTTATTTCTTTTATTCGGAAAAACTGAGTTTTCGTGGATTAATTTTTCTTATAATGTCTCATTGTAACTCATCACTGTGTGAACGATATGTGAACAAAGTAACTTGATATGTAAAAATTTTCTTCATGTATGTATATGTGTATATGAATGAATGAGTGGATGTGTTAGGAGACACAAAGGCATAAGAAATGAAAGCCAAGGGTCGTTTCGGGTTATCGTACGAACTACGGATCATTACACAAGAATCAGGGATAGCCAAGAACTGTATATATAACGTGTGTCCTCTGGACGGGCTAAGATTAATCGATTCGTATAGGTACAACATAACCCAAGAGTGGCATATCGGATCGTGCCGACCGGCTTTATACTTGTCACAGTGCGCTTATCGATAAGACATAACCTTTGGGGTATAAATTATCCTTCCTTAAATGAATAAAAATTGTATATAGAAGAGATTGAGATCGAAAATGTTGATATTTCTTCAACAAAAAATATATAATCGTTGAATTGTCATGAGTGTTAAATGCAAATATGTTTAAACTCATAAATGCAAGTGTAAAGAGAATATTCGTCAGGTAGAGATAACTTTCTCCCACAAGATATTTTTTTTTGTTTATTCAAAAATCATTGTGGGATATTGCAGAGCATTTGGGGATATACATATTTAATGTCGATAATGAGTAGAGTCAGTAATATACACACTATTACACCGTTCCCCATCATATCGAGGCATTACAAAAGCTATGGGTATTTATTCTGGTACATTGAGCTCGGTAAATATTGTACACTGGCCTGATTGTATAATGCACGCAATGTTGGACCCTCCCGCACACTCTGTTGTACTGCGGTACACAAGCTATTCTCCCTCTGTCATTTCACTCGCTCACTCGCGCTCACTCTATTTGTCACTCTCAACTCGGTACCAATCCAGTGGCGCGAGCGATACCTTCACATTGTGTCGTTTGCGCCCCCGCGGCGGTTGTTCTTTGTCCAATGTCCCAGAGTGGGCCTGAAAAAAAAAAACAAAATTGGAAAGAAAATAAAATCATCCAGCGAAATCGAATTGAAGGGGAAAAAATGTTTGCAATGTCGGATAGAAAGTTTCCATTTATTTCTGAACAAGTACAACAACAACTTTCGTTGACATACAAACTTTGAATGAGTTTCAGCGAAAACAATGGCCATATAAATTTTTATATATTCATATATATGACTGTAATGACATATCGTCACGACGAACGTATGGACCTCAGCAGCGCGACAAAATCTAGCAATAAAGAACACCTGGACGTCGTGTGAGGCTGATGTGTCGCTTTTCCTGGTAGACGCGTGTTCGCGCATCGTCACACCTGCTTATAAACATCATCGCGTTGCATATGTATACATATGGATATTGCGTGGACGAGAGAGGACCACGTCACGAATGAACGCGAGGGAGATGAAGAAAATGGGAAAAGAAAGAAAGGAAAAAAAAAATTTACGCCATGTCCGAGGACGAAACTAATCTCTGCTTCAAGTGTTTTATGACCTATGCGTGCGGATTGGGATAGAGTTTTTTTGTTTTTTGTTTTTTTTTTTTTTCGCCATGAATTATTCAACTGGAATAGGATTTCAAGATGGAATTAAATCTATCAATAGAGATTGAGGAATAATTCTTATCGCTAATATATTGTTAAATACTGGAAAAATAGTTTTTTATCTAAATAGAATGGATTATCCAATTCAACATCATTGAATGAGAACGAATGAAGCGATATCATACTAAGTGCAATTTAATATTTTTCGAATCGACATGAATAGCTTATGGTGTAACGGATTATTTGATAATATCTGATCTAAATGGCTGAGGAATTCGAGGGTAATATCTAGTATATAACGATCAACACCCGCCATATTCTACAGCGCTGTAGACACATCACAAACCCCGTGTGACATTGTATACCGATTCAGTTTTAGGTATATAGTGACAATGGTGAACACAATCGACCATCGTTTGCAGTATACATATATAGTAATGTAAGGAAAGGAAAGGAGGCGAATAGCGTGGCGGGGGTGGTTCTCGAAAAGACCCTCCCCCGTTTGCTACCGGAGTGGAATATGTGAGGCCCATCGGTAGGAAAAAATTTTTAGTGTCCCACGCACCTGGGGTCTGTTCGTTTTAGTATATAGGGCCTCACCGGATCCTCCATTGTTATGGTGATGTTCCCTTCTCCTATACATATGACCCCTTATATATCCCTCGAGCTCCCACCATACATATATACTCTCGTTTCTCGATTCTCTCGTTTGCCACAAGCCCCGACCAGGTGCAACGGTGGGACCTATGTGCGACCAGAGTTCTCTCTCTATTTCCTCTCCTATTTTTTTTTCTTTTCTGTCATCTGATCAGCAGTAGGGGAGGCAAAACATTTTTTTGCTCCATGGCTTCACGTCTTCCTTTATATGTGTGTATGTGGCATTCGTTTTTGGCCACTCGTTGTGTATGCAACACCCACAGTTACATGACCAAAAATGATTGAGACAATGAATGTGTGATTGTTGATGTGGAGGAAGAAAAATGACATTATTGATGGCTGTTTGATCTAATTACTAGCGATTGGTTGTGGGTAAGAATTCAATCTTCAATCATGCGGTATTTTCACATGATATCAGCGAAAAAAGTGTATCGTTGGAAATTATTGTGATACGAATATTTTTCTGTTACTTCAATGTCAGCGTTCAGAATCATCTCATTGGACTGTATTGTTGGATGCCTATCGATATATATAAAAAAAGAAGGAAGGAAAAAAGAGAAAGAGTGCTTGCAGGCGTGAAATCTCGGTTCGTTACAATTATTCACCCCTTTCGACCGGAAAAAGAAGCCGGAGATGTGAAAAATCAGACGAAAGAGAAGACGTGCAAGAGAGAAAACGAGTAAGAGAAAAGTAGGAGAACGTAGAGAGTCTGGTATTGGGGGTGGAAGCAGTAGGCACCACGGTCGACCCCTTTTCGTCCAATTTGTCACAATAAAAGCCTTAGCCTGAGGCACGATGTGCTGAAGAGTGACGAAGAGAAGAAAAAAAAGATAGGAAAAAAAAAGAAGAGAAGCCAAAAGAAAAGGAAAAGGGCCATGGCACACAAAGAAAAATTTCACCAACGATTTTTTTTTTTTTTTTTTTTTTTTTTTTTTTTTTTTTTTTTTCTTTTTTTTTTTTTTTTTTTTTTTTTTTTTTTTTTTTGTTGTTTTTATTATACCATCACTGTCAACATCATCATGACTTCAGAATTTTATCTCATCCAATATTGTGCTTGGGTCAGCATTTGATTTGTGAATTGATTCGCAACACATTTCGATTTGATTAAATGAATATTTAATTTCTCAAACGCAATATATCAAATAGATATAAGATAAGAAAAAATATTGAAGATAAATAGTAAAATGCGAAGACCCGAAAAAAAAAAGCTATAAAATGCGAATGAGAAAGATGCAAAGTAACGGTGAGGGTGTCCGGAGTTTTGGTCTTTAGACCGGTATGGTATATGTACGTCCATGACAGTATAACGTCGACAACTCCTAATTGGGAGACTGGTGACTAACTCTCTTAATTACCGCCTCTGCTACCTTCTATCTACACCAAAGCACGCTCCTTGCAGTAGCAATCCCACCCTCACTTACTCATCTTACTTATCTACGTATTCTCTCGCGCTCTCTACATCTTCACCAGTTCGCTTCATTTTCAAAACGCGCAGATTCGTCGTCGTGTCTTTGCGAGCACCCAACATTGAAGTGAGAGATCAAGTCACTAAAGATTTGCTATGGTGCGAGCAAGATATGATGAATATATATCTAACATAGGACTGTAGAGAAGTCGTGAAAGCTGGAAGAAAAGTTTCTCTGGTTTAATTGCATGGAATAATCGCGACGGAGTGTTGAACTGATTCACGAGGTCACCCCTCCTCTCTCATGCACATGCACATGCACGCACACACATTCGCATGAAAGAGTATGTGTGTTTATGTGGGTTGGGTGGGTGCTTTCATCCAACTTTGTTCGTTCATAATTCATATATATTTTCATCCTCATATAAATATAGAATATAAACATCTTCCAAAATATTCATTGTGTTGAATGTTGAAAATTATAAACGGCGACTTTGAAGTGCTAAAAAAAAATTGTTTAGTGATACAAATTTCTGTGGGTATACTAAGAAGCATTCAATATGAGATTAATATTCGGCAATGAAAGAATTTATATATGCAAAATAATGTTTCTTCTCCTAATAACAATACCGTCTCCTATCCTCAAAACATATATACAGTTATCCAGTGTCCTTTTGAACTGACATAACACACCGTGATGTGTACTAAATTTTAGCTACTGTCATTCACCAATTCGAATTAACTTGCACGACAACTTTGTTGAAGCATTCACTTCGTCAAAGTCTGAAATACAATTCCTCTATTCCACCAACGATGTAGAATATCCCTGGACTACCACTATACATATATATATAGCGACCAACTCTCAGAAATAGTACATATATATAGATGTACTATTTCTGAGAGTTGGTCGATACGCGAAGTAAGAGAGGGATAAGAGACGAAGCATGAGAGCCCTGGGTCTTCTTCTGCCTCGCTCTTCGCGGTGTATAGCGAGATCCCTCTCGAGGAACCCCTACTAGGGACCGACAATGGGCCGCAGTAGTTCTCATTTGATTAATAACCCACCCACAATGAGCGGCCACCAGTGACTCTCACTTGATTAACGACAAGCGCATCGTATATACACACATTCAACAATGCTATTGCTTAGTCCAAGCTCCTGCAATCTGCTTTCACTCTGTGGGATATCATCCAATGCTCACTCTCTCTCTCTCTCTCTCTCTCTCTCTCTATCTCTCACTCCCATACTACAATATTGAATCTATACATATGTGTGTATATGTGCCACCTTCGCAAACGATATCCAAACAATCTTCACATGGTTGTATAATATGTCTGCACGACAAAACGTCTTTCTTCATTTTCCCCTTCAAGTGTACGTTTACCACCCAACGAATATCTTTTTATTTCATTTTAAATAAGCTTGATGAATATTTTTAGATGTTTATCGAGCTGTGTGAGAAACATGTTTGACAACTCACACACTTGCTTTTGCATTACAAATGCAATAGGTCCTTGACAGGTTGTATGTCAAAAAATGTCCATCAGGTGGTATAAAACTACTGCCAATGTGAATAGCTATGTTTCAGTATTTATATCAATGTATATGTGAGTGCTGCGACCCTTCTGGTTCATGGGATCTCGCGGTGAATCTTTCGCTCAAATACACGGGGTGGGGCCCAATCCTACGGCAAAATGGTGACTCGTAGCGTTTGGATATATGTGTATATGGGTGTATAGGAAAAGAGCCGTATGTATTCCATATCGTGGGAACCTTCTTGCCAACTGGAGCGCGACCAAAAATATACTCTCTTCCATGGCCGCGAGCAAGCGAGAAAGCGTGCGCACGCCCGACAGGTAGATTCACAGAGTGTCTCTCACGTGTACCATATATGACCCCTGGGAAGTTTGTGAGAAACTTGCTTCAAATATATTGAAAAAGAATAAAATGACAGATAGAAAAGAAATTTTGATGTAATTTTCATTCATAGGTTTCAATTTTATTTACTTTTCACTCCCCAAATTTATAAATGTTTTGAACAATTGATTGGAAAAAGAGTCAATTCACCATTACATGCTGATATAATATTGTATAAAAATTAATTCACTTGATGGAAACTACTCTCGAGTATCTTTTCAACTCGTCAAACACTTCATCAATTGATTTCTATTCGTTTTATTTTTTTACATTCATCATTTTTTCGTTCATGTATTAATTATCAGATCCCCGAATGAATGTGTATTTTTTTTCTGCTTCTCATCGTACAAATTCTCAACTGAATTGGAAATAAGCTACTGTAAAAATGAAACAAAATAAAAATATAAAGGCAAAATAATACATAACGTATATATAGAAGCAAATGAATAAATAAAAATAACAGGTGGAATGATAACGAGAGCTCGACGTGGCCGTTTATTCAGCGTTACTCCCGGTGCGGATTGAAAGTGTCGAATGAATACCATCATCCATATCTATCTATATGTATGTTTATACATATATACCTATAATAAAATACATGATGGGATATGTATAGTGTCGGAAACGAGTTACTCCTATGGGGAATGCGAATCATACATGAGTGCCAGTTATTTTCACCTCTCTATATTTCACTCTATCTCTATCTCTCTCTTATACATACTCGTTCTGTTCAATTCTCTACACATCCGAGATTGAAAAAATTAACCATCGCGCGCTAGTTGACGAAAGAGTCCCATGAGAAATTCGAGAGGCTGCCTGGGCAATTCAAACACCTATAAATAAATATATGTATTCATTATTATTATTATTTTATTTTTTTTCATCATGTCTATGAATAAACACAGTCTTGAATGAGTGACATAAATCATGAGTACATATCAACGGTGCGAAACAATCAATCGAGCTCACGCGCATAAACAATGTTCTTGATCCTTTGACTCTCACTTCACCTGATTCACAGAACTGTGTTGTGTTTTTTTTTCTTTTTTTCTTCTTATTTATATGTGAATATGTGTATGCGCATGAATTTATATGTATGTGCATACATATCTGTGAATATACAGCTTGCGCTAGGTCCCCCTGGGACTATTCAACAAGCGTAAGTAATACTCCAAGTGTGGGGAAATTAACTCTGCTCGATTGCCAATCTCCATATACACATGTTATATTCTCCATAATATATTGGCTATGTATTTCTTTTTATATTTTCTTTTCGTTTGTATTTTATTTTTCCTTGCTGTTTTATATTGAGAGTGAACTGCTTGGATTTATTTTAATGGATTGAAGTGATGGTGGAAATAAACACAGATGAGGGAGAAAAAAAAAGGTGGATTTGAGTATATAAGTAAAGTGGATATGTAAATTTAGTTGAGAGATGACCGGGGTTGGAAGGAAAAGGAAAGCGAGATGAGAAAGAGAGAGTGGCAGAGTGAGTTCTGCTTAAATTTCCAATATTTTAACCGCACTCTCGTGGCATACACCTCCTACGCAACAAGTTACCCCATTTCTCTCAGTTGACTCTGAAAAGAGTATGTGTATGTGTGTAATGTCCCATTGCTATTTCATCTTTCATATTATTCACTTCATTTTCATTTATGAATAAATTAAGAATTATTATTATTCATTTGTATTTATCAGTTGGGAAATGGATAGAATTTCTACCAGTTCAGTTACCTGGATATTTATTTACTCAATTGTCGTCTTTCGACTCGAATTGTTTGGATTTCTTCGCTCGTTCTTCTATTTTCTTTTTCTTTTTTTTTTTTTTTCTTTTCTCTTATCAACCCTATCATCGTATCAATCCTTTCGTTCGAGTGCTCATGGACACATGTGACGCTTTTACGCATTGAGAACATATATACATACTTGAGATGGCAACGATTTGTATAATAACTCTGCTCAAACACCGCAGTCACATCTGTTCATGTATGAACAGAATTTTTTTTTCTTTTTTTTTTTCATCATATGGCATATCGATTGAAAAATTTTTTTCAACAAATAAGCTTAAGTGTTCCATTTTGGTTCCGTCTGTTAAGAGTTTTATTGAACGCTCGCCCAAGTGATGACTGTATCAAAGATCAAGAATATATTTTTACTGTAAATCAATGTTATTTCATCAAAATTGAATGAGAAAAGTAGTTGATGAATATTCGCTTTAACTTTCAAGACTAATTTCAGATTTTTGTTGATTTTTCGTTTCTTATTGACAAGGTCGAAATGGAAATTCTATTTGTATTTATGTGGAAATTTTTGTTGATAGCTTTAGAAACTTGCGTCTAAACTCAAATGCGGATAAATTTCCGAGGAAAGCAGCATACTGCACAGTATACATATTTCACGTATGTGTAAACATATATATATGTGTATATATAACAGCAAACGTTTGCCGTCGCTAATCAAGCCGACATAATGCCACGGCGCGGCGGAAGCAAACAGCCTACGGGAATTCGACGGTTCTCTGTATGTAACTTATCCGCCTGTGTATCCATACACACATACATACACATGTGCATTGCTTATATGGGATATATATGTATTATATATACCCCGAGTGTTCAATAGTCGTCAAAGATTGCCAAGGGTCATGTGTTCCAAGCCCCTCTCAATGATCTCCGCGCATGTGTGCCTATGTGTTCTCCGCACTTTTATACCATATTCAAGTTGCAACTTGTTTTGAAAAAGTTGCAGAAGTAAATCAGTTGAAACAACAGCCCGTAGGCATTCTCAATCCCATTTTCTATATTATTCTCTCCATCTCACTCGCACTCAGTTATTATGAAAATCTATATATATAATTTATTTGATGCACATACACGCTCAATATGTTTAGGCGCTGGAATTGCTGATCGGATAAATTAGATTTGAAATTTATAGAGCGGAAATCGTGATCAGGGTGGCCCACTACATTCCATATATATATTTTTCGCGAATGTGAATTTGAGGACGAAAGTATGTTGGGAATTTTATAGTTTATGTACTTATACTCGAGGGAGAGAAAAAGATTTTAATGGGAATCGTGTCATTTTAATTCGAGAGTTAATGTACATACCAATATAAAATTATTGAAATATTGACAACAATTTCGAAGGTTTTTGGAGTCATGGTCGTTTTGGATTTCAGCCATTTTAATTGGAATTCTTCTTTATATTACTTGAAATACTGAATTTGTCTTGAATCAGATTTATGAGTTTTCAGGGTTTTCAGGTATATCTAGATGTAACAAGTACGATCATTGTGTGACCTAAAAAACGTCACGAAACTGTCGAAAAATTAAATAGAAAGAAAAAAATTGAACCCCATACCAGAAAAGTTAGAAAGCACTTTTTCCCCTTTATCAAAAGTATAACGCACATTTGATGCCGCCCCTTTCCATATCTTTTTTCTCTTCTATCACCTCCTTTTCTTTTTTTTTTGTCTTTCATATATTCTCCGGATTTTCACGCGATTGTGCCATATATGTGAAATAGTTTATTCTTTTTTTCACACGCGGTGTGGAGCAATGTGATGATATATACATGGTGGGTTGTGGTGATGTGGTGGACGAGCTAGATAATAGAAAGAGACCGATGAAATCCTCTCCCAAGTTGATGGATGGCGTATAACGTTGTATATAGAAGGCGAGAGGATTGCGTTCACCAAGCATCATCAATAACTCTGGGTGGAGAAGTCTCTAGTCGCGCTGGTCTCTTGCTTCATCTCTTCTCATCTTGTGTGCTTTCTTTCCACTTGCAAGGAGCATAGAAGGGATACACACATGGACATATATGTGTAGTATGTAGTTAAGATGCGACGAGATGAGGTGAAGAGAAGAGGTGAAGTGGGTACAGAATGAATCTAATGTGTCGGCCATCACGCGCGCGTCTCCATTGACCTGTACATGCCGACATTATCCCTCGACAGCTATACGTCTTTTAGCTTTTTCATTTGTCATTGTGCACTGCGTATCTATGTATTTGTATTTGTGTGTGTGTGTGTATATGTTTAATGACCTCCAAAGGCTGATTACTAAATGATTGGGGAGAGACGGTTGAAGGTCTGTCACTTATCCAATATATGATATTAGAAAATGGAACTGAGAGCATAATTGTGTTTGATATTCATTCGGAAAATCGTGGGGTTTAACAATATTTTATTGATAAAGTAAAACTATTTATAGATATTTTGTGGTAAAGATGGTGAATTACATTAGTGTAGCGAGGATTTTTTTTTTATCGATAGAAACTATCGGAAAAAATTGAACTCTTCATTGTGAATCAAGTATTGTTGTATTGAGTGAAGACAAAAATCTTATGTGTGGTAACTCGATGGAGAAAAGTGACTCGAGTTGTAAAGTAAAATATATCAACGTCAAGATCATTCAATAGTTACTTACAATGTAGTAGAAGGATTTGAACTTTGAATTTTTATTACAAAATTACATGTCCAGATAAAAAAAAAACCCGAATGAGAAATTGGTGGAATATTAGATTGCTTCACAGTGACAATAATTTACACATATCAAATTATCTTTATTTAAAATGTCAAATAATGTTCACGGAGAACTGTAGTGAAATCAATTCTTAATTGTCCAATGTTATTCTCAATTTTTTCACTGTACCATATTTTTTGACAGGATCTTATGACATGACAATAAAATAATGTGGTTGAATGTATCAAACGCAATCGAAAATGAATTATCGGTCACATACAAGTCGGAAAAGTCCCGCCCCTAAAGTCATTGTGTGACAAAGGGTAACGCATCAGAAACAGCTCTCTGCCAAGCTGTCATTGATGTGCGCTAATAGTCTCACCAATTCTTTATATACATTTATCCACAACTTTATTTCCCGCTGCGAGGAGTCAACATCACACTCCAATTGCTCGTGGCTTTGTGATCGCGCGCCTCTATCAAAGAGGGTGTAATAGCATTGGAAGAAAGGAATGAAAAGAGCAAAAAAGAAAAGCAATAGATTGGGCTGTGCGCGATGAGGTATTATATTGGAGGGACAGTTTTGTTGGGATACTCAAATAGAAGACATCACGAGAGTTGAAAAATTATTGCCAGCTTCCGGTGAGACACGGGTGCGTGTCAGTCCGCGGCATCTCTGGATCATAACTGCCTACTTGAAACAATAATCCGTAAGGAATTACTTACTATAATAGCAGGGGTTAGGGCCTGGCACGTTGATGATTCTGGATCGTAACCTACCACCAATAAAAAGTAAATCCCAACAGGCATCTCTAGACTAGAGTTGGTTCAGTAGTTGGGGCATCAGCCAGTTGGTTCGTATATACTGTTTATGACTCTGACAACGTGCGCAACCGAGGATAATGCGGGAGTAAAAGCCATTCAACTCGTCACCCAGCTCAGGATTAACGTCCAACGTAATACAAAATAAAAAAAAATAAATCGTAATAAAGAAAAAATAAATGATAGAAATACATGTCATAATAAAAGAGAAATAGTGTGGACGTCTATTAAGTCAACCATTCTGCTATTGGTGTCTGCATTGCTATATCTTTTTATTCAGATTGGAGTGGAATGAAATTTGAATACTTATTAATCGAAGTAATATGAAATCATGGAAATGAGATGGAGAAATTTCTTGAATTACTATTAAATGATGCTGACGAATTTCTTCATATATTATGCTATGATGTACAATTGATGAATCGATTTCTATCAGTTTTTCTCTTCTCTTTTTGGGTCACGTAACACATCTCTGAAAATATTCAGATCATCAGTTTTATTGCAAGGGACAAAACTATAATGGTAATTCTGGGGAGAAAATTCGGACACTGATGACCTTATAAAATCTGTTATCGTCATTTTTGTTGGCTTCATCCGGAGGGCAGGGAATTGAGATCACGATGTTCCTCTACATATATGTATGAAAAAACAGCAAATAATTCTTGCTCACCCGGCACACGAGGACATATAGGACACGCAGGGTTCCCTCTTTTTTTTTTCACGTTCTCCCCAGTGGTGGTTGGCTGGACAATATCTGGTCCAGGGTAATAAATTTGCAATTTCCTTATTACGGATAATGCTCCGGTCAGCGGGGGCGGGATCGCCGTCCACTTGCCATAGCTATCCCGAGACTATCCTATATCTAAACCGCTACACTGCCATCGAAGCATTACATGTGTGTACATATATACAATACTATGTGTGTTAGGAAGCAACTGCGCAAGCAATCCCCCGCGTCGCCGATACCAGTAGGGGAATACTGGGTGTGCGAGAGCTCGCATAAATATCCCAGGTTCCGGTGATCCCGTGACTTCCGGTCAGCCGCAATGACTTACGCCGTGGGGCTGTGCCCGGGCGAGTAACTCTCCTCCTCCTCACTCCCTCATTCTCCCTCAGTCTCCCTCATTCACTAGTGCTCTCGGAGGGGTCGCTGCACCAACGCCTGTAGTACCACCATTCCCTATGAAAGCACGAGGGTGAGTGAGGACGTGGGAAAGAGTGAGAGTGTAGAGCAGACCTCTCTAGCCTGGGCTTGTCGTCGCCGCCGAGAGGGCGACGCTCGCGATGGAATTTGTCCCGACTCGCTGCCGGTGCCGCCCCCGCGGAATGACCGCTGATAAATTTACTAGAACTTGCAGCTACCCATGCTACTACACCACTTCCGACTCTCCTCAACGATAGCCACGGCGAATTGCCAGAGAGTTTCTTGATCGATTTTAGTTCCGAATGCTATATTATATCGTTGTGTATGAAAAGGCAAGAGGAAATGTATATTTTTGTGTCATGATAGTATATCAATGACGACAACATTTGGCCGGAAGTTCTTTGGATTCAGTGATGAATTGCAATTATTTAGTTGTTTGTTATTTATAGATGTCTAAATGTTCTATTCAACACATCATTTTTTTCATTATTTATGTTTTCACCTTTCAGCAATTCAAAACAACTATTAAAAAAATCACTTTCCAACTTGGAATGTTTATGTGAATAAGATTTCCCCTTCATTAGTTTCATTCTTTTTATTGTCTTCCGTACCTATTCACGCACATTCTATATACGGCAAACAAGACGATATGGAAGACATTTTTGTTGAATCTCAGTAACGCAGGATGGAATAAATGGGTGTCACGCACCAATAAAACAAGCAATATCGCGATGTCCCGGGGGCCAAAGCAGTCGAAGGGAAGAAGCTTCACGCGCGCTCAACACCTACGAATAATACACAAATACATACATAGATATAACGTCGCTTATATACAACTATATTCATTTATGTACAGTATGTCCCAGCGGGTTATATTGCTCCCGGATCATCGCGCGTGCATCGCATTACGAAGATATCACCCTTTACATTTTTCTCATTCACTCTGTGGCTCACACTCTTGTTCCCACACCTCTGCCTTTTGCGCGTATATTATCTGCGAGAACACGAGCGTGTCACTTCGACAATAATATGTACCTGATCATTGTATATAAAAGACGATCTGTGCGTCCTTTGAAATCATTGATATTCATTCAAATGATAACTCAAAGGTATATTAAAAAATACAGAATGTGTTTGTAACAACAAGAAATATTTTTTCTACATTCTTTTTTTCTTCATAGGTAAAAATCGAAAAATGTTAAATCTTACCCGTATGCGTAATATTAATGAAGGGATGAAATTGAATAAAATGAAGAGCGTATGAATGAGATGAGTGAAGTGGATAAAGTGATGTCGCGTAGCAAATAATCCGGCACGTGTTTATGCTTGCACTCTCTCGTTCACTCTCTCTCTTGATTTGATCGCTATGTGTCCAACGTGGCGTATGGCGATCACCCAGGAAGGAAACCTCTCACCGGTATATGGATAAAGACCCGATCACGCGTGTAACGCGAGGATTATTAATCGCAGAATAATTTGACGCCAACACAGCCACATTCACACTCTCACTTGCTCTCTCAATCACCTTCGATTTATACATCCATGTTACTCTACTCGCTCTATATACTGATCTCTCTTGCCCTCTCTTACTTAGGGTTTCATGTATCTCTCACTCCTTCAATGCGCACCCCGGTGTGCCAAGTTATTGGCCTCGCAGATTTGCGCTAATGTGTCTTCCGATAGTTCATAACGCGCGCGCCGTTCACGATTCACAGAGCCATGAGCTCGTAAACCATCAACGCTCCTTCTCTTCTCCTCTTCTCCTCTTCTCATATACCCGCACCCTACTCGTTTAATTCTATATCTGTATAGAATTTCGTCTGTCTTGCTTTAACCCTCTTTTTCTACTGCATTTTCTTCACCTCATCATGTACCCACTTTGAAGTTCTTTTCATATTACTTGTGATAGATCAATCATTCTTTCTCTCAACTCTCAACTCACCGCAGTTATTTATTATTACTTCATTTCATTCTGTTTGTCCCTTAATTTATTTGTTGACAATATTGTTATTTCATCTTTTACAATTTTCATACGTTATTTGGTATGACAAACGCGTAACAGATCAATTTACACAAAAAATCCGAATAGCAATTAACCCCATTCAGAAATAATTACAATACAAATAACAGAGTCATTGAAGATGAGGCATTAAATAAATTCATAATACAAATTTGCGAATAATTGGCGTATATATTTCTGTGTAATCATTCATACATGGAATTGAAATTACTATGTGCTACAAAATTTTTTAACAATTAGAGATAACTTTCTTGATGTGAATGGTATGAAGACGATGATGGTGATGGCAGGTAGAGTTTGATATATATACTCTCCTGGACATGTCATTTATATATTCCACCCTTCTCTTCACCGCCTTGGCCTCGTTCTTAGGCCATGCGTGGCGCCATCTTGGGCACTCCCACTGTCTATATATGTCCTTCCTGGCGTGCGCGCTTTACTCCTCCTCACACCTTTGCCCCAACAACTCACGATTCGCTTGACTTTGAACACGTTCACACACATACACACATGCACATACACGTATGTACATAAATACGTATAAGTAGAAACCGACGATTCTACTTTCTGGTGTATATATACAACGCCTTATTTCACCTTCTCCTCGAGCTTCTTTTCGTAAACCATCAGCATCCGCACTGCGTGCTTAGAATGGTTGATAATTATTCTCATTTCTAAATGGATGGAAAGTGAAGAAGGAGGAGAGAAAGGAGGAAGGGAGAAGAGAGTACAGACAAGAAAGACGAAAGAAAAAGTTGGTGAATTATGTCGCGCTGTAGAATGACGTAGTTGGGTGGAATTCCACTGTGATCCAAACACAGTGACATTGCTGATGTTTGTCGTCGAAGAATGACTCTATGAATATTTATCAGTTTGCCATGAGTCTTTTTCTCTTCTTACACCGTTTCTCATGTACATGGAAAGAACGTGGATTGAAAATGGAGTCGAACTAACAAGGGATTCACATAATTTTTTTACTATCCTGCTGTAATTGATTGAATTGTTCCAATTAATGGAATTGATGGCAATGATGTATCAAAATGAAATTTCTTTTTGGTAACATAATAATTTTTATGAATTCAATTCAATTACTGGTGTATGTTGCATATAATTTCACTGTGCTACTTGATGATTCCAGTAATGTAGTCATCGGCTTTTATTTGACCCCGTCCCCACAAACTCTACATTGTATCATGAGCAATGAATATTCGAGTAATTATAACATCCATTGTAGCATAGTTTGATATGAAAAATCTATTAATATTGATACATATACTCGTATTTTTTCACAATCGAATGTCAATGTTAACTTTTCAATTCTGAATTAATTTCTATTCATTTTGTTCTCTCTTCCATTTTGTGATGAAGACATTAGTTCCATCTAATAGGATAAACATATTTTTCTGTGAAACAAAACACATAAACATACATCATACATCCTCGTTCACTTTTATCTGTATTCAAATTTATATTTTCTAAATTACAATAATTAGTATCACCAGTTCTCTCTCAATACACCAATTCTCATATACATGAATATGCTCGAAAATATTTGTATACATATATATATATATGTTCAAACGGACATACTCACACATAAATACATTTTGCATAAACACATAATACATATTGGACGATTGGCACTCGTGTAATTTTGCATTCTGTGCACGTAGAGTAGGAGTCTCTCGCGGAATATTAGCCAGTAGCTGATTCCAAGCCCACATCGAAAGCGAACGGCGGACGTGCATACAGTATTAAGCCCTCGGGGGACAACTCTGCTGACTTGGTGATAGTGTGTACACCACACCATCATCATCGCGTTGTTGGCTCGAGCTTCGTCTCCTCATAGTGCCCCTTATCCATCGGCTGGTCCTCTATACCACCACTCTAAATGACCCTCAACCATATCTGTATACACCAAGTCTATGTCCTGAACTGTAGTATATGTACCAAGTAGTAGCCATGGAACTGGACAACCCACACACATACACATGGACCAACATTAAGCCGCACATATCGGCAGGGTTGAACCCGTGTGCAAATACTCTGGTATTCATGAAGCCCACGGGGTATGTGTCTTGGCGCCAACCCACCAACGTACACTGTCCCTTGTGCAACCTCTCTTGCGCCAGATCAATTTTGAAAAAGAAAAAATGGAACTTGAAAAAGAAGGTGCATAAATAAGTTTTCGAGGAACACATTATAATACAGAGTTGAGATATTTTTGTGTAGATGTCTGGCTGTGTTTGAGTTAACGGTTAATTGTTGATGAAAGACTCTTTGATTTACTGAATCTTCCACGTCAATACTGTTGGGAAAAATGGGGAAGGAACGATTGGAAAGTATAATAGAAAAAGGGTAGTCATAGCAGCCAAGTGAAGATTGAATGGTAATTAGATAAAATGAATAATTATCACTGGATGACAGATAGTGAAAAGGAATTGACATTGGTGCGATACGATTGTTGGCCAAATCGGATTGAAGGTATGGAAGAAATGAAGCAATCGCAACAGAACGATAGTACAAAAAGCGCAGCAGAAGCTGAAGTATATATACGTTAACAGTGATGAAGGAAAATTGGACTGGAAAAAAAGGGCGCGACGCAATTTTCATTGACATAAAACAGTGAATTTCGTTGATTTGTTCAACATCATGTTGGCGATAAAAAAAAAGAATTTCTTCACAATCTCGCGAAAGAAAAGGGAAGAGATGGAGAAAAAAAAAATGTAGAGCTAAGCATGACGATTTGCAACGCTCCCCTTATATACTTTGTTAAACTTATTCCTCCCCAAAGTCGCTTCACTCAACGTTGGATTTACGTAGAGATATATTTGTTTTAAAGTACCTGAATTTTTTCCTCTTCTGTCTTCGCCATGTCGTGCTGTTACATCCCTAACTATTTGCTCTTGGAGAGAAGAAAAGAAGAAAAAAAAATCCTGTCTGACGTATTATATTTATGAGGGAACACTGGGGTGTTTATGTATGTATGTATGTATGTATGTATGTATGTATGTGTGTTTGTATGAATGCGGGTGATAGTGAGAAGAAGAGAAATGCGACGGAAATGCGCGAGTCGCGTTGTTATGATTCGAATGAGTGCTTTCGATCGTCTGGAATAGAAAGTATATATTATCGTGAAAATAAGAAAAAAAAAGTGTGGCCTTTACAACTATCTTGAGTATTGATAGAAGCAGGAAGTTAAGATAATGATAGGTATTATTAGATAAGTTATATCATATGATTATATAGATCATCTTCAGTTTGTTTAAGGACTATTATCAGGAAAGTCTTTAGTATTCGTAGTTGAACGATAGGGAGATTTTCCAACTATCTGAATTGATAATTGAACAAGTTATACAGCTCTTCTAACCAATGCATATATATTTTTATTTGACTTTTCGTGAGTTCGGCATCAATTAAATCAGAGAAAGAAAAATGAATGACAAAATATCGCGAATGTAAACGGGGTGATGTTAAAGACGTGAACTTTTTAATCCAATAGTTTTTTTCAACGCAAAAGTTTGTAGGTGGATGGCACAAAGACCCGCATGTTCTCCCAAACTGTATATATATATATATACGTTCACATGGTGCAGTTATGTAATATATATACACCGGAAAGATAGAGAGAGGGAAAGCAAGAGGATGAGTTAAACTCCCAAGCAAGAGTCCTTTTTGCGAGTTTGCAAATGGCGTACGAGTCGACCTTCCACTTCCTGATGGCGTGAAAAGTATCGAAGTGTACCGGAGACACACGAAGGGTCTTGCGAAGGCCATCAAGAACAAGAAAAAAAATATATATACATGTACAATATGAATATAAATATATATACATGAACATTGGCGATGGGGGATAGGTAGAGTTGGAGAAAAAGAGAAGAGAGACTGTTGGATCAAGAGAGAGTAAGAGCGACTTCTCGGCAACATTATCGTGTTTTAATTTAAGTTGCCGCTGCACTTTAATTAGACTTTGGCTGAATGAGACGACGACGAGCAAAGCGAGTAAGGACTTGCACGAGCTATATGTATACATAAATGTATATGTAGTGTACAGTTTGGCTCGGTGCTCTTTCACTCTCGCACTCTCTTTCTGTTACTCTACGCCAAGCGAAATAATTGGCCGGTACCTACAATGCCAACGTCCCTTCCCTCCGAACCTCTCACAGTTTCTTCGCAATACACTTCCCAAGCTTGCAGTAGTCCTGAAGACGTCTATAGGAATGAACGAGAACGATAACGGATGAAAAAGAGAAATGTGAGAGAGTAGGCGAGAGAGAGGGCGTCAGCGAAGATTTTAGATACTCTCGAGTGAGAAAAGATCTTCGCTACCGATGTGTATTGCCTTCAACCCCGCGCGTACGTCTGTGCGCCCTCACTCGAGTGTTCCGCGTTGTTTGAGATAATGACATTGCGCAGAGAGTTTGGTATGGCACTGAAGCGGAATAGAGAGAAGCAGAGGCCGTAAGTTACCCCACAATAATACACAACTTTTAACTTGCCCCATCTCATTTTTTTTTGTTTTTGACCTTTTCCCCTGTCTATAACTGTCGCTGCATTTAATGAGTGCACCAAAAACTGTGTCGCAAAACACTTGACAATTCTTCAACGATTGGACAATAGATATTGAATATTTTAATCAGTTGAATAGAGAAGTTTATTCTAATTTACATGACAATTTAGAATCAGTCGATCGAAAGTATGTGATGATATAAAATGGAATGAAATAAATGAAGTTATAGAGCGCTTCTGGATGAAACAATTCTTAGCACAGTAAATATCGATCAACTGATAAATAAAATCTTCATTAAAGAATGAAGAGGCCCAAGCGATAGCATTTAATAAATAATGCAATGCAATATAAAATTTAATTGCGGGAAACGGACAGGAAATTTCGCAATAAAAATGAGAGAGTAGTCATCTACGTTCAAATATATTTCTTTCAAAAAGTGTGCAAGACCCAGCACGAAAATTGCGTGGGAGGGTTAGATATAATCGAAGAGTAGAGAGTAAAAGGGGTTGCGTCGAACCAGAACCGGGACACCATTGTGGTCGACGAGATAGAGATGGCTATCGGCTACTCCAATGCCATGCGGTAATTGCCAGGAACTCCGGGGGAAATTAAAGCTGCCCCTGGTCTTCCGGCAAACCCCCTACTCTCACCTTCTCACTCATTCGCTTATTGTCGCGCGACTTTCTCACCGCGAGTTCTATTTATCGCTGTCCAATCTCCCTACTTCCCACTGTGACACTCGTTCTCCTTCGTTGTGTTGACAGACGCGCAATGACCACGAACATTGAAAGAATTCAAATAATAAGCTGCAATTCACAACCTAACATTATAAATGAGACTTGTTGGACTTGAGAATTCATTCAAAATTAATATTTTAATAAAGAACAAAAATATGGTTGATTATAAAATTGTTAATTTGTATATTTAATGCCATTGTTTTTTTTTTTAGCATGAATTCTTATGTAATTCAATTCATAGTTATCGAGATGAAAATTATCAAATGGAATTGACATATTTTATTTGTATTATATACAAATTTACACAACTGTAGTCCTTATGGAGTGTCTGTGAAAGTGGCTCGACCATCGTATGAATTTTCAGAGCATTACGAATCCCAAAGTCGCGTGTACCCGCATAACATCATCCATAATCACAACTATTTGCTGTTGCCGAGTCCATGTTGAAGGTAACCGGGTCCACCCACTCATATATATATTTATGATCATACCCAAACAACAAACATCCTTATATTCGTGCATGCATAACCCGACACTGTTCCTACAGTTTACTCCGACGCTGTATATTTATTGTAGAAGTTATTTCGTGTATAGATAAATAAGGTGCTTGAATTTATTGGCAACTGTCCCCGAATATCTACATTGAAAATATGAGATAGTAAATGAAGTAGAACTCAAATGAAATGGCATAGGAATTCATTAATAGTGAACTGCTTCTTTTCTTCTGTAGAAGTTGTTAGAAAATTTTTGTACTATCGATCAAACTATTTTCTAATTTATTTCGAGAAGATCGATGTTGAGAACATACATTTTTGTTATTGTATACACCCACTTTCCTATGAATTTGGATATTTTAAATATATATCTTCGGTTCTTTTATATATTTTCTCGTGCATATATGAAACATTTCTCATTCCTCTTGTGTTTTCAATTTTCCCTCTAAATATACCATTGCTACGAGGCGCACCGTGGCACGTATTCCTTGTACATATGTGCGAATTGCGCCTCGCATATATATTGCAACAGACACACATATGTGTGTATACATATATATTGTATTGGTACAGATGGGAGAGCAATGGAATGCGCAAACGCACATCTCATGCAGTCCAATCGCTCAAGTCTGCATCTATATACAATACTAACCGCTGGGTATTTATGTATATATATGTACATAGAATGTGTGTATGCCGGAGATTACGTACCAAAGGGGATATGCTATATACCAAGTGTACTAGTGAGAGCAAAGTACATATATGAGCACTGGAGCAACCAGAGGCTGGTTGCGGATAATTCAGGCAATCAGCGTAATGTTGCGTCTATGGTGGCTCTTCGCTTCCCATATATATGCGTATATGTACGATATATACGTATACAGTACAGTGAGTTTGTACGCCTTGTGTTTCGTCGGCAACTTGCTGACAAACATATAATGGATCTTCAGTTAATTTGCACAAGGTGAAACTGCAAATTAAAGTTTCCAGGATTTATCTTGGTTGTTTATTATTTCAATTTGAATTTAAATGCGAATTTGTATGAGCGTGACATACTAAATGTTGGTCTTGAATTGAATTTAGTTTTTGATTGGAAATATGTTTGTTAGTGTGGTCCAATTCGTGGCGCAGTTGAACGTTTGATTATAAAAGCGGAACTGGTAACAGTGAACATGTGTTTATGGGTTTCGTAGTGGAGAAGAGGGATGTTATCAGGGATTAGATGAAGGGATGGTGAAATTTTTTTCGCTTTTTTTTTCTTGCTTGAGTTAAAAAAAGTACAAGTGGTTAGATGCGATAGCAAAGACTGGTGGATGAGATAATCTTCTCCCCTTTTATGTGTATTATTTGATGGGCGAAGGAGTATAGTTGTCGCAGTGGGACGTAAAATGCAAGGAAAGAAATATAACGAATGAAGATGGCGAGAGTACACTGCTGCGAATGGTTGGATGATGATGGTACTGCTGTGTTAGATGCAAGCAAGAGGAGGGAAGTCGCAAGGGCTCGTGCGGCAGACCATTTCAAAAGACTCAAAATTACTTTTTGGATAAGCTGGATTAGACTCGCTCTTGTGCCGCGCCCCAGATTAGACCCTCGGTGACACTCGCGTACGCGCGCGCGCGCGCATACAACCGCGTATACTTTGGATCTGCCATCTGGCTAGCTCAATCGAGAGGTCAGATTATTTATTTCGCAAAAGAAATATATAATAAAAGAAAATACGGAGAAAAAATATATACATTTTTCGCTTCACAAAAAATAAATCAAAGTAGGTAAAAATCTTGGTTATTTCTCTTTTTTTCCCGTCTTATCCTTTTGGCTCTTGGTCAAAGCAACATCTGAAGCCATTTGAAAATTTAAATGGTGTAGTAGATGAGTAGCTAAGGCACATTGGTGAAGCCTGGCATGTACACAAGTCAATTTTTTAAGAGGGTTTCACTTTGTCGAACCTTTTTTTTTCTACCCTTTAAAACGCGTCTTGTGTCCAAGCATATTCTTGGCCTCTCGAAACTCACATATGCAAGTAGGTCGCTTGCTGCTGAGCGTCTTTGGTTCTATATATATTTTCTCGCAAATTTCATTCCACCGTATCAATTCTTTACTCTGAACCAACAGAGTCTTCACTCCAAAAACCATTCCGTTATATGTGTACATGGAACTTCACACACATACACTTTCAGTGGCACACAACTATGCTGCCTGTCTTGTGTCCCTCACAAAAGAGAACCTGCCCGCACCGCTGCGCCACCCTCCAAAACTCGAGGGCGAAACCAAGGAGACCAGATTAGAAGGGGACGAATCTGAGAGACCTCCTCGAACCGACCCAGACTTCTCTCAACGTTGAGTTAGAGATTTCCTCGATTCTCCCACTCTCACAATGTTCTCAAACTTGTACTGCCTCATTCCCCTATTTTACTGGGTTTTAGCCTATACCTTGAAACAATCATAATGGAGGTTATAAGATGGAGGAAATCGTTGAACGACCAAAGAAAAAACGAAACTGTTTAACACTCGATGTGTTAATGCAAGTAATAATTGCAAAGTTTCAAATTTCATGCACTCCAGCAAATAGACAATTATCAATTCTCGTCTCATTTAATATTATATTCAGCGGTATCAATACATCTATGTTGGGATTCTGAATAGAAATTACAACAATAAAATCTTTGCCAAATCAAAAATTGGCTCATTAATATATTTGCGAATATTAATTAACTTCCATCGTTAGAACTGCATCCACCAACATTACAAAAGAAAAAGAAACACCTATTTTTCATGAACTACATTTTCATGACGTGAAGGACACTCTCCCTCATTCAGTTCATTTTACATTCTCATGTCATTTTCCAGTAGTACATAAAAACATATTTTTTCTCGTTTAAAGAATGAAGTTGATAGGTTAGTTTGAAACATTTTCCCATACCACCATTTGTTACACAACAGTACGCATTGATAAACTACATCCGAGAGAGAATTCTCCTCTATTCGTCATTTTGTTTTGTTCTTTTTTGTCGCTCTCATTTTTTCGTTTCATCCTGTCCGCCTGTGTATTTTCCCTTTTTTTTTCCTAGTTGACAATATTTTGCGTAATTGAGCAGTGGCAATAAATTTATCTTGAATTATTTCCCCACTCTCTGTGTCTCCTCCAACCTCATGCGCGCAATGCCAGTGGAAAATAATTGAAAACCGTCCAAACTGCACGTTTTCCACTGTAGAATCTACCCTCTCCTCCCATCCATTATTTACATCGTTTAGAGAATTTTACTGCCACTGCGTATATTGCCCGTTCTGTGTTCCTCTTTTTCCCCATATATATATATATATATATATATATACCAAATATACATACATATATAAATACGATGCTCTCGTCCTCTCTTCATTCTTTTAATGGTAACCATCGGGCAGTACCCATCAAACACTCGCACATGCGTGCGATAGTAGAGTGATAGCAATGACGGGATATATTTTAGAGTTGAACCAGAGTGATATGCACATGCATGTTCGTGTGTTCCATCATATGAATGTACATGTAAGTGTATAGACACCACATCCTCTCTCTCTTTTCCTCTCTCTCTTTCACTAGCTGTTGCACTATCCATGTGCACTGTTTTTTTTCTCTCTCCATATTTTTTTTTCTTTCCATTCAACAGGAGTGGTATGAAATGGACGAATTTACGATTTCATCGAATTTCCTCGTTAATCGTTTGGGTATGAGTTTCCTGCTCGCGTCCGATCCAGCCCCACAAAACATTTGCAAATACGATTCCAAATACGATCTCTTGAAATTCTACCAAATCTCTTCATCCGCATCGAGCCATCTGTTTGTAATGAAAAAAAAGAGAAAAATTGGAAAATAAAATGATAGGTATAAATTGTCAAATATCAATGGAAATAGAATATGACAGAAAATTGTCGCATTCATACTGACCATAATTACCCATCAAAATTTATGAAAAATATCATAGATTTTTCTCAATTTTTCAAGCTGTCAGATAGAAATAAATAATCATCCAATCAATGAAAATAAATACGTGTTATGTTCCTCATCCGATTACTTCAAGACAAGTTTTTCACGTTTTCTCTATTTCAAATTGAAATTAATTTCACATTTCGTTCAGACTCATTTTCCCTGCTTTCACTAACACCTACGTACGTTCACACAAATAGATACCCTTTCGGACCCAAGACACGCCCTTTCTAATATTTTTACTATCCCTCACGATGTTTGATTCAGTAATTTTACGCATAATTGAATGTCCATAATCAGCACGAGAAGAATAAATTACTGAATAAATAATGTGGTGCAAATGTTTTTTCTTCGCTTACAACATAATACCGCGCTCGTTCTCTCGTCACGTTGACTTCCGGATTTTTCTCTCTTTCGCTTGGTTGCTTTCTCTTCTCTGTATAGCCGCGTGTCCGTATGCAATTCCGGTGACATTTCTCCCATCATGACATATATCTATACATAGATGTATATACACGTTTCAACCATGTATACATATATATACGTCGGCCATTGCATTGTTCTGAGTACGGCGGTCGCGCGTGTTGCGTTATCAACCGGCGTAATCAGCCAGCAGGTATGAACACGCAATTCTAAGCGAGATGGAGTGACGTGTGCAGGAGTGCGATGCAGATAACAGCGTGGTGCGTGCTAGTAAACATATATATAATTGAATGCATGGGGATCCATGGGAGTCTGAGTGTATGTATGCATGTACAGAGGATGAAGCAGGAGGAGGATGGTGTAGAGAAGGTGGGAAGATGAGTAGGGGGCCACCTACGTACGTAGCGAAAATATATATGCGTATATATGTGTGTTTGTATATGGCTGTGGATGAGGTGAGGGAGACAGAGACGAGATATATGAGAGAACGTTCGGATTGAGAGAGAAGGAAGAGCTAGTGATGAGGGAAGTTGCGGAGGAGTGCAGAGTAGAGTTGCCCTCCGATTGGTCCATGCCGGGACCCCAACCTCCAGCACGCACGTAACGCTGCCAGATCGATACGCACTGCCCCAAACCTCTCTGTGTATGTGTGTGTCTCTCTGCCCGTCTCCAACCATCCAACCATCATATATATATATATATATATATATTATGTGTGTGTGAACACATATTTTTGATGCATTTTTCAGTTTGTAATTTGGTCGGTTCGCTTATTCTGTTTTATTCATTAATTCATTCAGTTTTTTTTTTGTGATGACATTGGAAAGAATTTTCCACTATGGTCGATGACAGAATGAAAGTTGCAATTCAACTTTGAATACTATTTTTCCTCGTGTTTGCTCATATTTTTATTATATGGAAAATTGAAATTTTTGGAGAGTCACGAAGGATTATTAATATTGAGGATATCGAGATTTATTATGTAATGTTTGAATATGACGTCCATGTAGATATCGATAGATAATTCGTTGAAGAGCAGTTTGGAGTTTTGTCACATTGACAGAGGATCGTTGAATGGAATCCATTTTAATTTTGGGAAAAGAATAGATTTTTAGTTCTTAGTGAGAATGAGGAAAAGAAGATTGAATTACTCTTTCTCGTAGTAAAAAATGGGTATTTTATCTGTTTATGAATTGATAATTGAGGTTTTGTGAGGTAATATAAAATTCAGGGGCAATCCAAACGATGTGTTAATGTATGAAGAATTGAATCATTAATATCCCCTCATGTGTGAAACCACCGACCGTCACATTCATAAAAAAATAATAAATCCGAATATATAATATACATTTATATTTATGTGACAAATTTGTTCTTTTTTCAATGGTGTCTGAGGTAATCCTCTTCTGCCATTGAATAAATTTCTAAAATGGTTTACATTTTTCGTTTTCTCTTTCTCTAACCTTTTTCTATCACCTCTAACTCATGGACGAAAATTGTACCCGCAGAAATATCGTCTGACGATCAAATTTCCAAGATTCCTCATTTCTTTTCTTATGGGGTACTCTCACTACCGGGCGATATATACAGGGCTCTCTATGCTCATACATACCCATACATAGATATTCACATTTCCCCTACTTTAAATGTCCGCGACTCCGCGACCACGAGCTCTCGATTCTCTCACGGGGCTCTACGTAACTGGAGAAAAAAAAATACGATTGTAAAAGGTGGGGAACAAAAAGAATAAATGAATGAAAAATAATATAGTATACAGTATATACAGGATTAAAGAGACATTTTTCTCAAGCAACATATACATATATATATATATATATATATATATATACTGCGTAGTCTACGAAAGAAAAGTGAATAAATGCGAAGAACGTATACGACAATATATCCCATATCGTCTGGAAAAAAAGTAATCCAATTGAGACCAAGTCCCTCGACAATGGCGAACCCCATCAGCGATTATGTCGCTTAATCGGCGAACAAGGCTATACATAACGAACGGATTCTACGAGAGAATGAGCGGGTGAAATTGAGAGAGGGGAAGGAGGAGGCATAGATGAAGCATCAGTAGCAAAGAATTGATATAACTCTGAAATATATTATCTCACAATGGTACATACCCGATCGTGCATTCAAAAATGACTTTTGTCCTCTTAATATATAGTTATTGTTTCCGGATTTATACACATATATGTATAGACTCATTCAAAGTACTTTCAGAAGTTTCGGTTTCACACAGACCAATTTACTTATTATATAAGTACGCACAATCTTCCCGCATTTATTTATTTTATTCATTCTCTTTTTTTTTTGTATTCCCATGCATCATGTAAAAGTACACATGATTATTGTTTTGTTCTGAGATTAGTTCATCAAAGTGACGTGACTGTTCAATATATAGAATGGATCACAAACAGTGAACCCATACAGTCCATTGACTTTCACTGATGGTGATATTATTAACTGATCATTACGTAAACGATGCGTGAATACCCGAGATATAGAGCGAGCCAAACCAAGTTGTCGTATAATGGATAGTTTGATAATTAATCGGATGACCCCCCATTTGGCCTGCCGCATTTAGGGTGCCGGTTAGGAAATATATATATATGTATGGTGGTTCATGTACACACGAGAAAAGAATTGGTTCGGGTACACGCATTAGTGCGTGACAACATCTGTTTGTGTGCGAAATTAACCTTGACCTTTTCCACAATACGCGTGAATTTATTTTCTCCCTGTTTAGCACGAGAATTTTTTCTGTTGCGTGCGTATATTAATTGTAGATGAGGTTTATTCGGTCCAATTTTCGTGGACACTTTGGTGAGGAATCGACTTCTAATTGTTGATAGTCATTTCTTATTGGTAATCAATCGGTGTGGATGGAGAATATTTTATGCACTCAATTATTACCATATTTGTACCATTAATATGGATAAAATTGTTGCACATGAATCAAATTTCAATCTGTGAAAGAGTAATTATTTATATATGAGCTGAGGATATTTATTATTGTCACCGGATAAGAAAAATCACTTCGAACATAATCTTTAACGTTCTACAAACAACACAGAAGACTGTATAACTTTCTTTTCTTTTTTCACGCACTTTTATGTCTACTTCCGCATCATCATTTCTCTTTTCTTCTTTTTTTTTCCTCTTCGTTGAGGGCGATGAATGATTGTCCGGAATTTCCCCTCTTAATGTAACAGAGCCAACGCGTAGTTTTACGATATGTGTTTTCGACCATTAAGGGTGCACACCCTTTTGCTACAGAGTGACAGAGAAATGTTTGGAGCAAAATACATATACACATATCATCTGTACTGGGTATCTCCAGTTGGCGGCCTCACCAAGATTCGAACGTGGTCGGACGAGACGCGAAACGACGGACAAGAAGATGAGGTGGTGGAAATGGAGAAGAGCTATGAAGAGACGAGAGCGCTGTTTCCGGTATATGCTCAATTCTGCCATGCAGAACAGGAAATGTAGATCGTGGCGGCGAAGTGGTGCATATGATTTCCACACTCTCTTCTTACCCTCTTTTCGCGCTTTTACTGTGAACTAGGGTACATACATAAAGTTGATGTGGACGAACGAAAAAAAAGAGAAAGTTCATCTCCATAAGATATTCGAGGGTTTGAATCTGACTGATCGACTTTAATGCGAATCGGAAATTATTTTGTATATTGAATAATTAAATGGGGAATGAAAACAATGATGATGAATAATTATTCGTTTTGTTTTAGTAGAACAAGCGGATGCAATGAATTAATATAGATTCATATTAAATTGAATTTTAGGTAGTGGAAAAGTTCGAGGCTTCTCCCAATTCATAGTTAATATTCATAATTTATTGTAGCTTCGATCTACACAAATGAATTTTCATTATCAATATTTATAATTGATTCATGACTGTGTGCGTTCGAAGGATCCATGTCAAGGGTGTGGATCTGTTTCGTCATTATTGATGTTACAATTGAATGAGAAAAAAGGAATATTCTAGGAGCAGAAAAAAAAATCAAGCGAGTAGGGAAAGGGAAATAATGAAAACGAAAAAAATGAAGGAAAAAAAAAGTAAGGCGCGCCGCGTTAAATATAGAAAACGACGCGCGTCCGTTGACGAGACTTCCCGGGATCCATCTTGACGTAATTTCAACGATGGCGATGCCGCATAATTAGCATGAGAATAATGGCGGTCGGTTTCTTAATCAAACTTTTAAATAGGTTCTTCCCAACGCGCTGTCCGCATAAGCGCAAAAGGCGGCCACTCCACAGCACTCCCCATTTCCTCTATCGGTGACGGATGAAGTATATGTATACGATGATTTTTAAATGCTAAAATGCTAATCAGAAATTATACATCATCTTATTCTACATTTGCAGCACTTATTCGATAATCAGGGGATGGAACAATAGAAATGATATTCGTATAATTTTATTCATTACATCATTAGAGAGGCAAACAAATTCCGAAGTTAATGCATTCTCTTCTACTTTATAATCAACTCTATAAGCTGCTTCACATTAGATTGTTTTCCATGGAAAAAATTCGTTAAATAGTTGTGATTATATTGGTTTAGTTGGCGAATAAAAGAACACCCCTTGATGAAATAAAACAAAGTCACATAGGGCCATATATCTGTCAAGTTGTTAATTCATTGTATGAATAATACATACGGTCGCGAAAACCATGCTCACACACGCGTGATAATTCGCTTGTCATTGGATTCTCCACGGTTCGTTCACGTCTGGGTTGTGCTGTGTATGTTAGTATGACAGTGAATATCGCCCTTGGATACGAATTCTATCGTCGTATACCATCACATTGTACACAGTTACTGCCATTATCACTGTATATATGCATATATATATACCACGAGAACGAAAAACGAAGGGATGCTAAAACGATGTGCTTGTGTGTGCACCAACATCAATGACAGCAGTAGCCAACAGTGACGCACAGCAACAGTGTACTCTCCCTTTTCGGTCATACAGAATTTTCATCCGGCGTCAGCTATTGCTCTCGAACGGGGATATGCGTTTTGCGACGCCCGCACCAAATTCTCGCTCACATTGGTGATGTACACACGATAACATTGCGCACGAGGAAATCGATGTAGCCGCACGCGAAAATGGCGATGGAAAAAGAGTAGTGCCACGAAAATACGCGGAAAAAAAAGAATGAGAGCGAGGCAAGGGGCGAATTTCAATTTGATTGAAATTTCGGCTCTGAGTGAGTTTCCGGTCGCCGCAGTTGAGGATTTGGAGGAACATGTATACATACAGAGATATATAAATGACGAGAGCTCGATATATAACGTGAAACACATCAGCGGATGGTATAGGAGACAAAAAAAAAGATGGAAAAAAATAACTGAGAGAATGAAGAGGAAAAAAAAGAAGAAAAAAGTATGACACACGAGGAATCATATTTTTGTCACGATGCAGAATGAACGATGAGTAAATATACACGTCGTGGAATACCATTAACTGGATAATAGGCCGACAATTAACGGTGCGTCGTGCATAAATCTTAGCGTGAAAAGGAACTCAAGACGCTCACGGAGTATTTAAATAAAATTGAGAGACGGGGCATCATTGTGTGCGTGACACGAGACGCCGATGATGACGACGACGCTTAAGCGAGCAAGCACATAAGCAAAGACGAGACGTCAGCCTAACCTCGCGTATATGTCACCTTAATATATATGTATACACACAGCTCGACCGCGTCGAGTTCGAGGAATGGTTGGAGAAAAAAATGCTAATCGTTTCGAAAAATGATACGAGCCCCGGGGCCAACCAAGAATAATTTAAGCGACACGGTTTGTGTGTAGTGAAATAAAACGACAATTGACCGAGACGAAACCCTTGAAACACCTTCGTGCATGTTCATATCTACATATATATATATATAAATGTGCGAGTGTGTTGTGTGTGTGTGTGCGAGTGACTCTTTTCCATTTCACATATTTTCACCTGCATAATTTATTTCTATTTCTTCGACTTTTTCACAATTGAAGCGAGGAAAGAAAATAAAGGGAGAAGAGAATGAAAGTCTGAATAAAAAAAATTGATTATTAATGGGGGCAAATCACCATATCGATATTATACAAACTGATGTAAATAAAAATTAACTTTGACTTTGGTATGAAACCGCAGGCTTTCCAAATACACCACCCTCTTCTTATGTATATCCATTATTAATATATGTATATATATTTTCTTTTTGGTTGCTATATGTATATATGAATGTATATTCCCCCCTTATTTCCCCCTTTTTTCTCATGCGTCGATGGCGCGGTCTTTCAGTTGTGGGGTCGAATGTGCAATCTATCGAAAGATATTCATAGAGCTGGCCGTTAGTATTTCCACCCTGAATCAGTCACACTCGCACACACACGTTACATCCCCATATCGACCATAACTGTCACGTCACGAATGTCTTATTGATTGCATCCCCAATATACCCTACTCTACCCCACTGTGGGATGTTGTAAAAGAACTGGTGAGTGGAATCGAGAGTGACAAAGAGAGTGAAACTCCGGAAGTCTGTGAAATATTCACTTATTTTTATTTCACTTTATTTTATCAATATTATTATCATTTTATTTTACTTTTCTAATTTCTTTTTCAAGGGAGAGAGAGAAAGAGTATGGAAAAAAAAAATTGCAAGCATTATTGATTTTTTTTTGTTTTGTTTATGAGTTGTGTCTTGAACTTTTGTTGACGGTCACTCTTGGATCGTTTCCGCTGTTATACCATATACACCCTTTCATTCTTGTGGACTTTTGTACATATATAGTGAATATATAAAACTTTTATCCATTTATCAGGATTTCTCGAGCTTGACCGATAGATATTCCGTTCTATTCATCCAAAAAAAATTTATATATTTGCATAAGTCCATATGTATTTATGTGTCATTTGACTTTCATAAAATGAAAAAAAAGAAAGGAGATTTAATTTTAATTTGATGGATCTCTTTTGCGATGATATTCGTTGACATTTTGTATTGAAGCAGATGGAAATCAACAAAAAAATTAACATTTCACATTACAATGATTCTATAAATATTTATCTACAGCCTAATAATTTTTTGTTGCCATAAAATTTGTGCGGACGTGACCAATACAATACATAAACTGATGTATTATAATTCATTATAATCGTTTTTTTACAGATGCCAAAGAAAATTGGGACTCAAGTAAAATAGTGTTGGGTCATTAATAACTGCGCGAGAATGTATAAGTATTGGTTGAAGGATCGGGTGATTGACGAGAACTCGAAACACATAGATGTCCTAGTAAGCTTTAGGCTCGCGTGCGATTCAATATCGTAATGACAGTGAAGTAGAGAGACTCGGGTCATTGAATTGTTGGCTTCGAATTCCATACGTGAGCCACAAAGTCTCGCTCGTTCCTTGTCGCAGTCGTCAAGACGCGCACGTCTTCGCACGATGCACATATACACATCACCCATATACGACCCTATATGTGGCATTCAATATAATACTTGCTGGCGCGCCTCATTGTGCCCCACTTGACTTTGTTATCGAGCGAACAAGACTCTGGTGCGGGACGGGAGAGCGAGGTGTGGAGGAGTGTGAACGAGTATGTACGTTTATGTGCATTTGTATACATATATATATTTCATATAGAAACAGACAGACACACACATACATACGATTGTTGCTGTTTTGTTCTGTCTTTTTTTTATTGCTCTACCTCCCTTTTTTTTCCACCGAATACCATATTCTTTGTTCGGTTAATTATTCGTTTTGTCGCTTTAACAACCACGAGATTTCTCAAACGGGTGCGTCCTTCATTCACTGTATCTTTTGCCAGACTCACTGTTTTGTTTTCTTGACATCCATGAAGTATCGCTTAGTGAATGAGTGAAAAAAAGGAAAAAATGGAGAAGAAAAAAAGAAGCAAATTGAATCGACAACAATGAACAATGGAAAAAAATTATAATTAGGAAAAAATTGACGATAATTTAGTGTATTAATGCTTTTTATTTTCACCGTTTATCTGAAAAATATTTTCGGTTTTTTTTCTTCTACTGTGTCATATCTTATAGCATTTAATCACGATTTTTGCGACCCTCGGTCAGAGAAGACGCACATATATGTATATATATAGAGTTATTTATATAAACCCCCATGCTGTCATATCGTTGGGCGATGATTCGACGTGACAGCGAACATAGCGACAACGAGGGGTAGCCATCCTGACTCGTCACCTCCTACGTACATATAAATATAAATATATATACATAAAGGACTCGTAGGCGTCGCAATATATGCCATGACGTCCGCGGATTCCACACACGCACACTCACGCACACACAACCCCCTCGCGCCGGTTTAATGACGTATAAACTATGCGCTGGATTAGCAGCGTGGTCTGCACCCTCACTTATATATAAATATACATCCCCCTCTCGAGGGCTTATGTACACACACAAATGCATATATGAGGGATGGGAATTGGTTGAAGAAATATCTCACATGAAATTTCAATTTTTTCAAAAGATTCACCAATATTTCATTCTATAATTTTTGCTCTTCGGGACATGTATTGATGCTGGGAATTTCTTCTTCTTTTTTCCTTCTTTATCATGAGGAGGTGTGGGTGGTTGAAAGAAGGGTAAAATGACGCGACCGGGTGCGGGGCCATGCAAAGGGCATCATTCTAATTGCCCCGGACTTCCTTTCATCCCCTTTGTGCGACCCCCAGAGTGTGCTTCCTCTTTTTTTCGTCTCCTCTCTTTTCCTTTCACTCCCGTATTTTTCCTCTCACTCTTTGTGGAACTTGTCTATATTTCGTACCCTCTACTTCACCACCCTCGAGCGCATCTTCTCATGCATATATATATATATATATACATATATAACTCTCTTGGCGCCTACGTCCAACTACTAAGTCATTTCTGCGATTAATTTTTCCTTCCAATTTGCACGCGACAGTAATTAAGGGACGCTCAGTATAGTTAGGGAGGTAGGGAAATAGAGGAAAGAAGGCGCACACCGACAGTACATTATTCCTTTGGGGGAGGACGAATATATATATATATATACACTTATGTGTTTCTTCAAAACAATGACGGACAATGAAAGCGGTCAACTATATCTATTCCACAATTGTTCTTATCTCAAACATAAAAATTTATTTTGCTCTGATCGCTGATCCGTGTGAAATAATGAACGACCGAACAATTGGATTTATTTATACTAATAAGTCGTGGAATATCGTGGCTTTTTCTCAGAAACAATTCAGACAAATAGATAAATAAAGTAAAATGCTCACAGTCCAATATATTTTTCATCTACAAAATTAGTACACGTCTGATCGTATTCATTCCATTTTCAAGTTTCTTCTCTGTCGTTAAGATGAGTTAGTAACAAATAAAAGAGAGAAAGAACGACAAAAAGTTTAAATACGAAGAAGAAAAAAAGGAAATAAATAAACAAAAATAGAAAAAACATGCAGTAGAGAAAGAAGCGGGGAAAAAGAAGAAAAAAATGGAAACAAGCAAACGAACATGAACGGTGCACAGTTGAAATATACGCGCGCACCTATTTGAGTGAGTAACTCTATGCATCGTATAAGATAGGAAGGAGCGAGAGACACCCTCGTCGTGAAAGGGGTGTAAGTGCAAAGAGTAGGTACAGTATCGTTTCTATATAAATATATATACATGGACGTATAGCTGATGCGGGAATAGCTGTAGCAATAATGCCGAGTTGGTATACGTTGAAGGCAGTTTGGTTCCGGTGCGGGCCATTAGTTGATGAGCAGCCACATCCACCCCCTTCATATACACACACATATATATATAAATAGACGCAGTGAGTCCACGATGAGACGGTATGCAGCTATGTGTGGTGCCTTCTCTTCTCAAGCTCTCCCTCCCCCGTTCCTCCTTCGCAGTGCCCTGAAAAGCCTCAGGGCTTGCATTGTAGCGCGCTATTATTTGCCTGTGGAGTCATGTGCTCGCAAATGTTACACAGTCAAAATCGACGCGAGAAATCTAAAGGTAAATAACTACCGCACACTCCGGCATTAGTTAACCATTGGCAAGCAAATGTATAGTAGTAATGGTAGTTGTGGTAGTGAATATTTGGTATAAGAGTATGTGAATGTTAGAAGGAAAAATAAAAAGCAGTGAGATTCATGCGCAATTTTCAGGTAAATTCACATGAGTGATGGTGTGTAAAAGTGTTGGAGGAACTGAGGTGAATTTTGAGAAATGAAGAGAAAAGTTGTAAAGAGAGTGAAAAAAATGTTTGTTTGTTTGTGTGTGTACGTGTGTATGTGAGGGAGGATGATATACACATAGATGTGCGCATTTAATGGCGATGTATGCATATAGTATTCACGCACGAGTATACGCTGTTGTATGAGCCATGTTTTAGTTTTTGCCAACGCTGCGACTTTTCTTTTCACACTCTTCAACTGTAAATATATGTATGCATATATAAATGTGAATTATTATAATTATTTAAATGTTATAAGTGTGTGCATGGGATACGACGAAGAATATTTATGTTGAATTCCACCGAAAAACTTGTCATTAAAATTATCTACGAAGATTCTTTTTGTCGAATTCTAAAGACAGTTTTCAAATAAAATTAAACAAATATATTTATATTTATTTCAACATTTTCTATTCATATACTTATTAATTAGATGAATGACTCGTATAATCTTCATTTTGAAAATGTACTCCTTGCCAAAATATCATTCAAATTTCCATCACCAAATATACCGGAACAATGTTTCAAACTATTTATATTCTACTTATGTTTGTATGTTCACTGACACTATACAAACTTACTAAACTAACGTCTGGAACGAAGACAAAAGATAAATATATATATATGATATAATTACGAAACTCTTCTAAAGACGAAATTACGGGGAAAAAGAGTAGCGAATCTCTTGCTCTTTTGGGTCCACTCGACTTTGGACTGGGCAGAGGAAAATGAAGATTGCTATGGAAGCAAATGAGGAAGAAGAAAATGGAAAATACACAGTGAGAGAATGAGAGAGAGAGAGAGAGAGAATGAGTGAGCGTTGGACAGAGAGTGGTGGGCAAAGGCCCACGGGCGGAAGGAAGGATTCGCATAAATCCACCCTCTCAATGTCTGTACTATAGTCGCGCTCAAGTCCTGCTACTGCATCCACACTCACTCTCTTCCTCTCTCTCTCTCTCTCTCTCTCTCTCTCTCTCTCTCTCTCTCTCTATCTCTCTTTACTCTCTCTTTCCCTCTAACTCACCCCGCGTACACTTGTCCTACTATATCCCTTCAGTCTCACCGAATAGCGGGGGTGGACTATGAATATTGATCATTCGCCCATTCTCCAAGCGTTTCTGGACTGAAACGCAACTCTCGACCCCCGGTGATATGCTGCCGCACTGTACCTCCGGTTCACTCTCGGGCTCTGCACTCAACCCTCTCTATATACATTCTGTACAGACATGTATGTATGGTGAAACTGGCTGGGTGCTTGTCCATTCTATAGACGAAACGCCTGACCCGAAGGAATCGAGAAGAAACGACACGACGACAACGCCGACGACCAACAGACTCTATTTATACCGTTCTATATAATCTTGACGCGATCTAGTTATGCCAGGCACGATCCACTCCAGTAGAATGCGCTTATCTTTCTCCCTCTTCCGCCCTTTGCCCTCCATCTTCTGTCTCTTTATCTAAATACTCACGTTTCACATCTATAGAATTTAGCAGTTCTGCGCAAAGACAAAGGACACAAACACGCACCCGAGCGCGTGCTCCAAACATGTAAATAATAATTATATAGTGTGTGACATTTGTGTATGTACGGGAAATAGCGGTTGGATAGCTTATCTTTATTCTTGAATGCATCAAATAAATTGCTACATGTATTATAAATCAAATGTGTAACAGGAATAATATTGATGAGTAGATCGAGGACGATAGTCGACCTAGTGCCCGCTCAAATTTCATTCAGACCCAATTGGATATTAATGCAACCTCTGTGCATTTTTTGTTCACGTTGATAATTAAATTTTTTATAGCTTTGGAAAATGGGTGATAAAATTGTGTTTTATTCTTTTTATTCTTGTTGTTAGGTTAAAGTGAGTTTAAACATCACTATAACATTATTTAGTTCATACGATTATACATTATGTCGAGTTGACATTTGTATGTGTATATTCGATGTTTTCATATTGCATGGTTGAATATATAACTAAATGGTGATGACGATAGAAAGCGTGACGAGACGACAGAATCTATGTACACATAGTGACACATTGGCGACGTACCGACACAGATATATATTTATTTATATGTGTTTGAGTACGCGCGCGCGCCAGTCTCAACAAGCAAAAGGGTGCGAGGAGAATAGACGACTGCGTCTCCGTTATCGCCTCAAATATTCATGACGCACGTGTGCACATTGGACTCGCCCACAAACTCTCTCGCGCTCTTCTTCTTCCTCTCTCTTTCCTCTTTACTCCAACCTTCATTCATACTCTTTTTTTCCTTTATCGCGCTGTACCACCACAACCACCTCCACACAGGGCATGTGTCGGGCGTTTCCGGTATCGATAGATCGCGCGTGGTGTCCTCTCGCGTCTCATACCATCGAGAAACCTCACTGAGACGCGCATTGTTCTCATCCAATATAAGTACAATATATGTCGGTATATCTCGTGTATAAATTTATATATATAGAACTACATGTGTATGTATCATGGTCGATTGTAATAGTTTTCCGGACACGTGAGAGAAACCCTTTAGACATAAAATGTTGTCTTTTACAGGATGGAAAAATACGTTTCCTCTCATGAAATGTCATGGAAAATAAATTGAAAAATTTAATTTGATGAACGAATTATTGAAATGAATTCGATTGAAATTTTATTTTTTCTTTAAATTTAGATGGCATATGCAACTGTGAATCATCTTTCAATACGGAAATGGGAACCATTCAAATTCCCCATTGCATGCGATATTTCGGAAAAAAATTCCAGTCATTTTCTACGTAAAAATAATTGGAATGTGATGGGTTCATCGATTATTATTTTTTTTTTTTTTTTCCGTCGACTCTGGTTGTGGGAGAATACATAGATATATGAGGATGAATTGATCGCACTCATCACGATCACACTCGATGACTCGTAATGGGGCGGGAATTGCTGAGAGCGAGAGAGTTTCACGGACGAATGAGAGGGCGCCCAGGCATCGGCGTCGCACACCGCCGGAAGTGCGTCTAATGCATCCGTCTAGGGTCACGCGTCATCTCGTTTCCGGTGCGGCCTTTACCCAACCGTTGGACAAGAGACGAGGGAACCGCGCGCGCGTTCATGCTGGATAAAAAGAAAATATATACGCATTTATTCTCCACATATGTATTCATATTCATGTATACATATGAAAAATTCCGACTATATGGCCCTTTCCCTTTTTTTCCCCTTATTCGCGTGTAACTTTCACTCATCAGAAAGTACGACCATAAAATGTATCCACAAATTAAAAGCAGACAATTTTCCGCGGGAATTTTACTGTATACAAATTTTCTGGTAACTAAATACGCAATTGTGGCTTGCATACGTGGAAAAAAATAATTTTAATTGGAGTGGAGTCTGCGGAAGGGGGCACTGAAGAAAGGGAGAACGAAGAAAAAAAAAAAATAAGGACAATATGCGAAAGGATGAAATAAAAGACGGAGAGTTGTAGCAGAGGCCTCGTGGGCAGTCTTGTGCTATAGATGTTCCTCCCACGCACTTGAGCGCGCATGCGTCGGGCCTCCCTTAAAACAATACGCCGACCAATCTGGCAAGACAAAGAAGCTCACACCCGATTGGTCGACAGCACTGAGTCAATCTTAGCTATTTTAAACGTACACACACTAACATGTATTCACTTATTATTGGGTCTTTAATTGAAAAATTAAGTTATTAATGTCCTGTTTGATTGAATAATCATTTTTCCGTTATTCACAGCAATGAATTATGTTTTCTCCTTTATTTTTTCTTTGAGCTAGAAATTTCTTCGTTTTTTCGTTCATTTTTTATCTGTAGTCTGTTTAAATTCTTTTGCACACGGTGAGAATAAACTTCTTAACGTGTACATACATAAACCAAGATCTTTATTTTCACTTTGGTATACATGTATATGAGATAATCGTGTTGCCAAGAGAATAACGTGTCTGTGCATGTTATTTCGTTCTATGTGTTATAGCTGTTATGTATGTGTATTCACGCGGCATGTCGAGTAGATAAATGGATAATCGTGAGTTCTATACTTGAATATTGTGGTGGAAAGACAGAGGAAAAAGGAAAAAGAAAGAAAGGAAATGTTTCAGATAGATTCTCGATCTTTTTTCTTGTCGTTTTAAATTTATCTATGCACTGAACTGAACGGATAGAGTTCCCACAATTTTTTTCCATGATATTATAATGAGAAATGATGTTAAAAAAATATAATTTGATACGGGGATACATTTAAAAACAATTTTAGAGAACATCTTTACACCTCTGAAGTAACAAGATAAATTTGTAGAACAATAGTTAACATGAATGTGTGGTAAATATATAATGAATTTTTCATGCATGCGTAGTATTATTTATCGTATAGTTATGATAATTTATATGAGAAAATGAATAATATATTCGAGTTTCAACGCGAATTAGAAAATGATCCGCAGTATCATATTGTCGGCAAAGAACAATAATGAGCTTTCATTTCTCCGTTGAGTGTACAAACGAATGTATAACCAAACAATGAAATTCGAAGATTATGGTGTGCATTATATGTATATATACGTCTATATGTATAGTACGTGTGCATGAGATTATAGGAAAACATCATAATACAAGCGGGATAAAATAATATGCATATTTTTCACCCTACTAATCACTCGCCAAATGATCCCACAAGTTCATTGTATTTTCCAGCGTATTCTCCGAAAATATTCTGGATTATTATATATTCCACTGTATGAAAATAAAAAAGTAAAAAATGTGGAAAATAAATATATATAATAATGAACGATTGAAAAATACTGGCATAGCTGCACAAAAAAAAATATACCGAATGAATAAACCATCGGGCGATGTATGTGTTTGAGGACAATAAAAATATTGTTGAAAAGACCCCACCAATCCGCGTCACCACCTCCACCCGTCAATTATTATTTTTACATAGTTGAAAATCGAAGAACGAAATTTGTGAAAGAATGCAACCGAAAAATAATAATAATAATAATAATAATAATAATAAAACACTGAAAAATAAAAGAACAGAGAGGAACAACAATAATAAATAAATAAAATCGAGACGTGGCGAATGAACTTTCAGGCTGAATAGTCGCGGATTCAAGTACAGTACACCAAATCTATTTTATTCGCGACCATATTTGTAAACCCACATAGCACCCACACAAAAAATACATCGGAATTATTATTATGAATTGTTTTCCCTCAATAATTTCGACCCTACAAAATTATTTCGGTGGTTATTCGAAGAACTCTTATTCTTTCACCCTTTTCTACATTTCTTTTAGGCATCATCGTCATAACTAATATTTTTCTGGGCGGTCGAGTGGATGTGCGCGCCAAAAAGAGTATGTCTATATATGTATTATAATGTGTAAGAGAGTTGGAAGTTGGGCGGTGAAGGTCGGGGTGGTGACGCGGAGCGGGACGAAAAAGCGAGAGGCATTAATAAGCGTAATATATCAGGGAGTCTTTTGTAAAGCCTCGGACGTCTTTCAACAGCCCGTCAACCTCCGGCATCGGAAAAGAGAGCGAGACGAATATACATATACATATATACAGACAAAGACAAAGCGTGAGAGAGAGATTTTGGGAGGCGACGACTCTTTCGAATGGCAGAGAGTACCGTGTGCTCACTCGAAAGACAAATGTACATCACAAACCGAAACATAAAAAAATATTTGAAAAAATAAAATGAAAAAAATGAGAGAAACATAATAAAATGAAGCCAAGGCTCAAACCAATGCGTCACTGTCGTGTATCTACAGACGAAAATTCCACATGTTGACACATCCACTTGTCACTTTAAAAAATAGCTAAATGATTAAATGAATTATTTCGCGTTGGAAACCAAAAAAAAAACGTCCTCATTTTGTCCGGATTTCGACCTGATGTTGTGCTAACTGGTCCTGGAGATTCATTGTCTTGATTTTGTCTAAACTACCTAAGACACAGACCTGAATCTCATTGACATTTTGATTTCACTGGAGTTCACCTTAAAAATTTCAAGTAAATTACTGAAAAGTTTCTGGTAGTAGTTTAAAGTGAATTTTTCGATGATGCTGACGGAAAAGATAATGAGACAGGTCCGGTGTTGGTGGCAGGGCAATGCGTAATATTCTATTGAGATTTTACATGAATATGCACCTAGATCATTGGATGTGCAGTGATGAGAGCTCGAGGAACCAGCTAGGTATATTGCGAAGCTCTTGCACGTTGACGGGAGGGAAGAAAAGGGAGCGACGTATAGGCTGATGCTCTCTGGCTAGTGAAATCGGGTGCAAGAGAAGCCGGATCACCGTTGACACAAAGCGTCCGTAATCCGTTTATCTTCTGTCCGGGCACTCCTCGTCCACGTGTTCCGCGGTGCGCTCTATTCATTCTCTATATTCATGTGCCAGTGTACGTGAGTGTATATGTGTGCGCGTGGACTCCCCGGTGATGTTCGTTGGATTTGAGGATTCAACGATTATATATATATGGATGTATGTGTCATGAATGATGCGGCTAACGTAGCGGGTGTTGAGATCGGTTTTCATCCATATGACATGATCATCCCCTTTATTTTGCAACAAGTGTGACACATAAGTGATAAGTATTTATATACCCTAATAGACTTTTTTTTTATTCTTCATTTTATTTACCATCTGTTGTGATTGTCACAACGAGTGAATTAAATTCAGATTTGTGCCAAAATATTCAGACAATCAGTATAGAATTATCAAATTATTATTGCGATTTTTTGCAACATTATTTGGCACTTTTGAAAATGAACTGATGTCTGCCACATTTATACTCATCAATTTGATTAGTAACTGGCCGTTAAAGCGGCACAAAAACGATATTATGCTTTTAATATGCATCACAAAATTCAGTGAAAAAATATTTCAATATATTTTTCTGTTCATATTTCCATATGGTTTCATATTTCCATTATGAGATTTATATCTCCCTGCTATGTACGCGCATACCTGCGAAGTTATTAGCCGAGTATGTATAACATTCACTAGATGTAATGACACGATAGTAGAGGAAGGAAGACACAGGGTTTCACAAGAGACAAAATATATTGCATTTTTCACATAAACCACCCCCTACCGTGGTGTTGTTTCTCACTCGCAGCGAGTCTCCGCGGTATATAGTCTTCAATGATACACTTTGATCTTGTCGCTTTGCGCTATCCTGACACCCTGAGAGCTCACTCGCGCTCGCACGCACACACTACAAAGCATCTTTAGGGGTGGCTTTGTTACGCAACGATGGAATAAGAGAGTATATACATAAAGAGCCGCTTGATGCACACGTTGACGTAGCCATAAGCTTTTCTATATCCACTCTCGGAGACATTTTAATATCATGCAACTTTCGTGGTGAATCATATAGATGCTCTCATTCTTAATATATATTTACTATAACCTCACATTTAATTATATTTATTACTCAGAGAAATTCTTTTTAAGTTCTTATTGGTGATACAGTTCGACTGCTGTAACCACTGATAGAAAATGATTCCATTCCAATTCCTTCAACGTAATTGTTGATATCATACGTGGAAATGGAATTTTTTTTTTTTCTACAAACATTAGTTTGAAGAGGATTCTATGGTAAATTATAATTTATTCCCAATCCCACATCTGGCGATGGAACTACGTGGAATCAATTTTTTATGGTATTTGGTCGATTAAAAGATTCAAATAATCTCGACAACGACAGGGTTACTCGCCCTCGACTTTTCATAATAGACCACGCGTACATATATATACACACAAGCCTGGAGTTCGGGTAGTGCCCTGTACTAGCGCCGCTGATTGCTGTTGCATCTTTGATGATGCCATCCAGACAGGGAACGCGACAGGGGTGGTAGGGCAATTTAGAGAAACGAGCAAAGCACTGTCGATTTTTTTTCTTTTTCTTCCTACCCCAGTAAATATATGTATATATATATATATATTACTGTACACCTGCCTCATCCCCCATGGACACACTGTGCAAAGACAGAAATGTCGAGAATGATATTTTAACAGGAGAATAACACGATGTGAGAGTGAAAAAAAAAAAAAATTATTTCACTGAATAGTGTGTTTACTTCATGAAGAAAAAATTCGAAATAAAAATAATTTCAACGTAGACTATATTTTTCATATAATTAATTTTATGTTACAGGTATCGTGTTAATGGAAATAAGAACGATAGAAGGGATGAAACTTTTCAACGAAAAATGTGAGTACACACACATATATATCATATATATATGTATATATTCACCTGTATTCATTTACATTATGCACAAATTTTGTCTTGCTCGCGCGCAAAAGTTCGTAGCGAGTTGCGAGAGTTTGGAAATGGAGGTGGTTGGGAGGTGGATGATATAAAGAGAAAGTGGGAGAGCAAGTGAGATAGATGGATAGAGTAACGAGCTTGATAAAGCGGACGTTCACACGCCTGAAAAGTTTTACTGTATCCACAAGTTTATCTCAATGTATATATGTGAGCGTGAAGCGACAGTGTGATAGATATACATGTGTCAGAGGCAAAATCCTGCCAGCGGCAAAATCAAAGCCGACTAACTCGACGTGGTATAAAGAGTTTATGTATATATGTATACATTTACACATATTTCAACGCTCATCTGCCTTTAGTGTATCAAAATAAAAAATATATATAAATTTGATGCAACACTCTGTAGAATTTTTTGGATTAAAATTATTTGGGAAAAATATCTCGATGTAAAAATATCGTTTGAATGAATAATATTTTTCATAGAAATCGTGTAATTTGAAAAGACAATCCTGAAGGGAAAAATATTCCGAATTTTCATTAATTGGAAATGAAATTGATAATCCTGCAGCACGACTCTGTCTGTTGATGAATTTTATGATTTCATTTGGAATTGCTTTCATACTGTATCCAATTGACAATGATTTTTTTTAATGCATTTCATAAAATTACTCTTGTCATAAGTTCACATAATTCTTCTCAATTAATTCTCACGAAAGAAATCAATTTAGAAGCCGATTAGGATTATTTGATATGAATTAGTGAAGAGAGCTTCCTAATCTGAGAACCGTCAAGTTCTTCTAAGCGAAATTCATATACGAAGTACATAAGTCCAAACGTATGGATTGAAAATGGGTATTATTAACTTTTAGGGTTGAGTTAATGCGATTTCTAAACATTTAATATATGAAAATTCGATAGGAATCAATGATAAAAAATAGAGAACCCTCTTTTCATTTATGTGGTTGCATTTGCAATCATTGGTCAACACGTGTCTCTCGTCAACGTCATTGACGTGTGAGATTCCACCAACAGATTAGAGTAATTCCCTATCCCTCACTATAACTAGTAATCAGCAAGATCTTCATATACTGATCATCATGACCAGAAGGGATTAATGAAATTGATCTCGGGTATCTATTTGCGAACCCTCTCAAGCCTAGATTTAATTTGATTTTTTTGTAACAAAGATTATATCATTGGATAAAACAAAATGGCAAAATTCGTGGTTATATTTTATTATATTTATGAATTACTGTTGTGGTTAAATATATAACATCAATCGCATACCTAATTGAATTTCGTTGCAACATTAGATAAAATATGATGCAAGTTCATGTAATTATGGAAAATTTCTGCGTTTGTTCATTTGATGTAACAAAATTTATTGTCTGGAGATTCTGCAAAAGTCATTGATCCAATGGATACAAAAAGATAAATTCCAATGGTTGTGTATGTTCATCAGTAATTAGAAATACATTACTGTTGTGGTAGTGCAACGAAGCTGTTACGTCTCACTGCACACTTCAGGATTGGTATTAACTTCTATTTCTTTCAATGATTTGATCCACTATTATCTACACACACTCCATTATATACTGTTTCTCTTTATCAATCCTTTTTTTTGCTCTCTTGCTATGATATGAGTTATATAAACCTCCATTTATTTCGCAAAAGCATTCTTCATCCTCGAACGTGAGTTTCATCTCAATTCCATAATATATTATATATATATACATAAATGGCTGATTTACTGATACACTGCTATACGGATATTGATAAAGAATTAAATCTTTCTGCCCATTCTCAAGTGCTCCATTTTACCCGCTTCGTCATCAGACATTATACCAATATCACTTTATTCTCATGAGTTCTGAAGACTGAAAAGAAATCAAAAAAATATTCAATAGAAATGAAGATAATTGGAAATTGTCTCTTCTATTTTTACAGAAACATCTCTCAATTATTTCTCACATTTTTCCTCCTTTTCACACTATTTTAAATTGAAATATCGAAGCCATCAAATTAAAAGTAATCGTTACATGGAGGAATAGTTCGTGTTTTATTTTCGTATGATATTAACGAATACATAGACATGATATATATAGTATGTGTACGTATTGAAGAACAGGAGTGTGGAGAGACTTCATAATGAAGATAAAAAAAAAGAAAGCGCAGCAGCAAAATGTCAGGAGCTCGCGCCGCGCACAAGCATCATTCTTCAAGTGGTTAAAATCTCAACTCTCTCAACGTGGTTCATCAGGCTGGTTCCTCAAGGTGAGCTCCACATTCTCGATGCTCATCGTCGTCGTCATCATCCCTCTCACTCACCCATCACCCTTTTTTTCTTTTTTTTTTCTTTCTTTTCTCTCAACTATCCTCGCTCATATACTTTATTTGCCCTCTTCATATCTCTCTTGCAGCATTACTTGCCTCCTTCCTTCACCCACCATTGCTGCATCATCCTCATATTCACTCGCTCAGTTTTACTTCTCTCTCGTCGTTCACTTGCGCTCGCACGTCTCAAGCAACCCGGACCATTCAGAGCTCTCCTTTCCTCTCCTCTCGTCACTCCCTCGTAATTAATCATTCCCCTCTTTTTCGTTCACTTTACACACTGGTGCTGCTGCTGCCTTCGTCCATCTCTCCACCTCTCTTCATACTCACCGCCTCTTTCTCATACCAATCTTGGTGATGTTCAACGCAAGACAACATGGCCGCTATGTACTGAAAGATCCAGGCAACGAGTTGCATATATATGTTATCTTCAAATTACATGGTTGTTTATGGTACTCCGTTATCTGAAATGATTAAAAATTCACACATTCATAGTAAATGAGTTGTCATTGCAATAATGAAATATCAATAACTATTGAATCAGTGAAATCTCACTTCTCCAATGAGTAAAATTCATGTCAAATCCACTAATATCGTTCGATGAAGTCAAACAATCAGTTGAATTTGATTTCCGCAACTGTGAGACTAATGGAATTTTCATTACAATAACATTGGTATACTTGCAGAAACTATCTTCAAACTATCATCAACATCTTGATGAACTGCAAATCGATACGTTATCTTGTTCAATCAAATCTTTTTTTTTCCTGTATATACTTCACAATACATATATACTTTCGTATACCTTTCTTCATCATAACTTTTCATTTCCCAAGAACATTTTCTTGCAATATTACAACACTTCCATTTCTTGCGAAGTATTTTAATGAATCCGTCAACTCAACAACTTCATGCATAAATATTAATATCTGCGCATACTTACAACAGTCTCATACCAATAAAGCAGGTGTAATTTCTCCACCCTGGGCGATAAGGAAAAATATAACGACGAGGCGTTGAGCGGAAAAATAAATGTAACATTGCTGAAACATGCACATATATAAGTATATATATATATATATAAAAGGGACGAAAAAAATAGTGTGGGATTGCATATTTTTCGCCCACAGGGTATGAAAAAAAAAAAATAATAATAAAAACGAGGGAGAATGAATAAATTTTGAAAATAATAAAGTAAAGTGTGCGGTATGGTGAAGAGGATGAGGCATAAAATATTCTCTCGTTCGTTTTTCTTTTCCACATCTTAGTTTCACATAACGGTTGTATGTCTCAAGACTGCGGATCATATACATATGTATAAATGCAACATGCACGATTCTTTACCAATGGTTTTTGATATTGACAGCATGTTGTATACAGCATGAGGAAATAGAGCGGGCGCGCAACAAGGGGAACGTACGTTGTGCTTGAGATTCATCTTATATAGTGAGAGAGAGTGAGAGCCATGAATATATATATATATATATATGAAACACAGTGGAAAAAAAAGTTATGATCGAGAGAAAGAGAAAGAGAGGGCTCATGAGATGATGGTCTACCGGTCCATTCAAAGTTCCCAGGAGGCAACAAAGGGCCAGCAACGAGCTGATCAAATTATCCAATTCATTTGGATTGGCGAGCGAGCGAATAAGTGCTTCACCGTTACCAAGAGGCCCCACTCGACATGCCGCTCACTCGAGTACCATTGGCCATGAGACGACAATATATAGGCTTCTCATTCTCTATTGCGGTCTGTGTGTTGTCCAAATTTATGCACATTTCTCGGTATATCAACTGCATCAAAAACTTCATGAATACAAATATCTGTGTCGAATGACTACTGATACAGTGACTAAACACCTCATTTCATATTCATTGGCCTATTTCTAACAGTTTCATCCACTTTAACTGCTTCACATTGATAATTGTGTGAAATGTTTAATTGTCGCGATATGATAATCAACTATCAACGAAAACTAAATATCCGGATGATATTTTTTCTTCATTCGGTGAACTGAATTGAATGAAAAACAATATAGATGCATTAATGATTCGGATAGAGGAATAAAAATGAGAAAAAAAATAGTGGAAAAGGGAAGAAAAATAAATAATAAGAGTGAAGCAAATGAGAGATGAGAGAGCGAAGCGCAAAAAGCATTGGCACACAGAGTAAGGGGATGGGCGGGCGCGCCTCCGGAAGATGGATATATAAACTGCGATCGTATACATATATACATATTCTCCCCTTGTTGCCTTGTGAAAAATCAGTGCGGTTCATTAAATCCAAGAGAATATATATATATATATGTATTTATACACCCCGTACTCTTCTCGGCTGTTGGTAAATATTTATGAACGCTACAAAAATTTATATATATATATATAAATACATATAACGTGCAACGAAAAATTCACTATATGGAAAAACTCCCCATTTACTTCCACATTTTCGACAAGCAAATATTTTACAGTACCACACACAATCACAAATATCCCTACACAATAAATACTCACACAGGCAAATAGAGATGAAGCGAATGTGTGCAAATTTACAGATTTGCTATACTTCCATCAATTTTTGTTTCTCGAAGTGGCAACAGCAACAACGGCAATAATAATAATAAGAACGGATGAATAAATAAAATAGAAAAAAAAAGGAAGAGGAAAATTCAATTTTACCAATGGAAACAAGTTTTCATGAGTTTTGCGTCACATCAACACAGAGACATTTGGAATTGTGAGAGCCAGAGTGAGATAGCAGAGAATGAGTGAGAGATTCTGGGCACGAGGGTATCCCAGGCATCGGTTGGTTGGTTGGTTCGGGTAACCAGCTCGTGAAATTCAATTACCGAGTCCGCGAGGGGTGGCCGCGCGCTCTGCGCCCTTCATCCCAGTCAGCCAACGCGACCCCTCTTTCACCTCCCCTGCCGCGTTTTGGTGTGCAAAGGCATTTTGAGTGACAGCTCGGTTGGGAGCGTATACGGGAGACTGAACGTTGCGAGAAAGTAGGCGGACGGGAGAGCGCGGGCATTGAAGATCGGGAGGAGCTCATGCTACCGCACATTCTCCACTCAACACTTCTCACTCTGTTCATACTATTCACGAATAAATATCTATATATTCGTATACAGATATATTAAACTCAGTCTCCCTCTTCCGGCACCCTCTTACACACAGTCCTTGTCGCGTCTTTCGCGCGCTTATCTCATACCAAATCTTGTCCTCATCCCTGAGACGAGGGTGCGTATGGTCGTGTACACGCGACTTCGGACCGGGGGTAGATAGCGAAATTGAAATTGTTTTCAATGTATGTGTATATGTGTGTATGCGTGTATGTATGTATGTATGTATGTATGTACGTATGTATGTATGTATGTATGTATGTATGTATGTATATATATATACATACACATGTTTCACTTAACAAAGAGGTGAAGACAAGAAAAAAATCACTGATAAGAAAAGAGATTATGGAGTTGGAGAAAAATAGCAGTCCATCTAAAGTGACAAAATATATTCTTTCATGTAATTGTAACATTTTTTTCATGTTAATTAATTCTTCATCCATCTTGTTGTTCAACTATGTCTCAAATACCTCGTATAAATTCTATACTGATAAATGTATGGTCCCATGAAATAACTTTATTACCATGTAAGATGGTAATGTAGATTGATTATGTTTACGTTTTTTTTATGGATAAAATAATTTGTTGTAACTTGGAATAATAATGTTTACATTTTAGTTTTAGTAGAAAATATTTCACAAAGTATAAAAGCGATACATTTATTTTTAAACAGTTTATTTTCCAAGTAGATATATATATATATATATCATGTATCTGTATATGCAGCAAAACTCCAGGAAAGCTATAACTCCAACGAGAATATATTGTATATATGTATAATATATATCTGCATATATACATACCCATGTATGTATGGTAGATGGGTTGGAAAGGTAGAAAGGTAGAAAGAGCGGAGATAAAGAGCGCACAGGAACGGCTACGCGAGACTTTGCCGGATGTCCGTGCGCCGCCATTGTTATCGTTATCATGTTTCGCTTGGACCGCATTCTCGCGCGCGCGAGCACGCTTGTCCTTTCCTCTCACTCTCGCGTTCTTCCTCTCTACCTCTTGCCCTTTTTTTTTTCCTCCGTTTCTCTTTTCTCACCAAACTCCTAACATTACACTCACGATACCTGCTGTTAATATTTAGGATTGCGGCAAATAATGTATCACAAAACTTCCGAGTTTACGAACACACACGCTATATAGGTGGTACTCCATAGTTTGAGTAATAAATATACTTTTATGTAGATATATTTCATATCTAGATAAACTTTGTATGAAGACTCGGACCCATTTGATATTCTTGATAGAAAATATGATTTTGCATTAAATGAAAAAAATATGGAACGAATAAAAATATCTGGCTGTACTTCAAACTGAAATTTTCGTCAATTTTTCTATTGAGTATTCAAATAAAAATTATATACTCTGAATTCACAAGATTATTAATTTTCTGACTGTGATGACATTTATTTTCAAAGCATTTAATCATAGTGATATAATGTACAAACTATAACGGAATGATCCAAAGATCAAAGGGATACACATTGACGTAGAGTGATGCTTGAAATAGTTTTAAAAGGGGTTACACACTCGATCAGAAGCACACAAGAAATAGTTGAAATACGTGTATACTATATGCGTGTATGTGTATTAATGTATGTGTGTAGTATGTAGTATGATATGAGGTAGGATGATGATGGTCGGTTGCGGTGTGACTGGCACATCAGCAGACGATGCGGAGGAACCGTCGTTCATTAGCCTTCTATTCAGTTGAACGGGCCAATAATAGCATGAGGGTGGTACTAACACGTTGCTCATCGCCACGTCTCGTGTACATTTTCGTCTTGCTTCTGCTTGCGCTGCCGTTGCGCTACATTCTCATCGTCGTTGACGTCGTCCCTGTCGTCTCGCAACTATGTAGTCTCCATCACCATCATCAAACTACTGCTATACTGGAATGCTATATCTTTACTCTCTGCTCTGTAATTATATACCACCCAAGATTTATATACAGAATACACATTCACCTCTATATTCTTTCATCGTACGCGTCTCATCATCATTCGTCTCTCTTATATGTATACAAATATACATCTGGATAGGAATAAATGATTTGAATGAAGCTCTATAAATTTGCTGAACGTTCCCGTTCAACATTTTCTATGTTAATTGTCTATTAGACAAGTGAGACATTCTTCAAGTGTTTCAATTTTGGCATATGAAGTAAAATGAGAAATGATTTCAATTTTAATTGATGAATCGTCAATGTGATTCCAGTTTTTATCACACTCAGCTTTAAATCTAATGAGAACATTATGTACCTGACATCATAATAATTCGAATTGATATGGATCCACATGAATTAATTTTCAGAGTCCTCTCATTTAGAATTGATGATGGGTCAATTATGTTCAGTACATGAGTATAAAAAAAGAAAAAAGAAACTAATGACACACAAGCTCACACAGACACAACCACGAACTTGATATTGTTGGAATAAAAATGAACACTGTGGTTTCTATCTATTCATTGATGATTTATTCTAGATCAAAATATAATTCAGCATAGAGTGTGAGAGTTAATATGATCAATTGAAATGATTGATTCAGTACTGGATAATTTCTAGTCGCGATATTTTTCAATTTTGCATTGCAAATCACAAGAAGCCGATTTTAAACTATCTTTCTTTTCTTATAAATGCCACCAGCAAAATCATCTTACAAGTCTGAAGTAATTTATCTGTCCTTCGTGCAAGTCAGTTTATATCCATGAACTCTCCAGCTGTGCTGACCTGATGTATTTTATGTGCTGATGCCTGTTTATAATGTTCACGCGCAGTTGCCAACGTAAAAGTTGCTGGTATATATATCTACTCACTAAAAACCTACAGCATCGCGGTGCATATCCATCAAAGCCAAAATGGGCAATACACCGTAAACTTTAAAAACGAACGTGCGCGTAATGCGTGTGTTATACCTCGATCTATTTATATCTGTGTCTGTGTATGTGTCTGTGCAAATGTGATGGGAATATAGGTGAAGCAAGAAGGTCCAAGTGAGAAACCCTGAGAGATTGCCCACGGGACCGAAAGGAATGCGCACAAAAGAATCCGGCAGTTGCGAGAGAGCGAACGCGCGCGCGCACATTGGGTCCACCCGCCTCATTCATCCGCCGCCAACCACTGCGGAAAAGAGAATGGGTGAGAGAGAGAGAGAGAGAGAGAGAGGGAGGGGGAGAGTATAGATATTTTTCGTACCGGTTCACCCGAGATTTTTCCTGGAGGGGCCGCGCAATCCCGTGGGCCAGGTAAGAGGACACCCCCGCGGTGCGACGACTGGTTCTTCTGATGCAGCCTCCGGAAATCTCTACTTACTTCGCACACCTCAATGGTTCTTTATATATATATATATATATATACCCTTATAGGTGCACTTCTTTTTTTCTCATCTTATACCCTGCGCTATTTCACCCTCGCTCTTTCACCGTTCTTGCTATTACGGAGTAGGGCCCAAGCGAACTTCGTGGTAAATCGTTTTCGACAGTAGATCAGATCTGTTGCCTGAATGTCTTCGGTGTAGATCCAAAAAAAAAAGCATCGAAAGGCACTGAGTGACCCGTTTTCCAAGTATATATACGTTATACATATATACTTGAACGCGAGATTATAAGGTTCTCACAAAACTGCGCGTATGTATGAGAAGATGCGAGAGGCAACTAAATATTTACCCTCGGATATTTCCATTGATCCTCCCAGTCCTATTGATCAGTTTTTTTTTTTATTGTTGACGAATTCAATTGAGGTTTTTACTTGTCCTACTGGTTTATATACAGTTACAAGTTCATTTTTTCATATATTTATTAAAATACTGACAATAGAAAAATAACAAATGTGACTCAATATTCAGATGGATAATTCGTGTAAATTATTCGGTGTGAATTTATTCCTCAAGTCTAATTCCAATGGTGGGATTCTGTGGATGAGTATATGAGTGAATTTGTGTGCGTGAATGTGTTCGTGTGATTGTTTGGCGGTGAAGAGGTCGAGAATCCGGTTCAGGAGATTGCTGAGATTCCAAAGGTGTCGGCGGTACGAGAAGTTTATTAATGGCCTCAACTCACATAATTGGTCCGTTTGACATAATTAATGGGCCGTTAATCAGCGATGACGGGACTGGACGATGGATGGACGTGCGATGCGAACGAAACATACACATATGTGTGCCTGTTATATATGTATGTGTTTGTAGACGTATATACACAGGTGCCCCATCACGACCTTTTCACCCGCATTCACTTCTTCATTTTTTTTTCTCCACTCACATTTATCTATATATATATTTTTTCATCTATTCTTAATTCTTTTATAGCCCACCAAGAATTCTTCACATTATTATTTCGTTATCTTAATGTCTTTAACTGAAATGTTATTTTGTTTTGATTTCTTCACCTGTTGCGTTTAGTAGGCTGGTTAGAAAAAAAAAGGAAAAAAAATCACGTGAAGCTTGATGAATATAGTGAATAATATCGAAATAAATATTGAAGTTGTGAAAATGTGATTTATGAACGGATTGAATTCATATGATGAGAAATAACAATTTACAAAATACAATTTAGGAAAGATTTTCCATTCACTGGGGAATTAACATGGCTAATATCTGCAGTGTTCATCGATTTTTTTCTAGACGAAGCCTTGAATTTTTTCCACATATGAATCATCTTTATTGTCATCATATTGCTTTAAAATCTTCAACTAAAAGATTAATCTACAGGAATTTATCCACCTGTTGCATTTATTACTGATGAAAGGAAATATAAAAGCATATTCGATCCACAATGATGGATTTGATATTGTCAATCATATATATTTCATGTTTTTGATCTTCAACAACTCAATAACTCGACATAATGTCAACATTGAATGAATACCAAACAGTTGTATAGATTTTAGTTACAAAAGTATAAATATATATCGATATTTCATGTACGTGTGGAAAGACTGCCAAAGCAATAGGTATATGTATACAATGTTAAGGGGAACGACAATGTACTTCACCTGTTGCGTTTGTTGTCGCGCATTGAGGAACGGAGCCGATTTGCACGGTTAATGCCTCCTGCGACCAGCCAATTGAAAGTCCATAGAAAGTATTCACTATACTCAATGCAAGGTGGTATTATAAGCACAAAACCATAGTCAGAGCAAGGGAGAAGTGAGACGAAGTACGTCCCATCACAGATATAACAAGAGAGAATGAGAAAGAAAGACTTTTGCTTACGCGTGACCCCCTGAAAAAAGCATCGTGTACACCCGAGTCGAGTCCTTTGATCGCAAATTCTATTGGACGTGCACCACAGAACAGAATGTGATTGTGTGCGTTGTGTGTATATAGTGAAGTTGGAATAGCAGAAGACAGAGTGTATGAATAAAAAAAAAAAGAATTGAGGGGGGCAAGAGGAGAGTGCAATTGAAATACACTGAGGGACCCCAAGCTCGGTCAAGACGATTGTATCTCTCGTGCTCGGATTCGCGCCTATAGCCGAAAAATTGACTCTTGCAGCCCACACACATGTCTATATATAGGTATGTTTATATATATAAAATACTTTGATATAGAGAATCACATTCAATATCCGAGGGATGAATGAAGACTAGAAGGAAGTCGTTTCATTTCTTTTTTTTGTGTGTGTATAGTGAATTGAATACAATGACATTTTGGAATTCTTAACGTGTTGCGTTTTCATTTTATGGATTGTTGTGTGTGAGAGTATGTGGATGAACGTGAAGAGTGTAATGCAATGTCAAAAGGAGCAGGGTGTTGGATAAACTGTCATTGTTGTTGGATATACAGAATTATGTTGAAAATGAAGTCGTAATACCTACTTATTGTTATTTTTCAAAAGAGATACACAGATCTTTATCGCTATTAATATTATTTTCTTTCATTTACGTAGGTGTGGAGATTTAGTGATGAAGATATCATTGTATTTGAGATATTTTCATCCTTTGTTTCAGAAGTGATTTTACAATGTCATTCGGTCACAATTTCATTTTTCGATTTATTCAGCTGCAATTTTCCTCAATATTTAAATATAATAAATCATCATTGGTACAAATCTACTAACCTTGCAAAAGCTTATGAATTGTCTTTGTAACCCCCCACAGTAATTAACCCCCCCTTAACATGAACCTTTCTCTTAAGGCAAATAAATGGGCATTTCTAAACACAATTGTTTTCCAAGTATAGAGAAGTTAAGGTGTATAAATATATCTGTGTGCGAAGAACTGCCGACACGTGTTTCGGTTAATCCTCCGTCGAATATTTGTAAAACTTGTCGGATTTTTATTTGCATTGGTAACAAACTTCACACTTGCATTCACGTTAGCCAATTGAATATTTGCTTAAAGCCCATTTCTTTCTTTTTCTTTTTTCTTCAATCGTTCTCTCACTCGGTATGGGACATTCAATGGAATAAGTAGCCAGATACTCGAATGGGACAGATCGAAGATCTTTTTTTTCCCTTCTTTTCTTTATAACGACTAAGGTAAAGTTAGACAAAGGAACATGCGTGTACATTTCAAACCAATATCTATATATATGTATGTATAGATATATGTGTGTGCGGGTACGTTTGTGTGTGATGTGAGTCGAGTGAGTAGCGGAACAAGAATGGAAAAAAATAATATAAAAAGGGGAGCTAGAGGCGCAACGCTGTCTGGGTCGAACGCGCGGCTTCGATGTAGGCCTCCAGGCCCCTTATAGATCTCGCAGGTAAAACCATGAAGAACCCGTCGGCATCAGCCTATAAGACGCCAGGTGTTTTCAAACCATGGAAATATATATATATATCTCATATACACGCATACATGGATACAAATCCAAAAACGAATATAAATTACCCTTGGTGCAGAGACTGTAGTGCTCTTCTAGGAAAGCGACCAAGCGAAAATTTATGAGTGAATTAATCGTAATATCGACAGATCATGGCTGCAAAAAACAGTTTTTCTTTTTTAAGAGTTTTGAATATTTTTTCTTTACTTTTATCGTTATCTCATTCAGCGAATCTCGAACATCGTAATTCCAAAACGATGAAAATAGATAGAAATGGCAGCATGTTAAGTAGTTGATGATGAATTTACAATTATACAACTTGAAATTTTATCCTGTATATTGTCCAACAATTAGTAACAAAACTCTACGGCTTTTGTTTGATGTACGCAATGGAAATAAATTGCCGATCGTTCAATATTTAGTAAAAATTTAAATCTCATCTCCAGTCTCAAATTTGGCACATAAAGATTCACAATTTGCCTACGTGACACCTACAACTGCACAAAATTTTCTAAATCATCCAGCATATTACCTGATATATATCGTGTTCGAAAAGTGATTTATATCTTTCCGCAGGTGGATAAGGGGGACACACCATGGTTTTGTCAATTTTCACAATGGTTGGTCTTTGTTGTCAAGGATTTTTGCGATTCGCTAGGCCACGCTTTAACTCTCTAGAGAATATATACATATATATATATATATATATATATACGATTGCGCACTCATCTCCTTCTTTCTCTTTTCCCGTGCCTTATTCTCTTTTTCAAACTGTATTCGATGCTACACTGCAAAAGCAGAGGATGAAACGAGCACCGAGAAATAAATGCCGGAAGACTATTGCTGCTGATGCTGCTGATGCAGCCACCGCACAGACCAAACATTCGATGCGTGTGTGTATGTGTTCGTGTACCTGTACAAGTAAAAATATAGTATAATAATAAGCCGTATAGGAATATCTTGTAGCTATGGACTGAGCTTAATAGGCTTTACACTCATGCGAATTGTGTATACTCTAGAGAAAATCTCGTTATTCCATACACTAAATATAAATATCTATATAATTCTATAGTTATCCGGGTCTTGTTGATTTTAGTCAAGAATACAATGCCTTTACTCAGAATAAATCCCTATATTTTTTTCTTCAACAAACCCATCAATTAACAAAATAATAGTTACATTTTACCTGTCAATTATTATTATATTTCATCTCGCAATCATGTAGGCCTCGCGATTATCTGAACGAAGAAATAATAATATAATAATCATTATGCAACGTGTGTTGATGCACACTAGCTGTCATGGCAGTTATAATGAAGATGAAGTTGTACTCGGCTATAGTGAATGAGGTCAAAAAAAAAAATGTATATGGGAAGATACGGTGGGATTTAACGTGAGGTTATATGAGAAAAGGCGCCAACTAGCTTATGAATACGGTGTCCTACGGGAGTTAATGAGCCTAATCTCTGCGGTTCTGAATGATGAAAGATTATAAAATAGGAAGATCCTGTCGAGATGGGACCGTAAGGACATAAGACATCTATAACTATAACTACCAGTGCCACCTGTATTATGGTTTGGGCATTTGGCGTATCCGTCGGTGTAGTGGGCCCGTGCACACGGCCATTGACGTAAAACCGGCTAATGAAGAATATAAGAATAAATATATATATATATATATATATATATATTGCTGGAGCTTATGGACACATACAAACACAATAGGATTTATGCGATAACGAACCTGCAGACGGGTTAAAAAAAATATCCGTTGAACGCAACATCTGCAAAACCTGATAAATTTATTCTGCCCTTAATTAGCTGTTTCTATTTTGGTCTTGTTTCATTTTATTTTTATGGAATTATTTCTTTTCTTTTTTTTTTCTTCGCTGTTTGTTCGTTTCCTTATTTCGTCCTAAAAACGTGTGAAGGAATGCGTTCAACTTCCGTATGGGTTCTGGTTCCCATGAGTTTTTATTTTTCACCAGAAGCTGTCTCAACGACACACCGCGGCTGGTCTCTTTTTCTCAAACAATAACTCTCTCATCTGATATAGATCAGTCTTCCTAGAGATAAAGTAGGAGAAAAAATAGATGTCCTTTAGAGATGCAGCGTGAAGGTGTGACAAAGATCGGTATACGTGAGGTTATATATATAGGTATAGGTATGGGATATTGTGTGCGAGAGTGTTTGATGTATGAATGAAATTCCACCCGGTGAACCATTGAGAATAATGTGTATGCGACTAATGTGTATGTCATTTTTTTCTTCTTTTTTTTTTGTCCGAATGACATCGAAAACTATAAACTTCTCTTGGGGGTGGCCGATTGTATATTTCGCTCGAATCTCCACCTACTTCTCGCTCTTCAACCTTTTTTTTAATACCTCTGTTGTACGCTTCGTTCACTCATTGAAAACCATCACCCTCTCATGCTGCTCCGCCTACTTATATATGTTATAGACTTTGGGGATTTTTCCACGAAACTTTTCGGCAATCTTTTCGCTTTTTTCCCCCTTCTATTATGGATCTAGGTATATACATGGTTTGTATGCAGGAGTAACGATGAACCTGCAATAAGAATTAAATACATTGGTGGAAGAATTGTAACACCAGTGTTGAAAATATAAAGAACCATTGAAGTAGTAAGAATAATTATCGAAAAATCATAGGGTGATATAAACTTGATTATGACCGAAACTTAGATTATTCAGCCTCGTTCAACCCTTTACTCAGCATAGCACGAACAATTGGAGCGGAATTATTAAAATATTTACTGATTTCGTCAACTGATGAAAAATATCTAAAGGAAAGCAACTTTTTTTCCTGTAATGATTGAATAATTGGAATGCATTTATCTTGACACATTTTACACGACAAAAAAAAGGAAAAAAGGAAGAATAAAATATTGTTTGGCGTTTATTTTTCCGAGTATTTTACCAAATCGGAAGTGAGCCAGCATGTTCTACTAGGTTCTTCTCGCCATATATATACATATATGTATATTCCATTCATGCCTTTTCCTCCTAACTTTTTCTCTCCCTCTCTCTTCGTTCGAGACATTGGAATGTCGTAAATCCCTTGGCGATGCATTGGGTTGTGGTCAGATGCGAAGCTCAAAAGAAAAGAGAATGGCGGACGAGGGCGAAGGTGAGGGCGAGTGTGGGAGTTGGTATAGCAATACGACGAAAGGAGAAGAAAAAAATAGCTGAGCGGGAGAAAGAAGGAGATGGAGACTCTCTTGAAATCGCCATGGGTTAGCGTCTCTGTGTCTGCCGCGAACTCACATATACTTTTTTATATAGACACATACAACATTCCTTTGGTTCTTGCAACGTGAGTGAGAAACGTGCGGCAACCAAACCGAGAGTGAACGATCTCGTTTACGATCTAAGAACTAGATCGATCCCCCCGATTTATATGTGATGCAGTGAATGCGCCACAGGGTGAGCAGCCTCGTGCCCGCCTTTAGATATCCCCCTAACCTCCCATTTAAACAACAGAGTAGCTCTACACTCTGCACACCACGCGCGCAACGAAGGGGATGAGAGAGGTACTACAACGATAAAGACCAGTGTGTGCAAGATGAGGGAATAAAAAAGAGAGAGGTGGAAGAGAAGAAGAAGGAGAGAAAATATAAAATAAAAATAAATAAAACAGGAACAAACGCGCTATGAGAAAAAGCTTCTGGTATACGCGCGCGGCGAGGATTCGGTGTCGAATTTCCAGGAGCGGGTCCTTGTCTGTTTTTTTTTTTTTTTTTTCCCTTTTATTTCTTTATTATTTCTTTTCATTCTCCCTTTTCTCGAATTGCTGACGATGTCTGTCTTTTCAGGTTACGGATCCTTCAGTTATACAATAGTAGAAAGAAAAATGAGTGCGAGAAGGAGAAAAGGATGAAAAAAAAGAAAAAAGATGCATCGGAACGAACACACACACAACTCGTTAACGATAGCATTGAACACATCGTCCATGAACATAAAATGTGAGAATTTATTTTATTTTTTTATTTTTATTCGCCTCGTTATTCGTCTTTTTTTTTTCTTTTTTTTCAATGTCTCAGTGATTGTTTGTAATGTGTGAGAGAAATCGATGCTTCTTGTTATGAGAATAAGGAAGTCATATCATTATCTAAATATATACACAGCAAACGATAACGGTCAATTAAAATTAGATACAAAAATAAATGAGAGAAAAAAATAAAAGCAATTCTTCGCTTCAATATAGAGAATATATCTCTTCAGTAGTTTTTATATATGCCTCCTACGTCGTACCCTCACTCTCTTGTGTGTGTCGACATCTCTCTCCGGTAATGTCGGGTAAAAATTTGCGCGAGAGGGAGCGAAAGAGACCGTGTGCGCGTAGGAATGACTGACAGCTCAATGCACCGGAGAGTATACGTAATATATACATATATATACGACCGCACAGCTTCTCTTTTTGCTTCTCCATCCACTTCCTTCCACTCACCCTCGCACCATTGCCACGTAAATTAAACTATATACTACATGATGTATATACATACACATTCATATATGTTTACATCAACTCAAAATGAAAAGAAAGAAAACATTTTTCAGCAATGTTGGATGCCACTAAACTATTACTCAGTATTATTAATAGTACTGAGAGGAATTATATATGTTTATCGTGTCGTAGAATTCTTTACTGCTTCAATCTCTAAGTCCAATAAAATAAGTGCTCTATTTTTATTTGCGTGAAATGTTCCTCTACATTCAATCAATGAAGGTAATAATAAGATTTCAAATGAAGTTCAAAGTGTTCATCTTCTCTTGATATTAATGGAAAGTTTCACGTACTTCATCCACTTACAGACGGAAAAGAGACTGAGACGAAGTTACCAAGTGCCGTCACTTGGATTTCAACTACCAAGTGAGAAGTACTATGGAATCAAAAGTGCATATTTCTCTTCAAAAATCGTCGCTTTGCATTCACAAACTATTCGGATATTTATTGCAATACGTTTTGAAAGTCGAGTGCTGTTATAGAAGTCTTGCACAGCTATAGTTCGAGATGTGTGTATGTGAGTGTGTACATAAGTACAATGGATGGTGTCTTAACGCGCGTGAGGACAAGCTAGTAGGGAGCTTCTCGTCGACGATAGCGATGTCATGGCGGACACCGGAAATAGCCAGCACTATCGGCCGTCCCGCCGGAAAGACGCCCGTCACCGCAGAAAGAGTTCCAATCTTCTATTCAACATCTCCTCCTCCGTTCCCGCACACCCTTTTACCTCTTCTTCTTGTTCAACTTCGTCTTTTACTCCCTCTCTTCTCTTCTGCATCATCTCAAACTCACAATCTTGAACGAAATATGAACGCCCAGTGCTCACTAACATCGCCCTTTCTTCATTCGATTCTCTTCCGCTGTTGACGACACAACCGCCAAGATTCTCAGTCATATGCGCCCGCGATATTACGAGATGAAAAAAATTCAAGTCAACACGGAATTTATTTCACTTATATGGAAAGTATTTCACAGGAAAAAACATAAACGTTGAATTTCTGACAAAGCTACTAAAGAATTCAATAAGTAATTATGGATATAGAACATTCGATTAGACGAGCTGAAAAATTATTTTAATTCATATTATCTTGAAATAATGAATATAATATCACGAAGTTTACAATAATTACGAGAGAGAAGAATAGAAGGATAAGCCGTGAACTTGATGAAGATAAATTTATCCTGGAGGAATAAATTCTGTATGAAGTATTAGAGAGTAATTTCTCAAATAAATAAATGAGATGGAACTGTAATAAGTCACTCTGATTGAAGAAGAATGTCTGTAGTCAATTTTTAGTATTCACAAAGAGTCACAGTGGATATAAAATGTACATGTGGGGGAATGATATCGTTAATTTCTACCCTGCACACGCCCTTCCATTATTTTTTTGCGGCATAAGTAGCTCTTTCTTGCCACAGCAATCGAGATAGATTGTTATGTATATACATATGGTTATATGCGTACGCGAACGACATGAACGATACATCATTTTGGTGTCAACGAGTGTCCCCGGCGCTTGTAATCTCGCATCCATCAAGCTCGCGCGCTGCCAGCATTGGGCGTCGGACTCACTCTCTATACTCTTGATGGATGCGTTGCCGTCGTTCTGGAAAGTCCATGGCTATACATATCTACGCCTAAACTTGCGATTAGTCGCACGAATTCGCGAGCCGTGCATGATTAATACTTCTACATTGAGTAAACACTAAACTTTCCTCTATGATTTTATTGAGTTCTTCTTCTGAAGATTGATATGTAACTGTTGATTTCTCACAAAATACTTCAACTCGATTGGAAAAAGCAATTATTATTGCCATGCGCAATCTACTTTCCATTGGGCGTTCTTTGTTTCCTTTACACAAATTTCCGATGCTAATTTCCGGTCCACCAATAGGAAACATGTGTCATTTCCATTCGATCAATGACACTTTTATATCGGAAATACGTCGGATGAAATAATAGCTTTCGGTAGTTCACTAAAACGCGCATGCGTTTGCATGATTTCAGTGATTTGTATAGACTCGAATCAATTGAAAAATTGAAATAAAACCCTTTCAAAAATTCAAATTTCATGTTAAACTGCTGATGACATAATGTCACTGTCATTTTTGTTTCCTTTTTTTTCTTTAACAACAAAAAAAAAACAATTTTCACAAATTTCCAATTTATTTTTCCAATTTTCTCTTCTTCAATGGCTGCCATACTGTGTAGGCCATTTCGTTTCCGATCCAATTTGAACTTTTACTTAAATTCTAGGAAACATAATGGCCGGGAAAATTTATATTGGTTATTTATTTACGATAAGTCATTATAAATTCTGATAAAAATCATTTATGTCCTCACAATTAGTTCCAGCTTAAGATGTGTCCTTCGACAATTGATTGTATTACTGGGTCAATATAGACAGTGATGAATATGAAACATAAAAGCAGGGTAGCGTGCTAAAATAAGCCATTAATTTTTAAAAGGAATTAGACACGAAAATTTCCTGAAAATTATTGCCCCAAATACGCTGTATAGGGTTATATATAGCATCTATTAATTTTATGTTAATCCTGTCAGCCCAGTAGAAAGATGAAGTGTAAAACAACGAGGTGACGATGAACCGTTCAATATTGCACCCACCCTTTGAAAAAGGAATACCTTTGGATGTCGTATTAACGCGCCAATAGGAAGCCTCACCACCATTCTGTCAAACAGTTCGCTATTTCTCTAATGAAAATGTCGAAATACTTATCCGCAAAAACTGTGCGCTATACAATTTGTGTACTTTGGACATTACTTTTATTATTAGAACGTTATAGAATGTTCCTGAAGTTGAATGTATAGGCATGTACAGGGAGTCTCGTCACTCACAGTTCTGTATATAATTGCAGACGACAAATTAGTGATAATGATCTTGCAATTAATTTTCTACTCGAAATATTTAACGTTCGTTTGTTGAGACAGGTGATTGCAACGACTGTTGTCACAATTTTCATCAAAATCGTAGTTAAGATCGTTTGAATTTCGCTTAGCATAAAAATATAAATAAAAATGGACAACCATTGACCTTCATTGACCTTGTGAGCAGCAACTTACATAGTATTTTTTTCTGTTATCTGCATAATATCAAATAATATCGAAAATTACCAATTCTTATAATATGTGGAGAATTGCCAAAAATTTCTTTTTTAATTGAACAACAACTCAATTTGATTGCACAACTCACTAAACTACTGGCATGTACTGCAATATTTCAAGTGATACAAAATACTAGAAACACCCTGTATATAAATATATTTTGTGGCAAATACTCAATGTATACATATTTATGTACATGTTATAGCTTCTCTTTTGATGACGTTGTTGCCACTCGCTTGACCCTGAGTCTCATCTCATCGTATCAATGTGTATATGCATTCTACATTGACAACACCGCCGTTATGCATATGCATCGCTTGTTCATATACCAAACCGAAGACGTTGTGTAAGTACACGTACATATATATATATATATATATATATATATATTTAGAGAGACGAGACAAGAAGGACTTCATGAAAATTTCAGGCGTCGTGATTGCACCGCGGTCGTTGGTTGAATGGCATGTGAAACATCTCTTTTTTTTTCTCCCATTTTTTTCTTTCTTTGCGCTTCTCTCTTCATCTCTCTGTCTGTCTTCGTTGAACTATGTATCACAGCATCTTCAACGTTACATATTTTTTTTTCTCCTTTTTCCTTGTCTAGTTCTTTTAGATTTTTTCGTCATTCTCCACACTTGTTCCTCTTCATGCATCGAGTTAAGATCCTTGAAAATAGGCCGAGGTTAAACTCCACTGCGCAATTAGTTATGTCCAAGGTTATTTCGTGAAAAAGAAAAAGAAGAGTAAAAAAGATCGTTTGCTTATTTTTTCGTGTATGAAATTCAAAGTGAAAAAGCGAAATTTTTTTTTTCTCGATGATGAGCTATTTCGAATTATTGTGATGCTTTATTATTGTTATTATTTAGTATGTTGGTTCATTTCGTAGTTCTCGCCGCAGGGTTGCGCATATACACGTATACGTTTACTATACGTATATTCCCCATAGAGATTCCCCCCCTCACCGGGGTTATAAAACGGCAATTTAATTCATACACTTGATAAACGCTGGGCGCGCGCGAGTAAGCTACGACGTCAACCGTACAATATATATAAATAATAGCATTGCCTATAATATACAATAGAGTGTTCGATGAAGGGCTTATTTCCGCAAATCATCGTACTTCCCAAAACAATTTATAATATTTTTTTATAACAATACGATGTTTTGATGATTATAAATCAATGGATTGAGCAGAAGTAAAATTTCCATCTGATCTCTAGATGGAAAAAATAGATGATGCAATAATTTTCTGAATGAAGCAATTCAAATTCATGCCCTGAATAATTCTTCACACCCTCTCAACCAGTTCAATTTTTATTCAAAGTCTTTTATTTATCTGAACACATCCGGAAAATTTTTGATATTATATATCTGATTATTGTCTATTAAAACTGAAGTTTATCCATATTTTCATTGTAAGAAAGAGATGAAGGAACAAAGAAGCAACATATTTTTGTATACATATACTATTTGGGCATAAAAATATATAGAGATAGGTTGAGAACCAGTGGACTCGTCCGGCTGGCCCACGTCAGGGGTTGAAAGTGCGAAGGGGGTTTTTTTTTCACAAAGGGGAGCGCGCGCGGACTAGTAGCGCATTCATCGAGATGCAGATGGCTTCTCTCCAACCCTCGCGCGATGTATACTTGCTCTTTCTCTCCTCTATATGTACCTATATGACGTTGGCTGTTGGATACAACTCCATGGCCCTGTTGTGCACACGTGTGCGTTATAAAACTTCGCGATGTTGCGCGCGCGCGCGCACTCGAACCAATAGCACGCGGTCCCTGCGCAATAGCGACATAATGGTCGCACATATGAGTAAGAGACACACATTTATTTTGGGAGAGAGAGATATATATACATATATATATATATATCGCTCGAGTAATTTCACGAAACGATGCACTAATTTCTCTTTCATGTCCCTGATGATTGGCAAATTGATACGCGTATACGTAAATTCAATTGCATTTTCAATTATCGAAGAACTGAAATATAGTAAATGTGACAGGGAAAGAAAAATAATAAAAATAAAAAAAAATAAATCATGAAACCGCGTATGCGATTCGGATTTTTCAATCAATCAACTGCTGCGAATGATAAATAAATTCGTATCATTATATATTTATGTATACCGCACATGCGTTATAAATGTCTGAACCTATTTTTTTTTTTTTTTTTCATTTTGAATATATGCTACTGAGGGTTGAAAATCAGAGGGGCGAAAAGCCCACCACTGGCGAGCGGAAAACCCCCCCTGCGCTTACCTGTCACCCGTGACTATCCTGACAAGGGTATATATACCACGCTCTCTTTATTTTTTTGCCTGCTCTCTCACTTCACATACACCTCTCCTCTGTCGCCCCATTTTACTCAGTATCGCTCATAAATTTTTTGTTCACGCGTATAACCTCGACTGCACACATAAGAATGCAATGTCACTCTATTTCTCTTCTGCAATAACGAAAGCCATCCCCTACTATATTATGATTATGTATATTGTTGTTGTGATTATTGTCATTATATTGAGTAGTTTGTACAAAGTTTTCTGGTTACTTTGAAATGAGTATTTTCCCCGACTGCCACTTCATGCTACTGGCTTTTCTATATTTTTCCGATAGTGCATCCCTTTGAAATAATATATAAGGGAGGTGGTGTCGATGTCGTCGTGTATATATATGTATTTGAGGGCTGCTTTTCCTTGATATAAACATATACAGTCATGTATGTTTGTCGATATATAAATTTGTAAATGTATATATATATTTTCCAACGTTAGTAGTGACACGAGACCAGAGGGTTGATGTGACTCTTTTAAAATAGACATAAATGAGATTAATACGATTTTAATTTACTTCAATTGTTAACAAAGACATAGATGAGAAAAAAAATCAGGAGCTTCAGATTTGTACATAATAATCGAATAACTGACATAGGAAGAAGAAGAAAAGAAAAAAAAAGTAGAAGGAAAACTTGATGTATGGGAATGAAAATGTGAAATTTAACGGTTTTATAGAATAATTGAAGATTTTCTCTTTTTTTTTCAACTCGACAATAATTCGTTACTGATACATTAATTATATATCCATACGCAGATACATATACCTGCAGCATATGTTCCAGGTGTACTCTTTTTTATTATCATGCAAATCTTCCCGAGTGCAGCATCAGATACACTTATACAATATTCGAAACGTATCGATTACGTAACAGCAAAACGAAGATGAAAAAAAAAAATGATAAATAAATAGAGAGGAATATATGTAACGGTTTATCTGTGAGGGGAAAAGGAAAATAATATTGCTTTTTATTTTATTATAATATAAATTCGCGGCGCATTAATGCAGTACCAATGTGAAAATAGGCATATATAATAAATGCATCCGCAGGTATACACACATGTATATATACATCCGTCCGGGAAATATGGGTGCGTTCAGTCGCACGCGAAGTAACTAAAGTCCAAAGCGTTATGTAGAACAAGTAATAAAATAATTTTAACGACCTACTTGAATTATGTGCGGTACAAATAATAATATCTGGTGTGCACGCATCCCCGCAATAAATATCGTCAGAATCTCATATATATATTGCACCCTCCAGCATCTAGCTCCCCTCCCGCCCTCTTTGTCCAATCCAACCCCGAGGTCGTATTTTTTTTTCATCATATACTTTCAACGTTTCAGTATTACACATATAAAACTAGACAGAAGGGGCTGAGAAATGAAACCCAATGGCTTCAGTGATTCTCACTTAACCATGTGTACAATTGTATCGTGCATTTAATATGGTGCTATAGGATTATTTCGTTATCTATCCATTGAAATAATAAGTATGAGACGAATTTATTTTCCAAAAATTTAACTGGCCTGTATTGATGAATTATGAATAATGACTGAGCTATGTTGGATTTGAATGTTAAATTAAAATTTTTGTTAAAAATAAAAATGAGAAATAAACATTTTTCAATTTTTGGACGCAGGTAGTTTCACGCAAATGAAGGTTCAGACCAGAGCCCATAGCCGCAATAAACTTTTATGAGTTAACTCTATTTCCGCAATATAATATATATATATATATATATATATTATATACATATAAGTGTTGAATGTTATTCGTTCAATAGTACCAACTCAATTCAAGTGGCATATCTTTGAATCAGGGACGGTTGGGGCAATGTTTAAAACCATAAATATTCATTTTAACATTATTAATTTTAAGGATTTCTGTTCAGAATATTCCTTCGATAAATCGACACAAAGAGGATTTATTATTCTCCTTTACCTGATAAAATAAACATGTAGGATAGTGTATTGAAAATGTATAAACGAGTAAAACAAGAATGGCACGAAAATTATGGCATTCTCTTATAGTTAAATAGCAGTTTGTGGAAAAAAAGATCATGGATTTCCCCAAGACTAATTATCCTGTAAATCTTAACATCTTAATTGGTGTACAAGTTAAATTTATGTTGTACTCCAATCTTGGAATTATATTATGCTAATGTTCTATATTTGTAGGGAGAAAATTAAACATAAATCAAATACGTTTTGACTTGTAAGTATCAGCACACTTATGATTTTTGTTATAGCAGATAACTTACACTTACAAATCAACACTTCCATTTTTTATTTGAACCATCATCTTTATAGAGTTGATGAATAAACACTGTGGACATAATCCATTTTTTCCGTTTTTATCTACACATTACAATACAACAATAACGGAGAATTTTTCTCCCTGTAAATATAAATAGAAGCGAAGTTAAAGAACGGCAACAATTCCATTTTAAAGATCATTTTCCTCTATACTTAAAATGGAAGAAAAAAATTCCGCCCGCCGTTATTCAGTATTTTTTGCTTTTATCTGGCAATTGACCCACAATCTTGCATCAATTACTCCCAATTCCCACAGACAAAACGTCCAATGACAAAATATAGGGTGAATACATATATAAATAGCATACATAGCGCCTGGATGGTGCTCCGGTAACCTCTAACAACAAAGACATTGGGTAAATGTCAAGAGCCACAGAAAAAAAAAGCTACACTATATATCAACTTCATATTATATTTGTATCAGGAATAATGGCAACATCAGACTGTTGTAATCGGGCCCCCGATAAAGACTTTGTCGTTCGTATCGTCAAAGAGGGGGATTGCGATCATTATTCTATATAGATATATACCTATGTACTCCTTGCAATCGTTTCGACGAGCGTTGGGATTTTTTGGGGGAGGTAAAAGAGGGTATATATAGAAAAGACTGATGTATAGTTATATACAACTGTGTGCACCATCCTCTTTTCACTTTTCTTTCATTATACTTGCGCCAAGAGCGCGATCGCACAAGTCGTCGTCAAAAGCCCACCAATGGTATCACCTGTTGGCAATGTCTGTACTTATTCTATATACATCGGTATATACGAAAATAGCAATACTTGCTGTATGAAATCTTTCTTTTATATACCACATCGATCTTCAATGACATCTTACACGAACATATTGGAAGTTTTACGAAGAATTTACGCTCTTGGCATTTATCGTATCGTTTCACTTTTATTCTCTTCTATTTTTTTTTCTTATATTATCAAAACAATGAGAACAAAAACAAATTCGTGCATCTTCATCTTAATGAAAGAAGGTGAAAGATAAAAAAAAGGACAAGCTAAATATATCATGTTAAATGTGAAAAAACAAAAGAAAAAACTACTTCAATACCAAGTACCCAAAATTTTCAAAATCATACATCAAATTCTGTATTAAGTGGTATCTTTCATCGTTTTTCTACCCCAAATACCAGAGAAAATTGAAAAAAGAAAAAAATTATTAAACACGCCCTGCTCAGAGCTGAATGTAAATTTTCCGATACCCCACATATATCAGTTTCATATATTTTTTTCTTCTACAAAAATGTATAACATTTTTTTTTTCAATATTGCGGTCACCCAATACACCAACAATAGAAACATATTGTGTATATATGCCACGAGCCCCTACTCATCTCCATCAATACTCCATGACTGTTGAAGTTGCGAAGCAATGCACAACACAAGCAGTTACATATACACGCACATGTATATACAAACCTATAGCTATATGGCTCTATCGAGAGAGTATCAACAAACATTGATTTGAATTATAAAGACCTCCTGCTGCCTCATGTGGTTCCACTACCAACTTATAAATATATATACACAGCGTATTACACTCTCTCTGGATCCCTCTTTTATAATCCTAATAAGCCTAAATATATCTATACGCATATGTGTATTTCAGTATACTTTATGTTGTTATTTTATTTTTTTTAATGTTCAAATGTCGTCAACAAGTGTTAAAGAAGAAGTCATCATGTTTACACAAAGTGTAAACGTAAATTTCCTCAAGTTATATGTGTGAATGTATTTTTGAGTTTGGATATAATGAGACAATGGTGAATTGTATGATAGAAATGTTTTTGTTCTCCCAAAAATGAATGTGGAAAAACCCAGCTCCTTATTGTCTTCGTCATATAGTATATAAACCCTTTTTCCTTTCGTTTATGTTTGCAGTATTATATAGTATATACTACGACAACTTTCATTGTCATTGTCCCATAAACACTGGGGTGCACTATGATTATCTATGACGTATTCTTTCATTACATCTATATAGTCAGCAACAGGTTCCATTCGTCCAGGATAATATACATTTATGTAGCGCGTATACATTCAAAAATGTTAGATAAAAAGTGAAAGGAGAAAAGAATTGTGATGTAATTTGCATCTAACATTCAAATAGAATAGTCTGATGATTTTTCAAGAGTGTGTACGAATATTCGAATGATATAAATGAATTGTGGCTGAATTATTGAGACTTGTCTCTGCCACCCGTTCCGTCTCGAATTCAAAATCCTCGTTCAATTGAATAAATATCTTTTCCCAAATGAAGGAGCCGGTAATAAACATCAACCTTCTGGCTCAAATATTTCCTGTTAGGCGCTTCAGACAATTAAATTCATTTCCATCATCATTATTGAAAAAAATAAAATTAATGATCAAAGCAATTAGGGATAATGACTGGAAAATACTTTATAGCTGAGTTGGAAGTTGACGAATCGTATTGAATCACATTTATATACTTAGAATGATATCGGAGTGATTCATAAGATCGGGTGGAATTTGAATATTTGGATGAAGTGAGAACTCGCAATGAAACGAGAGAAAAAAGAAGAAAATGCGTCAACACTTTCATTGAGGAAAAAAAAATGAATAAATCGATTATGGAATATAATGTTACGGGCCTTGTCGATTGTACGCATTTGATCCTCTTGTTGTTATTATATATATTCTAAAGTTCAAAGGAAACGTACGAGTATTTGTGTCTATGTATAATACACCTATTTACCCTCTCGCTCATTCGTATGTGTATTATATTATACACTTTCACTGAAAAGCCTTCTCTTTTCATATACACAAATGGTATAATATAAAAAAAGGTGGATCTCACTTCTCATGCAGGTTGAATGGCCCAACAAGTACGCGCCACTAAAGCACAAAATATATATGTATATACATACACATATACTGAATATAATAGGTGATTCGCCGATATGCTATTCGGGATTATTTACATGCCATTTAAAGGCTTTTTTCCCTACTGTCATCTCTCGCGGTCAATGCTAAAGAATGAGAATATTGTATTATATGGCACGCGCCACAAGAGTTCAACAAACCATCTACATATATATATATATATATATATATACATATGTGTGTGTGTATAATTCTATTAATACATATTATAATTTGTATTATATACAAATATAATTGTATACGTAAATCTCCATTGAATGAATGTATTTCATCTGGGTTATTTAACCTCTTTATTTCGCATTTCTATTCTTTTGTCGTGAAATATATATTTGTATAACTTTGGGGAATAATTTGATTCCTTAATCGCAGCACGCTTTTCAATTCGAACGTTTGCAGACCATAAATTACTGTCAGAATATAATTAAAAGCTGGTAATAATTTGCAACAGTATGTGTGGCATTTCATTTCAATTGCTTTGAATTATGTTTGTGTATCATAATTTATTAAGTAAATATTGATGTTGAGAATCACAATATGTTTTCTGATATGTTCAATGGTGTTAAGTGAATAAAAAATTGGAAGAAGACTTTTCGACAAAGTGGAGTGAGTTGGCGAATAATTCCAATGAAAAATCGCAAGTAATAACCAATGTGATACCGATCAAGCGAGCAATGGTTCTTTCACCATCTCAATATTAAAACTGCGAGCCTTATAGTCGCTGAAGAAAAAATTGTCGCAAGAAGAAAGAACACACAAACTTGACAGTGTCAGCAATATAGAGACATTTGATTTTTTTGTGAGGATTCAAGAATGCGCGAATGTAGCGACCGAAGAACAGCGAGAAAATTCATCTCTTGCAACCTTGGATCGGCGTAGTCGTGGGCTATCGAATTGAAGCGAGACAACGCGGAGCTCCATAATAAAATAAAGAGTGTGAGGGAGAGAGAGCGGGAAAATGGTGCGACGACGCGACTAGAGGTCGCGTCAGTGTACCGATGACGTCACATGGGTTTTAGTAACGCCCACTATGGTGGTAAAACAGGCATCCATTGGTGGAGTGAAATGATGGCAGGCGTGCGTACCAATCGATTGCAAGCAGCAGGCTTGCGCCTGAACGTATCTAAACCCGTCTGGTATGGTTATGTGGCTCAAGAGTGGTGGCACGAATGTGAGATGAGGTTCGGAGGGGATGACTTCGGTAATACTCGGCTCAAACGAACGAACATGAATTAGGTACTATGTGAGAAGGAGAAAGGGTAAAGTGACGGTTAGAGGGGGGAGCAGTGGGACAAAGTACCTTGGCATGAAGTGAGCCCCAAACACACGGTCAGAGAAGCGACCAGCGCTGAGAGTGGGAAGTTAAGACAGAGGCTACAAATACTCAGACGGTTCCCTTCTTCCAACCAGTGTGGTTCAAAACTTCAAAATCGAAACGTGCGCGTGCTACTTTCGTTATATTATATATCAACATAAAAACGAGTATATCAAACGCCGATATTAATTTCATTGAGAATTGAATATTCAGTCGTGTTTCGAGTTGAATATCAATCATCTTATTGGGCTTTCTGCTTGAATTCTCAAATCGAGAAAGAGATTGACGGCAATAGAGTGACAAAGTCGAAGGGGCGACGACAAGATATTGAAGAAATAAACAAGCGAACTAGCAAAGTGGTGTTTGAGTGGCATATAAACTCTTGTTTGGAATAATATACCATGTTGTCTTTAATATTATATTGTGAACGAAAATAATTTTGTTGGCCGCACATAACTCGGAAAGTGAAACGACCACAACAATAACGGACTTGAAAACAAAATTAAGAGTAGGAATTTAAAAAAAAAAAGAAGCACACCGTGACACTGTGACAGTGAATCAGTTTTTCGATTTTTTTTTCTTCCGTTCTCTCATTTTCTCAACAATGTTTAGATAGCGATTTTGAATTTTCGTTTACGTGCGATGTATTTACCGCGTGTGAACTTGTAACTAACGTCAAGACTCTATGCCGTATATAATCACGCCGGTGATTAAACATATTGAGTGAATCATTCATTGATAATATTCTGATAATAAAGAGAATCAGCTCACTAATAAATGAATTGTGAGTGGAATCTGAGAATTTCGAATTGAACTGGTTACTATTGAGATAGTATATCTCTTTTCTTGTCTTTCACAATCAATTGATACACAAATTGTGACATAAAAAAGGGCGGCAAACTGTACGGGCACAGACAAGAAGACATGCTAACGATGGAGACGGACATGAAAGGCGGCAGTCTGCACGGCCAAATGCCGCCGCACCCACATCAAGGTGTATCACCAATGGGCCATCATCCAGGAGTATCACCTTACGGCGCTTTAGGTTCAATCGTTCACAGTCCGGCATTATCAGGTAGCAGCCCACCTAGCTCAACTGGATTGAGTGCTCTTACACTACAGCATCATCATCAAGCGCAACAGCATCATTATGCATCGATGCAAGCTGTACAACAGCAACAGCAACAACAACAGCAACATCAAACAATGCATTCACTGGCGCAACAGCAAGCAGCAGCTCACCACTCCCATTCTCAATCACAACAGGCACAGTCAAATCAACAAACACCGCAACAACCTCATCCACACCAGCCACCAAATAACAACAATAGCACAAACAAGAATAATAATATTGATCGTGTTAAACGACCAATGAATGCATTCATGGTATGGTCACGAGGACAACGACGTAAAATGGCACAGGAAAATCCTAAGATGCATAATTCAGAAATCTCCAAGAGACTTGGTGCTGAATGGAAATTATTGAATGAAACAGAGAAACGTCCGTTTATTGACGAAGCTAAAAGATTGCGTGCCGTACACATGAAAGAACATCCGGACTATAAATATCGTCCAAGAAGAAAGACCAAGACATTGATGAAAAAGGATAAATTCCCACTCGGCGGTGGTGTAGCAGTTGGTGGAATGCTTGGTGTTGATCAACGACAAGTAAATGCACCAGGCGGCGGGCAACAACCTCAACTGGCACGCGACGTTTATCAAATGCCCAATGGATATATGCCCAATGGGTATATGATGCATGATCCGTCGGCCGCAGTTGCGTATCAACAACACGCGGCATACGGTGGTCATTTAGCTGCGGCCGCAGGTTATCCACGTTACGATATGAGCCATCACATGGGTGGTGGCAGTCCAAGTCCAATTAACAGCTATGTGAATGGTTATGGTGGTTATGGAACAACAACTGTACCCGGTGGCTCACCTTCGCCATATCATCAGCCACAACCAGGCTCACAGATGTCAAGTCATAGCCCAAGTGGTAGCAGCATAAAATCGGAGCCAACGAGTCCAGCGAGCGGCGGTATCCATACACCGACGCCAAGTGGTACCACCACATCAGCAGCATCAGCAATCAAACGTGAATATATAACGCAACAGCAACAGAGTCAACACTCGGGGGGAGATATTAAACAAATGATCTCCATGTATTTGCCACCGGGTGGTGAACAAGGAGTGGTACAACACAGCGCTGGTGTCTATTCACCTGGACCATCGCCAGATCTACTGGCCCATCACTCTGTGATACCACCGCTCAGCCATATGTAAGCCCTCAAATCATCTTTATCCATCCATAAACAAAATAAAAAACAAATATTATTAGATCATTTTCGAATGAAAATGAATTGAATTACATTGATTGTTGTCTTACGAACAAAATTAATTAATGGCACAATTATCCAAACATATTGGAAAATGATTTGAAGTATACGTAATATATCTTCTAAGAATTTATATCATTACCACGTGGCATAATCGCGAACAAGTCGTACATTTTTATTCTGTCTATTTCTCATGATTCGTAAATGCATATATGTTTGAATTTTTATTTATCGTTGGCATCTGCATAAATCATATGAGTTCTCCAACTCTGATATAGAAAACAAATTTTATTTGAGGAAAGAAATGATTGTTTTTCATTCAATTAGTTTGTTATCTATACATTCGATAATTTCATTTTGCTTTATATTCGTAACATATATATATATATATATATAAAAGAGAGAAGCTAACGAATATAAATCACTGATTTTGTAGGTTAGCTTAGACCAGTGTTGCCAGGTGTCAATCTGAGGACCACTCTTTGCTTGAGGAACAAATGTATATCCCTTCAATGTGATATCTATATAACCGTGTATATATTTGTATATAAATACATACTTATTTTATGTATCTCGCGAATATCAATTAGAATAATTTGTAGAGAATTACAATGAATACATAGAAAAATTAAATTTATTAATATCATCTGATTTCAAAAGTTTTTCGGTTCTGTTGATTTAATCGATCAAATAATTCACATTGTGTGATTTTTCTGATGAAAATTATTGAGCAAATATCTCTATGAATAAATGTAATTCAATATTGGTATTCAAATCTATCATTGATAAGTTTATTTGCCTCTAAATGGCAACACTGGAGAATAAGATAATGAGAATGTTTCAAGAAAATATATAGAGATGAATATTCAATTTATTTGACAATTCCCGATAAACAGGGAAGTAGAAAATCATGCGAGCGAGACAGAATATCAATGAAAGTACGGGGGAGATGGGCACGTTTATTCATATTATTTTTGTATCCTTCAATAGTTTTGTTTTATTTATCTCTTTTCGGTTTTCATACAAGTTACTATGCATTTATCTCGAGGAGACTAAATATCATTACGTGTCTTTTTTTTTTCTACACTGTGATAATGTGAAATTAAAAACAAAATTGATCCCGGTATGATTGAATGTAGAAAAAAGGACAGTAGGAGAGGAAGAAGGAAACTAATAGATCGTGGCTGATAATGCGATGCGGGATATAGACAAAAAAATCTCACAAGTGTAAATATTATTACTAAATATATATTCGCGTAGAATAAAGTAGGGGGGAAAGAGGTATCACGGAAAATAGTAGAATTTATTTGAGGAAGAAGAAATAATATTTAATTATTATCCATTCAATAGCGAATTATTATTTGGTGGAAAGGACTATTTAGTGCCGAGACAGAAAAAAAATACCATTAATTATAATTCCCCAATTATTATTTACTCTTATCATTAATATTATATTACCCAAACTTCAACATCATTAATATGTTTCCAATTGTTCCTTATTATATTATGTTTATCTCTCTCTCTGTCTCTCTCTCTCTCTCTCTCTCTCCCGCCCTCAGTCTCTCTTTCTCTATTCACATTCTTTTGATCTTTACCCACAAAATAATTTCGTCTACTATTCATCACATATATTCATCATTCAAAAGTATTATTAATTGATTAATTAATTTTTGTTCGCATTTACAACTACGTAACAAAAATAAGATTAAAAAACAAAAAAATTCTGTATTACTGATCCATGACTGTGATCCCATAGGGCCTATCGGACGACGTTTGCCCCGTTTTTTTATCCGTACGCACAAGAACAGCTTCGAGCTCTCGAGACCTAGCTAGCTAGAGAACGAGAGGGAGAGCGAGATTGTGAGAGAGAATGAAAGACAAGGGGGGAGAGCGAGAGATCACAAAGTAAAATGAGAAAACCAAATGAAAAAAAAACGCACAAAACCAAAATCGTTGATCACACGCCACACGCGTGACACCTACAGAACGACTTACAAAAAAGAAGAAAAAAAAACACGAGCAAGAGAGAAAATTGGATGCAAAAAAAAAGAGGAAAAATATCCTGCTGACTGATCGTATATGGAGATTAATAATATGAATTGTATAATGTATACGCCAAATGGATTTCGATGCGTCAATGTTTGAATATATAAAAACAAAATTCATATATATATAGATATAATGACGCGGTTGGAAAAATATTGGTCATGAATAAAAAATGAACAATGTATGTTTTTCCTCTCAAATTTAATGTTTACTAATGTATATTTTTAAGTACAATGTGCACAATACGGTCATGTACATAGAGAATTTTCCATTCAATTTCATGATCAATTCTGAGTGAACTAATCGGTCAAAAATTATTATACGGAAAAAATTGATAAATAACTTGTACTATGGCCGATATTGGATTACTTGCGGAGCCATTATTTCATAACATCTTATTCGAAAAAAAAACGAGAAAAATGCTGTCTCTTTTGATTGGTGAAAATGTCGAAAAGAAATTATATTTTGAATATGGAAATTCTCTGTGTATATAGATTCATCATCCACACAAAAAAAGGATTGAGTACAATTGGAGGTTGTAAATAGTAGCTTTAGTTTCATTATTTTTTGATATTCTTTCTTTACTTTTATTCAAACACTTTATTATGTTTCATTTTATTTTAATATAATTAATTTCTCTCTCTTGCTCGTAATAAAACTAAATAATAAAAATTCGCCTTCTTCTTCTCTCATCACGTACAACGATGATAAATTATAAAAACATGTACAACTATTGAGTCTTGTATAATGATCAGGCATTAAATGAGAATATGTACAAATTATCAAATGAAAACGAGACAAAAATTTAGATATAAAGTAAAATTATTGAGAAACCTAGGAAAAGTTGAAAAATGGTGAAAAAAAATGACTAAAATACAAACCTGTGTAAATATTATATCATAAAAATATTTGTTTTTATTTTGGTGATCCTGTCAATATCTTTGACTGATCACCACGTATATATATATATATATATATATATATACGTACATGCATATAGATATTATAATTGATTGAACAAAATTTTTTCAATGTGTTTTCAATTTTACCGTCACCTTCACACACTCGAACACTCATCCCATTCACCCAATCCTTCATCAACCATATACATTCTTATTAATTGTTTCTTTAAAGTTGCCGAAACAAAAAGTTACGATTTATCGTGTTAATAGCAGGAAATTGAGATTTTCTTTCAATACAACTAAATAATGTTCGCTTGAGATAAATGAAAAGTATGGGGACCATAACTGAAACGCAATAAAAAAGACTCTTCATATGTATATGGATTTGTAAGAGCAAAATGACAGAAAGCAAAATGCAAATGGACGCACGTTCGCCTCTTAGGGTCGCTAAAGTGCTTTCAATTACGACCGCGTGCATATGCCTAACCAACCCTTAACTACCTCAAGCCCAGCGAGCACGTTTCTGCGATAAAAGTATCCATAAATACTTGCAGCCAACTGAGTATATATTTTTCTCTCATTTTTCCTCGCTTCTTTAACACATGATGATATATGGTCGAGGCTTTTTAATCTAATATCAATATTTAATACAGAAGTGAAAGAATTTGTACACAATATTGTTCATGTTGATAATTTACAAAAAATATCCGTGATAGTTCAAAATGATAGTTTGTTCATCCAATTGTCATGTAGAAGATAAATTATGAATATTTTTAAAGACACAGTAAATTAAATGACAAATTTTAATATTTCAATACTTGAAAAAAAAAAAGTAAGAATTGAAAATATGCCTTGAATTGAGAACACTGATGAGGGTTGATTCATTCAGGTCAACTGATTATACACAACACGTTCATACATTAATATAATATTTATATCTTTGTAATCGTGTCCGTTACGGATGTCTCTTTCGAGCGAAAGATACTTGTCACGCGTACTCGGATACATAACATTTTCCTACGTATATATTTACACAACATCTCGCTTTGTTGCCATCACGTGTATACATAAATATTTGGAAGTGTATTATCCTCCTGCACACATGGAAATTGTGAAAAAAAAAGCATCACGTCATCCTGTTAATATATCTTTTTTTCTTCCCCCTTTTCAAGTTTTTATTTTCCGTTCTCATATAAAACTGTCCCTCATATGAATATATTGTGAATAAAAACGTGATAATTTGGGAGAAGAAATTTGTAACGAAGAAAAAAAAAACGACAACGAGAAGATGAAGAAAAAAAAAGACGAATATTCTCGAAGACTATTATTTCATATGTCGAAGGGGCAGCGTTCGTGGTCAAGTCCGCGGCTTCTACCTCGTTTCCGGTGGGCTCACAAGGGTGCATTCGCATCACGAGAACGGAAGTAAGACATGCAGTATATGAGACAAAGAAAACGAAATATCCACATATATATTTATATATTTGTTCGTAAATATATAACAATTTTATGCATTTCATCTACTTGTCGAGAATACAATTCTTGTTGTTCACATCATCACTTATATTTATATACATTATTTTCATGATGTATTATTGGTATATAAGTGTATATGCAAGTCTCCACACGAGCGATTAGTCAAGCCTGAGTTTATAATTGATGCGCGAGAACGAGGGCTCTAATGCTCGATTCGCATGAGGTGACAAAAGTAACATAACCACGCACGCGGTAGTGGTTGCGCTCGATTTAGTTCACCATACCTTCACAACGATTGCCATCATCTCGATTTATCGTATAATTTTCGATTTTTTGTCCCCTCTCAAACGTGTGTACATGTACAGGTGATAAATTTAGAGAAACAGCAGCAATAAGAACAGTACTCGAGCTGGATAAATTGAGCTCGGGAAGTTTACTTCATTCCGGGTTTATATATCCCGTTGACAAATCAATATTATTCCATGCTCATTTTTTTCTTCGAATATGCAAAGGTCTCGTTAGGAAAATTAAAATACAAATATGCTGCCTAAACAATAGGCTTTTATTAACAAATATTTAAAACACAAAGAAAAATCTGACCAATTGCTAAATGTAATTCAGCTGTGACTGAACTATGCTAATAAAGGAAATTCTGACTATTCTGTTGGAAAAAAAATAAATACACTTGACGTTTGAATCGTGTGCTATTACCTCCTTGATGAATATCATGTGAGCGCGACACAGCAATTAGTTGTCGGTTTGTGCATATACATGAGTGAGGATAATTTCACAGCGCATGTTTCCAATTTATATTACAACTGCTCAGGATCACCGTACAATTATAACATAAAAAGAAAAATGGGAATTTATATATTGTTCATACAATTGCAATTATGAATGACATTTTTACTTTAATATTTTTCATAGTAGTCCCTATGATTTATCCTCACGATACTTATTTTTAATATTTATAATTCCCCACTAGCATAATCATCATTGTGAGAACGCTCATTTATTCAATTTTGTATAAAGTACTCAAAAATTGGATAGACCGCGGCAATCACCTTACCAGAATTTTTTTTTTTCTCTACAACCGCCACATTGTGAAGTGAATGGAAAAAAAATTGAGGCTGTTAAAATAAGTTTTGATCATCACAAGTGACTGACACTCGCGTGCTTATACGTATCGCCTGCGCTATCGTTATTTCAATGCGAGGGGGACGGAGCCACAAACACCTATGCACACATTGAAATAGAATTTCTTTTTTTTTTCCTACATTTTAATTTTTTTTCAAATTATATATATATACACGATGTACGCTCGGTTGTCAAGCAACACATGCGCTAATAGAACAAGAAAAAGAAAAAAAACGAAACAACTGTGCAGCCGTGCAAATATATGTTCATCGTATACGCTAATGCGATAAGAAATATTCGATATACCTGTGTGCTTCATATTGGAGAAAAAAAAAAGAGAAAAAAACAAGAATTCAAATGAAAAAACGGCTGCTGTTTTCTTTCTGGTGATTTAACTTTTATATATTCATATTTTCGCACATAATCCTGACCTTATACACACATCCGTCAAATAATCTTAAATCGATATTTAATTTTTCAATTAATGTATAATTGCCGACATTACATTTAAATTATACACAGAAGTTTTTTTATCGTTTATTTACTTATGTTGTTGGAAAGATAATGAATAAGGGGAAACTAATTACTTAAAAATCTCCATTTAACTTTGATGAGTGAAAGAAATAAAGATATACACATACATAAAAGAGCAGAAGGGTGGGAAAAAAAAGAAAGAAAAAAATAATATAAAAAGAAATGAATAAAGCGAAAAAAAGACTTCACACCTGCACAATATTTCCATGCTTTCGCTTACCCTTCTATCATATCTGCAAAACGAGGCGGCGACGACGGCGTTGGTGGTGGTGATGGTAATGCCTAGTAGCAAGCGCGTCTTCTTGCAAATTAATTGAGGCGCATTGACGCGCATTTATGCACGCCACCCTCCAACCTCCCTAACCGTCATCCACTCACACACTCCATCATCTACCTCCCTCATAAACTTTCTCTCACTTCCAACTCTTACACCGTCGCGCTTTCCTCCCGCGCATTCACTCTAATTGGACGCAGCAAGTAAATTGCAATTTTTTATAACCCCCACACAGTTATAATGCACATTTATACTTATATACATATAATGAACTCGATTTCCCGGGAGAAATATTTTGTCATTTTAATTAGTATAATGAAGTGTGTATTAACATGTGAGTAATAATACTCGAATGCACATATCACAATATAAAGTGTGAATGAGAGTTTGACAAGTAAAATATTTTTCCCGTGTGAGTGTTGATAATGTTACCACACCACGAGCAATGAAACCATTCAATACATTGCGCGCGCGAGCTGGCAAAAAAAACAGAGCAAAGCAAAAGGAATAAAAAAATTCTGGTGATGGGAAATAAAAAAAGTAATAATAATAATTTGTCATAATAGAAAGAGGGTTAAAAACAATGACGATTGAGATTGTATATGTATAAATGTATTGAAGTCGCGGTTAATCGTGCATAACGTTGGGGTTAACAATGCGCCACTTAACGCCGGTAATGGCGCATCGAAATGTGCGCGGGGCCAATTCAGTAAATCAATCGCAAGCCGCGATGTTGTTGCGGTGAACAAAAGTGAACGTAACAAGTGGGCAGGAATGGAAAAAAAAAAAAAATAAATTTGACGCGAGGATGAAGAGCCAAACGTGCGGGAGAACGGGTGATTATTATATAACTTTAGACAGCATTAACAGAAAGTACATAAAGATATTTTTATATCAGACACTGCTGTATTTATGCATATTAGATACGGATCGTATTGACATTGTCTCGGTAATTGGGATAATATTATGGCGATAATTGCATTCATGCTGTTTAAATTTTCTTTGGAAGATTATAAATAGTTTAATGATTGAATTCAGAAAAATATGCATGCACTCCAAACGAAATTATACACATTGAATTAATGATAATCTCATTCCAAAATATGTAGCTAAGTCAATGCGTAATTGTTCTCTTTAACGAGTGTCTTTAATATTATGACTCATATTCAATAGTACTTAAGAAAATGTCAACATTAATTGTCTATGATTCAATATCTGATATTGATATCAGTGCTCTCTAAGAATTCCTTCCTCAACCGTAACGAAATCAATTAAATTATCAAATGACTATCAATAAAAAAATGTCTCCTTCAATCGAATGAATATATTAGAGAATTCTTGCATGAAAATATTTTTGATGCATTCGAAGAAATAACATAACATCGAAACCATTGACAAAAAATATTTCAAATATGCACAGTGACGATGAAAGTATACAATTTGGATATACAGATGTATTTTGTGAGTTTTGGATCTCATCTCCATAAAGAGGTGGATGGGATTCACACCTTGCGGCTTGTCTGTATTGGTGTCTAAATATAGATGGGATCGTAATGATTCATAGGAATATTTCTCGGTCTCTGTTGGGATCTCTCTACGCGCTGCTACCCGGTTTCCATCGCAAACGACAAGCTTGCCGTACAATACTCGTAGTAGTCGTTGTCGTCATATGTAGTGGCGTTGGTGGTGATGGTGATGGTAGTGCTATACGCCACGCAGGTATATAACGACCCACTCTCTGGGGACTACCTGTCGGATCACTTTGGCCTGCGCGCTTCCATATCCAAAAACGTTGTTCAGTAGTTTCATATATATATACATATTAACAAGAGAATGAAAACGAAACGTTTTTAATTTTATTAATTGAATCACTGAATAATAAGTAGACAGAAATATTATTTTTCTCTTATTTCCGATTTATTCTTTTTATTTCATTCATTTCCGTCATTTTCATTGCTTTCTTTTTCAGTTTATTCTGACACTTTGTATGTTAAAAAATTATACGGAATAAATTTCGTCATCATTGTAAATGTGGATGATATATTGAATTCAAATTTACACTTGTGTGCTCATCGACACATTTACGAGTGAATGAAAACGAATTTTTTTTTGATTTTATTAATTCAATTGGTGAATAATAAGTGAGGACAAACATTATTTATTCTCGTTTATTTGCTCGATCCATTTTATTTTTGGAATTCTTTCTCAAGTAGTGAACTTGCGGTATTTTTAACAATAACATAAAAAGAAAAATTCGTTACAGTTATAATTATGGATGAATCATTTGTTGCAGACTCACGTGTGTGTTTATATACATATTCACACAAGAATTTAAACGGAATTGTAAGCAAGATGATTAAATCATCACATAATGAATGAAGAAGAATGATATTTCATTCATCTGATTTATTTATTTCTATTTGGTTTCTATCATTTCACAGCTTCTGTCATCTCATATGTCAGATAAAATCGCACAGGATGAAAATTTATCACAGTTATAAATATGTGTAAAGTATTTATTTCAAATTACAACATATTGTGATAAAGACATATACAAGTCATGTGCAAAATTGAAGGAAAAGTGTCGTGGTCATCCTCTTTAACACGTGACAAGTATTCACTCCCATTAACTGCGGTTCGAGAATAAAAAAATAAATACATGTATGTTTATTTCTCGTCCCTTTGCGAACAATAATTTCCATAACAAACGAGTGAAGAGAGGGAAAAAATAAATAACTGAAACCAAACACTTCTCTCCCACACTAATAACCATGTAGCATAAAAATTTACAATAGAACTCGTGAATATAGTCATAAAGTGCAAACGTTTTGCTCAAATATAATTGTTTCGTCCAGCCTTCTCGATTTTATCTTAAAACCGCACAATTTTTGTTTCAATTTCCTTGTTTCGCCTTTTTTTCAACACCAAACGATATAATTTAACGATACAAGAGTCGATAAGACGTTAAATGAGTGAAGAAACGACCTCTCGTCTACTCTTCAACTGTGTATAGATATATATAAATATATATATGTATATACCGTCAACCAAATATTCCCAGTAGACGGAATACTTCGTCCAGTGTAATCGCCGTATCGCGATTCGTTCGAGATATTCACGCCTCGGTGGTCAAACCCTGACGTGCTACATCACGCGGTACGATCCCCCGACGTATTTTTTTTCACCCCTTACCTTGCTTTACCTCTAAACGCGCTTGGCGTTACGCCAGAACGAACGAGCCACCCAAATATATATTTATACATCCATTAATATAGATATATTCAAACATATATAAAAGCTTGACCAGTTTTTCTTCCATCATACTCAATTTAAATGCTTCAAAAAAACACCACTACCGAAATAAAAAAAAAATGGGAGAAAAAATCCACAACGTTTTGGCAATGGTCTGAATATACAGTGAAAAAAAGTTATGTCGTTACAAGGATGTGAAAATTTTGATTCTAATGCGGTAACAAAAGATAGAGTTTTTTAATTTCCTTAAATTTACATTGGAAAATATTATGAGAACACATGTAAAAGTCATTGAATGTAATCACTTTGAAGGAAGAGGAATTTCTCTGAAGTAAGAATTATCAGAGAAACTTCAGTAGCCTAAGGAAAATTTTCAGCTATCTGAATGCACTTCGTACTCATCAACTGGAAAATGCTGACACTAATTCATTATCAATGGCATCGTATGTTTCTCATCACATAGAAAGTTTCACAAATATTCAAGTAGATAATTTCAATAACAATTAAAAGAGTTTGTTACATTTGTCACTAAATGAATCATTATTCATTGCTCACGATAATGACATTTCTTCAATTACTTCAACCAAAAACTTATTCACCAATTAATAATTAGTAATTCTAACGAGATAACATCTGATAAACATTTCCGTAATAGAATGGTATAAACACGAATATATAGTTAAATGAGTTCTTGGAAAAGAAAAAAAAAAGGAAAGAAAAAATAAAATATTTAATATGAAGCCCACGACTCGTCATAGTATGAGAGAGCCGATCCACTCGTTTTCTCTCGGTTGCAGCGGCGGATTATCATGCCTCCGCGCGCTGTATTCTCTTCTGCTCGTTTTTTAATTCATACTTATATTTTTTTATTTTGTTCTCTCTTTCCTTTTTCTGTGGCTAAAAATCTCGCGCAAACCCCAGCATTCCTGGGTGGGGCAGAGCACAGCAGCAACGGGCAGTAAATCATATCTCTCTTCCTTTCCCTTCGCTCTCTCACGCGTTGGTATATTATACAGCGATATACGTATATATCTCTACAAATGAGAGAGACGCAATGAGATAGCCATGCACAGACTAATACACACACTCACATTGGAGAAGTGGTGGGTGTCTGCCTGCGGTAGTTGCCACCATTGGCCATAACAAACCTCTCTCGCACCATAACTCCCCGTGACACACGGTTTATTGCGAATGTACTCTATCCCAACTCTCTTGCGCCGATAATAAATTCCTCTTGCCCACCCAACTATATTCTACACATACATATACGCCAAAATATATAAACATATAAATACCTATACATAATATAAATTAATATGAAAGAATATGTGTTTGCTGTATATACAATTATTCTTTTCTTCATTTTGTTTATTATATATTTTTTCCTCTCTTTGGACATTGTCATCACGCTGTAACAACCGTTAATGATTTTCCTTTTTATTGCCGAAAACGAATTGAAGTTATATAAGTTATAAACATTTTTTTTTCTCATTGGAGAAGATTATGAGGTGCTATTGTGGTTGTTAGTAGTAGTAGTTGTAGTATACGCAATATGGGTGTATGTGTGTATGACTGACGGGAGCCATTCGAGCGAGCATGAAGCAAACACTCTGGAACGAGGCAGCGATCAAACATGCATACAGGGAATATACTATGAGAGAGCACAGTAAAGAGCCTCTGGTATAGTAGTTGGTGTTACCACGTGTACCATCACGCACTCAAATGAGTACACACAACAGAGCGCAGGGCAAACACACTCGTTAACTATCGTTTCTGGTCCTTTACTTCCGATCTTGGATGGACATGCGCTAAACACTCTTTCTCTTTTTTTTCCCCCATCTGCCACTTCAGAAACTATCCATGCAACATCCGCTTTTAATTACCTACATGTTTGCTCAAGTCCTTGAATATCAAATGCCAAATGTGCTCAATATATTCTTTGTCACTAAGAGCGAAAATGCGTTTGTTATTTGTTGAAAAATTATGGCTGGAAAGTTTTTTAGTTATTCAAACTGGGGGAATATTGGAGAGAAGGAATGTTTTATTTATCATCCAATAGAGAGGTTGATTCTTCCAAGATATCCTCTGATAAATTTCCATTTGTCATTCATTCCATTTGGATTCAATGAAAATGAATTTCACGCCATCTGCAAATTTTCATAAATATAAAAGACCAGCACTACACTATGGACCACATATGAATAAATAATTTTGTAAGGTATGAAATTAGGGATACGATGATGAAGCGAGTCAAAAGTGGCTCGAGAGTTCGGTTCTCTTCCAAAATATAACCCACGTTTGGCCACACCACATTTGAAATATATATGAATATTCACACATTGACTTTTGGAGGATTTGTCTCGCGGCTGCGAATAGTCATTTCATCCTTGTCGTTGTCGTTGTCGTCGTCTTGGTGCACACACGGGTCGACCGGTTGCCCGAGAGCCATTTACCCAACGCATTTATGCGCCGGTCCCATAAAATAAATCAAAAGCTGCGGATATTACAATGACAATAGCAAACGGGACACGCACATTTTGCTATAAATGTATATATATATATATATCTTATATGCAATATATATACATATATTTATTCTTGTTTCTTTTATTCTTTTCATCTCTCGTTTTCATCTCATCTGCAACAGTTTCACTCCACCACTCACAATATATCATGTATATATTTCGCGTACAAACAAACAAAGATGAAAGTTATAATATTCGTAAAGTGCTCATTTACAATTTACTTCTTTTTATTTTTAACACAAGCGAGTTCTCTTCCTCAGTGCTAATATTAATATACATATATGTATATATGCGACTTTGATGTATAGATATGTCCAAGTTTAATAGCTGTGTACATACAACATGTAGAATTTATTAATTGAAAGTAACTCCTACACAAAACCACTCTCCAACGTTATTTTGTGATTTACCTAATTCAACAGTAAAGTTTAATACATCTAAGGAAAATTTCGATCTCTTTATCAATGAAATGAACTAAACTTAACTACAAATTATTCAATATCTAATAAATTATATAAAAGACTTCATGTCAAATTTCCATGGACTATAATTCTTTCAATACAGAAAAAAAATAACAAAAAAAAAGGGCACAACATAAATAAATATGTAAATTGAAGTGTGAAAATTGCTAAAGGGAAAAAAAAACTAATATATAATGTCATGTCTTGTTAACTGAATATTACAGAAGGAAGAACCGCAAGCAGTTGATGATTTATGGGATACCCATTGTCTTAACCAACCAAACCACATATACATCTATACTACGGCCATCGTCGTTAGTCTACGAAGCAATTAGTGCAGCGAATTTTAGCAGGATTCTAGAGAGGATCCTGCACAAGGCACACGACCTTCCACATCTCTACCTTTTCTATATACCTATAGACATCTTTCATCTCATTCTTCCTCCATTTCCTCCGCATAATTTTCGCTTCTGCCTATACACACAAACTATAACACGGTGGTCTTGTTTGTTTTCTCCAAGACATCTTTATCCCCTAATTACCTCGAGGACTTCCTAGATGTCTATGAGATAAATATACAGCTGTAAATGGGTATAGATCACCCTGTATATTTTCTGACGTACGTAATAGTACAGATATTAGTGTGAGGACACTTGATACGTGAATTGCTGCTAATGGATCTGTCTCCATAGCGCAACCGACTTTTATATCTGAAGAGGAATATTTTCTTGCTTTTTTTTTTTGGAAAATTGGTGTATAATATCAGGAGAAAAATGTTGAAGTAGAGAAAAATTAGAGCTTGACAATTTGATACTGATGGCTAATGTTTGATATCTGTATGGGGGAGGATAAGGGGGAAAGTGGTTAGTATGTATATGACACACCAGGATGTCACACGGGGGTATCTAGTTACCCGACAAGAAGGGGCTTGTTCATAGTTGTTCGTACAGGAACTGCGAGCAATTGAAGCGCAACGCAATTTTACTACTTCAGATATAAACATTCGTGGAGATATTAAATTGATAACTCATCTATTTTCTTATAATACCCCAGAACACAACGAAATATTATCGAAACAACTGTCATCAATTTTATTTCATCGTTGATTATACTTTTTTGAAGATTTTAATAATGACAATTTATAATATTGGCAGAGACATTTTTTATAAACAATTCGGATAGAAAATGATTGCGAAATTTTCGAGTGTTGTAAAAATTATTCAGACTCGAGCATGGAATTCATTTAAAATTAACATTGTTTAATTTTTTTCCACAAATTCTCTGGTTCATTAATTCTTCTATGCGTTCAATTAGAAATAATTGAAATGCAAGCGTAAATGCTTTGAATTGTACTGAAGAAAAATATATGTTCCGATTTGCATTTTAAATTGAAATAATAATTAGTGTGGGAGAAAATTGAAATAGGGAAGTACGTTCATACGAGTATGAAAGTGTGTGTGTGTGTGTATCTTTGTGTGGAAGGTGTAGGAGCACACCTCATAATACAGGAGACACGGTGGGTGCACCAGGTCGTGCGGAGTGTGTCGCAGAGTCGCCTCGGGGGCGTCGTCGGACACCGTGACCGAACAAAATCTGGTTGTGAACACCGATACCCTCTTGCTACCACATTATATATATATTTAATACTCGGAGATATACCCTTTTAAGGGAAAAGAGTTGAGAGTCGCGTGTGTACAACTCACAATTATTCCTCTCTTTCTACTTTAATTCCGTATTTATTTCTTTCTCTTTGAAAATCTCTTTTTCCCCTTTTTATCTTCGTTCGTCGGCACATTATGACAGTCTGTATATTATCCATTCTCTTTTCTGCGTTTATTTATTTGCATATGTACGGGAATGAATTAGTCGCGCATTTAACGAACGTTAAATATCATGAATATATTTATACGAAAGTATAATATCACGTGTGGTAACTAGAACTCTGTGTTCAAGAACACCGGAGAAACGGAGCACGCGAAATGGAACGACAATCCTGGTGTTTGGTGTGATATTACACTGATGAGTTTCATCTGTTACATCGCGACATTTCATACATTTCAAATTATTTTCTTTCCAATTTTCATTTATTATTTAATTTTTATAAAATTTCATTATCAACACTTTACCGGCCTTCACACTTTCTTTCCAACTGATTACTGAATGTTCAATTGTGTTTATGACATCGTCAAAATGTCAAAGTAAAAGAGTAAAAATAAAAATAGTCCCATAACGAGATCAAAGTTAATCACGCGTTAACATCACACCTAAATCTAAATTCAGCAGTGTTCCACCCTCAGCATCCCCATTGCCAGTATATATTTAGTGTTTCTGTAGAAATTCAGGACGCAAGCGGATAACTTCAGCTTTATACCAACGAAACGGTGCTCACACAGCTTTTCGCTGCTATAAATTCATAAAGCTATATAATACAAGTTTGAAACTCGCGCGCGCACGCCGCGGTCTGTGACTTTTCCTTTTCTACCATCTTCTTTCTTTATCTATATAAACGCCCAACCTCAAACACAACCGCATACAGCCGCATACGTCTGGTACATAAGGCCCCCGGGAATAAACTTATTCTCTAGCTCACTCTCATCTTGTATTTGAGTATATAGAAGCGACTCTTCCTCTCACGCGCACACCCGCCTAATAATCCAAGCTGGGAACGCGCGAATACCAACGGCAAAACTCGCTTGTCGAGCTGTCTCGATAAATTCACGAGTAGTTAGTGCGCTCGCTGTGGCAACTCCTGCGGGTTTTATATGTATACACACTCTGTATATATTTCTATGTATAAATATGTGTATATATGTACTTCCTAATCTCACAAAGTAGGGACACAAATTGACGCCCCTTCTGCTATAGAATAAATCTAACGCACAAGTATGTATCTTGAAATTATTTCAAGAAGCATTTTATTCATTCTTTTTCTTTTTCAATTAATTATTGCGACACATTATTTATTTGGGACAAGGGCGTGGAATCGTCCGAAAATTCAACAGCGGCAATATCATTTTATTTTATGATAATCCACAATTTATGAAATGGTCAACAAAATATTTAAAATATTAACTGAAATTCGACCTTGACAAATATAGGAACAACTATTTCGTCTGATATAAACCTCATTGATCTAATGAAAACGAAAATATAATGGAAAACTGTGACGATTTTGTGAACAAGAAAAGCTGAATGAAAATTACAGTTGCAAAACTTTTTGTCACAGTATATAAACTAAAGGTACGAGATAAAATTCAACATCATATTTCAAATTCACATGACAATTGAACTATTGTTCTTCAGTTATTTTTAGAATTCATGAACGTGATTAAAAATACAAGTCGTTGCATGCACACTTACTAGAATTATTACCATGACAAATTAAATCATCAACAATTTAATTCTATAATAAATTCACTTATTATCATTCCCAATTTCCAATCAATGCACGTACATAATTAAAATCTTTTCCAAGAAAGTTATATTTGTATACTTGTTCTTTTTGTACCGCCAACACCTGGAAAGTTTTATTTTATTTCATTGCATTTATTTTTTACTTTTTGTGTTTGTTTGTGCATTACGCGCGCGACAGTCGCGTGCTAAAAGATCTACGTGACAAGATGCCGCGATAATTCTTGGACAATTTGAATCGTGAGGCGCGTGGCTACCGCACACACTACTGTTTAACAAATATATATATATATATTTATCAAACGATGTGGGTACATGCTGGGGGTCTGGACATATCAAGGGTAGATATAAATATAATAAGGAGAGAAAGAATTGTGCATCGAGCTCTCTGCTCACGCGCCATTGGCATTTATATCTATATATACACAGCTTTTCACGTTCGTGTTGACGCGACGACACACTCGCGATATTCCACCTTGCATATAAAATTAAATACTTGTGATGATGAGTCGTGCAATGCGAGTCACGATTTTCTTGGAATATCGTAACGGCACTCTGTGTACCTTCTATTTACATACTTCTTTTATTTATTCCAATACGTCTTCGTTGGTTCTCCTTTTCTTTCTTCTTTATTTTTATATTTTATTCTGATGACAAAGACACGTTACAGTCGTTATATCAACCAACATATTTTTCGCTGTATCCGTATGAATAAAAGAATTTTCATGCAAAGAGCCATCATTTTTAAACGCATTTATATAAGAGAGAATAAAACGGCTTAAAATCATTTTGTTGCAATGGAACGAATTGAAAAATTTCTCGTGGTCTCAACATTTAATATTTGAACCATCATAAGTATCACAAAATGAACAATTTTATTAAATCTCGTTTGGATCTCGAGTAGAGTTTCAATTGGCAGTAAAATCCACTTCAATAAAGTTGATAAAATTCGATTAAAATGATTATAACTTTATTTCTGGGTTATATATATATATATATTAGTTGTATAGAGACGCGCGTGTTTGTCATATGTAATGACAAAGACATAAATGCACGCGCGGAGAGGAATAAGGGGAAATGGAATATAAAGAAAAAGGCGCCGGCAGTCGGAAGAAGAGACATCAGACGCGCGAAAGCTTATGAGCGGAACCACACGCTTTGCGCGGCGCGTCGACTCAGCTTTACAATCTGTGTACACACATACATAGTCTGTGACAGCATGGAAATTACTACTTGACGACGCATATCTGACTTGTGGTCGTTTCCTATAGGTAAATATAGATGTATAGAGAGACGTTTGTGTCTGCACAGCTCCAACAGTGCATCAGTATAGCACTCTGGTTTGTTCCGGCGACGAGAAATACTCTCTTCGTCTTCACTTTGAGTCAATATGCGAGAGTGAGAGACAATTCGTGAGGTATAATTCTATATAACGCTACCAGGGAAATTACATTTCGCCTTCGTGCTTCCCTTCTACTTGCAGGACACGTATAAAAGCCAAGCGAAAGAGACACCAAGAGAGATGGATCGTGAGTAACAAACACGGCTTTATTAACAACGATATCATCTACTCGCTCGAACTCAATTTCGACTGGCGTCGTTGATGCACTCCTCTCTCATATGCGTGAAGGAGTGAAAGGAAGAAAGGAAGAAAGAGGGTTAGAAATGGAAAGAGGAGAGAGAGACGAAGAAGCTCTCACCAACCGGATGTCGAGTATCCGAGACCCTGGGCGACAACGTTCAAGACAAACACAACTCACACAGCCAGTATATTGAAACTTTTGACGTGGGATAAATATATAAAACACAAGGAAATTGATAGATACATTGGAACAATTGATTGCAGGCGAATGTATAAAGGAGATATTATATTCTATTGAGAGTATTCAGGAATAACAAACACAAAATACTGAAACAGGAAATAGAATTTTACCAAACACAAACATATGAAAATTAGACGAAGAATTTTTTGTGACAAAAATTGGATTTTTCATATTCAAAATCGGTGTTGAAATGCTCGACGTAATTCTGAAATCTAACCAGCATTAAATGGAAATTACTCCGGGAATACTCCATACGTAATGTCCATGAACTTGCATGAAAAAAAAATAATTGAAAAGCATTGAAAGATGAAAACAATGACAATAATGTCAAGTACCACATTTTATTATTACTTTCTTCTCCACAATTTTTCTGCGCAGTTGTACGTGATGTTTTGTGTTCTTTGAGCGCACAGAGTTTCGGTTCGAGTGGAACGACAGGAAAGATCCACGAAAAAGAGAGCGAGAGCAAAAAAAAAAGAAGAAAGGGCGCAGGGACGGGGAAGAAGTATATACAGAGAGAAAATGAGAGATATTCGAGTGAGATTTAGGATATATATATGTCTATATATACTATACAGACTCGGCGGCGTTTTTCGCTACGTCGGACACGAACGCGGGTTGATGTGCTCGGCCGCTACCGGATTTTATCCCTGGATACACCGCGCGCTGGTGTGTTTCTTCTATTTCTTCTCTTTCTCCCCGGCTGTCCCTCTCTGTCCCTCTTGATGAAACACACTATGGACATCAAGCGCGGAGACCCCAACGGCTATTTGATCTGGCCCACGAGATAGCCGGGAGGCGGCAACTCACCCGGAATATCTCTCCCAGTCTGTAAAAAAGAGAAAAAATCGAGTTGCACAATAAATATATATATATATGTATATACATCTACGTATAAATTTGGATTGCGTACTCGGCAGGTCATACGACAATTCATTTTAGTCTTAGTTATCCTTACTTATTTATTTTACACGAATTCGCACAATTTTTCGAAGAATCAAAATAAAAAGTCATAAAGAGAAAAATTTTATGTTCATAATAATTTGATCAGGAACTTCTCACTCAATAAATTATCAATGTAGTGTATTATGGCGTTAAAAGGGCGTGTAATGTTCTGAAGATTCGATATTAATATATTACTAAAGGCTTTAGTTTCGGTTTAAGTAATTCGATATAAAGTTGACAAATACTCCCTTCTTCATCACTACTAAAAAAGACACGAAAAATATACACACACAGATTATTTACCATTTTTATTTCCTGTGTATAACTAATTTACAGTTTTTCATTCAGAGGCTAATAGGCGGCGCGCATACAAATACGAAACGATCGTACTCCCAGATTATCATTCAGTAGTGATTGGTTGGTTGCTCCCTCGGATATATATATATATATATATATATATATATATATATATACATTTATATCCATATATAAAATCTAGTGTTCCATTTATTTCCATACAGGAAGACCTTTCCCTTCACCCCTTTCAACCTTGCCCAGCCTCCTTTTCTCTGAATAACGTCATATATACACTTATAAACCCACCTCTGATACTCTCTTCCTCACATTCTCCTCCCAAGGCTCATAATAACCAATGCATTTTTATAGAAAGAACTCGTGCACTATCATCGACAATATTTCACATCAATTTTTTCATAAGTTCGTTCAATTGACAGACACAAAATTAATAGAAGAAATCTATTCCTTCCACAAAAAAAGTTCTCCAAGTTATTATTTATCTCAACAAGATACTGATAACTTTCTTTCCCACAGTTTAAATAAAAATTATCAATTCTATTTATTTTAATAACAAAGTGTTTGTCGTATCGTTCGTGTGAATCAATGGAGCATTCGTTTTCTTCACTTGTTCAATCAAATCTTCTGTTTAACCCCTACAAAATGCAGTCCTGTGTAATTGAACTATCTTGATAAACATAAGAGAAAAAATTCCGAAGAATTTAAGAAATGTTTGATCGTTTTTTTCTTATTTACTTTTGTAATATGAAAATATTTCGTATTATTGAATGAAGTAGTTTTTGATGTTAGAATAATATTATTCTTAATATTTGTACGTTGAAGGTATATACGAGTTGAGACAAGTTGTCAGAGTACCACTGTCTAAACTAGGTATATATATTTATACATGGTGGAAAGAAGCAAGAAAGCTACGTGTTTCAGGGTGGAGCCCAGGTGCACGCGCGAGAAAAATACTTAGAGGGGCCATACACAACTTAAGCACACACAGGGGTGATACTGGATGCTTATTTCTCTCCTCTCTCCGGTCAAAATAGATGAGTCTCCCTCGCTCTTTTTCTCAAAGGGATCTCTCACATGGGTATATATGTGAGAGAAATTCTCTTGGGTTTATTATACCTGTGCATATCCAAACGCGCGCGCGAGCGGACACAGACTTGATGGCCACAACACGATCCCTCTTATTTTTTCCTCTTATTCTTATTTCTCAGTAAAAGTTTTGGGCGCCCCAATGTCTACCTCTGCATCAGCATTTCAAATATTTCTACGGTCCATCGCTTCGATATATATTAAATGAGTAAATATGTATTGAATATGTGTGAGAAATAACGTTATATCATCAAGTTTTATATAGAGAATAAAACTTTGGAATTTTTTTTTTCTCATTTTTTCTTCTTGTAATGATTCATAACAAAATATGCTTCGATATATTTCATAATATTTTTTCAGTATACAATTTTTGGTAGCTGGTATTTTATATATTATTTCTTTCTTCTTAATGTATTTACTATTCCCTTTTTTTATACTTTTGTGGGTGTGTGCGAGAGGGGAAGTGCGAACGCAAACAGGCTACTGGTGTTGTACACACAAAACATTGAAATATCTGGAAATTTCATCCGAATTTTGTCTACCTCGTCCGCGCTCACCATTTTAGCTGTTTCTCGAGTTAATATTTGAACGGTTTCGCTTTTACACCATACGTGTCACATCTCACTCGTAATTTTTTAGTTATTTACATTATTTATTTGTTATTTTCTTTTCATTCTTTTCAGTATATTTTCACTTCCGCTAATCTCTTTTTTCTACTGCATTATTCCCGACCTCAATTATAATGCCCACTGTAATTAAATAATAAACAATTGTAAATATATTAATCAAAAATGCAAATTTATATGTACATATTTATGATATAGATTCGTATTGTTAGAAAAAATATCCAAACAATGAAGTGAAATGGTATTTTTTTTCCAATAATAATAAGTGATTTGCACGGTCTTCAGTTGCGCGCGCGAATGTGATGAATTTATGATGATAAATATTCATGCTACCTCTTGCTGTTATAGCGAACACCCATACAGAAATATATATACGTGCATGTATATATAGGTGTCGAGGACGAGCGAAAGCGTTGGTTCGTTTGCATTACGCAAAGTCCAATGGGTCCAATAAATTATCATAATTTTGTAATATTTTTCATGTCCCATCTCACTTATACTTTTCTATTCTTATTTTTCTCTACCCCCTGGAAAACAGATATATTTTCTAAATGCCCCCTTGTTGTGCGGTTGCATTTGGATCATCGTAAACAGAAGGGGCGCGATTACAAGAGAGAGGTGAAAACCCGTAAAAGAAAAGATATTCCACTGCTAGCGATATATATATATATTTCACGACAGCTATACCTTACGCCCAACAGTGAAATCCTTTTTCTAAGAAGTATCGGTGGTCCAAAAAGACAAAAAGGGAAACGGAAAAAAAAAGAAGAAGAAAAAAAGGAAAATGAAACCACACAGTGAAAATTTCTCACGCTAGATCAGATATTTCGCGAAAGTCTTTTGGTCATTATCTACACTTCAGTATATTATTTTCATCGTTTCGTGGAAAATGGAATAACGAGAAAAAAAAGTTATATTTCATAATCCCCAAAAAGGAAAAAAATATATTGAAGAATTATCATCAAAATATTTTCTGGGGAAATGACTGTAAAATTATTTTCTTATTTAGCTGATCGAAATAATAATATTAGAGGACGATAGATGCAAATATAAATTAAATATTCGTTCGAGATATATCAAAAACATATTGTCAGTAGATTATAATACTACCTGCCTAAATAGTTGAAAAAAAAAGAAGAAAAGAATAAATAAATTTTAAATATAATCATACAGTTTGATTCCATCGCAGGTTTCATAGACGAATTTTTTCCTCGACAAATTCCTTTTCTCTTCTTTTCTTTATATATTCCCTTCTTGTATATTGATGTGACACAAAGGAGCGTTGATCGTCGTGTGGCACGCGTTTAGCATCAATCGAAAACTTTTAACGTGGTCTTCTCGTCTGAGCCCTCTCTGGTTTTTCGTGCGTGCTCGTGCGCACTCACACATCAGAACAACACTTCATTTTCCTTTCTCACTCGCTCCTATTTTTCACTGGTATACCAGGGGAGTATTCTTCTGCACCTTCTATGCGTACAAACGATCAAATAGAATTTTAACACTCAGTGTGACAAGTTCAACTCGTCGGGGGCTGGAATATCAAAAAAAAAAACCTACCACACAATCTATCTTGGCCATGTACTTGTGCATGAGACACAATGTCTATGTATATGCATATTTATATATCTACAAAACAGAATTGGACAATCGTCAATCACATCGTGCGACCTTGACAGCGAGACGATGATGACGATGATGACGATGGCGCGCGCAACGACTCGACAACGCCTTGTTCACCTTTTATTGTTATACGTTGTATGTGTTGGCACAAAGGGAGTAACGAAACAAAAAAAAAAAATATCACATTGAATGAAAAAGATGAGTGAGAAGCCTTACGACTTACTCATCGCTTTATTATATGTTTGTACAATGCATTATAAAGCTATTTGAATATATATATATATTCACCTGCTGATTATATTTTTGTTTGTAATACGGCTGACGTATTATTTTCATATTATAGCGATTGAATATTTTTATGAGGGTAAATCGATGAGTTAAAAAAAGAAAGATGTGATAGAAAATTTTCAGATAAAAATCTTGGATGAGAACATCTTCATACTAACGGTACGAGATATTTTTTCAATCCACACTTCTCACTCTCTATGATGCAGGGGAATTCTATTATTATAAAAGAGCGATAGAGGATAAAAATGGGTTAGGGTGGCAAGGGGTGTACATTCGTAGAACCGTACTTAATTCTCCCAATAAAAAAAAATTCAATTCTATAAAATAAATTCAGTCAGATAACATAGCCAACAAAAATTACATCACACAACAATTAAAATATGTTTCTCCTGAATTATCGTTTTCTATTTACCCACAAATATTTATGTATTTTTTCTATTTTCTCTCAACGTTAATAATATTATATTTATATATAATATACCAGCGTTACTGCGTGTGCACTCGTTAAAGTCGTCAGTATATAGAGGAGGATAAAAGGCCGTACACGTTCGTAACTGAAATCTCAGCATCCACCCTCCGTTTTGGTTTAAACGGAGGGAAAGAGAGAAGAGAACGAGAGAAAAATCCCTGGGTGAAGCGATATATGTATACATATATTTATACACGTGAAGCTATATGCACCCCTTCGCACTCTATCTCACTTTCCCCCCTCGATAAATACAGCGCTCTCTTACTGTTCCCTGTCTCTCGCCTTTATTTCATCCCCTGCCGCAGTCGGGGGGCTGTCGAAGCCTGCAGCTGCATGCCCACAGCCAGGTGTGCCCTTCGGTCCTTCGGCCGTTGTCATTCTATCTCCCTTTACCTCTCCCAGTTTTTTTCTTTCACCTCTCACTCTCTCTTTAACGCATTTTCACTTTGTGCTTGTGTCGTTGGAATATTCGTACATAACGTTTTGTCATTGGTATGAAGTCGCACCACAAAAACGATACTGCGGAATTCTGGAATGTTTTCACAAATAAATTCTGCCAAATGGAAAAATGAAGTTATATTAACATATTGTAAGTCATTGATAATATATGATAATTATTTTAATCAATTTAGTGTAAATAATCTTTTCTAGCATACAAAAATAAATTGAAATTATCAATTATTGTTGGAGATAAATGTTTGATAGCGATATAGAAATGTCAAACATTTTATTCAAATAAATTCAACTTCCCTATAATATCTATTATCGGTTGGGGAAGATGGAAAAATATTTTAACATAATTTATATTATTAAAATTATTTTCGTTTTCATACATATATATTGACGGAATTCTTTTTTCACGCATCACTTTGCATATGCTATGTCACTTCCGGCGATCCATTGTGTGCCTGGGATTTACTGGGGTTTTGCCCGTATATATGTGTACTTGTATGTAGTAAATTCCCGTGTAGGTATACGAGTCTGTGCGTTTTTAGCGACGAAAGTTTGCACGTTGTTCGTTGTCGTGACACGCAAAGCTCATGATGCTCGAGTGTAGAGAACAGTCAGTTAGAACGAGAAATGTATTGTGAGTATGAGAGATAGAGGAAGAAGGAAAGCGAGTATGGAGGACGGGCGCGATGTGGAAATTGCGGAAACGAGGAGAGCCCGGCGATATATCGATAAAGCGACGACACACCAAACACCGGCGAGTGACGTAGTTATTGCCATCCATTTCCACCTCCGCGGGCCACTTCCGTCCATATGATCTCACTATTTCTCCAATTTTATTTTTTATTTCCTGCCAAATATTGTTGTTTACAATGAAATGAAATTTTTCACGTAATATTCATATTTTTTCTTCTACTTTATAGAAAATTTCATAGATGAAATTAAATTTACCGTTCGAGAAAGAAAACTCTGCCTGAATATTCATTCCAACCCAATTTTTTTTCTACACAAAATCCAAAAATTTGTAAATTAATATCAAATCCAATTAATTCCACGATTCAAGTTGAGGGCGCCTGTTCACATAAACTACATTTATCACTGAAGAGCACAGACGTGCACAGATCTATGAAAATCGGCCGCGTTCCACGACGCGTGTCGGCATAAATATAAATCGTGTACTCGAGCCATCGTCACGCCGCTCCGTTGAGCGTATATCCCATTGCCGAAAACGGAAGCACATCACATGCACATATAGATATATACAGATACATTGATGTGTATTCGCAGTGGACAGATATGTTGGGTAGTGCGCGCGCCCGGGGGTCAAACCTACCGGAACACCGGAACCGGAAAGGTGCGGAGCTTATCCATCCGCTGCGCGACTATGGACTCGCTGACTCGCACTGATTACCCACTAGAATTTTTGTAAAACTTTGAGTAGCCAATCTCTTTAATAAAAAATTCTAAAAAAATAATATATGACAGGTTAAATTAAAAATTAAAAAAAAAATTATCGAATATATTAGAGAGATGAAAGTTTCGATGCCACGTTGACTAATGACTGATTCAACTAAAATACCAATGTCTATATGTATATATATATGTATATATATTTAGATAAATGAAGACGGGAAGAAAATTGCCTCGCAACACCTACCGCGCGTTGCTCCCAAACAAGAGGCCACCATTAAGCCAAATGACTGTGAGCGTGAACGACTGCGTGATTAAAAGGTCGATTTGTCATTACGACTGGCGCGCAATTATTCTGACACCCTCTAAAATCCAAAAAAAAAATTGAGATAAATAATAAAACAAGTAAGAGAGAATAAGACTCAAAATATCTTGATATGAATTCAACCAATTCTAAGATATAACTTTTTTACTTGTTCATATAGTTGTAGATTAATGTTATGTGGATGTGAAATAATTTTGCAGAGCGAAAGTATCCTAAATGCTTGTAACTGTAAGTGGAAAGAAAAAATTACGTATACGCGATTAAAAGAAAAAAAAAATTGTACTTGTAATTTTATATTATGTATCGCGCATGTACCGTGTCCCCGGCGTACAAACTAATTACAGTATTTTGACATGAGGACACATGGTTTGAAACAGAGAGTGGGTTCCCATAACCTCACAGTCTCGTCGTCAACATGTACACGATTTATTTTTCCTTTTATTCCATATACGCATGTCGAATGAACGATATTCATATACTTTATGCATTGAAGTATCAAATGAGTAACACACGAAATTGTATTCTGGACAGGTGGTTTCACACTGCATTTCCCATGAAACACACTTGTGTATATATGTAGATACCAAAGTTAATGACTAACTATAATTTTCACCTGTATATTTATCAGATTCTCATGCAATCGTTCCCGTGAATATTTTATCTTTTATTTCCAGTGGAAATAATTTTTTCTACACTTTAAAAATATATTCACAATCAAAATCACAACCTTAACCCGCAACAATGAATTGATGCAAAATAAAATATAACAATAATAATTGTGTCTGAATTTATTAAAACGTTCGCATTAACTTGAAAATTTGGGGCTGGGTATTAAGATGATAAAGAGAGGGAGTGTATGTATACATATAAAGGTGTGAGAGAAAATGAGAAAGGTGAATCGCGAGATCGGCTTGTCACGTTGATAAATGACCGAGGAACGCCAAAAGTTCCGTCAGGTTTCGATTCATTTTTTCTATTTTTTTACTCACACAAATGTCTACATATACTTTTTTTTTTTCCTTTTTTTCCGTTTCATTTGCACGTGGTTCGCTCCCATGAGGACTCTTTTCGTGCATCTTTTTATACACATAATATACCGGGGTTGCGCGTCAATTACTCATCAAGGGATCGACACTTCATATATACAAGCAGAAAAAAAAAGAAATGTAATGGGTGAGGTGAAATGAGGGAAGGAAATTGGAGTGACGTTGGTGGAATGTCAGACCAACATTTATTCTCTTTCCCCTCTGCACAATCTAATAAATATATATCATCGTTATATTCATCAATAAAAAAAAAATTGTCTCACTCAATTAATCACAAAATTTTGCGTCGTCAGAATTTTACATTTTTTATCCAACCACGATATTCATAATTATGAAGTCAATCAAATATTTAATGAAACAAATATATTATTAACTGATAAGCGATTGTATAAAATATTATTTTCACTTCCGTATATAAATATTATTATTATAAGAGCGTGATTGAATTTGTGGGGAGATTATTGCAGAGTGTTTGTCACGTTGAAGAACCGTGAGAACTACATATGCACAATGGTTTGTATTTGAGGGTGGTCACACACAAGCAAGGTGAAAATCAGTGTCCAAGCACATTACGCATTCATGCGTGCTGGTGTTCTACATATATGTATATATTATATATAGCATAAATAAACCTCGACTTCGCGTGTAAAAGCACACACACCCTATCTCTCGTTTTCAACGTTGGGGAACACGACATAACACGCATAAACATGTGTGTGGGAATGTCCCTCACCATTTACGTTGCATATCAATTTTCGGTTGAGATTTTTGTGTCGAATCTTTTCACCTTTGGTTCTTATAAAATCATTTTCTTATTGATATTATCAGCATCGAATCAAATATAAAAACCTGTTCCATATAAAGGTATCATTTTCATTAATGAATTCAAGGAAAATCGCCCTGTCAGAAGCTAATTAGTTCAATCAAATTTATGAATATTATTTATGACATTTACAATATCCTAATTCCAAAAGTATTCAATGAAATTCTTTTCTTCTTTCCAGGTCTGAGAGTGATCGTAAAATGTTAAATCCTGAAGCTGGCTGCTATTCAGACACAGTCCGTGCGTGGTAAGTCTATTTTCACATTTCTGTTTCTTCATTATCATCATCATTATCATTATCATTATCATCATCATCATCATCATCATCATCATCATCATCATCATCATCATCATCATCATCATCATCATCATCATTATTTCCATTCTCATTATGATTAAGAAAAAAATTTCTCAATGTAATAATATTATGAGCGCACAAAATTATTAGAAGGAATAAATGAGAAAGAGTAGTAGTAGTAATAGTAGTAGTAGTAGTAGTAGAGTTTTAATGCGATTACTATGTCACTTCTACTTCTCGCGTGATGTGCATCAGCGACACCGTGCACCACCGCCGCCCCCTCAGTCGTTTGTCATCGCGTGACGTCCTTCGCGGTGAACACGATTTACTTCCGTTTTCTTCATTCCCCGTTCCTCTTTCTACATAAACTTCCCCTGCACGTGTAGAGACACACATATACGTATGTATACGTAAATGCACTTCATTATCCTTCCACCACTTCTCAATTTATTTCACTGCTACACTCAAACACACGGAAAAATATATAGATATAAATGTCAGGGTTGGAAAAATATTCATGAGATATTTTAACTTCATTTAAATGAAAAACTGATTTTTCTCAATCAAACTCTCTGCAAAAAACTGATATTTTTAACTTTTGTAAGGACCATGAAAAATCTAAATAGAAACTAGATGAATTTTATGCGGAATAAATTGATTTAATAATTTTCAACACTTGATATCAACAAGTTTGAAATACAACTTGAAAGAAATGAACGAGTTTGAAGTTTACAATGGAGTATTGTTCAGTCTTGCTATATTATTATTTGTATACCTTCATTGAATGGAATAATTGATGCAGAGAAATAAAAACAAGAGATTTTAATTTTATTGAATGAATAATTAAATTGATTTGAGCAAGAGGAAAACAACAAAACGTATAAATCAACAAGTGGTGAATAGAAGAGAATAAAGTCAATGAATTGAGCGTAAAGAGATTAGTATTTTGACCACCCTCAGAGGGATATATTTAAGGGTAGCTCAAGAATAAAAGTGAGCGAAAAAAAAAAAACAAAATCATGACTCTCAGTTTCACTTACTCTGACGCATGAAAATGTAACAGACATTTGGTTGTAGCGTGCGACACGCGACCCTTCTTCGATGCGGCGCAAAGAAGCCCCCTAACTTACGTTAACGACGACGTTAATGTGCATCGACATCCCTTATATGTATATACATATATATACAAATGTATAAAGTGGTATAGTGTCACAGGGATATATAGAGTGCACGCCACAGTCTACACATTAAACGTAAGAGAGGGAGCAGCCTCGAGTCACTCAACGCAACTCCCCTTTGATGAAGAATGCTCGCGCGCGCTACCAATGGGTGTGGCTGCAAATAGATATATACGAATCATGATTAGTCGCGTCACACCCTGCGCATTCATGTGGGCTCCGGAAAAAAAATGTATCGAGCGGAATTTGTAAACACCCAAGAAACAATTTAAGAAATGGGAAAACTTCAAGTTCAATCACTTTTTCATTCTGAAAATCTCTCAATGAATTTCTGTCCAAAGAAATAAACAATCAATTTTCTATTAATGCAAAAAGGGTACAAATGAATGATCTGATTCCTTTACTTGCAGAATAAAAAATCACAGGTAATAAATTCAGCGGGCGATTTATCACAAGAATTCTGTAATGAAATTTAACACGACAATGCGACCATTATATTGTCAATATACTGAATGAGAAAAAAAATTATTCCTCGTGTTAATAAGAAGCATAAATAAGCAAGAGAAAAAAAAAACGTCAGCTCTTACAGTCAAAGGTGAGTGAATGAGAAAAAAAAATTGACAGTAAATTCATTCTATTACAAAGATTCCTCAATAAATTTAATTCTCAAATACGGTGCCAATGTCATCGATTCATCGGGGAAATAAAAAGCAAATAAGATAAAAAAAAATCTTTTTTCATTAATATAATGGGAAGAAAAAATGAGAGAAAATATCATCGCGCGCGGACACGACGATCGTACGCGCGCGTTCGCTGAACAGTAAAACCGTATATGCCCGGCCGTTAAACGGTCAAATAAATAACCCTCAGCAGCTTCCTGGGGTCTCTCATGGCATGACAGAGGGCATGCGATGCCCATTTTGAAGAGAAAGTGAAAAAAATATAAATAAAAGCATAAAAAAAAAGGAAACAAGCAATTTTAAGATGAATAATTGGAAAGAATTTCGCTAAATACAGCGATTAAATAACAAAAGTATAAAAAAGTAATAATAAGTACTTGTAATTTTTCGCTGTTCTCATTAATTCAATTGTTAAGACTGTAAAATTCGGATAGAGAAAGTATATTACCTTTAGAGAAGGATAAATAAAAGACAGGGAGCGAATGATATATATTATATATATAGTAGAATGGTAGCACAGAGATTGGCCCGAGGCTAACACTCTCTTGTTCTCTCGCGTCTAGAAACGGTAAAACGCGTCTGTGGTGGATGGGTATAGCCCCTCGGTTTGTCAAACGACCCTCCCAGTGTCGCTTACAAGACAGCAAATTTGTCTTAGATAAGCAAAACAAGCACTCGACGAGCTGAACCAACCGGCCTCGTGTCCAAGCCCTGCTCGCTCACTCACTCTTTCTCGCTTCCATCTTTCCTCCTGTATTCTGTTGCATCAGTTGATCGCCGTAATATATATACACGTACACAAATCTCTTATTTTATTATATCAATCTTCAAGTTGAGTAGGAGCAGCCACTCCAATTTCCACTGAAATTATCAACTGCCATTCAAAACAAATCAATTATCTCAAGTGAACAATTACTTCAACAGAAATTGAGATGGCATTTTATATCGTAATTAGTTCCGAACTCTCATCACATGTCAAATCTTTAATAGCTCACAAATTTTTTGTTTCATTTTGTCATTTAAAGAAAATTGCCAATTCAATGTAATTTTTTTTATCTAATTTGTTCACCAAGAGACAAAAATAGAATTTGTAACTAACATCTTTAGAATAATTCTCGACGTTATGAATTTTATTCTACGTCCAATGTTTCACAAAATAAAAATCACTAAAAGTGGACATTTAATTCCAGTCAAATAAAAGTTTATCAAGGAAACAAAAATAAACTTAAAAGTCGAAACTTGATTTGATAAATGGAGGAAATGAAAAAGTTAATTATGTTCATAAGTTTCAGTGATTCGAGAAAAAACCATTTTTCATTTAACACTCATGAAGGTGTTTCTTGTTGAGAAAAAATACTGCATTTCTTCCAGCCCTCAACTTAAACTAACTTCAAAACTATATCTTCCTCCAGTCATATATATAATATATATATATAAATACTGTCCTGTTTTGTCTTTTTGTTTTTGTTTACTCTCTCGCCCTGTGGTTTCCAACTCCGGCCATATCAACGGATTAGCATAAATTAGATTTTATCCTTCCTAGAACGTTCGTCTTCCTCGCGTTGTGGTGTGGCGCGTATTTATGGTGGCCATATATATTCGGACTGCGACTATATCCTTATACATATACACATATATGCATACGAGTAAGCGAAAAATTCTTGCTACGGGTTGATACAGATGTATTGGGCCAGCAGCAATTTACCATCACATATTTTTATTTCGCACTTTTTCATATTTATTTCTCCGTATATTTTTTTGTTGATTTCGTTCAGGTTAATTTATTTTTTCTCTATTTCCAATGGCTAGTGCCATCGAGTGATTATACTCAAGAGATGAAGGCAGAGCCGATATCACGACGATATATATATATATATTGATGCAGAAGAAGAAAGAGAATGGAGAAAAGATGAGACAGAGTATGCTGTGTGCATGACCGATGACGTCAATGACATCGGCGTTCTTTGTCAGTCGATAGACCACAGAGGTGAATAATATATAAGCGGCAACAATCACATGTCTTCACACCATGTGCTAGTCTGTGTGAGATGTTCTTTATATTTTTTATTATTTTTTTTCTTTACGTGGGATATAATGTGTCGTTGGATAAAATAGTGTGTATTAGCGACGCCTAATAGAGACATTGAGTATTATGTCTAATGGATATCTTGACACTTTAATATATTATTAATCTCTCGAATCTTTATAGTGATTGATCCCAAAGGTCATGTATTTTCTCGCATGTAACTCGATGAACCTGAAGAAGAATATATGTGTATATATAAATTTCCATTCGATGATTTGAGAATGAAATCAATCGGATATCCGCCCCCACATTAAACACTATGACAAGACTACGCGCATTGATTTATTGTGGGAAATATTGGTGGATTTTAATTTTCTGCAGTGTAACAGATAATGTAAATAACTAAAAGCTATTTTTATCCAATATATTATTCTGTCAAATTAATGCATAAAGCAATGACTTGATTGATGTACCGAAACACTGGAACCTTTTACTCTATTTCCAATTGGATTTGGAAATATTTTTTTGTTTTCCCATATTTCTCGTTCATTCTTTCTGCTCTACTTCGATTTTTGCTGTTATTTTGCCTCACGCTTCACAAGCGAGATGATTTTTTAATAAACCGTTTATATATAGCATGAGTATTACTATTCGGAGCAAAACGAATTTGACAATTGCCAATCGATGCAAAAAGGATTATCCCTGCATGAGGCGCAAAAATATATACTCACTATGTACAGCACAACATGTCCACGTCATTCACGTTCATACCCGTATATATAACTCACCCATATACGTAAGTATATATAACACAAACCCCTCTCGAAATATTTGAGCTGCAGCTGCGCAAAAAAAATTCTTCCACCATTTTCATCCCAGCTGTGACGGAATTCATAGCAAAAACTACGTACAAGAGTCGCTTATCCCTAGTTGAAATCATCTAAAAACTCTTGCGATGCGATCTGAAACGAAATCTCTACCTTAAATATCCTTTCAGAATCGCGTAACTTTTTTTTTCATATTATTATACAGTCCCACGAGCTGAAATGTTGTTCCAACAACTGCTAAACCTGTGATGAAAAAATAAATGGCTGTAATCAACTGTTATTTACCTATTTCATTACTGCCTTTCCCTTCCAGCCTTTAGTTCATTCACCTTCTAACTATCTAATATTCCATGTTGAGTTACTCATGGAATTCAACTCTTACCACAAATACAATGCGAATCGTCACTTGAATGATATTCTAATTAAAAGTAGGAACCAATATAAATTCGCGCAATGAATTTACCAAGTATCTTTCATTCTAATTTTTCTATTTGAAATACTCTCAATAGTGAATGTGCAAAATGACATATTGACGCTGTTGATATTTCCATAATAACACCTGCAACGTTTTTCAATAATACCTACAATCCCAATCACAAATGGAAAAAAATTCTAAGAACAACATTCTCTCCCCAGCATTTATCGTAACGTTCCCCTTCAACTATAAATGACAAATTCAATCCAGTACGATTACAATGAAAAAAAAAAAAAAAGAAGAAAAAAGAGACTCGAGTGCGGAAATAAATAAAGCTCATTGGATCTTATGATGCAAAAGCGGGCAAAGCATATGGAACGATGAAATATTTATGCGAAATTTAAACCAGGGCAGGCACACGAGTAGGGTCATATTTAAGGGTTCCACCACGACCTTAATGACACGACCTATATAACGTTTTGCCATCTGAAACTTTACTGTATCCTCCCCCAATTGTATTATTATATGAGATACATGTACACATACAGTTGCAAGCTCAAGCATGTTGCACGTCGACAGATCCGACTCGTGGGGATTGTGGAGGGTAAACATCGTGTAACCATACTGGGGAACAATTCGGGGGTGAATTCAGTTGTATATACTGACACTACGTTGGATGACGACAGCGAATGCGACTAGACAACGCTTGATGTTACCCACCGGCACGTTTTGCACACGTCCAGCGTCTATTCTATATATAAATATTTTATTGGCTCGTCATTCGACTTTATCATGTGCGGGGGATGATGCCTCGGGTTATATTTCCAACAATAAATTTATATATGTCCTTTTTGCCCCTTGTTGCACACACGATCCACCCTCTCTCCAAAATCATCGGCATCGTCGTCACAGTGCGGTTCCCCCTTTTTCTCCTCCTTTTTTTTTTTTCAAACCAAATCGAATTCCCTCGACGACATTTCGCACCTCTCACTTCATATAATTCGTTAAATCTGACAACAATATATATTGGATTTATTTAATTGATTGTCTATGAACGGGCGGGTGTGTTGCGCACATGAAAGAGATTCAAGTTTCCATAGTGGCTATTTATTATTCTTTTCATTGCGTTGAATGAAAAATAATAGTAACACGTGCTAATGCTATTCTATTGGATATTATGAACAATTCTATTTAACAGGTGTTGTATTTCATCAAATCGAAGAGTGAAGAGCCAGCAGAAAAAAAAATATGATGGAGAAAAAAATAATTATCACAATTGGAAATGTTTTAGACCAGAAGAGATCAAAAATTTCTTCTTTCAATTATTTGAACGGATAAATTCGCAGTATATATTACATATTACAGAGATAAAACTCCGTATTGATTGAAGGCCACGTAATAATTGTAAATAATCAATGGAATTTACCGTGCTACCGATTCATAATTACCTGATTGCTGAACACGTAGGATTAAATGCATTAAATCAATGTCATCGGGCCAATTTCCGATTGCTGATGCGTTTCTCTCCTGCTCCGTCCCTCTCTGTCATCAGCTTCAACTGCAATCTGCCATACCAAACAATACATTAATGTGTATGTGTGAACGTGTGTGTGTGTTTGTGTGTCATCAAGCGCCAGGGCGACTGACAGGAAATTACATGCGGCCGAAACGTCGGCGGAAGTTGCAATTTATCGATGGTCCGCGTTATATACACAAACGGGACGCATTTTACGCGCGTGCCTCTACATTTAACTATCAATGCAACATTAATACATATACAAGATATATTTGAATGTGAATTTATTGATAAATATGATTTTTATATTGAGAAAATGGTGAGAATTTTTTATGAACTCGCGTTCTCTCGCGTTCTCTTTGAAAAGATCTGCTAACTCGCGGACTTCACCTCGAGTAATGGATTTTTATTTATTTTTTCTTCCCCGTGCACATACACAGATTTTGCGCGGATAACGAGGTTTACTCTACTCGTAGGCGTTTCAATAATTATCGCCATAGCGCCTCCTCGTATGTATTATCTCTAGACGATGTGTACGAAAATACGTGGGCTTGTGGCCAAGTAACGTTACCATATATACACATGAAGGTTACATAGAGATAAACAAGAATAAAATAGGAAAAAAATTGAGAATAAACGAATAGTCGTGAGAAATTCTCGCATATATAAACGTGTACATATTTCTGTATATATTCGGATGTTTGTCCAAATTATTTGGGAAATTTTTCGGGACTCACTTATGCGTGTCCTTGAAATGTCGATTAGCGGATCCTTTTCACCTCTGACAACTCTCAAACAAAAATAAATGTATAGAAATATTTGGTTGAAAAATTGAATTTCACAGGAACAATAAAAATTCGGATAATTATTTTTCATTTTTCTCGTGTGAATGTTTATTGGAATTTTTTTGGATTTCAATTCATTGAAATATGTTGCCGACGCACGGTCTACCATCAATGTAATTTTTTTTTGTTCCTTTGAGGATGTGCCGCGAAATGCTTTTCAAAAAGAATAAGAAAGAAAAAGAAATATATGAATACACCTTATATATAAATATAATTAAGCGATCGTGCACGCGCGCGACCACTTGCATCACTTCCAAAATGTGCGAAGATATTTCACGGAATTTTCGTTCCGCGCTCACTAAATTTCACCAGCGCTTTTATTGTTACACCAAAAAGGCAAAGAGGCGAGAGAAGGCCCCAATGAATTTTTCTTCCGCAATTCGAAACGGTAGTTCACGCCGAACTCTAGTAGATTCTCATCACGCTATGTATATCTATACATATATATACACATTTATTCAAGTATAGTTAAAAGAGGCGAAGAATTCTTGATGACTCACCACGAAGAGGGAGTTTAAAGTTGTTGCGGATTCACAGCAATATAAATCGACTAAACACAACCCTTTCTCCATCAACACCACCACAAAACGTTCATTCGCAAAAAGTTTAGCGGCTGGAAACTTTGAGATTTAAGTTGAAACTTCTCAAGTATCCATTGGCTTCAATATTCAATAGCTTTTCCTCAACCGTCAATTCATCAGTGAGAAATGAAGATGGGAGACAATAAAACGAATTCGAAATTTTGTTCTTACTCATCTTCAACTAAATAAGACTGCACAATTATTGAAAACAATTTTGATTGAATCTGTCCAACAAACATAATTTATATTTTTCCTCTAAAAGTTTAAGCCAAGGATAATTCTTCTGGCAATATCAACTATCGAGCAGTGCCACAGCTAATCGGCTTATTTCTTTTGCCCACCTGTACAGCACATCTCCATGCGAATGTTCAATCTACCGATTTGAAGCAAACCGTCCACCTGACATCACCTACAATCCTTTCCTATACAAAGTAATACTGAAAATAGTTCCCAATAGTTTGCACCTGACGTGCAGGTATTACCTTGGCATTACCAACAGACGAAAAAAAAAACAGCGAAATTGTCTTCTGACACAAATTATCCACGCTGCATTAAACCCCCTAAATAATTTGTCCATGAAAAAATTATCAGTTATTTCATCTGCTATATATTTATATACAAATGAAGATAAGACAATTTGACAGAAGAAACAAAATGTCATTAAGTAAAGTGACACACTTTAACGTACATCATCGACCAATACAAAGTAAAATATAAATGTATTGAGAGAATGTGAACGAGAGCAAGATCAAAATAGAGTGAGAGAGGAAGAGGTGAAGGAAGGTGAAGCGAGGCGTCTAATCTGTCGGCAGTGATCAGGGACCCTATCAATGATGAAGCCTTCGAACACTTTGAAGTCTTACCGACCTCGCAACAGGGGAGCCCGACTATATTCCAAGTGTTCTCTCTACTTATACACTTATATACATAAACCTATCTCACACGCACGTTCAACCTGCGATCCTCCTTCTCAATATATATACCAAAGCAGCATCAGTTAGTCTGTCTTAATGTCTGTCAGAAATTAAATGTGCCCACCCTTTACATGGGAATATATACACCAATGATACGTGTCTCAAACGATCTATAAAAAAAAACAGAAATTAATCAAGATGTGATGTTATGAGTACATATACAGATATATGGAAATAACCGTTTGAAATTTTCGTTTCAATTTATTGTCCGTTACCATTTTGTTCACCTGCAATTTTAGTGCTGTCACTTCGGTGTTATTAGTTAATTTCTTTTTTGTTTATTGAGGACGAAATTCATAAACTTTATATTAGGAATATAAATTTATTTCCATTCCATTCCTTGTTCAAAGTGCTCCATCTCAAACTTTGGCACTCAGCTGGAAGGGTTTTACAACCTTTGTGTCAAATGAAACACGAAAATGTACAAAATCCTCCGGAACATTTGCCTAATTGCTGATAATCCTCACCGAAGGAAATGTTTGAACTTACTGCACTCTTCCCTCTCTATGTAAAAAATCATTGTGACCATATATCTTTTCTATCTAATACCCTTCGTAGCAGCCCGGTAAGTCATAAATTAATTTATCCAACAATTTCATAACGCACTGAAACACAAAATAAAATGAACTACGTCTTAAATATTCATTATCATTACTTGCCATCTTCACTTCCTTACTGATTCGGCAAACTGCCATATAATTAAATAGTCATATAACGAACAGGGTCATTTATGATGTTGTAATTCAAGGCAACCTTGGGATAGACTGAAAAAAAAAATGGACGACGATTCGACAAGGTTGTTTTTTTAACGCGTGACTGAAAACAATCTCCAGGATGAAAATTTTATCATTAACCCTGTCCCCACATTGTTTCAAGCCAACCCTCCATATATTTATACGTGAACATCTTCATATTGAAAAAGACCTAACACGAACTTACAACAAAGGTCGCAATTTTAAGTCACAGTGGTTATCCACAACATCTGAAAATATTTATACTCATATACAAGTTGATCCACATTTTTTTCCTTCTTTCAAAACATTCTCTTATATATCTGTATTTACATGTTATATATATATACTCATACTTTTACTCTTCGGGGTCAGCGGCGGAACGAACAAAGCGTTGACGTCGGCACCTAAGCGCTCTCGGGATAACGAGTCATCAAAGAACATTCGTTTTGCGTTCTCATCGCACCACCCCACCACACACCTCATACCTATATGTATATATATATACGCACATATATATATTGATATATAATATACAGAATTTTTCTTAGTGTGTGGTTCTACTAATTTAGTAATTTCTACAGCAGTATTTGCAGGTTCTAATGCGTTTACACTCATCAATATGTCATTAACGATTTTGAATGGATAGAAGTGTCACAAAGTGCAACACAACTATCTAAAAATAAAGATATCCTCAATGTTTTGATAGTGATTACATTTACTAATCCAATTCTAATTAATTTATTTCTCCAGTTGTATTTTCTTTTTTTATATTTTGGAAAATGATTTCTCATCGTAATATTTGCAATACGATTCTCTTTAAACTGCCGCAAGCATACAATTTTTCAGAATGTAAGTTAATATGCCAATGAGCACATTTAACCGCTGCTTGTCGGGAGCACAAACGTTACACAAATTTTATATATATATATTAAATATATATATGTATATATATGGCAATATGACACCCTTGTGTGTTTCTTCCAGTATAACGTGACAGCCCCATATATATGTGTACAAACAAATATATACATATATATATATATGTATATATTAAATTGCGGCGCGCGACATTCATTTTTTATTTTTATTTTACTCTTTTTCCTCTGCGCTTTACCATTTATGTACTGTATGTATGTTCATTCTTCGCGTCATCTTTCTTCGCCTCTGACTTTCTTTCTTTTTTATTATTATATTTTTTTTTTTACCGTATAGGTAAATAACTGCACGTGCAAGTTGTGCGCTTCACGCCCGAGCGAAGGCGGACTGCACTCACTCTCTTGCTCATTCTGTTTCTTACTCACTTGCACTGGCATTTTTGCGAAATGAATGTTTTCCAAGAACACAACACACTGAGTAACACGAACATTTGGTGTAAATGTTGACAACCACAGCGAAATCTAAATGATAAATAAGAAAACAATTAATATAAATATTATTGATAAATATTTCTGGGAATTCATTTTGATTTTATACTGCTCAATTATTTGCCAGTGAAGTTTAATAGACAGAAATAATGCCTGGAAGAAAGTAAAATACGAATGGGGAATGATTGTAGAAGAGAAATTATTAGCTCAAAAATTATTACTCATCAATTATTCTTTTCAATTTCATTTAGTTTATGTAATTCATTTTTTTAATGAAATATTCATTCATAGAAAATGTCTGAATGAAACGAAAAAAACCTGACAGTGTTTTCCTAAAATTTATTTATGGATACAATCTCAAATGAGTAATAATGAAAAAAAATATTATTGAACAATTATATGTGCATCCACATATAAAAATTCGATGACTCTTGTATACACCCACCCTCATGTTCATGTATATATATTCAAACGTTTCCTGTATTTCTCCCAAGGTAATGGTTTGAATACAGACTCTGAGAAATCGTAACTTGTCGTGTTTATCGTTACTTGTATATATGCACGTACGGACACGCCGACGACGCGCGTTAGCAAGTACAAGCGCAGAAAAGGGCGTTAAAATCATGTGACCATTTTCATACTTATTATTTTTCCTTCTTTCATTTCCTTTTCTTAATTACTATTCAACCCTACCATGAATAAATACCTTTTTTTTCACGATTGGAACACTACTAAATGGTAAAATAAAATTTGATCATAAATTAAAGGGACGAAGTGACCTTACACCCACAATTTCAATCAATATCATTGATTGTACTCTCTAAAAATCGTAGAAAATAAATCAATCGCTTAAAAATCATCTCTAGGTGTTCACTCCTGAGTCCAAAATTAAAAAAGCGAAAATTCAGAATTGAAAGAAACAACTGTTTCTTCTACTTTTCCACTTTTTTTTTCTCTTCTCACCTTTTTTTTCCTGGAGAATGAATTCGACAGGTCGTCCAACATCGCGATTGTTATTTTCATCATGAGAAGGACGAATGAAGGATATATACTTATATATTTGCCGTTGACGAGGAGCTTCGCAGGCAAAACTACATGAGGCATCACGCATACTGTGATGCTCGGGCGAGGTCGGTCAGAGCCGCTTTCGCACACATATACATATATAAATATACGGCATATATAGGCGTCCAAGCACTATTACATGGGCCAAGAGTTCGCGGCGGGGCCGTTCATCAGAGGCAACTTGTCACGCCGCTGGGCATCGGGCATAAATTCCACTCCGTAATGTGACAGGTCCTTCGCTTGGGCTACCCCGCCTCGCACATACACTTGGAGACGACGAGACGAAGATACGCGCGCCCGCAACGCTGCTGATGTTGTGCTGCAGAACAGATCTTTCGCTCCGTCTGCATATAGTCATCTCACACACTGAGCACCGGGTGTCCTGTCAATAGAAAATGAACAAAAATTAAATCATATAAATAACATTTCATCATGAAACTCAATGGTACGAACATGACACTTGAATGTAAATCTGTTGATTAAGTCAAGGGATATTGGTAATATCATCATGTTAATTTGAATTGTGTATGCAATAAACGTTTGATGTTGAAGAAAAATTAAAGGAATCCTAGAAATTAGCGTGAATTATATTATGGGGATTATTCAATATTATTTAAATCAGTTGGGAAGTGAAAATCTCGTCGAAATTTTCGTAGATTGTAAAGATAACTATCAAATAGTTTTCAACCCTTGTTAATTGATCAATTAACTGTTTATTAAATCAAAGTAGCCCATGGGAATGATAGGATTTATTGTTTCATTACAAGATAATGAAGAGAAAGATGTAGATTTAATTATAGACTCATTAGAAATGTTTGCTTCGGTTGAAATCGTAAATATTCTGATTCTCTCATTCTAGTGACAAGTTTTTATTATTCTCTCATTTCAATTAATTCAACGGATATTAATATGCACAAATAAATAAGCAATGAATATTAATTGATAATTGAGAACATGATTGAATAATTTGGATAATATAAAAGAACAAAAAATTTATAAAAAAAGAACAGTTTTAAGAGGATAAGGTGGAGATGTTAAGTGGTAAAACCATTAAAGTGTATGTGTACGTGTACAAGTCTGAGATGTTCTGTGAGAATGAATACATGGTCGGTTCTCTACTGATGATAGCATTTCACTCAGACGTTTTGATATTTCTCACTCACTCATATTTCTGATGTGTGGTATATGGCTGATGGTGCGTGTCCTCCATAACACTTCTCTCCAATACATACGTAGACGGGGCGCACGTCATTTTTTGAGAATGGAATGTTAGGCACGTGTGTGTAGGGATCGTGATCCTGACTATGAGCATCAAACTTTTTTTTTTCATCCATCGCACGCAGAGAGAGGGGGAGATGAACTTATTTTTTTGTTTTATTATATTTCTGTCGTTCCCTTTTTTTTTCTTTCTCTTTTATTTTCTACAATCTTTTTTATGGTCACCCTGCGGTTTGGGGCTTGTCGAATGCGTGTTCGACATGTCGTAAAAATTCGGGAGCGATTTGAAAAAGGTCTTGGGGTGACTGCAGTCATCGTGGATAAAAATGTATGTGAGGCGATAAAATGTCCGGCTTTATATAAAATTATATAAAACACAAGGGGACATGAGATAGAATACTCTTCTCGATATGAGTTTGCACTAATAGTTGACAAATTTGTGTGATAGCTCAACCAAGAATAAAATGTTCTCTATTTCTAAACAAAATTAACTTACAACTAATACTGAATTGAAATTATCTTTTCCACGGCAAATTTTTATGGATTCATACGTAAAATATCCAATTAAGATGAGAGAATGAATAAATATTTTGAGATTATGTCCTGTATATATTGCATCAGCGATCATCGCCATATCTCTATCCAGCACGAGTCACTTGACCCTTCAGAAGTTGAGAAGAATCCTCTCAACTTACCGACAAAAGATCGCGCGCAGCACTGAGCGTATAGAATGAAAAGACAGCGCGAGAAAAAGAACGAGATAAGAAAACCAAAGTCGCGTGCTCGCACGTCGAGATGACCAAGTCATGGCGTGGACAAGACGTGGAGGAGAAGACAACGAAGCTCTGAAGATGACGAAGAAACTTGTCGGGTCCAGCTCAAAGAATATTCAAAGGTCCATGTCTATTTTTTTTTCTCATCACATTATCATTACTTATTTTATTTATTTACCATTTTTCTCCCATTGCCACTAGCACATCGATAAAGATGTCGCGAATATATGAACGCAGCGTGTTGATGTGTCAGCAAATTCCAAAACGATTTGCACCACATCAAAAGTTTTACATCTATGAAAAAAAAATATTGACTCAGTTAAAATGGAAAATGATTTTTTTATGAAGGGCTAAATGTTTTCCCCAGTGGTTTTGCACTCGCCGCCGGGTGCCAACATCATTTTATGTACATACATATGTATGCATACAGTTCACATCGCCCCCAAGCCGTTAGCAGGGGGCTCAATAAATATCGATACTCACTTTGGAGTGGCCTCTTGTGAAAATTAAATTTACACATAGTAGCGCGGTGGAACAATGATTATATTCACTGAATGTTTGCACCTACTGTACTCGGAGCGGTTGTAAATATTTGAGTGAAGAATACAAACGACGACGACAGCGACAGCAGCGCTCATAAAACATCCAGTTTCATCCCCTTTTAATCCAAATCAACCCGCTCCTCCTATACAACTTCACCTCTCCCTTGATTGCAGTATTAGTATAGTGGGTACTTTGCGCTGCCTGCTTTTATACTTCTCTCGAACTTTGTAGAAAATCTCTGTCTCATTTCTTTTATATCTTTTTTGTCAAAGTTAACAATATATATTGTCAATGTTTGCACAATCCACTTGGACTTAATTGTGCCCGAATCGTTAATCGATTAATTTCTACTGTTGAGGTAGTTGTATTACGTGATTGTGTGCGTTCTCAAGGGTGAGAGAGGAATCCATTCAATTATCTGGATAAGTGTTGGGAAAATCATGAATGTTTAAAAGTATATTTATAAATTTTCCATTTACTTTTTCTCCCTATCATCGAGAGCTCATTTCAAATCTATTTTCAGTACTTTATCTGCCAACGAAGCAACCTTCCTAAAAAAAGATGAAAAGAACAAATAAATAAAACATTTTCCAAACAAACCAACAAAAAAAAAGCATAACATAAATAATGAGGATTTATTTACTCAACTTTTGGCCATTATTATTTTCTTCTTTCTTCTTCCTCTCTTTATGATTGACGGTATAAGTCAATTAATTACTGTGCGGAGACGGCTGTCGAGTAATTAGTGACAGCAAGAAGCCGAGAAAATAAAGAAGAAAACGACATTTTGTATCATTCTTTGTTGCTTCCTCATTTTTTTTCTTTTCATTTTTCGTCGCTTTTGTTATTCTGTGTCGATGGCTTGTGACGTCGCACTCTTGGTGGTCTCATTAAAATTTTGTATTGCGCGCGCGCGCGTGCACCAATTCCGGAGATTCGTCGACGTCGTCGTCGTCACAATAACGTAGCCGGACGGGCAACGATCTTGTTGTTAATATCACTGTATGTATACCTTTAATCACGTTTCCGCGCGGGCGCGCGTTGTTTCATCCTATCCATTTCATATTTTCACATTTTGCCTGGGTGTTTGTTAGTACCACAAATATACACACATATTCATATATATATATTTACGTATAGATATAGCAAGAGGGAGAAAGAGAGAGGGTGGGAGAGAAAGTTGACATGGCCTCGAGGCGCGCGTCCCTAATGAACCGTGTAATAACGTCACGACGCCTCGCGTCCTCTTCTCACTCTCTTCATTTTTTTTTTCCCCCGCTGCACTCTTTGTCTCTCTTTTTCTCTTTGCTTCTTCACTCCCTCTATTACCTCCCTTTATACACATACCTATATACACTTTCGTAGCAAACTCTTCTCTTTCATTTCTCTCTATACGCCCTTCATATACACACATGCACACACATATCTATATTTATGAGACTGCACACCTTTATATATGCAATTTCTGCGCGACACTTATTCCGCTTGGATTCATCTCACGAGTCTATATATATTACACGCGCGAACTCGTATATTTTACTCTCAATTGGCGCCAGGAGAAATATATATTTATCGGGCTAATGCGAAATTAATTGGCTATGGTGGAAAGTTTTTATTGGAGATCATCGAGATGAAGGATATTTTTATTTAATAATTTCTTGGATTAAAATTGATATGAGAATTTTGATGATTCAATATTATATTTGCTCCGAGGGTTTTTACATGTTTGATAATTTGCAGAATTTCGAAATAAGGATAGAAAAATATTGAGGATAATTAGCATTTATCAATTGAAAAATAAAAATTCAATGCTCTTCATTGGTAAATAACTTTTGTGTCTCGTATGGAAATTCATTAAAATAATTAATCAATCCGTAAAATATTCATTTATTAAATAATTAATTAATTAGCTTATTAACTAATTAGCAGATTGATTTTGATGCTGACTTCTACCGATACATGAACCGAATTACGGAAATAATACTCAAAGGTAAACTGAAAATAAAACAACAACCCATAAATTATATTTATTTCATTCCACCACATTAATTAATTCTCATTAACATAATCATCACCCAATCATTACCCCAAACTCATGCGTCGAGATAACATAAAATATCTCCATAAAATTCCATGCATAAATTACAAAACCGAAGAATAAAAATAAAAAAACACGAATAACGCTCCCCCTGAATAATATCCAACTACAAGAATCAATAAACTGATACACGAAGAGAAAACAAAAAAAAATTAGTAAAAATAACATGGAAGATTGAAAATCAAAATAGAAGAAAAAAAAAAATAAAACTTGCATAAATATATATGAAGAAAGAGTGAATAGACAAGTGACTTTTATACATTATGAGCCGGCCTTTCAACACATTAACTCAAAAGAATTTGCCTTCAACTGAAAATTGATGTCTTTATATTATGCGTTCACATCAACTATTCCAATCTTTAATATACACTCTGACTTATACCCTCGCATTTCCTCTTACACTCTCTCCCTCCCCCGCACTTATATATTTTATTTCTTTTCTCTGCATCGCAATCGTTGAGTTACACGCGTCAGGGCGCATATACATCACACACAACGTTTCTTTTTCTCTTTCTTCCTTTCTTTCAATACCACACTCTCTTACCTCCTACAAAAAAAATATATATATATATATATATATACATACTTTTAATACCTCGACCTCGGGTTACGTGTCTCAGCTCGATTATAATATACACACGCGTGCGTGCGTGCCATAGACTTGTATAGGAAGCATAAGCAAGAAAATTAATAGGCCGCTTAATACGCCGACGTCGTCTCTGGGTCACGACGTTCTCTTTTCTCTCTCTTTTCATTTATTTATTATTATTTTTCCCGTTTTTTTTCATTACGAGCAAAAAAAAAGAGGATCCGACGTCCAACAGTTTTTTTTCTCATTCGTCTTTTACACTATTTAACTGTTAAATATTTCGTGAGAACGCATTTAGTATCACAGCTTGTGTCATATCAAATTTGAAATGTTTGTTTAGCGGCATTTTTATAAATGGCATTAGGATTAAAAGCTATGAGGAAAAAAATTAACTAATTAATACGTATGTATTGGTATATATGTATAAATGTGTGAAGAAAAACGTACACGGTGATGTTAAAAAATGCGTTGGTGGTGTGTGTGTGTGTTGCAGGGATTGGAACGCGGCGGGCAACGGTCGCGTTCAAGAGTCCTGGCCCACGTGAGCGACTAAAGCACAGGCCAAGTCCTTGTCACTACGATGCAGGTGGATCAGAATCCCTGACTGTCGCGTGCAGCACGGTGAGTCTGCTCTATTCCCACAAATATCAATTCACCTGTCAAATGAGAATGAAGAAAAATTATAAAAAATATTATTGATATTGACAACATTGTCCAATATTAATTTTCCATTTTTATATTACCAATATATTCATGTCCATTTATATAAATATTTGGATGGATTTATGTAGGCGAAAGGATGAAAATGTATTTAGATTTACAATATCGCAATTGAATATTAAGCAGAAAACAAAAAACGCATCAAAAATGCACTTCAGTGTGAGGGAACTGCCTTGAATGTAAGAAAAAAAAGGCTGATTAGTAAAATGATGTTCCATGACACACAAAGTTTCATCCGTAGAAGATAATTTTTCATTTCGTGCGTCGATCATTAATTGATTTAATTGAAAAAACATCATACACATGTCCACGAATAATGAAAAATAACTTGTTGGAAGCACATCTGTAGTGAAATTACGCTGATTCACGGAAACTATCCCTGTCATTTTTTTTTGTATCGTCTACCCCTGTTTTTTTAATTGAGATATCAGAGAATTCGAACAGCCGAGAATATTCTTCAATCAATTAATTTTTTATGAACAAATTTAGATAGTCACATATTACATGATAATTTTTTGAGATATTTAGAAATTGAGTTAGGAAGAATGAAAAATAAACGAATATAATATTGAGGTTTGGAAAAAACACTTCAAAGTATTCGTTATTGCTGGAATTGCAGTTTCAGAGTAAATACAAGTGTGAATTTATGAATGTGTATATGTGTATATTCTTTAAATGGTGTGTGGATGCATGCATTGAATCTTCTCATCCTCTACAAAGTGTCAGTATTGTCGAGTCACTGCTCATAACGAACTCCAAGATCCTCTCTCAAGTCCACCTTCACATATAGATTCTTTGTAACGGACCCACGTTGCCGATCGCGTCCCAAGTCCACAAACGCGAACATCATATAAATATATGAGTGTGAGGTTGATCGAACGAACGAGTTATAACATGCCCAGGCGAGGAGACGAGAAAAAAATTGAAAGATGAGCAACTCCTGTTCGAGAATACCAACGACATGTCCTTTTTTTTTTATTTTCTCATTCACACTCTCGATAATTGGCAGTTTCGTCTCGATTTAATATAAGTGCAACTGAATGAAGAGAAACAGTAATGAGTGTTGAAATTATTGAAGATTATATTCACTAAGAGGTGAATAAAATGTTTTGTTATAGTACTTTTCCACTGGATGGGGAAATATACGATTAGAATTGAATGCTATTCGATCGTGAACGTTAGTAACGAATTTCAGGTCGAATATATTTTCTCGCGAGATTATAACCATCGTCGGATGTACATTGAACGCAGCAAAAGATAGAAGGGGAGAAATTGATAGAGAGAAAGAGGTCGCCGTGTATATATAGGTGGACTTTTGGACCGGGCACGTTGCACACAACCGCCGCTCCCTTAATTACCGATTTTCCTCGGTCAGCGTCACTTTTTAATTGACGCCAGATATTGAACGGCTGAGGCAGAGTCGTCAGGTTATCGCCGAGTCATCCTCCACGCCGAAATCTCCCTTTCTTCCTCATATATACATACATATACACATATGCATATACATACTTCTCTTTTTTCTCTTTACTTTGTGTGGCTGATGCGGATCAGTTCCAATTCGGATGATTTTGCGAATCGCAAAAAAGAACAAAAAACTGTAAAAACAAAAAAAGTGATCAGAAAAAAAATTTGAAATTTTCATCAGAGTCCGCAACAGAAAAATACAAGTCGATACAAATTTATATTCGTATATAAATTGAGAGAATGAAATTGTCTTGAGTTGAATTTAAATATAATTTTGATATCAATTGATAATCCGGCATTTAATTCACTTCATAAAGTTGTACATTCTTCCATTTTTCCATTCTGTATTTATTAATGGTGAAAAATATAGAAATGATTGTTGCAACCTTTTGCCTCGTTGCATTAATTGAATAACATTATAATGGATAAATACCAAATGAATTATAAAACAATGAGCTTACCAGAGCAGTGTGTTCTGCTGTTGATGGAGGCATCTACTATCTTCATTATATTTTTCCAATCGAACAAAACTTATGCAAGATCTAAACGCAAATATCCACACAATAGAATTACGGAATCTTATTGTATCTAATTGTGAATAACTGTCAGTTGCAAAATAAAGAGGGTTATAAGCATTCATTTATATAATTAAAAATCGAATGAACAATATAGACGAACGACAATTGCACCCATACGTCAATGAACAATAAAAATGATATATAATAAATAGATAGTAGAATATTACATCCATTTTGAAATTGTTCTTGCCACCATTTTTACTCAAGCATATTCTCGTTCGGGAGCTTTAGCTCACTCTCGTCCGTTACCTAGGCGACGCTTCAAGCTCGTCTCCCAGCATCTGCCATCGTAACATATGTATATATGTATACAATGTATAAACTCGTCTGATGACTGAGAGAACGAATAGGCCAGTCGTCGATGAAACAGAGAGAGAAAAAGTGAGAAAGAGAATATGCGGGAGGGCTGCTCTTCGCCCGATTGGAGGCAGTGGACTATCGACCAACCAGAGCACAGCCAGCCCTTTTGTTTCAACCATCCTACCCTCCATGCTGATACACACCCTATAGATACGTACGAAATACATACATATATGTCACTATTTATCCGACAATTCCTTTTCGCGCGATGAATTTTTTTGTCACAAAAACGATGATTCACAACTTCGTGAAGTACGAAGAGATTAAATTTATTTCTTGAATTTTTTTTCTTTTTCCCCACAGAAGTACGAAAAATTTTTTTTTCTGAGCGAAAATGCTGTAGCTTTCAAGAAAATACACTAAAATATTTTGAGATGTTCTGAAATCACATCCAAGCGACGGTTCATGTAATGAATTCCAAATTTTTTCATTTGCAAAGGAAGACATTTTCCAACTCTTCTTCTTGCAGTTTTGCTTTCTGCATCCAATCTTTTAATCTTTATGTAGATATATATTTTTTATTCATTATATTTACCTATGAAATCCCAATGGGATGAGAGCACTGGTCCAGCGAGACTGCGAAGAGACAAAAAAATCGAGAGAGAATAAAGAGTAGGAAGTAAATAGAGGAAAAAAAAAGAAAGAAAGAAGAACAAGAAAGAAAAATTTGAATTATACCTACCAAACGTTCTAGGGACACTGACTCACACACAGTAAAATTGAAGTATACGTAGGAAGAAGTAAAATAGAGTGCAGAAATAACGCCGGTTTTCATTACTCTAAAAGCCGATTGCATTTTTTACGTCTCTACCATCCCCCGCGGCGTGTGACAGAGGGGGGTTGGAATTACATATATATTGTACGTAGAGAAACGGGAGTCGGGTACATAGAAAAAACATAGAGGCGGACTCGGTTAGTTTTAATTTTGGACGAGGTCGCCACCATCTAATCACAGGACGTTCCTTCCTAGCAATCAGATCCCACCCGAACAATCTGCCAGGACATGAATCGTGCAGGTCTCCATCGTCATACATACATAGGCTTATTTATCCTTTATATACACACGTATGTTGAATCCTCTTTAGGCAATTTCCAAAAATACCCTGTCGAAAAATGGCACAGTCCTTAAATCAATGTCAACATTAAATCCGGATTGAAAATTTATCATTTTGTAAAACTCTTATATCACCGCGCATTTGAGTTCTATCAACACACGCACAAATATGGACATAAATTGTGAATGTGTATGAATACGATAGAGATGATGCCTTTGATGTTGGAGCTTATTGACGAGAAAGCTGCTTATGCCAATTACGCAATGAATTAGGAATTAATTTTATAGAGCTTCTTCTTTTCTCTGAAAAGATATTTCTCGTCTTCTTTTTTTCTCCCCTCTCCCCATCACAATTACAATATTTATTCAACATTTTTCGTTCTTGTCAATTCGTCTTGTACAATATATTTGAAATTTATTATTTCAAATTGTTTCTCTGTATTTTAAGTGTTATCTCGTTTGTTTGATGCACGAATAAACACACGTAACAAGCATATTATTTTTGATGGAGAGAAGAGAGAATAATAAAAATGAAAAGAGAATAGTTTTGTGTCCAGATGAAACCGCAGTGCAATTATACAAAGGATGACCTAGTGGTTTTTCTCTTTGATGTTATGTACGTATATGTAGGGACTATGAATATGGGCTGCACTCAAAACAAATTCATGTATATGGGTATATGTGTTTGTGAAGAGTTTCATCGTGAAATAATCGCACACGTGTTCGTGGAAGCTTACCGAAAATTGTGGCACGTTCTACCGCTATATATATACAAATATATATATATGTGTGTATGGATGGATGTATTGTCGCATTCTTGCTCTCTTGCTTTCCATTTTCGCGTACCGTTGAAGCCCTGCACGTCGCCCCAACGCCATCACGAAAGAAACCTTAAACAATAACAAACTGATGGTGAACAAAGTGTATATGTGTTTTATCGTGCAAACGGCGACAAATGTGTTATGATTGTTTTTTCATCTTGATAATCTCACACTCGCACTCTCATGTATCGAGTTCTTTGATCATGATTTGAACTCTATGAAATATAACTATTCTATAAAAATAAAAACTAGAAATGTGTTTTATTTATGGAGATATTTTAATTGCTCAACAAAAAATAGTTTACAAAATGCGATATAGAATCCAACAATGTAAATTCTCAGTAGAATGCTTTACAAATATACAGATGAAATATAATTCACTCCAATTTATGTACAAAGCCAACCACAAATAAGAGACGAATAAAAAAAATGCCGATCCACCGTTTCAAGTGTTAATATAAAATTCTCAAGTGAAAGCACTCTCAGCTCCATTCACAAATAAAATCATTCCCTATTACATCGCCGCAAATAGAATGAAATAAAATAAATAACCACGAAAGGGTGTTAGGGTATGTAAAAGCTGAATGAAGAAAGAAGGAAGACAAAAAAAATAAAATTGATATATATATAAAGAAAGAAAAAAATAGATTGAAGGTAAAAAACAAATTGGAAGTGAATTGAAAGAGAAGAGAAAGAGCGAATGAGTATAGAAGAGATATCGTATACCGGGACTCGCAATTTGTTTCAAGATCGTATCTTCAAAGTGGCTCTTCGTCCTCGTCGAGGGGACACTCGAGGGCCTCCATGCATCTCTCGCAAAAATATATATATATCCATAGCAAAGTGCAGAAGAGTACGGGGAATAGATCTCGTTTTTCTCCAGCGCACATCTGGAGAGAATCGAAACGTAAAAGCGGAAGGAAGTTAGATATATAGCTCTGGTATATACATAATCAGACGAAAGCGTAGCGCAAGTAAAAGAGGAATGGAAAAAAAAAAAAGAAAACGAGACGAACGGGCGAGCAGGCGAGCAGGCGACAATATATATACCCCGATGATCATCTCAATCTGTCCAGTCGACGACGAGTTGGAGCTTTAGAGACTTTACTCGCTTGTAATCAGCAACGAGACTGAATTTGTTCTTCGCCCTCCTCATGAAATATACCACTTTCTCTTTCGTTCTCGTCGTTTGTAATACTACTATAATTCATCTCATCTGAGTTGACATCATCCAGATGAAGTTACTGTAAGTTTCTAAGGGAATACTTCATTCATACATAACTTTGCTCATCATCACGAAATTTCACTCAAACGCAAATCCTGTTATCAATTAATTAGGAAAGAAATTCAACTTGCAATTCTTGGAGTGACCTTTTTTATAAAATTATATTTTATTATAGAAAAATTGTAGGGTTTTGATTTTTCCAACATGAATTTAGTGTGCAAAGGACACAAAAGAAATAAATTATCACTCACCCAAAATACAACGATGAATCCTCAATATTGACAGTCCGAGCAGATAATTATTGAAGGGGTTGTGCGAATGATGATATGAATATTGTTGAATGTTATTGGTAGTGGTAGCAGTAGCAGCAGAAGTAGTTTTGAAATATATACACACGAGAGACCATCATGAGAGAGAGAGAGATTATAAATCCTTAACACAGATCGGCACGCGATCCTCAGCTTGTTAGGGTGATACATTGCGGTGCGCGATGTCCTGGGGTGTATACAGTAGCCCTCTCATCCGACTATATTCGTTTTTGGTTTGGCGTCGTACCTACAGGGGCGATATACACCTACACACAAGTCATGAGATTTTGACGCGGGGGAGCCCCCGTTGTCGCTTTTGCTTCTACCGTTGCTGTCCCCCCGTACATTCCCCACTCTCTTCATGTATATATACTCCCACCGTTCAACTTGGTAATAACGAGAAGATGAAAGATAGGAAATGATATTAATTGTATGGCTATAACAGTGTGAGATGCCGCCTAAGCCGCATGGAAATGCGCGAACAATTGATCAAGAAATAATCACAATGGTGATAATAAACCAAGATATGATGAATAAATCCGTTTGATGATTAGAAGTATTGCGACATCTATAGTAACCTCACGAAAGAAAAGTTAGAATAATAATTCGCAAAGAAATTAAAGTAAATATGTAGAAAAAGGAAAAGAAAACAAAATATGAGCTACGTAAATTAACATTCCAAAGAAATGGTAACAACAAACATAGAAATGGATATTAAATTTGTTTAAAATAGAATTATAGACAGTGCATCTGCATAATAATAACGACTTTGAGATAAGAGAACGAATAATTGGAAAAAAAGAAGGTAAAAGTATCGATGGTGATTTAACGAAAGAAAAAAAAATAAAGACAGAAAAATATTATAATTGAAAAGAAAAAAAAAAGTCACGTTTCGAGTAGTGTATTACTACGCTGTAGGTAAAATATACATGTACACATGGATATATATATGAAGAGATAGATAGACAGAGATATAGAGAAGAAAGAAGAGAGAGGGAGTATGAGGAAAAAGGTATATAACGGGGTAGACGTTTAACATATGAGCGGCTACCAGTGTTATTAATGCTGCAGTGAGACACGTTGGAGTCGGTTTCTACCGGTGAGATCCCAACATATAACCGCGCCACGGCCACCCGCGGGTCCTCTTTGGGCATATTCCCATATAGATAGAGAGAAAGAGTATAATATAATGTTTTATTTTTGAGTACGTATGCATGCATGTGTATGAAAGAGTGAGAGAACTAACAGAAAGACAGATACGTCACAACGCGCAGGTAATACGACACTCGGAAGCGCATCCGTGGAATTGCATCTAGGCAACAACGAGTTATGTCTTCCTGCTACTATCTTGCATCCAAATATTTAATTTTTGTTTTGTTTTCCTCATGCATTTTAGTGTGACATAGACATCATACTAATTTTCAGATATCATTGCTGACGTCTTTCATTTCTTTTTCATTTACCCTTTCATTTTTTAACTCTTTTACTATTTGGTTAACATTGACGTAAAGTTATAATGAAGAATAAACGGAATATTATTTACCATTATAAACTTTACAATTTTTATAATCAAATATATCACTCACCAACTCACTCGCCAACTATATTGATATGGAACTTTTTTTTCTGTACTGTTTCAGGTATCATTACTCAGAGAGAGGTATGCGTCAGTATCCCGCCAGATCGCCGTCGCCTTGAACCACGTATTCAGTTAATGGAATTACGTAAAACAATCCGGATGGCAGCAGGAGCACTATCAACACCATCATCACTACCAAAATGCATCCCTTATGCTCGTCGGCGTCGACGTCAATTGGAATTTCGACGACAACGCCCACGGCCGCGCCGTTTCCTGTGCTATCACAGGCGCACGCGGCCCCATCACACTATGAAATAACCAATAATTTGTAAATAATTATTTAAAAAAACAGAATTCTTTCAAGTGTAGATTATGTGAATAATACAATCGTGACATATTCTAATTGCTGAATTGTCACACGAACTTTTTAAACACGAGGTGAAACCTCGTATTTACAAATATTATTATCAATATTATCAATCTTTATTGATATTATTTTCACTATGATTATTCATTATCATTATTATTTGATTATATTATAAATAATTGAAGAAGAACATTTTTCGTTGATATTTCACAATTGTTGATATTTTATAGGAATTTTGAACTTATCAAAGCGAGCGTGAGTGATATAAAAAAATTGTATTTGTGTAATTTTGAAGTATGAGTGTAATGATGTTATGAGGAATGGATAGAGAGATGAAAATATAAATAGTATACGCTGCGTGACTTCCGGGCTATTTCATTTTTTGATTTTCCATTCGTATTTTGTTGATTTTATCTAAAGATGCAGGCACGCACGCACTTGATAGAGTCTATGAGCGGGTAAGAGATAGGGGAAGTGAGAAAGATGCTATATTGAATGGAAAATGAATTTCATTTTTGAATTTGCATCTGGTTTGTATATATAATATAAATACTTTTACGCGAGCCCATAATCTCGATGCTGTGCGCGTAAAAAATTCAGCGTGTGGGCGCTCATTCGAGAACACCCACGTCAGGTGTTTGTGTGAGTGTGTATGTGCGCGATACCCAAACAGGATATCACAAGAATAAAAAAAATTTAATAAATAAATAATGAGCAAAATAAAACATCAAAGCACCAAGAATGAATAAAAATAATTTTTTTCATATCCGAACTATCAGATATTCAAAAGAATGAAACAAAATTAATTAATTTAACAACTATATCATATTCCGAAACAGAATAAGGAAAAAATTGTAATAGAACTCTTGTAAAAAAATATAAAAAATAACATCGTTTACGTCAATTGTTAAAATGCGAGGGAGAATGCAGCTACTTCGTGAAAGTAAAGAAAAAGTTATTCCAATGTAAATATCGGATATAAATATATGTATTATCTTTGTATGAAAGAATATGCGTGAAAAAGAGAGCACATAAAAAAATAATGGAGTAAAACCGATAAGAGATATTTGTTCAAATTGTGTAATACAAGTAATGCAAAAGGGCAGAATAATTGACGATGAATAAACGATTAAAATGTAGTTAATAATAATTTCTCGCCTACAACTTTTTCATCATACGAAGAATTCACAATCAAACTCACACCATCACAAACAACTGACACCATCATCACCATGAATTTCCTATCTCATTTCCTTAAAAAAAATAATGAAAAGAATGAATCCCATTTCACTTCATTATCTTTTCATCCTAAATTCTCTTCCTCATCAATATGAAAAAGAAATCGATCAACCCAAGTATTCTCTATTCTTCTGTGTATTGATGATAATGAATACGTACCCGCCATTCTTCCATAAATGTCACTACGAATAAATTCAAATTAGATAAACATGTCGTTTGCAGAATATTCCCATTTTAATCCATCGCGCACAGTCTTTGGAAACCCGGAAGAGAATATGATTAATGGACATACAAATCCAACGGATTATTCTCACGGATCCGATGCGGCTAACGACGTATAATTAGTGAACAATTGGAGCCTGTCACTGTAGACTAATTGAGAACGCTCTTTCCCAACCTCCTCTCGCGCTTCATCCTCTTGCTCATTCTCTTAAGTTCCGATAATCGAGATTCGATAGCACGCAAATCACCTGTGCATGAGAGGGAAATAGATAAAGCATTGAGAAAAAGGCACTGATAATTTATATACACACAATCAGCAATTCATTGCGATGAAAAATTTATATAGTAAAGATAACTTAGAATATAAAATATAAAAATAATTGTCACGCTTCGATTGGTTATGATTCCACAGCACGCTTGATCGATCCACAATTGAACTCTGCAAAAGGTTAAGAATGTTCTCTTCTCACTGCTCAAACCATCATATCGATACATATGTATGTATGTATGTATATGAGTCCAGGTGTTTAAGATGACGTTGGAGATAACGGATGTGTGTATGGCCTAGGCGTTGTCGATGCAGCCATTCGAAATGACGATATTCTACCATCTTGACTTCTTCCTCATCTTCCTCTTCGTCTTCTTTCTCCTCTTTACTTCATATATTCTTCTGTACAAGTTTATATGGGAATACACTCTTGGATGAGAACATCTCACATCAGGTAATATCGTATCGTGGTTATATACACGACCGCACTTCTACTACACTATTCCCATAACACACCAGGGTCCACGAAGCACAGCATTACACGATGACTCGACTCGTTTCTACCAACGCGTTCACATCACCCAGGGATGTGAGAGAGGAGACGATAGAAAATATAATAAACTCGAGGGCGTCTTAGAATCCTGAAAAAGAAATGTATAAACGTGAATGTAGTGAAATTTTTATATTTTTAATTATAACATTTGGATGTATTGGTTCTGCATGGACCAATGAGTACATTTTATGGAGTTTCATTCGATATCAAACTAAGAGAATACAATAAGGGTTGAGAAACGTCAATACTCGGAATATTGAAGATTGAGACACAAAATAAAAATATAATTTTTATGGGGGAACGAATGATTAAATGAAATCATTGATACTTTTCCTCCAGTAAGATGCCAAGAAAAATAAAATACAGATATCTGATGCAAATGAATTTGATTCTAAAAATGGTTTTATCTTCGTTTTTCTCATATCTTGAATAAATACGTACGGATGGCTGTATAATTTTTTTTTACTTCATTTTTTTTCTAATTTATTTGGTGTCTCCCCGTGATCATTAAAGCCACGCACATGAACTTCGATCGCAGCAATTACTGGCGCGCGAATATATAGTAATACATATTTTTGTTTCACCTCTATATATGGATGTACCTATGATGAGTTTTTAATTTCTTTTCTTTTTTTCCAATTCCACTTCTGGATTCTTCCAAGCGCGACAAGTGCCAGGAGAGAAAGGAGATATCATAATCATCATTGTCGCTAATACTCGAACGTATTCATCTCAATGAACGAGTTAAAAAGAAAAAAATGATAAAAATTTTCAGCACGTTTTCAACAAAAGTGTCTAAAAATTTAACGATGATAAACAAAATGAAAAGAAAATGTAAAAGCAATTGGTATAAATTAATCGCGTTGAGAACTCGAATAAAATACTATCGTTCTAATTCTTCTTTTTCTCCTGGATTAGCCGATTATTTAGAGATAATAAAAATGAAAGAGTTTGAATGTTGTGAGTTAGGGAACCTGCAATTTACGAATTAGAAGCGGTCACGGAGGATATCTCTTCCTTTCTCGCACGTTACCCTTTGTTCTGTCTCAAACCTCGCACTAACTTCCATCTCACGCGCGCGCGGACGCGTGATCAACTTTCAAGAGAGCTTCGAAGTTTGTCTCTTGGAGCAGGTATTCTTCTTCTCCTTTTTTTTTTCTCCATGCGAAATAATGTGGAGTCATCGACTACCTGATGATGCAGTGATGTGTACGGTTGTCTAAAACTTCTCTATCACATCTCCCAGGTGCGAAATTGACTGACTGAAAAAACCCCTTTTATAAACAATATAATGAATTTAAACATCAATATAAAAAATAACAAGATGAAGATGAAGAGTTTTATACCATTAGAGAATAATTTTTTCGTGTTTATTCGAACCTTTGCTAAAAAGTGAAGAAATCTTCACAGAACAAAGAAAGTGGTGAGACAAAAAAAAAATATATATATATATATATATATATATATATATATATAAAGGGTGACAAGGTGAGAGTAAATTTTTAAGGGTGCAGTATAGGAGGCGAGAGGAGAAGAAAGAGCGGGGAGCACGAGAGAGTGGAAATACCGACAGGAGAAATTGTTCTTTTGAATTCAGCTCAGAGCTCGCCGCGAGCTACTAATTAATTACTGTGATTAATCAGAAAAGTTGGTAATTAGAAAGTTACTTGGGTTGGGAGAAATTAAAATGGCGAAGTGAGCTGGGCATACCATCTAGGGTGGAGTATAAACGACGCCCACGGCTCCGAGAAACGCTGAAGCCCCTAGAGGTCTCTTGGTGTCAGTGTTTCTTTGGTAAATGTACATGTAAAAGATACAAAAGACTAAAAAAATGATGTACATGAATGAGTAGGAGAACAGACTTTCTCAATAAACTAATTAATCAATTTACAACCAGGTCACACAGTAGTGAACAAAAAAATAGCATTATATTGTTCAATATTTTTAGTTTTATCATTAATTGATACTATTAGACATAAAATGAAAAAGGAGCTAGTGAGATATGATAGAAGTGGTTTTTCCATAGGTTCCTGCGCAATATTACTTCAAATACTGCCATGAACGATGAAAAATACGTAATAATTGTACAAATATCTGCATAATCATCACAAAGTAATTCGTTTACAACATCCAAACACCCTCACAGCTGGTCCATTTAATCGAATTATGAATTAGAAAAGGAATCAAAATGTATTGTATACATACATATATTCTTCGTCATTTTGCGCATTCCAAAAAACTTTTTTCGTCGCCTCCTCTGACACACGCGATCAGCCAACACACACGGCACGAGAAGGGGCCCCCTTATTGTTTCTTTGGACGGATGCGAGAAGAGAATTCGACTCGTTACTGCTGGGCTTCAATTCACAGTCACGCAACACACGCGAGCTTTCGACAAAAACAACAAAATAATATGTATAGAAGTGAAAAAGAGGGAGGGAGTAGATAAAAAAAGAAGGAGAGAGAGAGGCTGAGAGCATCAGTAAGGTGAAAAAAAATGAGACTCGAAATGTAAAGCCATGTTAGAAAATATTAAGAGAAAAAATATCAGAACAAAATAGGTTGTTCTTTAAAAAATATATGAAAATAAATAAAAATGAGTACATTTTTTTTCCATTCCTCACTCAGAGACACCGTAAAGAGTATTCTATTCCCCAGTTTATGCAGAAGTAAAGGATGTTACTCACAATCATGTATGAAACAAAAGAAAATGAAGATATGTAGTGTCTTTTGGGGCCAGGAAAAATGAATTGATGTGGAAATGCAAGAATTTTGCGAAAAGAAAATTTTTTGTTCACACTCCAATTGTTATTTCCAACTTTTGTGACATTTATTTGTGACATATAAATATATATTTGTTGCAAGATGTTTTTCATTTTTTTTTTTGTTATTTTTTTTCTCACACCACAGGAGAGTGTGTGAGGATACGAGAGAGGAACGAAACACAGGAGTCAGTCAGGCGAATTGCAAGTGAATATATATAGCATGGCTGCAGTTGGTCGCTGCTGATAGCACTTCGGTACATCACTCACGGACTATTCAAGCGACCAAGGGAGTATATATATTCACTTCCCACCCCGTTCATTCATTTTCGCTACAATACAACAATACGTATGTGTATGTATATATAAATACATGCAACTTGACGCGACATTTTCATTTGATAAAACGAAATTGTTTTTCATTTTTCCATGATACATAGATGGAAAATTTGTTACACCGTAAATGGAATTTGTTTGATGAGAGAAACAGATTTATTGACTATTCTGATTAAAAAAAAAAGAAAAAGAAAGAAAGAAGAAGTAATGAATTTCGTGATCGATGCAATCGTGTCTCGATATTCATTTTTCTTTTTTTTTCCTTCCCTTCAGCCTAATCTCCACATCTTTTTTTCCTTTCCTTTTTTTACTTTTATGCTACCACCCCTTGTGGGTTTAAGGGGTGTCCTCAATGTTTTCCCCTCAGTACCAACCATTTTTGCCAGTGCCATCATTCCCTATCCTCACCACAGATTGAAATTCTTTCTCGACAAAAACTGTGTCGCACTCACACATTGCGCTCTTTCACCAGTAAATGAAAATACATTCATTTACATATTATATATGAGTATATGCTTATAATTATTACAAATGTAGGTTTTGAAATTATGTTAATTTCATTTTTTCCAGGATAAATATGACCGAGTAATATATTTTTGGTCTTTGTAACGAAATAGTGGCAACTTAGGAAATTTAACACATATTTTACTCACATCCTTGGTCAAAGACGATTGAAACGGTCACTAGAACAAAACAAAAAAATGATTTTTAATTAAAATGTGCGAGTGTACATTTTTTTCGTTCTCTCGTTTCATCGCAACCAACAATGGACGGAAAAGAAGGAAGGTGGAGATTCATCGTATCGGCTTTACGAGTGATGTGAAGAGGTTTCAAGAGAGAAAAAGACCTCAATATATATATTTATACATACATACCAACCCCAATACTTTGCGGCTGGGATTTCATCCAGGGGGTTGGACCGAAGATCTTTTAATTTGAGGCCAAATTCCTCTCGAGGGGAGCCACACGAGAGCGCTCACGATTGCTGTGGGGAGAAATTTTTGCTATATATGAAAGAGAGCATGAGGGTGTGGTGTATACACTTTTCCATATACACCCTCCCCCATGCACATATATACCCCGAAAAATATTCTAAAACACCCGCGATGACATTTTACAGTGACGTATAACCACAGTACAAATCTGTTCAAATCAACCGTAACTATACTCATACGGATCATCAATCAAAAATTATTTACAAAATTCCAATGAGATTGAAAATTTCACTGTGCATGAAGTAAAAAAAATTAAATTAAAACATTTTTTCATATCAAAAATCCTCCATCTCATCCTCCTCTCTACGTGGGAAAATTGTACGAAAACGAAAAGTGCAGTGGAATTCTCACTCTTTTTTATAAGAGGATTATGATTTTTTTTCATTGAATATGTGATTTTAGCCAGTGGGTATATTTTACTGAGAATGAAAATATATATTTATCGTTCTGGACGACTAAATTTCGATGAAGGTAGAAAGCAGCAGGGGAGATTATATATACATGGATATGAATCGACAAACGCAACGACAACAACGCACACCTGTGTGCCAATGAATTCCTTATTCGCACATACAAATTTACAAGCCACGCAGGAAGCACGCGATATTCATGTAGATACATATAAAAGTATATAAGAATTAACATAATCTCCTAAACCATAACCAGATCATTTAATGTTTAACTTGTATTCTGCGAAAATATTTATATACCAATAGAAAATTTCATTGAATTTCAATGACCATAATAAAAATTAGAAATATAAAAATGTTCCATTATGCACTAGAAAGTATCCCCAAATTACTCACAAACATCTTCCACCATTTTCAAGAAGACATGTGAGTTGTAACATCAATTTTTTTCCATATTTTTTGTAAGTGTCCAACGCTGTTGCAACCAATGCATCCATATGCTGATGCCTAAACAAAAATTATATTTTTAATTCTCATTTTCTGTTGCATTCATTTCCATTTGGCAATCACGATCGCTCAGGGCGACACATGGTGTGTGCACCACATAAATATATTCCCATAGTATGTGAGAATCATATAAGCCCTGACCATTGACGCGTTGCCAAACTGTTTATGCAATTATTTATGTAAATGCATATATAAAGAGAACGAAGAAAATAATGTGACACAGGCAATATGAATAATAAAAAAGAGAAAATAATTTGATGATGAAGGCCGTTGAAAATCATTTCTTCTTCTTTTTAACCAGTAATGAATGCGCTGAGATATAATATATGCATGTGTATATAGATAGTACAAGGGAGAATATGATGGTAAAATAGATGCCTAGAGAGAGAAATATGCTCTCATGGGAGACATTTATCTAAAATTACAATTATGCGTGAACCCCAAGCCCGATGATTATCACCCAGTACTGCACGGCAATTCCTTTATCAGTATCCATTCTCGCGCACATCCCCCTCATCTTTAATTTACTGGCAATGAAAAAAATAAAAAAAATATCAAATATAAACAACATATGAAACTAGAATATGGGAAATGAATAAATAAATACATCGACTGCCAAAAAAAGAATAAAAATCCTACAGCGAAGTGAAATTCGAGCCCAGAGGGAACATCAAGGAACATGAATGAAATGAAAGCAGCATGCACAAACGGTGAAAATAAAAACAAGGAAAATATTTTGGTGAAATAAAAGAAGTAAAAAAATATAATAACGACGAAACGCCACATGCATTTATTTATATTCACACAAATTCCCAATTGCCAACCAGTGAGTGGAGAATGTCGGGTAAAAGAGCACTACACACGATGGACTGGTAGAGAAATAGAGTGAGAAACATTATCGAGTGAATTTAGTTGTGAAAGAAGGACATGGGCAGAAGCCCAAGAAGATCGTGCGTGATCGGGATTCATCCTGAGATGGCATGGCCAACTCTTGCTCGCATGCCATGTCGCACTTTAGCTCTTGGCTTTTTCGTGTATGTATATATATGCGTTCTTGTGATACTCTTTCACGCCTGGCGCGTCCACGCCAACCCTTATGGCACCTCATAAAATAACGCGCCCCCATTTCTCTATATATTTGCTCATGCAGAAGAATAAAAAAAGAAAATGTCAAAAGAAATTTTGTATCCCTAAATATCCTAATCGACTTGTATAATTTCTCGACTCATATCAACGTAAAATTGTCACACATACAATTGTGAATATCCACATACTTGCAAGTTATAAAAGTGACAACGATCTCTTCCACTTCTCCACCGGGGAATCTTTCATTAAATGAAAAACTTTATACATCGTCAAGAGGAGAAAATGATAGCACGAATAATAACAATATTAATAATAAGAATAAAAATAAATTACTACAAGAATAATTATGACAGTAATATAAAAAAAGGCGTTGAAAAAGGTTCGCTCATCACAGTGCACTTTTGTCCATTTTTATATTTTCGTTTTGTTTCTGTGTATACTCCTTTTGCTCCTACTTTTTCACTTCATTTTTTTCTCTCTCCACCCCTTAGCTACACGCTGCACTCGTACTAACGTTATACGCGCCACATACAAAATGACATTGAACCGTACTTGAAAGCCCATTGCAGCGAGAATATATACATATAAATGTATGAGAGAAGTGGAAGAGAAAAAAAGCAGGCGCACGTTTACGAACGGCGGTAGGAGTTGCTATCATTTTTTTTTCCTTTCACTACCCTCCTACTCGAAAAAAAAATATATATATTAATAAAAAAAAAAAAAAAAAAAAAAAAAAAAAAAAAAAAAAAAAACCCCCCACTTGACGGTGCACAAATGAGGTGGAAAAGATAAAAGCCGCATTGCTTTAAATATATAAATATATATATGTATATATAATAAAATATACCAGGCAAAAATGAAGTGTACGCGACGTTGGATGAGACGATGAGGACGAGAAACGAGTCAGGGCCATCATTAACATGCGCTCGTTCTACTTATACAAGTAGGCAAACTCACCTCAAAATATATATGAAAAAAGGAGTCTGGATGTAGATGATATAATACAGCACAGGGCGATGAGTTAACGCTAGGTGACGAGTGACAAGTGCCAGCGGGTGAAAAGGGTTCAGTTATAGAGGGTGGTTGCGATAGTGGTGGTCGATGGTGGTGAGAAGAAGCTGAGACGTAGAATGATGAGAGATGCCAACCTAATGGTGGCAGCAATTAACAACAAACACCGCTCATTAATCGCTAGAGAGGTGCCATCTCGCTCGCGCTCCCTCCCTCCTTTTCCTCTTTTTGTCCCTGCAACATTCATCATATATATACATCTTTATTTGCACATATATATTATTATTTGTGTGTAATTGTAGGTAACATCATTTATGAATATACAATCTTATGCTCATGGATATTGAATTTAAAATGAAAGGAAAAAAAAACAGTGAAACCCCTCTCATATAAATAATTGCAAAAATGTATTTATATACGTAGAATAATAAATATTATTATTATGTTTGAGTTATGGACGCATGAAAGATCAAGTTTAAACACGCGTAAATTATTTGCATGGTGTCTTTTTCTCTCTCTCCCTTGGTTATGAATATATACATACATATACGTAGAAAATATACTCTCTGTCTAACTGCGCGCGGTCCTTCGTGCCGAATTATTAAAAGCTAAACTGCCTTTGATTTATATATACGAGGGCAAGAGCCGAGAGAGAAAGAGAGAGGCCCGCGCTGGCAAAGCCAGTAATATAAGGGAGAGAGTGTGCCGCGAGCCAACGAATATAACTACTATACAAGAAGGGAGCAGAAGAGAGAAAGGAAGGAAGAAATGAGGAACGAGAAAGGTGGAGAAAGGCAGAGGCAGAGAGGAGGAAAAGAGGCGGTGGAGGCTGCACAAGCACGCGCGCACAAGCGGCACACTGTGAAAATTAATTTTATTACTTCCGCCTGAGTAATTATTGCATTACTTGACTGAGGAAGTTGCCCGTGGGTCCTTCCTTCCTTCTCTATATACCTCCCTTGGTGCAAGCTATATACCTCCTTTTTCGTCCTTCACGCTTTCTCTTTCTCTTTTTCATATTCCACATTCACTTTTTTCCCCCTCTTCCTCTGTACTTCCACCCTTTTTTTTCCTCCTTTTCATTTCAATTGTGCATATGAATTTTAAACAAGTTTAAAGAGTATATCCAATGCATGATTGTTTCAAAAGTGTTAATTAATATTCATCTCAGACACATAGACATACATGCAGTGAAAAATGATGATTGGGATGAAATTTCTCCGAATAGATTCTCATACGATTGTACCTCATCACCTGGAATAAGAAAATATATTAAATTAAATAACAAAAAATAAAAAAATGTTGCAACAATTTCATATAATTTTGATTCACAACTAATTGCAAAATGCTAAATGTCAAAGTTAATATTTTTTCTCTTGTCCTATACAATTCAAACTTTCATAGAACATTAATGGCAAATTCATTTTGCCAAAGCACATACGTTAAGTTTAATTTTGCACAAAACCGTGTGCGCACACACGCGTACACGATGAGCTTATAAATGAATGGAGCCAAAACAATAGAAATTCATTTACAGTAGCTATTAATCATTCAGTAAATTAATTAACCAGCACTAGAATGGATAAAAAGAAAAAAAAGATTCAAAACCTTTTCCACCATCCTTTTTCCTGCAACCTAAAATAATTTATTGACGAATCAATTTGTCATGTAATATCACAGTGCCCGTTGTATATCCAATTAGTCGCTCAATTCCATGTTGCGAATTGCCATCATCGATAATAGGGTAATATGCGTAAACGATCGTGAGAATGAGTGGAATATAAAGTGGCCTTTGATAATATAACAACTTGCCGCGTTCTCATATACACAAAACAAGAGAAAGGAACAAATAAACCCTAAACCCCCACTGTATGTATGAAAGATTAATACATAAATAATACTCCAAGTAAAATCAATCAATGAAAATTGATGTTATGTAGCTGTAGAGTGGAAAGAAGAAAGAGAGAATAAGAAGAATGAGTATACTATACAAATACGTAAGGGAATGAAGGAGTGAGATGGTGTTTGCTTTTTGCAACGTGACGGAGTCTGTAATCAGCGTAAATCAGGGAACCCGTAAATCACACGGTGGTGCGGTGAAGTAACAGTCCCCCGTTAAGATTTGTAACGGGTGGAAACTGCCAATATAAACCTCCTACAAAAGTAATGAATACTTGTAATGATGTTGAAGATAAAGCAACAACTCGGTACATTCATATATATATATATACGCGTTTGTATATATAAAAAAAATAAAATGCGACCTGTGTGGCCGGCATTGGAATACAAGCAAAATGGTAGACACTAAGTAGAAAATAATAATTGTCGTGGGCGTTGTCTCAAGCACACACTGATGAAAATGTTCCCCTTCTTTATCTCCTCGAATTAAATTTAATTAATTCATAGTACAATAATTATTTACAAATTGAGAATGATTGAGATGTGATGTTTTTAGCCACACGAATTTTACAACATATGAAAAACATACGTATGGATGCAATTTTTTGCCAAATTGTTTATTTCTAGAATCAAATAATCTTCTCAACTATTTTTCTTCATATCTACGTGCGGAAATATATTTCTCACGAAAGACCGTCACAAGCATGAATACACCGACCTCCGATCTCTCATAAATATCTCATTGTAATTTTAATATAGGTTATCGACGACGAGAATATTTTTGAGTTCACAGAATTTATTTTTCTCTTCTTTTTCTTCCAACTGAATAAATTGAAAAATACGACACGTGTACAAGAGTATGTCACAGGGTTCACCCGTGTCAACCACGCGATACCGTTCAATATGAATAACTGTCAAACACTCATAAATGAATTAATAGAAATAAAAAATAATATTGAAATAAATAAGTGAACTGATAATGCGTCATCATATTGAATTTAATATCGTAGAATATATTAATTTGAAAATGATTATAAGGTTTTGGAAGATAAAAAAAAATCTGTACCAGATGGATTGAAAGCGGAAATTCATATATGTATATTAAATTAAGGAAGACCAGGGGATGAGCGAGGACCCACCGATGGCGTGTCACTCAAAGAAACCGCACGACCGCCAAGATATTATTCTGACCAATCATCATTATTGCTCTTTGGTTCGCTTCGTGAACAATCTTCTACTCAACATTGTCATGTCATATGATTTTTATTTCAGTGTAATTTTTCACCCTATTGCACCAACCAAATTATTCGTCCATAAACAGCCTTTGCATATCCACAATCATTTAAAACAAAATTCACATTCACCATTCTACTTAATCATATAAAACGTTAATTGAGAGCAGCAATAGAATCTTACTCGCTTTTGTGTATTTAGAGAACGTTCGTTAGTAATCGTTTGGTCAAATAAAATTGGCAAATAGCAAAAAGCCCCACGGGCAATGTCCAGTTTGCCCCACTCCCTCTCTCTTTTCCTCTCTATACCAATTGTCCATTTTCAAAGTGCTCCAGTCATTCTACATTTAGCTTTGGATCTCTGCACGCTACTCTGGCCCCAATGTTCCCGATTAAACATCGTAAATCTAGAATCTGTCCTCGGGGCCATTCCAAGCGCAAAATGAAACAGAGAGAAAGATCGGCAATCCAAACGTCGAATTTCTCTACCCTGCCACCATAATTTCGTCCTGTCCATGCACGCGAACGAAACGGGCGCGCGCGCTCACCCCCCTCAGACATAACTCTATAGATATATATCTTTGTATATATTTATGTATCTGAGAATAATCATCAGAGTTTTTTGAGGTCTTTCAACCTTTAGCTAACTCCACTTAAGCCCAACTTAAGAATATTAATTTTTAGTTACCTCTATCTTTCGCGCCTCTCTGCATGCAATGGAATGGATGCACTTCAATTCTAAAAAACGCATCAACTCTTAGCTCTCCTGCTGTTAGTTTGCTTCAGGCGATAACTACCTCTGAGCACGATTGTAAAAATGAAAAAGGAAGAAACAACCCTGTGCGCGCGGCTCTTCTTATCCAGCTTCGCCTATTATTATCATTATCTTCATCATCTTCATTGTAATTATCATCACTACCTTCCATGTACGCGATTGATTTAGATGATGAAACCACAATACGCCCTGTAATCAACAACAACCAATTACACGCTAGTCACGAGGACTCATTTAGACAATTTTCCAAACGCCTAGATTTTTATTCTCTATTTGGTTCTTACTGTTATTGTTGGACACATTATTACAAATGCATGTTGCTCTTCTCCACGGAAAACCTATCCATATATTGTATCATATAACGTGTCATGAAATTATGAATTCATCTGCGAAATCATTCCGAATAATAAAAGTTAAGAGAAAGAGGTAAATGAATAAGAAATATATATTAAAATTATTCGCAGTGACTTCATACCCTGATTTAGAAACATATGCGGCATATCAAGTTAAGTACTCACCTCGTTCCCGTTATAGGGCGTGCTTCCTCTTGTTCGGGGTTGTCACCAACATGTCTCGAGGTCATTGCGTGTCTTGACAAATCAACATTTGCACCCAACATTATTCCTCAGTCGCAGCAATGAGCCTCCTTTCATTACATTCCTGCATACATTTGTACACGCACGATACGAAAAATAGGTAGACATTATATGAATACAATGGTGGCATAGAATTCATATTCCTGTCCACAATCAAACAAACAGAAATATATCATCATCAAAATGATGGAAATCGTCGTTCAGTATATAGAAAAATGAAGAAAAATCGATCACCAATCGACATCCGATGAGGGAAGCAGAGTTCCCACACACCATCATCTTCCGTGCAATGATAAAATTGGTGGGCAAAATTTTTTGGTGTAACATATGTGTAACACGAGGGGCGTATCCGGTCTTTTTGCGGTCCCGACTGCCATGTCCGACAGTTTGCAGCCGCAAGAGTTTGCTTGCCTACACCAAACGCATCGTCCAGCACTCTTTGACTCCTTCGCCTTCTCTTCTACATAAGTATATTGCACACAGTCGATCGTCGTCGACGGCACCTCCAAAACTTCCCATCGCCCTCTCTTCCAAGGCTGTCATTGGTGATTACCACATCCTTGATTCGCAAAACGCAGCCACCATAAGAATAAAATAACTTATTCCCACAGTATCATTTTCATTTCAAAAATGAAGAAAAGTTATTTGCAATGAAATTTTCGCTAATTAGTTTTATAAATTCAAAATCCAATAGATGACTTCTATTGTTGTTCTCATTGCCTGATGTGCTGTCGCTTTCTCTCTACCATACATCATTACTATTTTTCTTCTGTATGTATATAATATTCGCTTCATATGTATACAGTTAGGTGTTGGCTACAAAGATTTATGACAGTTTTGCGAGTGTACACGGTGGCAGTTGTCGGCAATAATTCATGTCATATTGTAAACGCGCTTGTGACGACTTAAACGCAAATGTAACCGTGGAAACGTAATGTGATACCAGCAAGAAAAACCATTCTCACTCTTTCATTTTTACTATTCCATTACATATGAAATGTACATACGAATACACGGAGAAATCTTCATATGAATATTTAATTCCTAAATTAAATAATCTCAAAGATGTGTTGGAACTTGGTCTATGAATTTGCAATGAATGACTACGACGGTGAATCATGTTTTTTGGATTATCACATCAGTGAAATTGTTATGTACTTCTCAAAGAAATTCACTGGGTATATGCTACATTCTTTCATATTATTATATCAACCCCCATTACGGTTCGAGTGCACCCCACTATTAATGTGTAAACATAGTAATTTTGGATGTAAAAACTTCTCTGTGAATGTGGAATAAATTTTCGAGACCTTCTCTTGAGAATATTCCCAATATCAAAAATACAAAAAAACTTTCCAGAGTGCAGTCTGAAAATCCAGGGAAACAAGAAGATTTCATTTCGTCTTACCAAAAACTGCAGTAGAAACGAAACAGTTGTCCTACGGTAATTTTTGCCTTCTTCTATACAGCCGGAGGCGCGCGATGTCGGCATATGCAGTTCGCGTGCGTGCCCTTAAGTCGCCAGAGTAACAGGTGCGCTTCTTGCAGAAGGATGAAGCAAAGGATGACGACGAATATACGTTTATATACATCTATACGCTCTCATGTGAGTGAGGAAAGAGTCGGGGGAGAAAAGCCGGTAGTTAGTCTGAAGTTCAATACAACATATTATGTATATGTAATAACTATTATAATTTTGTTCGTGTAATTAACTTCTTACGTTTCGTTGACGAGAACTCCTACCGATATGTCTATATATTTATATATTTAATATAAACATATATATATTATTTCCTCACATCATCCAGGCATGTCTTCATAATTCACGAACACATGTGGTCACATTCAGTTCTCATAGTGTGCTGCGCATATCAAAACCTCGAGTGAATGAAGAAAAAATAAACAATACAAATATCGTCATAAGGTCCGACGATATTTATTATTATCATTATGATAATGTTTCTCTTTTATTCACTAGGATTCATTGCAATTTCTTTCAATCCTCATCGGACCAACACGCATAATTTATTTTTCATCACGACTACGCGAATAATTGTGGAAGAAAGTGAAAGAGAGAGGGCCTAGAAAAATGAAGAAAATTGGTATTTAACTATTGTCCATGAAGTGTGAAATTTTGAAAAATCAATGAATATGGCATGTAATAAAAACGTTTAATCAATTATTCTAGAAATGCGTCTATATTAACGGAAAAGAAAAAAAAATCAATGAAAGTGGTGTGTGTTACTTACGCGCCAGAACTACAAAATATTGTCACTTTGTTTATCTCTCATACAACAATATTTTAGTTTTCTTTCTTCTTCAATAACACACATCACTCTCATCTATCGTCGGTATACATTACGGATAACTTGTGGGTATGCCTCTTATAGTCTTATTTAGTTCTATTACATTGGGAGATTTAGCAATACACCCGGACCAGAGGGTAAGTAAGATACTTGTCGTGAACGTGATAATTGATAGGCAATATCTTCAGCTGCTTCGATTCTTCTCAATTCAACAAGACCATCACCAGCATCACCAAGTGATTTTGCAATCAAGCTTGCGGCCTGTGCGTCTCCTTCAGCACTAATAATTGCTGCTTTTTTCTGTTGTTCGGCTCTTTCTACGAGGAAACGTGCCTTCTCAGCATCTTGTTGAGCCACTTGTTTCAATTCAACAGCTTGGGTGAATTCTTTACCGAATGTCAAGTGAGTCTATAACAAAAAATTACAAATAATTATAATTTTTGATTCTAATATTCGATTAAAAATTAATAAATAAATATTTACAATGGAAATGTCATCGAGAATAACGCCGAATTGTGCAGCACGTTCTGTGAGATCCTCGCTGACTTTCTGTGAAACCAATTCACGTTGTGTAATAAGCTCCCCTGCATCAAATTGTGCAACAACAGCTTTTAAAACTTCAGTGGTAATAGATGGTAATACACGCTCATCATAATCAACGCCAAGAATTGTATAAATTTTTGGTAATGAGTCAGGCATTGGTCTGAATAAGATACGAAGAGTGATATTGACATTTTGGAGATCTTTTGATCCAGTAATCACAGGCACATTTCTTGGGCGTGAACGAATGTCGAACATAATTGGTTTTTGGATCCAAGGAATGAAGAAGTGAGTGCCTTCGCCAACTACAGCATTTTTTACACCAGCGAACCTGTCAAAGATGACAGCCCTGTGACCACCATCAACTGGAATTGCAAAAGTAACAAGATTATAGCTTTCTTTCACGTTTCAAGGTGAAAAATTGGGCAGGGCTACTCTTAATATGATTTTTAACATTTTTCCTTTGACTGAACAAATTATTACACATTGAAATATTCTCATGTTTTTATCTTCGCAATTATTACAACATTTTCATTGCAGTCTATGGAACAACTGTTCATCAGACAGTAGCAAGGACATAAAATGTCCGAGGTATCCGTTGTCCCGTGTACTAAAATATTCTGCAAGTTTATTATAGATCACTTTGATGACCTTTGGATTCTCCACTCATACTCACCATTATAAAGAGCAGAATTCACAACCCCTCCAGCAATTGCAATTCCCAAACCCAATTGACCCAATCTATTGAAGAAACCTGCCATTTTCCAACTTGGTGTCTGAAAAAAAAAAAAAAACATAATCAGTCATCCATATCTCACGAAGTAATCCTCGTGTTTGATGAGTTAACCTAAAAATTCATGTACATCTCATTCCAGACTTCACACAAAAACGACAACAGAACCGACCAATGCTAACCAAAATCCGCATTTTATAATTGGGGATAAATCATCGTCACCCACTCAACATATAACATAAAATATCAACATTTTTAAGCGAATACTGTACAGAGCATGAGTTAAACCGGTCGCCGCTTGCGTGATCTCCCATTGTTGCAAATTTTTCACACAATTTCCATACAACATCCATCCTTAATCGAAATCAAATGCAAATCGGCATATTCAACAACAAATAAATACTACTTACTTGTAAAAAATCCTATTTTATTTATTTTTTATCCAAAAATTTATCTCTTATCTCCGTCTTTGTACAGGAGCAGACGACGAAAAGCCGGACGAGGATATACAGCCATGAAATTCTTGCGCGATAGTGGCGCCTCTCATGTCCAATCGTTACATAAAGAGAAATATAATAAGAATCTCTGCAGAACGCAACAAATATTATGAATAAAGAATAAATAACAACATATTCCGACAAATCAGAAGTGCAAATACACAATAAACAATGCGATTCGACTAAATCCGTTGTTTCCTATCCTTATTTTCTCGCACGAATTTTTATTTCGAGAATCGACCTTATCGACAATGAGTAAATATAGAGAGCAGCACCACCGCGGGAAAATTAAACTTGATATGTGAAGTTATCGTATACAGTGTGTTCGGTGTTAGTGCACGTAACCTCTCTCATCATTTCGTTTTGCGAATAAATTTATTTATCTCGAGATAAATTATTTAATTCACCAATCATGGCACTTAATGTACTTAGATATCGAAGTATCGATGCAATAATACGGCACTTGAATAGTCAGATAATCCGATCTGCTACTATACGAATGTCTATGAACGATACTATCATTCGTAACTATGCTAAGGTAAATATTGATGAGTGATAAAATGAAAAAATTGTACAATAAAAATTAGATGAAGCGAAGAAGTGGAAAAAAAACTTCATTCGGTCCCTTGTTGTATAATGAGAAGTATGAAAAGGAAGGCGAGAAATATTTCCATTCGTCCCAGCATATATTGGAGATGTTCATCTCAATTATATTCATTTACGTAACAGCTTGTAGAAATGTGAAATGAGCTGCTTTTTTCTTCACATCCTGATGTGAGAATGATGAAAATATAAATGCGAAGAAAAGTATGTCCAGCCTTTATTTTGCACATTCTCCAATATTTTTTTTATTTGCCTTTTCCAATAATTCCGATGTATCAAACAGTTTACTTGCTACTTTCATTCATGATTGACGGCAAGTCAATGCTTACGCATTGGGTAGAAGTAATGCGGTACAATGTACCACTCAAAAACACTATCTCATCCGAGGTCATTCGGTAAATTAAGTCATCAGCGTGACTCCGATTAAATTGAATAGAAATTGAGTTCACCGTTTGTTCTATACCGTGATTATAAAAACTCGACTGAATATTTCGCGATGGTACGTTTGATCACATCATTGGTTAATACAGCAAAAATAATAAATAAAATGATTTAAAAGTGAAATCTATTTTTGTGTTTCAGGAAAGTGGAAAATTCCGTGTTGAACGCGATACATTTGGTGAATTACAAGTACCAGCTGACAAATATTATGGAGCACAAACCCTGAGATCTGTTATGAATTTTCCGATTGGTGATAATTTCGAACGCATGCCAGTAAGCGAATAAAAATTATCTGCAGAATATTCCGCTGCCGTTCGTTAATTCGACATAAATTCTTTTTCACAGTACCGATTAATTGTGGCAATGGGAATTTTGAAAAAAGCGGCTGCCGAAGTGAATAAAGAATTTGGATTAGATGCAAAGGTCGCTGATGCAATTAGCAAAGCTGCTGACGACGTTATCAGTGGGAAATTATATGCGGATCATTTTCCATTGGTCATTTGGCAAACTGGATCTGGAACCCAAACGAATATGAATACGAATGAAGTAATTTCAAATCGTGCAATTGAATTACTCGGTGGAGAATTGGGTTCAAAAACACCAGTGCATCCCAATGACCATGTAAACATGTCACAAAGTTCCAATGACACATTCCCCACAGCTATGCACATTGCAGTTGCCTTAGAAATCAATAAAATTTTACTACCTGGACTTCAACAGTTGCATAGTGCGCTAAAAAGTAAAGCCGAATCGTGGAGTGATATAATCAAAATCGGTAGAACTCACACACAAGACGCTGTACCATTAACTCTCGGCCAAGAATTCTCTGGTTATGCTATGCAAGTTGAGAACAGTATCGCTCGTGTCAAGGATACACTGCCACGACTCTACCAATTAGCACTTGGTGGCACAGCCGTGGGTACTGGATTGAATACACGGAAAGGATTTGCTGAAAAAACCGCAGCAAAAATTGCAGCGCTGACTGGTTATCCATTTATTACTGCACCAAACAAATTTGAGGCTTTGGCAGCACACGATGCAATTGTTGAAGTTCATGGAGCATTGAATACGATCGCAGTTTCATTGATGAAGGTAATTCCTTGTGATGATAATATTTGTCCCATCCATATTTATTTTCAACTTAAATAATATATCATTTCTTATGAAATCAGATCGCTAACGACATCAGATTTTTGGGCAGTGGACCACGGTGCGGATTAGGTGAACTATCATTACCTGAGAATGAACCTGGAAGTTCTATTATGCCTGGTAAAGTGAATCCAACTCAGTGCGAGGCCATAACGATGGTTTGTGCTCAAGTGATGGGAAATCATGTCGCGACAACGATTGGCGGTAGCAACGGGCACTTTGAGTTGAATGTTTTCAAACCTGTAATGGTTGCAAACACATTAAGATCAGCGCGATTACTTGGTGATGCTGCAGCATCATTCACGAAAAATTGTGTCGTTGGTATCGAAGCCAACACCGATAATATCAAGAAAATTATGAATGAGAGTTTAATGCTGGTTACTGCGCTCAACCCACACATTGGTTACGACAAAGTAAATATTTTCCCCTCAATCATCCAATTATTTTTCCTATGCCCCATTTTCTTTCGCTAACCATAATTCATTCCAGGCTGCTGCAATTGCAAAACAGGCACACAAAGAGAAGCTGACATTGAAACAGTCGGCATTGAAGAATGGATTAACAGAGAAACAGTTTGATGAATGGGTGAGGCCAGAGCAAATGCTTGGACCAAAGTAAGCAATAATGTATCAAAAAAATGTTATACTGCTAAGCATGCATTCTGGCAATTGAATACTCAATCAATTCCAAAAAGTATGTGACAAACAATAGGAATTGTTTGAGAAAGAATTCAAATAAAATCGTAAACGTTAAGTTGATAAGAAAAATAAGAAGTCTCGTTTCTTTCACATTTCAAATCCCCGTATAAATGATAATTTATCAAGAAGTCGTTAGGTTATCAGCATCAAATACGCTCCGTTCAATGAAAAACCTGCAGTTGCTTAAATATGTTTTCGGTGATTAGTCGATCAGTGTCGCGTTTCGTTTCTGGCTCACGACATTATGGAAAAGTCGGAATTATTGGTGTACCTTTTGAAAAAGGCCAGGTATTCTTAGCTCCACTATTATTAATTCAACCTTGATTAAAATATCAAATTGTTCCTTCAATGATAATCTGATAATGAAATATTTAGAAGAAGAAAGGCGTAGCACAAGGGCCTGACATAATAAGACAAGCGGGACTTTTGAACGAATTGAAATCGCTCGGACTCGATGTAAATGACTATGGCGATATAAAATACGAAGCTGTGACATTATCAAATATTAATAACATGTCCCATTTGGGAGATGTTGCGGCATGTACGTATAAAGTATCCGAAGCTGTGGAGAAGATAATTAAGGAAGGCAGGACCGTTGTGACATTGGGTGGAGATCACAGTGTAAGTATCGGCTCAATTGATGGACATGTGAAGGCGAGAGAGAACGTTGCAGTATTGTGGATCGACGCTCATGCAGATTTGAATACTAATAAAACAAGCGATAGTGGAAACGTACATGGAATGCCTGTGGCACTGTTGACATCAGAATTAGCAGATTATTGGCCGCATTTACCTGGCATGGATTGGCAACAACCAATGTTATCAATAAGAAATGTTGCATATATAGGTTTGCGGTCTGTGGACAAATATGAAAGATTGGTTATTGAAAAGTTCGGAATCACAGCTTTTGGAATGGAAGATGTAGAAAGACATGGTACTTATTATCTAGATGTTTGAGTAATTTTTCACTTTTCCCAAGTTCACATTTTTCTATTCCTCCTCCAAGGAATTCATGAAGTGGTTCACATGGCGCTACGACGAATTGATCCGCATTGTGAGAAATCTCTGCATGTCAGCTTTGATATTGACGCTTTAGATCCATTGGAGGCGCCCAGTACAGGAACTCCAGGTAAATGAATCAATTCATGGAATTTGAATTTGCTAGTATCGTCCAGCTTATTTTCTAGTGCGCGGCGGATTAACCCTACGGGAAGGTATCCATTTAATGGAAGAGATACACAGGTCGAATAGATTGAATGCAATTGACATGATGGAAGTTAATCCGCAAATTGGAAACGAAACTTGCGTTCATTTAACAACAGACGCGGCGATACATATCTTGCAAGCTGCATTAGGACATACTCGTAGAGGCTTGAAGGTCCCTGCGGGTATTACTGATATACCATTGCAAACATTTCGTTGAATCTTTATATAATTCATGTACTATCAGAATATAGTTCATAAATTCATATATGGTTGTTTATTTTCTTTCGAACATACAAAATTTAAAAAATCGAGGCACAATTAGATAAGAAAAATATGGCATGAACTATTTACACTCTATATGAAAATAATGGAAAATTTGTGACTAACTGGACTTTTCACCCCGTCGTTTCCTCGGTGTATTCGTTTCAGAGTCATCTAAATTGCGTTTGCCAATATCACCCAACCGTGATTTCCTTATTGGAGTTTGTTTAGTATTATCACGTCTCCTCGACGGTGTAGTCTTCCTGGCCGATCGCCGCGTCGATACATTAGTATCCTCGCCATCATTATCCTCTTCCTCATCACTACTACTAGATTGCGTTTTGTTCTTGCGCCTGTTTGTTTTTCGCCTCGGCGGATTCATTGGCGGTGGCATAGCATCACGATCGTTATCTCTTTCAGGGTCCGCATTGTCAACATCATCATTGTTCATCAATTTTTCGATCTCATTCTCAAGAACATTACAGATATCCCTCAAATCCGGCTTTTTCCTCGCAGTTTCGATGATATCTCTGAATGCTTTCTGTACTTGTTTATTATGAATTTTGTCTTTCAACAATGGCAAATTGTTGATCAAACGCGTGATGCCTTTTTTACCAAGTTGCAACAATGACAGACAAAATGAAAGATCACGCCATTGTCTTTCGGTCGTGGCCAATTTGAAACGCGCACATATTTTATCCAATAATGCATCCGTTTCTCGTTCTTTTTGTAATAAACCGAATATATACTTGAAAATTGTATGCAAATCCTCTTCATTAACATCAACATCGCCGCTCGTTAACCGCGATAAAATATCCGGTATCACATTATACAACACATTGCCTTTTTGAGATAATTCTTGGAAAAATTGTTTTGCATCAGTTCGTATTTTTAGATCAGGATCAACAATGCACAATGTTAATTCAGCAGACTGGCCTTTGACACGAAGCATTTCTCTTTTGACTAAATGCGACAATACTTGCACAGCTGTACTACGCACGGCCACAACATCATCGCGGAGACGACTGTACATGTGACTTGTCCATGGCTCAACATCATTTGGAAAACGAATCATTAAATCAGAAAGACCAATTAATATATTCGATCGAATGGCCGGGAAATTAGATCGCTCCAAAATCGTTATTAACAATTGCAAGTTCTGTTTACAAAATTCTGAAGAGACTGTCATCATTTTACTCAGTGCCAAAACTGCCCAAGTCTGCGTACACTTTTCGTTGTATTTTTCTGGATGCTGACATACATCTTTCACTAATGGAACAAACTGTGCCAGTAAGCCATTACCGCTCACGATATTAGTTTCCAATATTCCGTCAATAACTTCGGCATCTACGTCATCAGCACTAGCACCAGCAAGTTGATTCTCATCATCATCCTCTTGATAACTCATATTTCTTCGAGGCATAGAACGCCGTGCTTTGCGCGCAGATGAATGTGCTGAGATTGTCGACTCTCTGGTTTTCTTATCTGCCTTCTTCCCTTTCTTCTCGTCGAGAAGTGCATTTCGTCGTTTTAATTCTTTATACACTGCAGTGTCCAAGAGTACCATGTGACGAATTGCTATATGCCCAATAACATAAAGGAATTTTGCCAAATGTGAAATTGATACATCGACATCAACAGATTCCATCGATAAATGCTGCAGTATTTCTTTCATTATTCGGTCGGGTTTATTCGCCAAGTGATAAATCAAATTAATTGCATCAGTTGCAAATGAAACATATGACATCTTTTCACTTGATTCAAAACTATTGACTAATAAAGATTTCACTTCTTGAATGAGCTCGTGGTCATTCGGATATTTGATCGGTGGTTCCATCGAATCATCAGTTTCCGATCGAATATTCATCAAAGCTCTACAAGTATTACGTGCCAACAGCAAGTTATCCATTCGCTGTGTACGGAATCCAATTTTAATGAGCGTAGGTAAATTAGTAGTGAGAATTTTTGGTTGGCTACGAGATACCATAGACAATAAAGCGATAGCAGCATGGCTGTCGGCTGGTGTAGTTCCTGGAATTTTCGAACTATATCTTTCCCACATTACTTGCAAAGTCATCTCGTCTAAGTCATTGCTGCTGAAGAATATTGTTATCAACTGAGCTAATGCCGGACTCTGACCAGGTTTCAAACCATTGAATAATTCAATGAGCCCATTTACAGAAGCGATTGCCCCTTGACGCTGCGAAAGGTTTTCTTTGTCCGGTTTCAAATAAATATCTTTGTAAACCATCGCAACATTGTTACGCACAGACTCCTCTCTACTGAATACTTGCGAAAGTGCTTTATGAATCGCAGCAGAAGAGCCATTAACTTTGAATTGATATGCCGTGCCCAAAAATGTGCATGCTTCAATGGCAACTGCAGGTGCCACCGAGTAAAGCATTGATTCGATAATAGGAATTGATTCCTCCACTTCAGTAATGAACATAACAGAATTCTGCAAACATCTCAAAGCACGTTTGTATGTTTGAATTTCTACTTTACGCTTCTTCCATTCGGCACTTTTAAATTTTTGTTTGTCTGTTTTTCGATCTCTTTCTGATTCTAAGAATATCTTCAATAGAAAAAAGAAATAACATTGTTCTTTCACATCGTTCTCCATTTCAGCAATGTCAGGCACATACTCCAAAATTTCACAAACACGCACCAAACATTCAATCGCTTTCGTGAATTTGCGATCAACAATCAATTGACGAATTTTTTCAAATTCGACATTCACATCAATTTCTACATTCTCATTTTCTTTATCTTCATCTGTCATATTTTCTTTATCTTCATCCTCTTCTTCTTCATCGTTTTTATTCATGAATTTCTCCAAAGCTTTCTTTAATTGTGGCGCTATTTCTTCCCACAAAGCAATTCTCTCGTCATCACCGCTCGTACTCTCTGCCACAACTTTTCTCTGCAATTCCGTAAGCATTTGTTCTGTACGATCACGTTCTTTGACGAATGGCTCTTTGTTCAATATCGAATTGAATGGATTACACTCTAATAAAACACGCATCAACTGCAAAGCTTGTTTGCGCATCGTCGCACTTTTTTCTTTCAAATGAGGTGCAACAGCTTTCATCAAAGTGGAAATTTTCAAAACTGGAACAGCACCCTCGCAGCATAATTTTTGCCACGTTTGGAAAACTTTTGATCTCACATACGTGTGAATATCCAACATGCACATCTCCAATTGTTCCAAACATTCATCACGTAATTCTTTCTGTTCTTTGTTCAAATTTTCTCCAGTTAATGCACCAAGTAGTACAGAACCGATGACACTTATAGCGCAATTCCTCAGAACATAATTATCATTATCAAGATACTCTGTAATATTATGCAAAACTGGTACAATCAAATTAGCTCGTGTGGATGCAATGGTTTCAATAAATAATGAAACGTTCCGAGCTTCAGATTCTTCAAGATTATTTTGTTCTATTTCATGAGCTATTTTGGCAATGAAACTCGTACAATTGTTTTCTGTTACCATACTAACAACACCAGCAGCCAGCGTTGGCGCCAAGCCTTCGTCCAATTTCACTAATTGGATTATTTTAATTGCACATGTAATTGCATGAATATAACGTTGAACCAATGTGCCCAGTATTTGCCAAACAACATCTCTCGTTGATTTCTGGCGTAATTCTTTGTCATTTTCAAGAATTTTATAACAAATATCAGCCACGAGCATCACAAATGATTCTTCAACAATCGGTGGTTGCCACAATTTTTGTAACGGCATTTGTAATAAACGATATATAATCAACAATGCTGCATCACGACGTGACTCCCATTCATCGCGTATATCTGATTTTTTGGTATTTTTTTTCTTTCTCCTATCAACTCCGAGATTATTGTCTAATTCAAGAGTCACATTCTCCAAGTAACACATGAAATTTGACAGTAAATATGTATACATTTTTGTCATGCATAGTTTTTCCCGTCTTTGATGATCCAATCCGTCTTTTTCAAAGTCTTCAACCAGAAATTTAACAGCCTTGATAATTCTATCGAAGCCTCGTAGTGTGATTGATGTTTCTAATTTTTTTCCATGGATAATAATGGAAAAGAAATCATCAAAATGGTCGAATATAAACATCGGACCATCTCGCTGGAGTGCCAATCTGTTGTCTGTAAATCAGGTGAGTAATCAGTCGAACATGCGATTGATATCAACAAAATATTTCCATATCCACTTACCATCCAATGCCTGTGTTACACATCGTGGTAATATTAAATCTTTCACGCAATATTGTCCATCACTGCTCTGAAGAAGATCATTTTTATCCAATGGAATAACAAATTCCATTCTCCCGGCTTGTGTTGTTTGCTCCCGATTGCTCCTGATGCTTGTGACAATGGCAACTTAGGTTGGAAAACGTTGAAAATTCGAACTCATTGGTACCAACATTGGTAGACAAAATAAGTAATGGCGGCCGGACATGTGTAATTCATGAAAATTATTCACATTGATGAAAAAATAGTGTTTTTAAAAGTTAAGGAAAAAAGAAGCCCATGCTTTCGTCCATTCCAATAATTAACTATCGATTCCTGGAAATCTTAACTTGAATCTATTCAAATATTTCGAATGCGATAAAATTATATCATGAAAATCAACCCAGCTGAAAAGGCGCCAAATATGAACTCACCTTTCAGTATTTCTCGATTCAACAGAAAACCCAAGCGAACTTATCAATACCATGACATAATATGCTTTACTAATTAAAAATTAGCTCCAATAACTACTTATTCATGCTCTGTTCTTTTTTTACATTTGATTTTACAGAGCCCTTTACGATTCTCTTTGATATTATATACAATATGGCAGCACTGCGTGCGCAAGTGGCGCGATCTCATGAATTTTTGAATAATCAAAAAGATGTTCCCGCGATCCCGTGCAGTCCCGTGTAATTTATTATTATTATTATTTCCATCGTCATGATTATTATTCCACTCGTTCTGTGCGTTTTCGTTCCCCTCTGCCCGCTCAAGCTGATGCATAGCCCACTGTGTTCGTCAGTAGTTTTTTTTTCCTCGTATTTCGCAGAAGCATGCGCATATTAATGTCAAGTGTAGTGCAGAGGGAATAATATTTTGGCTTTCGGGGGCCTAAAATTAATTAAAATGGTGAGAACTGTATTCATTTCAAATTGATATGGCACATGATCATTCGATGTAACAATGTGTGATAACATTATTTTTCTGCTCCCACAAACTTGGCACTTTCTCTTAACATTATAAGTTAACCTAATTGTCATGTCGCACCATGAATTTTCAATTATAAAATTTTGCTGGTGCAACAAAACAGAGTCACATTTACTTGTTGTGGTTGATATGACAGTTCGTCCGTAATGTCCTTTTTCGATAGTATTTGTGAATGTTTTACGTATCTTTTATGTTGCAGCATAAACTAAAATCTTCACAGAGAGATAAAGTAAAAAAATTCATAACTTTCACTCAAACCGGCGAACAAACAGCAATATATTGTTTGACACAAAACGATTGGAAACTAGACCTGGCGAGCGATAATTATTTTCAAAATCCCGATGCCTACTATAAAGAGCCCAAGAGTCCCGTTGATAAAAAAAAACTTGAGATACTTTTTAGCCGATATCATGGTATGTATATTGCTCTTTATTTTGCATATTTTGTTTACTCCATCAATATTTACGTGTTGTTAATACATTTTATTCGTTGATCCATTGTAGATCCAAATGAAACCGATAAAATAACCGAAGATGGTATAATGAGGTATCTCGATGATTTGGGATTGAGTCCAGAAAGTAAATTAGTACTGATAATAGCATGGAAATTTCGTGCTGAAACTCAATGTGAATTTACGAAAGATGAGTTCATGAATGGAATGATTGAGTTGGGTGTTGATAGTATAGATAAACTTAAAGCACGATTGCATAACTTGGAGAATGAAATAAGAGATACGTTAAAATTTAAAGATTTCTATCATTTTACGTTTAATTATGCGAAAAATCCGGGCCAAAAAGGACTCGATTTGGACATGGCGATTGCGTATTGGAACATTGTTTTGGAAGATAAGTTCAAATTTTTACAGCTGTGGTGTCAATTTCTTCAAGTGAGTAATTGATAACATCAAAAGTTCGCGATCCAAAACAATTCTTGTAATACTATCTAATTTCGAATATTTCTAACATTACATCAGGAACACCATAAAAGATCAATTCCAAAGGACACGTGGAATCTCCTCCTAGATTTCGCACTAATGATAAATCCAGACATGAGTAATTATGATGAAGAAGGTGCTTGGCCAGTGCTCATCGATGATTTTGTTGAATGGGCACAGCCACGGGTTCGTCAATCGCTCTAACATCCTCTCGTTAATTTCATGCTAACTATTTTACGATACGTTATTTATTTCGTTGATTGACAGGAAAGCAACCAGCAAGTAAACAAACAAGTTATTCCTTTTTCCTCCAATATTTTTGGATATAACATTCATTTTAACAACATTACTAACTCCAATTATTCGATTGATCTCTGGCTTGGGTCTCATGCGACAAATGAAATAAAACAATTTCATTGACTTATTAATGTCCAATACAAGCGCTGCTCAATATGCACCGATGTTTTTTTGAGAAAAATCTATTATTGAAAGAAAGTCAGGCAAAAACTCCATGCATTACATATTTTTCTCTGCTTTTCTCTATTTCTCTCCGTCAAAATGAAAGATAAATTGTCTTTATCACTTTCTTCTGTAGATAAAGAATTATTATGTAGTAATTAATTGTATTGTTGAAAGAGAAAATCGTTAACTATACTCTAGGAAAGAATTTCACGAATTACACTTGTAAAATATGAACACAAAAAAAAGAAAAATTCAAGATTGTAAATTTACATCACGGTGATATTCGTTTTTCCAATGCGACAATATGTTTTCATCATTAATGATGTCTGATTAAATTATATGATTGTTATTTAATACTTTCTGATTAGAGTACCAAAATTTCTCGAATGTTTCCACAAACATATATACGGCTACGATCCATCCTGTTAACTTGTGTTCAATCCTCTTCGACCTATGCAATTTATATGAGACAACCTCTAATCATCATTAACCACATTACAATGTATATTATATCACAAGAGAACATATTGAGGATTTGAAGAAAGTAGTGAATATTTACATCGTGCAGTCAATCAATTCATTGAGTAGAGACTTTATTTATTCGAGGAAATAAATTACTAGCTTTTCAAAAGAAAAACAAATAAAAGTAACACCCCGATGTCATCGTATTCGAAATCATATGGTGCAAATCCGAATAAAAATGAAGTATTTTTCTGCTATATTTGAGATACGTGCGTGGTTCGAATAGCTGTTACTTTTGAAGGAGTCAATGAAGAGATAAGGCATGTGAGAAGTAATGGTGTGAACCTCGTTTAAAGTAGGATAAAAGTATTCCAAATGTTTATAACCTTCGAGTTTATTATTTGAAGATTGAAATATGACATCTCGTCATTTGACAGTCGATATTGATAGGAATGAATGAAAAATTATCAAATTCTGAAACTGATTCGTATATACATAACAATAAGCGCGATGGACATAACACGCTTAATTTTCCCATTATTAAACAGAATATTTTCAGTAGGTTTGTATTTTATAATGAAAGAAAAAAAAATAGAGACAAATTCAGAGAAAAAGAATCTAAACTTTGATGTGAAATGCAAAAGTAAAGCAGTTCCAACTATTCTCTAGTTCAAGAATAAAGTTTGTAAATAATGTAAATAAACATATAATAACTATATGAGATAGCACGTTTTGTTGCTGGTTCGAATAAAAAAAACGTAACTATACATGTGAAAATTGTATTAGTGATTATTGAAAGGTGTTATTTCGTTTCTCAGTTTTTTTTTTCCACTTCGAAGGTTTCACTACATTCGCATAACTTTTCATTATTATTTTCATTGCACTTTGATGTTTTTCGATAGTAGAGAAAAGCCAGTTCATAACGATCGGCTCGAGCATTAGAGAAGTTGTTCAGGACGTCATTTATATACCAATCACACAGACAATGTAATTTTTCTAGTTTTGCCTTTCTCATATGCATATATATTTATAAGAAAAAAAAAGGAAATACCAATTAACAATTAAATAAAATCTATGATACTGTTATTACGATGTTATAAATTGTTGGAAGGTACCAACCTGTGCGACCACCAAGCCTCGATTCGGGTTCGCAGTTGTCATATGGCTATGCGAATCGAATAGTGAGACTCTGTTGATTTTTTGTTGAAATATAAGGAGAATTGTCCGACCACATGTGACCAATAGCATTATTAGTGTATCTGTCTTTGGTTTTTTATACCAATCATTTGAAAATTTTTGAATGTTATCGCAGAGTTTCTTTTCAATATTGTCTTTAAAGACTTGAAATTTCTGAGGGGGAAAATTATTCTGTAAAAATTCTTCGATAAACTCCATGAAATATTATCATTTGCCGTTGGAAATTACCCATTCTTTTAATGTTTTCATACTTTTTCCACCAAATGTAAGTGCCTCATCGACAGTCAAATATGGATGAGGCACCAAACCCTTCTGTCGAATTTTTGCATGGGTTTTATTTCCTTCGACAATTGATTCAGCAATGAAAATTCCGAACGCCGGACAATCTTCTACACTGCGTAATTGAAGTCCAGATTGACAAATTCTTTGGGCGACGAAAAGGCAGATCAATGTACAAGCTTCACTTCCTTGGTTCAATTGCAATAATACAATGATGATGAATGGTAAAATAAAGTGATAGAATTATTAATCATCCAAATCTTACTCTCTTGTCCTGGTGGATAGCGACTCTGAGTGAAGTCTGAATGATACCAATAAATTTGAACATCTTTTACTGAAAAATCTTTTTGATATGATGGGAAATTTCGTCCGAATCCGGGAGGTAATGGCATTGTAAAATAGATTTATATATACTGGAAATTTGAATGAATTGAAATTCCTAATTTATCCGAAATTCAAGACATTTTCATCACAATAATTTTGATCTATGTGATCAACTCTCAAGAAATAATAAGTGAAGATGAAGTTGAATTCTGGGAAGTCAATAGAGCAACTGTGGATACTTAACTGATCCATGAAGTGAATGCGAAAATAATCAATCGCGCAGAGTTTTATCCCATCTTTCCTTAATTCTATTTATCCACAAAAGTACTATCAATATTCGTCCTTGGATTTTCCATTGTAAGACTTTAAAACATTGTAACATTCGTCCTGACTCAAATAGTACATTAGTTCAACATCGGCAACATGGCGGCAATCAAGTTTGGTCCGCATTTAAAAGAATTGAGAATTTTATTGTGTCAAACATCGAAATCAAGTCAAGGCGTCAGGTAAATTGATTTTATCTGTGATGAAGTCAATGACTAGTGAAAAATACGACATCAAAAATTCAATTAATTTGACATTCAAATAGAACATTCAACCACTTAGGGGTTATGTCCTCCCATGAAGTTATTACATCAATAATAAATGATCATTTTTGTCTCAGAGAATTCATCCAGACGGAGTATGTGCCGCTAAAGATGAATAATCCAAAATTCCCAGTGTTAATAAGGGAATGTTCATCAATAGAGCCACGATTGTATGCAAGATATGGTAAGCAAAGTTACATCATATCTGCCAAATGCTTCATTCATTCAATCATTGACAGGTGATAAAAAGTGCACTTCTAGATTTAACATATCGCCAATAAACATTTACAGAACTTGGCAGAGAAACATCTGTTGATTTAGCGAATTTGAAGCCCGGTGAGATTTTGCAGAAAGTCAAACAACTATCTGCAGCCAAGCCGTAAAATATTTTTAGCAAAATACTTCTTCATAATGTATATATATATATATATATCATCGTTTGATAGTTGATAATAAAATGAATTAGAATCTATTAATTTATTTAGACATACTTTAATATTTCGTTCTCTTTTCTTCCCTAGGAACTTTTTATTTGATACATAGACTATTTTATCAAAATAAATAGTTTAATCTTGATAAGAAAGGAAAAAAGAAATTAAAAGAAATGGTCAGTGTCCCGTTTATATCAACGGGTGTCGGACGTCTTTGAGTGATAAAATTATTGGAATTGAAGTAAAGTATTCAGTTTTCTTCATAAATATTTTCTTTCTGGTTTTTTCTCTTTTTGATGGGTCACGATGAATTTATCAACGCAACAAAATTGGCCTTCTAGATATTGCCCTATAGATGCATGAAAGCTCTCGTTAATCAGTAAATGGAGGTAGTCCGAACATTTCCGGCTTGAAGTCCTCCAAAGTTTGTAATACCAATGTTGCCTTTTCCGTAAGACCTTTTGGTAAATTCGAATCAGGTACCATGACAACTTGCATTCCTGCACTCACCGCAGCTTGGACGCCATTTGGTGCATCTTCAAACACAAGGCACTAGAATAATTGAGTAATAAATCAATTAGAATTTCATTTGTAAGGTTGAAACTAAATCGAACATTAAAAATACCTTTGATGGATCAGGATTATCGTCAAATCGACTAGCAGCAACTAAAAATATATCGGGCGCTGGTTTGCCCTGTTTCACATCGGGGTCAGAACCCCCAAGAACTCGATGATGAAATAACTCAAACATCGGTTTGACTAACTTCGTTTTCAACTCATAGCTGGTTTTACTCGAGCTTGTTGCAAGTGCAATAGGTATATTGTTCTTGTGTAAATGCTTCAAGAGTCTTTCCGCACCTGAAAATAATAACAGCAAAACTTGAATTATAGATATACCTTTTGATAGATTGTGACTTAACAATAATGTGCTATTTTATCAATAGTATGATTAAAATAGAATAGAAATAATAATCAATGAATGACATTGACTGTTTTCTATTATACACCAAACCATCCATGCTTTTGGTAAATGTATAATTGATGAATTGTGATTTCAATGGATCGTTAACGGTGAATATTTCAACGATAATTCTTCCAGTCAATAAATTGGATAAAAAATAAGGGGCAAAGGTGAATGGAAACATAAAAAATAGCAGATTCGAAACGTTGTACATGACGTTTCACGAATGCGGCATAACATCGTGGTAAATCAATGAAATATCAAATCAATTAACTCTATAACAACGTGGTCTCAAGACAGTGATTAACACTTACAACTAACATGTCAAATACTATGCATGTATATCGAGAAATAAATAGATCAATATGTGTCTCATCTAATGACAACGAACAAATCAAGCGACAGATGAACTTATATTTATGAATATGCATGTTTTTAAATTAAAGTGGAAATTTATTTTTTTTTCTCACGACCTGGCATTACTCTAACTTCAACGAATAAATCTTGCTGCATTTGGTGGTACTTTTGTTGAAACTGTTCCACAGTCAAGGGAAGTTTGTAATATTCAATAATAATTTGAAACCCTACAAGTTCAGGACGCCCAAGGACTTGGTATGCCACGTCACCGCCATATTTATGCCCATATTCTGACACAATGTTATTGAATATTGTCTTGTACACGCTTTCAGAATCTGCAGATAGAAAGAAAATTCCGATTACATATTAGAATTAAAAATATGCATAACCTGACATCATTTGGCTCTCAGCAAATAATTCCGTATAATGTGGTTGTAATTGCGAGAAAAATTCCTCTGGTGTTAACGGTATATCAAAGTGTTTTATCATCTTTTTTAAACTATCAATGATGTGTAAGCCCATCACAGTAGATTTGAATTCCAACGTCAAGTTTTTGTCGTATTTATTAAGTATTCGATTGAATGCTTTTGTGTAACGTTCTTCTGTGTCTGTGCATGAAGAAAAATCATGTTACGAAATTTGCAATTATCAACATAGAAGAATATTCTTCCCAGCAATCATAAATGACCCGCTGACAAGTGATTCTATAATTCCATAGATACATAAAAAGTAAAACGACAATCTAGATGAAGTTGCATCATCTTCATACGGAGTTAATGCATCGTAACTTGGACTAGTCTATACATTATTTGAACACTGAACAAACTTCAAAAAATTCTAATAAACACAATTCTCAAATGTCTAAATTTTTCTATGAAACGAAGATTGTCTAGAAAAAATTACGATTAAATATTTAACAAGTGTATCATCATGATTCTCCCTGCAATTTACCAAGTATTAATCCATCCATATCAAACAGGCAATGCGTGACAGGTCGATAATTGACAGCCATTATGTTTATGATATAATAAATTTTTATACTTTTTGACACAACCAATAACTTTTTCAATCTATTTATAACAATTCTTTTCTATCTCTCTCTCTCTTTTCCTCTATGATAGTCGCTGATAAACTGCAACAAACTGGCAACGATCCTGACTAACACCAAACTTATATCCTATAATTACTCAGATCAATTTTGTATTTTTGGAGCCACGAGCGCGATTGCAGCGTCACCTCAATGTACTATTCCTTTTGGGAACTAAAATGTAGGAAAATAGAGGTGATGTATATGTTTCTACAAATACAGACAACTGCGCACAAACAATAGCTGAAAACGCGCGGAAACACAGATTAGTAATTGAATCTGTTATTTTCAGGTTATGCAGAGTAGATATGGATTGGTTTTTCCAATTTTTATTTGTTACCTACCTGAATTAAGCTATCAAATACGTCCCAATGGCGTTTTGTTGCCGTCGTTATTAAATCATTGGAGAAAATTGACCGCATGATTATTCATCACACTTGGACCATGTAAAAATATGAAAGCCAAATGGCGTTGGTTGTAATTAGCTGAGATACCTACCGAGCAAAAGAAAAAAACTACATATAAAAATTGACATAAATTTTCATATAAAGTTATCTGAACAGCCTAAATTTTCCCCTCTGTTATTCTGTTATCACGACAAGTGAAATGTTTATGATAATCTTTTCACTTCGATGATCTCTCGAACCCAAAGAGAGAAGTGACTCAGTCGGTAGTTATGAGTAAATCATATTAACAGAGAGAAAGAGAAAATGTATTAGATATCAGGGATATTGCGGGAACGAGAGAGAAAGAGCTTGTTTTATTTCCACTAATACCAACTACACAGATGATTGTTCTCACGTATGACAGAAATTTTTTTGATAAGAAAAATATTTATATACTGTGACAAGTGTTCATGTACGCTCCAATATTAATGACGTCCGGAAAATATAAACAAATTGCAAGTCTTGTAGAAGTGTCTTATATCAATTGACATTTAATTTTTTATTGTTCCTCCTTCTACAGGATAATATTTCTCCAGAACTATTATTAATCTTTCTCTTTATAAATTAGAATTGATTAATCTACGTCATGGTGAGTAATAAGATGTTTTTTCTTTATATTTATTACCAATCTCGCTGTGATAACATTAGTGGTGTTGTTACGTTGTAACTAACAATATTGCATGATAAAGAATGAGGGCAAGAGATAACAAGTGTTACTGTCTAATTTAATCTTTGTTTATTTGCAGGATGATGATGACCAGTATCAAGCAGGTTATGATGTTGGATCCTTTCCCCAGGATTTTGGATACACTCCATTTGATGGGGAGGGCGATGGCTCAACAAGTTTATTGGCAGGCGAACAAAAGCCAAGAATTTTATTGATGGGTCTCCGAAGGTCATTCATACACTTTTCAGATTTTGTGAATTAAGGTAATATGAATTGGAGGATTAATACGTTTTGTTTTTTTTTCCATCTTCTATTTGTAGAAGTGGGAAATCGTCAATACAGAAAGTTGTATTCCACAAAATGTCACCAAACGAGACACTTTTTCTTGAGAGTACCAATAAAATAATAAAGGATGATATAAGTAATTCGAGCTTTGTGCAATTCCAAATATGGGATTTTCCTGGGCAAATTGATTTCTTTGATCCAACGTTTGACAGCGATATGATATTTGGTGGCTGTGGCGCGCTCGTATTTGTCATTGATGCTCAAGATGATTATATGGAAGCTTTAAATAAACTTCATTTAACTGTTACTAAAGCTTATAAAGTCAACCAAGCTATTAAATTCGAAGTTTTCATCCATAAAGTTGATGGATTGTCGGATGATTATAAAATGGAGACGCAGCGTGATATCCATACCAGAGCTAATGATGATTTAGTTGATTCAAATTACGATCAAATCCATTTGAGCTTCCATTTGACTTCAATCTACGACCACAGTATCTTTGAAGCGTTCAGCAAGGTTGTACAGAAACTCATTCCGCAATTGCCAACATTGGAGAATTTGTTGAACATATTGATATCGGTAATTAAAATTTATCTGGAGCAATTGCTCGGATCTAAGATTGACAATTCATATAAAAATCTACTTACAGAATTCAGCGATTGAGAAGGCATTTTTATTTGATGTTGTTTCTAAAATTTATATTGCAACTGACAGTTCTCCAGTAGATATGCAAAGTTATGAACTATGTTGCGATATGATTGATGTTGTCATTGACGTTTCCTGCATCTATGGGTGAGTCAGATCATGTTAAATGTGTTAGGATGTTTATTCTGATTCCAAATTTTTTTACAACAGACTCAGAGAAGATTTGGAGGCCGCAGCGTTTGATAACCAGAGCTCAAGTTTAATAAAATTGAATAACGGTACAATTTTATACCTGAGGGAAGTAAATAAGTTCCTAGCACTCGTTTGTATTCTTCGTGAAGACAATTTTGATCGTCAAGGTGTTATTGATTACAACTTTTTATGCTTTAGAAAAGCAATACAGCAAGTTTTTGAATTAAGAAATAAAACAGCAAATGCAAACAATCATTCATCATCGCCGGTGAGTGTTACTGAAGCATCAAGTAGTACACCAGCAAATCAATCAGGACCAATTTCTCAAAACGGTACTGTTGTACTTGCACAAAGTTAATATCACTGTAATTTTTAAATTCTTTTTTTTTTGACTCTTATATTTGTCTTGATGTCGCGAGGTAAAACTTATTATCCATAAATGTTTTGCCAATTGCATTTATCATTTCGAACAGTTATAAGCAAAAATTTTTACCACAATTGAGCTCTCTCTCTTTTCCTCCAATGACCCAAAATAAAATAAGGTGTAATTGAGCTACTGAAGAATGTAAATATGTAAGACAAATAACTAGATTGTAAATTTAAAATACAGTTTATAAAGCTGTTGATAATATGTCTCATTTGTTTTCATTAGGTAATTTAGTTTACAACAAGGTCCAATTTTTATTTTAGCATTATCTACTTGTCACTAAATCGTATTGATGTTCAGAAGAAATTTATGACTCTGTAATCAATTTAGGTTGCCCCGTTTTATAGCAATATTTCATACGGATAATGAATACTTCTCTAAATTCAATAACCAATGCGATTTTTCATTTAAGAGGTTCATGAATTCCACATCCGAACTTCTCCGTGAGAGATCATGTGCCATGGAATTTCCCGATGATTGATACTTCAAATATAAAAATGTGCATCGTATTGAGTAACCGATAAATCATCGGGCAATTGTTCATGCCGTCGTCTTTCACTCCAAAATAGATTTTGTTTTTGTACCGAGGATGGAACAGGAATGGGGATTCCGGATGGCGGATAAGTTTGATATGCAACTTCGGCAAGTAAATCTTTCATCAATGTAATGCGGGAATTGATTTTGTCTGGAAATAATTGATTGGAACAAAGTGGAATTAATGAAATATAATTTATTTATTTATGTACTTTCTAACAAGGAACAATTATCGATTGATCATTCATTTTGTCGACTAGCGACTCGATTAATATCATCGTTATTCAAAAGATATTAGATAACATAATAAAAGCTATGAGATTAGTGACAACATATTAGCATGGAATATCGGAATTATGGAACGAGAAATGAATGAATGAAATAGCCACCGATGAATTGTTATCTTTTATGTTACAATTAATTAATGAAACATTTGAATTATATTTCTTTCTGTGGGAATTATTTATGTCGATTGATTGGTACACGGCATACTGCAGTTAAAAGCGGATGTCAAGCCAGCCACTGAAAAAAAAAGTGGAATAAAAAAATATGCATGAACAAAAAAAAAATTTAATATGGAGATGTCAGGATAAAATGAGCTGAAAATTTTATATTAAGGGAGTTGATGTTAGAAGCAAAGTAGTGTCTGTACAGAGCAAATGAATTATTTTCAAATCAGCAATAAATAAATGGTTAATATCCATCTTCTTATTCAATCTAAAAATTGTGGATTAATTAAAAAGGAATATCGTAGATGTTGCGTTGTCGGCACAGACTTACAATAATCGGCTTCCTTGTGTTGAACTGCATTGTGTAGTGCTAGCGCCAGGTACGTATGGTATTTCGTGTAACTAGATTCCATCAAATCCAGTTCTGATGGTATTAATTGTTTCACACCCCGATTCCATCGATCGCGAATATGAGCGCACATTCCGAGTAGCTATAAACAATTCAATAACGACGATAGTAGAAAAACAACTGAATTGAGAAAAGAAGGATTACAAAACACTCACGTTATTAATTGTAAGCAAGACATCGGTGAATTGGGAAGTTTGTAAGCAATGTTCATGAACTTTATCGAGGTACTCATTGTGAATTTCAACAATATCATCAAGATTTTTAGCTTGATCTAAGGATTTCTCAAAAATGGAACCCAAACTTTGCAAGACTTGACCTGAGAGATAAGTATGAATAGACCCAATAGCATGAAGCATCCAAAATCTCAAGCTTTCAAGTCTCCTGGCGTAAAAGTGATAAATCAGATCTTTCATATCATTTGGATTTTTTCCTTCAAGGTCAACAAATTTCAGATTATCCAGTGCCCACAAAGCCCATTTCAGTTTCAATTGAAATCTGAAAATAGCATTGTATTTGCCTAATACTTCATCACTTAATACCATATTTATTGGCCAGCCAATTGAATAATAGAGATTTGTACGATCGACAGCTTGTAATACTTGACGTATACCACTGTCCTCGACAGATATAGACCAATGATTGTGCGAACTTGAATCACGCCATTCATCTGATAATACTTCCTCGAGAATGTTTGTCAAATTATATGGGTTCATCCAACACGAATTATTTTCGATTGCTCGGAACATGTGTTGGTAGAATCTTTTCATAACATGACCACGTTCCATCATATAAATTGATCGCATCAATTTCAAATGCTGCGAAAGTTTGTATTCGTTGATCAGGATATCTTTGACTAGTTTTGAAGCTCGCATATATCGTCGATCGAGAATTTTCTCCAGTGCGCGCTCTAATATTTTTCCGCATGGCAAAATAAACGGTGATATTCTCTCGAGTTTGTGAAAGATATTTATTCCCCAGTACTCGGCATTCTCTCCATCGTTTTGCACCTTCGAATCTACTGCATCGATGGCAGCAACGCCCATTGGTGGCAAATAATCTTGGAACACTTTCATGAGGAACGGGTTATTTATTCTCAGAACTTGTTTTCGAATGTTCGCTTCGATGTCAGAGAAACTGCTACTAGGTGATGATACCGCCGAATTCATTACTAATAGATTGTCAGCTTCATCGAATTCCTCATGAACATCTGGATCATCTGTAATTTCCGTGCCATATTTAGATAATTCTCCGATCACTTCCTCAATAAACTCGTCATTTAAGGAAATTTGTGAGGCATTCTGTGCAGCGTTGCTTTTCCATAGATCGGAAATTCTATCTAATGTGACGAGCAATTCGATACTTCGACCCATATCACAAACTTTCTTTATCAATTTCTTTATGATTGGATCCGATAACTCATTTTCGTCCACACGAGCTTTAAATTCATTCATTTTTGATTCTTCGTCGTGTCTCGATTTTTCTTCGACCTTATAAATTAAAAATTCATTATTGAAATCTTCGAGTCGTCCCTCACTCAACCATGTATCAATAATGTTTAAATACACTCGTAAACTCGAAAGATAAAGACTCGCACACAGGTTTGTTCGAGTAGAACTGCGTGAATTTTCCATTTCACGATACAGACCTGAGAGTAGCATATAAGTTTTCTCCCAGTTTGACGATAAAGTTCCAGCATTTTTTGCAACCAATTGATGAGTTTCATATAGCATCTGAATGCGGGCTAAACTAGTTTCCAAATCTTTTGAAACAGAGCAAATTGTTGTACTCTCTGTTTTTTTCATAGCGTTGCTTTCGATCATAGCGATACTCTGCTTGATATCATTGAGGTACTGTTTCATAGCGACATTATAAGTTGTATAAGTCAATGGAGGATATGTCTCACTGTCGTACATAGTCCATAATGTTTCTTCAAACATTTCAAGTTTTCGGATCATAGAATAATATTTACAAAAACTCGTAAATGCACTGTTGAAAGCCGGCACTGTCAAGCTTGGTATTGAGAGATTTGGGCGAACAGAAAATTCATTTAGCGATGGCTCCTCATATACTACCATTTTAATTGGACTATGAAACATCCAAAGTACCTCCCGACATGCTTGATATTCCGTAATTGTCGCAATTTCTTCAGAGCTATTTAATGCTTCTTTACTATACAATTCACAGAGATGAGCGTGAGGTGATTGACTGGTAACTTTACATTTGTTTCGACTTATATTGTTCCACCAACTGTTCTCAATATTAGCATCAAGCCATTTGCGAGATTCAACAGCTCGTGTTAATAGGTCAACAGAATCAGATTGTTCGGATGAATCAGAGGATCCTGGAGAAGCAATGATAGTTCCAGTCGATTCTTTATTCTCGGCGTCAACATCAACTTCATTCACTCGATCCTCTTCGTCATCATAATCTGACCATTCGCTTTCCGAACTCGCGCCATAATCACAGAAAAAATCTTCCTGCCCATCTTTCAAATATTCACCCCAATCAATCTCATTTACCCCATTAGCCTCTGATATTGCGCCATTATTAATAGTCTTATCAATTTTTGTCGTCTGTAGACAATCAACCGTAGATTTATCGGTCTCAGATGACAAATTAAGAAGTAGTGAGAGCAGAGACCATTGAAGATCATATTGGGGATGTTGATCAAAGACAAAAGATGTCAAAAATGTATCCACGAGATTTGTAAATTCATGAGCAACCGTATATTTCCCATAAATGGATAATTTTTTCTTCACATCCTCGATTGCTTTTCGTGTATCATGAGCATTTATGGAAAGGAAACGATGGTGTTTAATATTCGAAAATACATATCTCTCACAAGTTCGAAATCCCTCATCCGATTTCTATTGAATAATAAGAAAACAATGTACATCTATTTATGTTTACATTCAGCACACTCATCAATTTATAACCTTGAACGACTTACTTCAAATCCGGTAATAGCTGTAATTAATAGTCTCAAATCGTTATCGATATCATTCAGTATTTGTGTTCCCATTCTCCATCAATTGGTTTGAACGATATAAATCAATCATATCAATAAATTGAATTGAGCTTCGACAACCGTTTTATCATCATAATATTGTACTCCTAAAATAAGTTAACGAGTGGCGCGAACATTCAACTCTCAAGGGCACATCACATTTCATGAAGAATCATAAAGGTGGTTGTACAATAGACAGGCACGAGGGGAAAGATTTGTGCCAATCTCGTGCGCTCTTCTACTGCTCTCACTCCAATTGTAATTGGCTGATTCATCTTCATCGTTGTGTATGGACCCCAAGGATATCAATTGCGAGGAATGAGAAAACGGAATACGCGAATTCCCACCAATTCCCTCACGTCGATTTGCAAAACCTTCAGTTTATTGGCCAAGGATATGCCCAGGCTGTTATTCTCTGTTCTTTTACTTTCTGTATAGAACTGCAGGGTTGTCCATGAAATAAAAGAACATCGGGAGCGAGGATTTTTTTATACTAATAAAACACGCAGTGCCTCTAACGCAAAACATGTATACTTGAAATGCGAGGATATTGCTTGTTGCGGATACCAATGAAATTAATTTCAAAGAAAATTTGGATAATAAAAGAATTCTCATTGGTAGCTAACAACAGGAAACAATTATCTAACCAATGAGTATCGAAAATTTCAAGTTTCTGATATCAAATAGAAGGCCGGTGGATAATAATTAACCAATCGAAACTGAAAATTGGCGTGCCTCGTGTTCCGGTTTTCTACGAGTCCAAATGTGACGGCCATATGCATGAAAAACTTGTCCACTTGCGGTATTTCGGAACGCTCACACGAACCTCTCCTCATTTCTTCTCATTTTTTTTCTTCGTTACTGCCTTCAATCGCCTGTTGTGTGCGTGTGAAGAGAAAAAAAACGTGACTGACTGTCGGAGTGGACACAGTAATAAACGAATACGCATTTTCTTTCCCAATATGCATGCTACTGCATATTGAATTGAAATAATATACTGAACTATTCTCACGACGTAATGCTGTTGATGAAGTGAGCAAGTCGAAAAAGAGAGAAAGAGAGAGAGAGAGTGATACTTTGATAAACTGTAAAACATTGAATTTGTACCGTCCCTGGTACCGGCATCTCACACTTTATTCGTGAATACCGGAGATTGGTTATTGTAATAAAAATGGCTGCCGAAATGCAAAACAAGAACCGAATGTTGGTGTTTAAGAACAAAGGAAAAGATCAAGATGTGAGTAAACGACATGATGGTTGTTGCGTTGCTATAACTATTCTCAGCATACTCGTTCTTAATGCTTGCAACGGAGCAGATTGTAAAGCGTCAGATCACACTTTGATTTAAGTGCAGACAATGCTCTGTCGCACTATTTTGTATGATTCATCTGCTTGAAATTTTTTCACTCTCACTCTATCATACCTGTATAATTAGACACATGTAGCAATGTGAAACATCCTCATTTCCTTTCGAATATGTTATAAGTTTAACGCCAATGTCAAGATATTATTGTTTCTCCGTAGGTGTAGAATATTCTAGTACATCGATGTTTCCCTCACGTTTTTATATGTATCCTGAATCGCATGATCAAGTTTAAATTCTTTTGTAGTTATAATTGTTGATAGACATTGGATTGTGTTGATTGTTGCATTGAGGGAGACAATCAGTAATAGAATATTAGACTCGTATGATGCCCAGACACTTAAATATTTTGTTAACATATTTTTATGATCATCAGGAGATGAGAAGAAGACGAAATGAGGTGACCGTCGAATTGAGGAAAAACAAAAGAGAAGAAACTCTGCAAAAAAGAAGGAATGTACCCATCACTGATTCGACTGGTAAATTTGAAAATTAGATTTATATCATATGACTCAGGTTACCGTTCGGATAATACTTTTGCACTACTCCTAAATATATCAACTATTTGCTAGATGAAGACGATATCGAAAAGACACTGTCCAAGATCAATTTGGTTGATCTGGTGGATAAAGCCGCTAGCCCTGATCCTGTTGAACAGTTGCAAGCAGTACAGTCCGCTAGGAAATTACTTTCGTCCGATAGAAATCCACCAATTGATCCTTTGATTGAAAGTGGCATCTTACCAATTTTAGTTCGATGTCTCGAACAACATGACAAGTAATTGAGAAATATCTATATAGAATAATGTAGTTAATTTTTTTTTATCGCGTGGGATTCTGACAAAGAAGATATGAGAATTAAATAGCAAAAACAAGACTAAAATAACATTTTTTACAGTCCCTCGGTGCAATTTGAAGCAGCGTGGGCTTTGACAAATATAGCTAGTGGAACGTCAGCACAAACTCAAGCAGTGATGGCAGCTGGTGCCGTACCACTCTTCCTCACACTCTTGGGTTCATCTCAACAAAATGTGTGCGAACAAGCTGTGTGGGCTTTAGGTAAATTAAGAGACAAATTTCATATCTAATCAATACAGTTTACGAGCAAATTCATGATAAATGAATCCTCTCCTTAATAAACTTATTCATTTATCATTGTCACTCCTAGGAAATATCATTGGTGATGGACCAGTGCCTAGAGATTACGTTATCAATCTGGGTGTGGTACAACCTCTCCTGACATTCATTAAACCTGACATACCCATAACATTTTTACGTAATGTGACGTGGGTAATTGTGAACTTGTGTAGAAATAAAGACCCACCGCCACCGGTTCAAACGATAAAAGAAATTCTTCCAGCGCTTAAAGTACTCATTCATCATACAGACGTCAATGTGAGTGTAATACGTGATGGACGGGAGTTCAAGACAATAATATTCGATGCTCTCTTGATGTGCAATATATGCAAATAAATGTGATATTATTTACAGATTTTGGTTGACACAGTTTGGGCTCTGAGCTATTTGACCGACGGTGGCAATGAACAAATTCAAATGGTTATTGACAGTGGTGTTGTACCACAATTAATTCCTCTTCTTTCGCACAAGGAGGTGAAACTTCAGACTGCTGCTCTGAGAGCAGTTGGAAATATTGTAACCGGTACAGATGACCAAACACAAACTGTACTCAATTGCGGTGCATTATCGCACTTCCAGAATTTATTGACACACACGAAAGATAAAATTTGCAAGGAAGCCGTATGGTTTTTATCAAATGTCACTGCGGGGAATCAATCACAAGTTGGTGCGGTTATAGATGCTGGGCTATTACCACTTATTATTCGTAATTTGTCGAAAGCCGATTTCCAAACTCAGAAAGAAGCAGCGTGGGCAATTAGTAACTTCACGATAAGTGGTAATAGAGATCAGGTAGCACAATTGATACGTGAAGGTGTCATCGAGCCATTCTGTAACCTATTGTCATGTAAAGATACTCAAGTTATCCAAGTTGTTCTTGATGGTATCAATAACATGCTCAAACTTGCGGGACCGGAGGTAGAACAGTTGGCACATATGATTGAAGAATGCGAAGGTTAGTGTTACATGAATAATTTCTTCAGATTTCATGATTGATTCAAAACTATTCCACAACGCAAAGCCAAATCAAATAATGATTCCCTTTCAAATTTATATCTAGGTTTGGACAAGATCGAACATCTTCAAACTCACGAGAATGTAGAAATTTACAAATTAGCTTATGATATTATCGAGCAATACTTCTCTGATGATGTGAGTAACAAATTCATACGAACACTCATCTATAACCTCTATGCACCCATGCAACAATTTTTGTCTCTATTTCTTATTCGTAGGCTGATGACACGAACTTGGCACCACAACTTGGCGACGGTGCGTTCGAGTTCGATCCAACGACGACTATTCCAAGCGAAGGGTTCAAATTCTGAGAGGATCTCATCACTGTTCATCATTCAATCGTGCCGACATTCAACAGACATCATCGCGCAGCTATTATGCTTTCTTCATTCTTCTACTTCTACACAACTTTTGTGATCCGATGATACAAGGCACTTCATCCACACAGCGCGTGGCACTCGAACCAAGATTCTTCTATTTCATGTGGCCTTGGCAACAACGTGAATAGGGAAGGAGGCCTTCAATATAATAGCAAATTGTATCTCACAATCATCATACACCAGAACCATGCTTACTTATGCGGGAATATGTGAAGAATCAAGCGCTCTAATTTGAGTATAATTGTTTAACGTACTCTACTATTCTCCTCCTTTTCCAATTACATTAATGAATATACATTTAATTTTTACTCAGCAATCAACGTTAACAAACTCGAAAGGAAAAGAAAATATTACTGAATAATTTTATGAAATCCAGTAGAAATTACAATTTTGTGACTTGATTTATTTCATCGTAATTTAGATGTGAAATACGAAAAAAAAAAGGAATAAATAAAAGACGAAATCTTTTGTGCTTCATCAACACGTTGCTCTCTATTCTCATATTTAAGTTGAGTCTTGGTTCAAGTCATATTACAAATTCATTTCGTGTAAATTTTAGGCATGTCAAATTTATATGTATAGTGATATTGACTACTAAATCCATCAACTACTCTTCGTCAGTAGGATTAATTATTATAAATGTTCTGTATGGAGCAGGAATAATAAATATTAACATAGACGAATTATACGGAGGTCACGAGATCATCATTATTATATACATAAACACGCATGGATGATTACAGTCACTTTCATTTTGTCTTTCTTTTGTTCCATCGGCCATCATAGTGACTTTTGTTCGAAACACGCGGATGTACTGGTAATGTACGATATTAGGTTGACGAATTCTCGTTATCAATACGTAATAGTTTATTAATTGCCGGGTGTTTGGAAATGTAAGTGTACTTTACGCAACAAAACGGAATAATTACTAAATGCATGGATGGTAAACAGGTGCGTTGATAAAGTTGCAAATATTTGTGAATCGGGAAGCTATTTTAGAATGTTTCTTCGCAATTGTTGGCTCTAGTTTCCTTGAAACTTCTGAATTTCTTGATGAGTTCCTCCAGTTTCACTTCACCATGAACGACATTATCTCTCGTTCTGACATTGACGGTTTCAGCACTACGTTCTTTCTCTCCTACAACTGTTTGAAAATGGAAAAATGAATACAGCGCTACAACATCTATCAGATAAATGTCTTGAACGCATTGTATTGTTGCATCACATACCCAAAACAAAGTTGAATTGTGCCAACTGCGCGTTACGAATTTTCTTATTCATCGTATCGCTGTGATCAACATCAACTTCAGCCATGAATCCTGCGCTCCATAATTTTTCCTTGACTTCAGTTGCATATTCATCAAATTGAGAGCCCACTGGAATAACCATTACTTGTCGTGGTGACAGCCAGAATGGCCATTTCCCAGCAAAAGACTCGGTCAAAATAGCAATCATACGTTCCAGTGAACCAAGAATAGCACGGTGGATAATGACGGGCCTCGTTTTTTCGCCTAGTTCACTGTATTCATAAAAATTCGTTGAGCAAAAGGTGGTACGGGTATATGTAAGAGGTAACTGAATATATATAACATATATAACTCACTTGATATATGCCAAATTGAATCTTATAGGCAATTGGAAATCCAATTGAATTGTAGCGCATTGGTGTGACCTCCTTACGGCATCCATTAAAGTAATGTCAATTTTTGGTCCATAAAAGGCTCCATCCTGGGGATTAATAGTCCAAGGGATGCCAAACGCGTCCAAGCTTTCAGCGAGCGCTTTTTCAGCGGCATCCCATACGGTAATGTCTCCTAAGTACTTTTCTGGTCGCGTTGAAAGGCACAAGTTGAAAGTGAAACCGAAGATCGAATAAATGTGCTTGAGAAATTGAAGACACGAAAATACTTCGTCCTTTATTTGAGCAGCAGTGCAGAAAATATGAGCATCATCTTGTTGGAACCTACGAACTCTTGTGAGACCAGTAAGAGCACCAGAGAGTTCATTACGATGAAGAACACCAAAGTCAGCCATGCGTAGCGGGAGCTCACGCCAAGAACGATTACGAACGTCAAACATCAAACAATGGCCAGGACAATTCATAGGTTTCAAAGCAAATGTTTCCTTTTCAACATCAAACGAGAACATATTCTCAGCATAATGTTGCCAATGTCCAGAAGTTTGCCATAATTTGCTGTTATACACATTGGGAGTGACCACTTCTTGGAAGCCTCGCTTTTGATACTCCGACCTCATCAATTCAAGGAGAGTGTTATAAATATGTGCACCACGTGGCTGGAAAAAGCAAGAACCTGGTGAGAGTTCATGGAAGAAGAAAAGCTCTTGTTCCCGACCAATTTTTCTATGATCTCTCTTGGCTGCTTCTTCTTGGAATTTCACCCATTCTTTTAATTGTTTCGTATCAGGGAAGCTGATACCATAAATTCGTTGCAATGTCTCGGCATTTGCGTTCCCCTCCCAGTAAGTTGATGAGTTTTTGGTCACCTTGATCGCTTTAACTTTACCAGTGTGTCTAATGTGAGGGCCTCGACACAGATCAATCAAAGGTCCACATCTATAGACCGTGGTGGTAGGTGTATCCACTTTTTCTTTCAATATACGCAATTTGAATTCATTATACTTGAACATCTCCATAAGATCTTCCTTCTTCATCTCCAAACGTTCAAATGGTTGATTCTCTTTGACTACTGATTTGTAGAGAGTCTCCAAGTATGGAAAATCCAAATTGGAAATTCCTTTTTCGCCAAGATGCATATCGTAATAGAAACCATTCTCAATTGGTGGACCATAACAAAGACATCCGCCATAAACTCGTTCCATTGTTTCACCCAAAATGTGAGCGCTGGAATGCCAAAATACTTGTTGACCATCTGGATGATCGAACTTGAGTAGTTCAAGTTTACAATCGCCCTCTAACGGTCTGTCAAGATCCCACAATACATTATTAACTTTAGCAATTACTGTATTGTCAGCTAAACCTTTGCTTATGCCCTTTGCTATGTCATATGGCGTTGTGCGCCAACTCTCACCAGGAACTTGCTTCCCATCTGGCAAAGTTACAGTTATTCCCGTGACGGGTTTTGCTGCAATCATTGCATCGTATTCAGCTTTCAATTTGTCCCAGAGATCGATACGATCCTAAAATTGCCAAAGTAATAGTTACTTAATCTGGAACACAATTTCTGGAAACCATAAAGTCTTCATGCAGATCCTAAATACTTCAATACTATAAGTATCAGTACACACTTGGATATACGATGGCCATGGTTTCAGTTCTGAAACAGTGCTTTTTTCCGATGTTGATTTATCCTTCTTGTTTTCCATTTTCGCCTGCAAATGAAGAATATATTTTGAGGTTATTTCATAAAGACGGAATGTTGTGCATGAGGGCACGTGGAATGTATCCAATAAAATAACTCTGAAACATTTTATGATAAATTATAAATATTATAAGGTTTATCCTAACCTTCTCTTTACCAATATTGATGCTCTCAATTTTTGTGATCACGTCGTCGTTAGTGGCGTTGCCGTTGCTCATGATGAACTGTTCTAAACTCTTTGATCGACCAACTGAAAGTGTACTGATGACATGTCTGACACTATGTTGCAACACCCTCGTAATCAATTTAACTTCATTCAAATATCCCGCCTTGTACATCACCACCAATGTTCGAAGTGAGATTTCGATTAATCGCACAAAACTTTTCGATATTCTCGATATATTTGTTAGCCAATGATTGACAGCCAAGCATAGCCCATAATTAAATTAACCAATAACAATTGATGGTGTCTTATTATGTATCAAACGATAGATTGAGGTTATGAATTGTATCGTAAACTGTAAACAAGTGTTGCCGGCATCATAAATTTGGTGTAAAAATTGATTGCAAACGTAATCGAATGGCGAATTATGAACATTAATTGAAAGATCTGGTGGATGTTGGTTAGGGTAGATTGAAAAATATTTATAGATACAGGAATCATGACGTTTGTCTTAGATAATGGAGCATGTACAGTCAAAGCTGGCTTTGCTACAAGTACTCCAACGTATGTGTTGATGTTCTGTAGATACACTCTGCAGCATTATTATTTTTTGGATAATGAAATGATCATTTATTTCAGCATAATTCCAAACTGCATAATGAAAGCTAAGAGTGAACGTCGACGACCCTTTGTTGGAAATCAAATTGATGATTGTCGTGATGCATCCGGCTTGTTTTATATGCTCCCATATCAGAAAGGATATTTAGTGAATTGGGATGTCCAGAAGACGGTATGGGATTATATATTTTCCAAGGAATGTTGTTCGGTGAATCTGAATCAAGTTCCAGTCGTGATAACGGAGCCACCGTTTAATTTTGCTCCAATTCAAGAAGCAATGGCTGAAATTTTCTTTGAAGAATATGAGTGTCGTAGTCTTCTGTCAATTACTGCAACTAGTTTATCTTATTATAATTATAAAGCCACACATCCTCAGTGTAAAGCATGTATCGTCGTTGATAGTGGATATAGTTTTACTCATATAGTTCCATACATAAATGGAACAAAGTCCAAAACTGGCATTCGACGAATTGATGTTGGTGGAAAATTATTAACAAATCATTTGAAAGAAATTATTTCTTATCGGCAATTGCATGTTATGGATGAAACTTATGTCATAAATCAAGTGAAAGAAGATTCGTGTTTTGTATCCCAAGATTTTTTCAAAGATATGGAATTGGCGAAGCAAAAGCTTGAGAATAATACTATTGTTAAGGATTATGTATTACCTGATTATACTTCACTCAGACGGGGCTTCCTCAAGAGCCCCGAGCCACACACAGAGCAGCAGACTCTTCGTTTGAATAATGAGAGATTCGCCATACCCGAAATTTTATTCAATCCATCAGACGTTGGAATTAGACAAATGGGTATTCCTGAAGCCATAATGGATTGTGTGAAAGCTCACGATGAGGAGACATGGCCACATTTATTACTCAATGTTATACTGACTGGTGGCAATGCGAAATTCCCTGGTTTCCGGGACAGAATGTACAAAGAACTTCGAAGTTTAGCACCTGAAGAGTTTACGATAAATGTTATTCTACCAAATCGGTAAGAATTTTATACATTGCGTTGTGTCTTCAACCATTGTTTTAAAAACCATCCAATTTTTGTTTGTGCAGACCTGATACATACGCGTGGGAAGGCGGCAGAGCACTTTGCAATGAGCCGGCATTCAATTCTTTGCTCGCTACACGAGAGGAATATGAAGAAAACGGGCCAACAGTATGTTGCGAGAAATTCAGACTATGATTGAAGAATTCCTGATTGTAAAATTATGTATTTGATATGTGTACAAAATCTACATCCTCAATATTTCATATTCTAATATCTTTTTCACAAAAAATTTTCATACAATCGCGCAGGAACGATTTTGAAAAAGTCACGATCACTCTATGAGTCAATCCCAAAAGTTAATGGGATGCTAGATTTCATTCGAATACCTTCAACCATTCTGCAAAGCAACAATCAAAGCACGGGCATTCTCATCTTGAATTGCTGTTCTACATCGAGTCACTGTTTTTGTTGCTGCGTGTCCAACTGCAGAAATGATAGGAAATATGTAACTCAAACATTACAATTTCATTTTCAGAATAATTAAAAGAAAATTCTATTGGTGCCAACCTCGCAGTCTTGAAGCATATCTCACACCAACATTTAGTTCTTTCAGGGTTGATGCAAGTTCTTTGCGGCTATTCATTCGGAATTCATGCGCTCTTAAAAGATCGCCGTTAACAGTTCTGAGTTGATGAAGACGTTTTCGCATACTTTCCAAATCGTCCAATATTCTTGAATCTTCGAGACGCACCACAAGATTTTTCAGGAGTGTTGAATCTCCAGCTGCGTCTGCCTGGAGTCTGGTATCGACCTCTTTCAAACCTGTCATGTAATGCGACACATTATTGTACTTGCTTATCATACTTTTACTCGTTCATCATTCCGAAAGAGCAGAGGTAAAATTCTCACTTCACCTTTTATACGCTCCAATGCTGAACTCAATTTTTGTTCTACAGCAGGAAACGTTGCTTCAGATGCAAGCTCTTGTATACCTAAATACATCGCTAGAGATTGAATAAGATCACCCGCGAAATTTGGATCTTCTGTTCCGATGATTGCTTTTCCTGTTGCATAAGCCTGAAAGAAATGAATTTTATTGTCTCGCATTCCACGTAACCAAATTTCGATATGATTTGTTTGTGAGTAATCATCCGATATTGCAAATTCATCAGGGAGTAAAAAACTCTGATTTAACCATAGGGCAATGCGTTGTGGTCTTTCAGCGATCTGTAAGTATCAGAAATTTTCAAATTAGTAATCGGAATGGATTCAATTTGGACTCAACACGCAAAATTTATTATGAGGAGAGTACGAATACCTCGAATACGACTCTGCTATTTTTCAAATTTTCCGGCACGTTTTCTAGTCGAGGAATTAATTGGTACATAGCATATGGTGGCAATTGGCGAACAATCTCAAATACCTATAGAATCAGTGCCCAGTAACCAATTCGTAATTTTAAGTATGAATCAAGGATAAATATATGTTAGTCTACTATTGTTTTGTTATTGACAATGAATATCACCTGAAATAGATCGGCATCAGCAGAACCAAGACATACTTTTACGTGGATATCGACTGGTGTATTTTTATCAGGTCGCAGTTCAATCTGAAGCTCACCAGCTGGGATTTTCGGATGAACTACTAATGTTTCACCCTCGAATACACCTTCGGCAAAGACAACAGCACAGTGAATCAACAACCCGGGTCCTGAAGCGAGGACAATCCGCGCAGCACTTCCAGCAGTCAATGCGCTCACTGCTAATCTTGATGAAATATAAGTTGCAGATGAGTTTTTTCCATGGCGTTGTCGGAGTTCCATTGATAGAGCTTGTTTCTTTGAGATCAGTTGCCGAAGGGCTACTCCTGGTTCAGGAGTATCTATTATTGAACCAGCACTATATCCCCGAACTAAAATTCACAAACAAAGGAAGAAAAATGATTTGATCCCGCCCAGGCTATACACATTGATTAATTGAATTCGTGAGGAAGCTCACCTTCTCCTGTAACAGAGACAACAACTAAATCAGGTCGCCCAGTACGTCTGTAATCGGCATCAACAATTCCAGCAATTGCAGCATTCAATTGAATTTTGAAGACAGTATCGCCGTTCGCACAAGATCGTGCGTCAACTTTGCCTGAGCTCCAACCGGTAACTAATTCTGTTGCACCATCTCCATTCACGTCATAACACTTGACAGCAATAACTCTATGCTTCGACTGAATATAACGTCGAACACCATATCAATCAATTCAAAAAGTCAATAGAAAAACTTCGACCTGCAAAGGGAGAATATAATTCTATACTCACTTTAATCCTCCACAGTCTTTGTCGACCTTCATAAATACCAACAGTTCCATTTGCAACAACATAAGCAAATTGCATACCGGAAATCGCTATAAGTCCTGTTACTGAAGCTGTTTCCTTGGCTTCCCATACAACCAAATCTTCTTTTATAACTTTGATTTCATAATCATCAGTTCCAGCTAATAGCTGTTTCAGTTGTAAAAACATTTTAACTATTATAATCATTCGGAAATATTCCAGTTCACCATCACGTCCACCGTTATGATTACCTCATTCTCACCATCCCCATCGAAATCCAGAATTGCGAGTGATCGAACAATGTCACCCATCACTGTCCAGAAAATCTCAGTGCCTTCACTATCCAAAATGGTTACAGAGCAGTTTCCACCAATAACTACTACCTGATTCGGTAGCCAACTGAGTTTCCCAATGGTCAACGAATAGGCGCCGTCTGAAATCTGAACGTACGAAGAGAAAATATTCAATGAATATATGTGGTGAATTGATTGATTGAATTGTGAATTGTATCATTACCTGTTTATAGAAAAGGTCCGCGTTTTCTTCAACTTGGTAAGCTAAAACGTGGGTGTGCATTCCAACTAGAAGAATGTCTCTTTCATCTTCATTCAAACGGCCAGTACACAACGAAATAATCTGTGGACAAAGCGGAAGTTTCACGTTCTGCAATAGACTTTGAACTTGTACCAAAATCGAAAGTTTTTACCTGTCTCCCAATTTGAAGCTCGGCAATTTCTCCATTCCATTCCAATCGGCGCTCTAAATTCTCATAAGGATTTTCAGTGGCATTGACTGGAGGCTGACGATGTGGACTATGTATTAGTATACTCCCCGCCGATGTTGCTATCACTAAACAGGGATGTGAACCATCAAATTTGCCACATGTAACAAGGCTTGGTTTAGTTTTTCTTTGAAGATTGAACGTAAATGCAGCCATCACGATTTACCACGAAAACTTGAATAAGAACACAATACAGGTGCGACTCATACTATACAACCTGTGCTGACGCCCACCTCATGTTTTGCTCATTACTACATCATGACAACGGTATTGATTCTCTACTGCTCTTGGTCAAATCGATGGTTACGTTTTTGTGATCCAGATGTAAATATTTACTCATTCAGAATCGTATGACCGGAATCATCATCAGTGAATGATGATTCAATGAAAATAAATTATCTAATTTTGTAATAATCCAGTTTTTTAATTTACATCACACTTCGAAGTTATTATTAAATTATAATAATAATAATGTTAGAAGTAAGAATATTATGTTAGAATCTAACTATTGTCTCTGGCCAGGCCCTGCACCAGCGTCTGGATTAGCCGCAGATGTGAGGACAACGAAAATCAATGCTGGCACTATGTACATCCACTGGAAGAATCGAATTAGGAGTGTTATATCGATTCATAAATGTTAGGAAAATTGCAAATATCTCAAGAATCTGAAGAAAATCTTACATATTTAGCGAGGAACGATCTGTTATCCTTTACTTCACCGCGTTCTCTTGCCTCTTTTTCTTTTTCCAATTTGTAAATATATGAAGCTGTGTCTGGTGAAGGGCCACCATCGGGGTACCTAATTTGGACATTAGTAGTCCACATATTTGTCGATGTCTTCTGCAAAATACAAGGACCTGGTGACACTTGATTCACTGCGACTGGCTCTGCAGCAAGATCAAGCCACACAGTCAAAATATCTTCAAGATCGGTTCCCAGTAAATGGCACTAAAAAAAATTCATAAATCATTTCATTTTGCTCTTTCTATTGTTCTTTCTGTGAGAAAAAAAAATCCCTTTTCACTCACCGCTGGAACAGACGTGAGGAATGTAGTTTCGCTACCAGAAGAACTGCGAATTATTGCTTTCAAACGATAAGCAGAACCATGATGTGCAAGTGTCTCCAAATTTGTAAGTTGATGTGGTTGAAGTCCCACTTGTGCTAATGTTGATGCTCCACTACGTATACTAGTCACAGTAACATTCCCTCTTTCAGTAAAATATGGTATTGGTTCATCATTCAACGCATGATACAAACGAATTTGCAACCAACCATCATAATCCAATTCACTCTGAAAAATAAATGTAAGATTAGCTGGCGATTATGGCATAAAAAATATTCATCCGTGGAATATAGTTCACAGTATTATCATACATACACTATTTACTAATAGGACGATACTGAAGAAAAAAATTGATCCAATAAATGCCATTTTTGTGACTGGTTTATTCATCCTTAAACATCAATAATAATATAATGTTTTTATTCGAACATTCCACAGTTTCATCGGGTCCACGAATGATAAAAGTGCAGTGCTGTGATGAGCAGTAATGAACGTCATTAATCGAATATCGTTACCTGAATCGATTAGTAACACGATACTTTTTGAACTTCGATTAATCGACGCTTCACATCGTATCGCCATCTGGTGATGAATTGAGAAGAATAAATTTGATTGTTGTATAAAAAATGGAGAAGCAGTTTGTTTTCATTTATTTCTCATCCATGTGGGATTATTCAATCGAACACATTTACTTGTAACGATCATTACAATGAGAATATTCAATCAATGTCGTATACACTCAGGTCGGTATTAAATTAAAAAAACATAATTCACGTCATTCAAAATTTGTGGAAATTGATACTATATTTGTACAAAAACATCTCATTCATTATTTGTCAAACGCAAAAAGTTGTTTTTACATTCGTAGGAATATTGATTGATGTTGTTCATATGTTAATGAGTGACATCAACTATCAGATAGTAATTCTAGTTGTTATATGTCATCAATAAATTAAAATCAATTGACCAATGCACCAAACAAGCGCCATTTATCAAATTTGTGATGGCTGTCGAATGGACAGAGAGTTATTATTATGACAAGGTAAATAATGTACATATGGATTCGAATGTGGTTGATGATGAGTATTTGGAACGCTTCATGCACTCAGTACTTATACAAATTCATTACTTATACAAACAGCAAATGGCCAGCTCATTGATGCCTCGAACATGCTTATTCATCGTTCAATACAATCTGCACATACGCATACTCATATACTATATTATTTATGTGTCTCTTCCCACATAATTATCCTTATCTTATGAGTAAAATAAACAAATATTTCTTTGCATATGCGTATGTCACGGTATATCTATATCAGATGACAATACGGCAATGTAAATCTATCTCATAAATGTTGAATCAGTGATTGCAATTTGTGATTATTTTTTCATACTTATTCCACCGTTAGACTCATAGATTTTTGTATCCGATGTTATTGACTTACGTTTATTATGCTGCCAGATTCAAGTTATTCGAAATATCTACTGCACAAGTTAACATTTGTGGGTATAGATAAAACTTTGGCAATAATTACGAGTGATTACATCACTTGATGTCGAACTACGACTTCCCTTGCTTTTGGAATATCAAACATCGAGAAGCATAGGCTCATCCCCATCTCTCTATCTCTTACTTGCGCTGGGGCTCGCACGAAATTATCCATCGATTCGGATAGAACATATGTAAGGTTTTTGTTATCACTAATTATTGAGATGAATGAGATGTCGATACCTGCCGTATGTAATCGCTAAAATTTTTTGGAAAGATGTTCATGTCTCTTGAATTGATATTTCTGTTCTTCAATAAGGAATTGTAACACCTTCGATAGAGTTTTCTGTCATTCCTTGAGTTTTTATGTGATGTCGCAAGCAAAAATCTCGTATACGTGTGCATGCTTCTTCCTGCATGTCAATGGGCACTGTTATGACCAGTCTCATGAATGAAGGATAATCGAAACACTGAAAGGTAGACACGAGTGATATTGATTGTTTGATATTGAACAAATCTTCAAAGTTGCTGTCACTTCAATTAGTTTTTACCTCGCCGGGTAGACAAAATACAGATTCCTCCATTAGTAGACGCTTCACAAAGTCAACGTCTGAGTGGAATTCGGGGAAAGATTCAAGATCAATATGGACCTGTAATTATAATGTCTTGTGAATGAGCACTAAAATTAATTGTTTATCAATTCGAGGTATTTACCATCATGTACATAGCACCATCAGGCATAATTGGCTTGAGTCCAGGAATTTCCCTAATGAGATTGAAACATGTCTGTGAATATTCCTACAATAAAAATTCTGATCAGGTCTTCGTCTTTCTTTTGGTCTTTTTCTAATGCATTTCGATGAATCACATATGGAAGATCATTTCTTACATGAAGTAGTCTGGTGACATCGTCAAAGAATTTTTGTGGCGTATTTTTGAGTATGGCTGGTAAAGCGCCTTGGATCAGTGTGCTACTTCCAATAATTCGTTGACTCAAACACTGTAGTCCTTTACGAATCTGTAAATTCATGTTTATGAAATTCTACTCGATAGTTAGAGCTTCGACATTAAATTATCATAATATTTTGTGTGGTGTAGTTTCACCCACAATTCGCTACGTCTCATTTTCACTATTTCCTCACCTCTTTGTTGAATACATTTTGTCGATCGTGAATTACAATCCAACCCATGCGCCATCCAGGTACCAGGAACCTATTATCCATGAACGAAAACGAGAAACGTTTTAATTCTCTGATAATAATTTTCGGAATATATACTTTGCCACATATTTGATTAAATAATCACCTTTTTGCCAATCCACTACACAAAAGAATCGGCACTTCTGTCGACAGTGATGGCAATGAATAAAAGGTCTGTCCGGGAAATACCTGAAATCATGATTAATAATGAGAACATTAAAATAAGTTATCGTGACGCGCAACGTTGACTTTACAACGCTGTAATAATATCATATGGCGAAATATAAAAAAAGGTAAATATTTATACACGCACATTAACAATTTGAAATAATATTTTGTTTTGATATAATTTACCATATGCTCATAAACTTCATCGGATATAATTGGCACATGATACTTAGAAGCAACATCAAGAATGTCCAGTAGATGATCACGACTGTATACAGAACCGCATGGATTTGAAGGATTGTTTATAATAATTGCAGCTGTTCTTTCGTCGATTTGCGATGCAAGATGGTTAAGATCTATTTCCCATCCAAGTTCAGGCTGAAAAAGGATTGAAGGATTGGATTCTTGTTGAAACAAGTAGTGAGTCGTGTATATAGATATATTCGAATGGATAATCACAACTTGGAATATCACAAACAAACTATGTGTCATCATAGTAATTACATATTACATTCTACTCACAATGAGATTGTATGCCCTGACAGAGACTCCTAAGCCTTCAGCTAATGTTCTATATAATGCAAAACCTGGACGTGGAATCAGAATGTTCTGACCCTCTTTTGCTAATACGGTGATGCTGAGATCCAAAGCACAAGAGCAACCACTACAGAGAATGACATCCTAACAAAAAGAGAGTGTCAATTAGTACTGATGAGAAATTTTCAGAAACAATGATAAATTTTATGTTCAATTGAAATATAGAGTTTGAGAATTTATTCAAGTTGAGATTATTGTCAATTTGAATCTTTACTGGAATGAATAAATATTTTATTCAACTACCTAGTTTCGGATGGTCAAGCATATAAAAACCGGGCAAAAAAATTGATTGAATATAATGAAAAATATTCTTATGAATGAGACAAGTTTATTTATTCATGGTTGGAGAACATGACCATTCTTGATTCAATCAATGCTCCTTTCCAGCTTTCATTATGATATTATAACATTGTGGCGCTGAAGAGTATGAATACGAATTCTAGATGCAACGACGACGCGGGCAATGCCCCGTATAAATCCAATATGAGAAAATATCTGATTCCATGAAGAATAAAAACGAGTTCATTTGCTCATTGTGTATTCATATATTTCGATTATTCACAAATATTCGTGGAAAAATGCATTGCCCCATAACCCATAGTCTACTGCGCAATGTTATCGACATTATTTTCTTTTCTGCTTCCGACACTTGTGTCGTTATTTGTGAATCACAACTTTCTTTATGCTAATCATACACAATTTTTCCTTATTTTCGTATGAATTCAATTGACGTGATGAACGATTGAATTTCTGTTTATAACATACCTGTGGATCAACTTTGATTTTATCATTGGAATTATATTCAGCTACAGCTTCACGTGCAGATTGATGTCCTAAGTTAACAAATTCATTGTTTAGGTTTCTTTTCCAGTGTAGAAATTCAACGACCGCTGTTGTTGCATTTTTTCTTCTTATCACTCACCTGTGCTTGGAGCATATCCATTGTATGCTTGCGACGAGACGCACTCTTGTACTGCCTCAATGAGCTCCTTGGGTGGCTTCAGATTACCAAATGTCGTTGGATCACCTGGGAAAGAACATTTATATTATAATAAATGTATTCGAGATACACAAACGAATAACGATGCTTGTGTGAGCAAGGCTATAACCCATTCATTCTCGGTCCGAGGACGGGAGTCATTGAAGTCAAAATCGAAAACTGTAACATGTGGCTTCCTCATAAGATATTCAATTTGGATTTTTCAAACCTGCTGAGGTTATTGGCACGTTTTTGCATTAAGAATATAATTCGTTTTTATTTCGAGTGCTAGACTACTCTGCCAACTCAATAATTTGTTTTTTTTCAACAAAGAAATTGCAAACGTTCGCATGAAGAATATATAAAACGATTCGGCCCACAATATTTGAGCCCCATTTTTTTCTGAACTTGACCAAATAATTTGCAAAACAATAAATATATGAATAAAATCGTGTGGTTGAGTAGATGAAAAACTCACCGACTGATAGGGCAATTAGCTGTTTATTCGGGTTGGGCTCAACCACGATGTTTTCTATAATAGACCTAATCGGATTATGAGTCCGTTTTGCAATGTCAGATGCATGAACTTCCCATCGCTCACGTGAAGTGGTCGATGCATTCGACATTTTTAAAATATATGTAAGTTTTCAGAAAAACATGGAGATATTTGTTAATTTTGCAATGCAATGACTCCAAAAAGTTTTTCTTTTCGTCTGACAGTTCACTTTATCTTTCGTATATAAACATAAGACGGAGAGTAGCGTGCGGCTTTTTCGATTATACTAAGCTTCCTTAGGAAGCGCGAACACTTGAAATGCCCTGACAAGTGGTCGGAGGCCAGTCCAATAGAGCAATCTGATTGGCTGGTTAGTGCCACACCTTCTTTCGATAATTAATTAATACAGTATTCTTACATTGGCGCGAATCAACTACGTATATTGTATAAATATGTATGAATGTCGCCAACCAACTTGCGACGTCATCATCTCACACAAATACCTCAACATGTTTTTTTTTCCTAGGAGACTGATAATATGAATTAATTAGGCACAGATATTTATACACAGGTAATTCTATATGTTCGTGAAAGTGTTGAATTCCATAAACAAAAATATTTTTCTCATCTACGTATATTCGATTCAAAAGGTCATTGAGTAACTATTGCTCAATGTTTCAACGACTTTCGGGGATGATTTTGCATGACAAAAGATCTGGACTAGGAATCTTTGGTATTATCAGAAGACCTCTTCTTTTTTTTTCCTTCATCTATGTTTTCTTCCAGTTTTCAGGCAAGATGCAATATAAATTTACTCAAGTTAGTTGGGAGTATGTGAGGAGGAATGTGACCATTCCGGATCAGCTTTTTGTTTGACGAAAATTTTCCATCACAAATTGTTGCGAATGAGTCAAGTGGACTCCATACTGTGATCCCTTAATTGAGGGGGAGATACAAACTGAATTACGTCAAGTTTACAATTTTTCGGACGATTCTGGAGTGTTCCATGGAAATAATCCAAGGAGATGTACAAGTATATTTGTGGATTTTGTACTACCGGATACAACATGAGATGAAGATATTTTTCTAATTCTGATGAAACATCAACAAACATACAAATTGGTAAGTAGAGAAGACAATCAGTAAATTACGGCAGAGAAGGGTAGGATTCTCTTCATGTTTATTGTATTAATTATTCATTCCACGCGTATAAATACAGTTGACCTTTGTTCCATGATACGTAGATCTTGCAGGAGCAGGCACATATTCGTCTCTTCCATCATTTGCTTGACTTAACGACACGTGTTAAGCTACATCATTGAAACTCTCCTCCTCTATTCTAATATTATTGAATATACAACATATCCAACCTCGACTTATAGCACTTCTCGCTCGCACTCATTTCTATCAATTTACCTGAACCACCGTCTTATATATTGTCGATCTTTCTTTTTTTTTACAACTTCGTGCCGGTTCTACTAGAATATTTAAGTGCTTCCAAGTCGACTTTCTACTTCTTCGTGGGTCAATCGACTGGCTAGTATTTAATATTATGGGCAATCGTCATTATTAATTATTCGATTTAAAAATATCAACCTTCTGACTAAATTTTTGAATCAAATTATTGATTATTGCATATGTTTTTCTACATTCAGCGTCTCCATCCTTGCTTATGATTCATAAATGTAAACAGTATTAGCATCCACTTAGAATATTGTTTATCTGATATCTTATGATATAAGTGAATGAGCCAATAAACAGTAAACAATAATAAGTTGATAATAAACTCGGTAGAATTATACGATGCAAAGTGAGAATACTTGATGAATTATAAATCGGCCTCGCTTTATGTTTGCTGAACAGATCAATGCATGTTTAGAGCAGACTCTCACTCAGAGTTCATTGGTCGATCCGGTAAATTGAGTTTTTTTAATGAGAAGTTCCGATTTCATCATCATCCAAATTTTTTTTGATAAAATGAAATATTGTATCCAAATGAGGCTCCGTAGTGTGACATTGGGAGAGAGAAGAGAGTGAAAGAAAAAAAAACGGAATCGGATGATAACGAGATTGAAAGAAGGGTATAGTAGAGCGATTGGGAAATTATTATCAACTACGCTTCATAGGATAATTTTTATTGGCTATGTAGCAAAATACCTATATATTTAAATATTTGGCTTCACGCATAATCATCATACTAATAAATTCATTTATATTAATGTACAATATATAAAATGTGCCATATACTATATGGGCAGTGTGTCTATATAGTAATAACTTTGCTTTATTTTTGTTTAAAATTTTCTTTTTCTTCTGATGATAAAATTCTTATTCTGATACAAATAAATCATATAAATATATATTATTTTACATTCTAAGTAAAATTCTATGCACTTAATTCATATAGTTATACAAAAATATCTGATGGAAAAAAAATCAGGAGCGAAAATTCGGAGGAGAAATAGATTGAATCGGTAAGGGTAGCAAAATGAATTGGTGGACATACATTTCTCAATAAATGCACAGGGGAGCGGTGGAAGAAGAGGGATGAAGTATTGGTAAAAGATTCGATGAAGTTGCAGAAGTAGAGGCGGATATGGCGAAGAAATATTGACTATCTTCTTCTGATGAAGGATTTCGATGTGAAGAAAAGTAAATATGAACACAATAAACGTAGAACGAATAAATCAAAGTATGTACATATGTATACACATATATTCGCACAAGTATATGGACTAAAATATATACATATATATATATATGTTCATTCTTTGATTTAGGTTTGGTTACGCCCTGCCCAATTTAATTGTCAAAAAAATTCTCGTTTTTCGTTAAACGTTATTATTTATAATGGTATGTTATATAAAGCAAATATTGAATTGTTCGCACATTACGTATTCTTTATACAAACTTGACATCGACTGATTCGAGTCCTAAGATTACCAGCTTTCAGTGTTTGTTTTTCTGGTTTCTGGAATTGTTGTCTATCTTCAATTGTAGCCATCCAGAAACTGAATTCATTCGCATAATAATGGCAGTGTCCTTTAGCACCATTGCATTCGATGAAAGGTGTTGCGCGGAAATCTTCTAAACATGAGCCGGGGCTGGATAAGGATTGTCCACCACCCTGGGATCCAGCACCAGTATGCTGAATAGTAAAAGAAAAACGAAATGATAAACATGATAAACAGACGATGAATTTACAGTAGTTGCGGAATTGTTACATACCATGACAAAACTATATCCTATCCATAGCCCCGACCATCCATTAGGACAATCAGGAATGTTAAGAGATTGGCTGTGTATGGCAAGAACGTTGGCAGGAACTTCGCAGACGACACATCTAAAAAAAGAATATTATATAGATATAAACTCATAATGGGATGCGATATTAAAATGTATTGGACAATCGTTTTCTATATACCTAGATATATATTCTTCAATTCCCGATTCTTCTACGGGCATCATTGGAATCGGACTATTGGTTGACAACCAATAAGAACGATCATTACGGCTGGCATAGTGGCATACGTTATTAACGTCGCAAAAGAGGAAAGGCATGGTTGAAAATTTCCGTACGCATGAGCCGGCATAACCTGTTTTTCAAGAAGCGGATGAATTTATAGGACAAGTTAACACGATGGAAAACATGTTAATCTAGTTACAATCAGCTAAATACTGCGTGACAGTCAGCAGTCACGCATTGATTGTTGTCGACTTGAAATTTCAAGGACTCCAACATACGTATGACGCGACACGTATTTCGGTAATTAAAATCATCATACGATGATAATACATACCCAAGTCTTGTGAGTGCGCTCTCTCATCACCATCTGTATATAACAAACTGTACCCCTCCCACAGTTTGATGTGACCAGGTTCGCAGACTGGAACATTCTGACTTTGACTGTGTCGCACTAATAGAATACCTGTGAGATAATCGGGCGTCTGTTCGCAAGGTAATCCTGATTCTCCTTTCACTCCCGGCAATCCAGGCGGTCCCTGGATTCCGACAAGACCTGGAGGACCAACTGGGCCAGCTAATCCTGGCAAACCAGGCGCTCCAGGTGCACCAATGAATCCTGGCGCACCTTTGGCACCGGGCGAACCAGGGAATCCGGGAGGTCCATTCATGCCCTTCTCACCTGGTAATCCAGGTTGACCGGCAGGCCCTAAAGAAAATATCATTGATTATATATGTCCGAGGTGGTTTTTGGGGAGTGAAACTTCCTCACCGGGTGTGTAATCAATCAGCTCACAAACACGCGTATTTTGATTCATATAAAATAAATATTGAAGAATCACGTTTACAGACATTCGTAAAGATTCCATCTTTAGGTATCAACTTCATACTTAGATAATTCTAACTATTTTTTGTAAAGAAGTTTCACTGCAGGAGTCAATGATTTGAATGTATGCTTCTCCCTACTTTTCTCATCAGTTTTTTCTAACATAACTTACCAGGATATCCCCGATCTCCCTTTGGTCCCATTGGTGGTTCAATGCATTCGTCTCCTTTTTCACCTTTAACGCCACTATATCCTACAGCTCCCATCAAACCGACTTGACCCGGAAAACCTCTGTCACCCTTTTCACCCGTTGCACCAATTTCGCCCGGTATTCCATCGAATCCTCGGTCGCCTTTCTCACCAGGTATACCATCTAAACCGGGTGGCCCTGAAAGTCCGCGATCTCCTTTTTGACCAGGTGGTCCAAAACCACCTGGCAGACCTTGGTCTCCTTTTGGTCCTCTTTCACCAGGTAATCCAGGTACGCCTTCGAAACCCGGTTCACCATTCACTCCTGGTGGACCTTCTAAACCAATTGGGCCCGTATTGCCTTTTTCTCCCTTAGCGCCAACTGGTCCCCATGGGCCAGTATCTCCTTTGGGGCCAGGCAATCCGGGGAACCCTGCTTCGCCTTTTTCACCTGGAATTCCGGGGAGTCCATCGCGCCCATGCTTGCCCAACAGTCCTGGAAGACCTTTTTCACCCTTGACAGTTTCACCTTGTAAGCCAGGAAGACCAGGAGGTCCTTGTTCACCTGTTGGAAGAATGTTACATGTGAATATTGATGCAATCTTGTATGCGTTTGAAATGTTTCTATCAAAGTTTAGTGGTCTGATATTAAAATATATATATATATATATTTCTTCATTCACAGGTTCTCACCTTTAGGTCCATGTGCGCCTGGTGGTCCAGGATTTCCAAGCGGACCAGGTAAACCTCTATCGCCTTTTTCGCCTTCTAATCCAGGTTGTCCTTCATATCCACGATCACCTTTTTCACCGTCAAGACCATATAAACCAGGTGGTCCCGGTTCTCCTTTGTCACCCTTAATGTTCACAGTTAATCCAGCAGGTCCACGATCACCTTTTTCACCAATAGGACCCGTCACACCCGGTAATCCTTCAAGCCCGAGAGGTCCGCGTTCACCTTTAGCACCATCCAATCCTGGTCTTCCTGGCGAGCCCATATCACCGTCCAGACCGGGGAAACCTGGTGGCCCGATTGGTCCCATTTCCCCCGGTTGACCTGGGAGGCCATCAAGCCCAGGTGAACCAGGTTCACCTTCCAATCCAGGGAACCCTACATCGCCTTTCAAGCCCGTGAATCCCCTCTGACCAATATCACCTATTGAGGCAAATCGGCTTATTATTAAATATTCAATGCATGGACGCACTCAGATGAGAATATGAAATGTAATTGAGATTACCTTTTTGTCCTTGAGCGCCTGGTATTCCATCACGTCCTGGTAGTCCAGGCTCTCCTTTATTACCTGGTAGACCATCTCGAGCGAGGCCTGGCCTTCCACGTTCTCCTTTTTCACCATCAATACCGTCCCGCCCGGGTCCCCCTTGTGGTCCTCGAATTCCAGGCATACCGGGCTCACCTTTCTGGCCTTTCTCGGATACTTGGCCAGGTTCTCCTTTTCGACCTTCGGCACCAGGCGATCCCCTCTCACCCTTGAGTCCTTCAAAACCAATGGGGCCCGGTTCTCCCGGCGGGCCATCGAAACCCTGATCTCCTTTGGGGCCAGGTACTCCAGGTCTGCCGGGTTTACCTTCCATTCCAGGTAAACCGGGGAAGCCAGGCGAACCTTTCTCTCCACGCTCACCCTTAGCGCCGGATACACCTTCTAACCCAGGTCGTCCCGCAACACCTGGCAGTCCACGACGACCAGGATATCCTTTGGGGCCATCAATGCCGACTTCTCCACGATCACCTTTCGCTCCTGGGAAACCGGGTAGTCCAGCTCTTCCAGGCTCGCCAGATAAACCGGGTTCGCCTTTACTACCGTCTGCACCAGGTGTACCCGCTACGCCGGGAGGACCAGGCGGTCCAATCGGTCCAGTGTCTCCTTTATCACCAGGGCCACCAGGTAGACCACTGATTCCTGGATTTCCAATGTCACCTTTCTCGCCAGTGAATCCAGCGAGCCCCGGGTATCCAGGGGGGCCATCTTTTCCAGTGGGACCTGGTAGTCCACGTTCTCCTTTTTCACCAGGTGGTCCAGTCAAACCTAATGGAAGTGAAAGAAAATATTAGGAATACTTTCTTATTTTCCCTTTTTTCATTTGAAATATTTCGAATCTTTCTCATATGCACGAGGATTCATCATGACTGTGTTCACCGTTGTCTTACATTCTCCACATCCGGAAGTATTCTTGAGAGACATATTGTTAAATCGATCATTACAATGAGCACCCTAATTGTGATAACAGACTAACCTTGGCTTCCTTTCACGGAGATTCCGGGTTCACCCTTGTCTCCTTTTGGTGCTGGAAGACCGGGGAAACCTATTGGTCCATCACGTCCAGCTTCACCAGGGAATCCCATTGGACCCATATCACCTTTATCACCTCGCGGTCCAGGCAATCCTCGTGGTCCGACTGGACCTGGCGCGCCAATGGGTCCTGACGGTCCTGGTGGACCCGAAAATCCTTGTAATCCTTTATCACCAGGTTCACCATCACGACCTGGAAGTCCTGGCTCACCCTTTTCACCCGGTGCACCTTTTGAAAAAAAGCACTGTATAGAGTGCGCAAGAGCCGCTTATATGTCGACCCTAATCCAACTGAATGGCAAGGTCTGAATTTTTCTCTGACTTACGACACGATGTAATGGAATCCATTTTAACAATATCATTTCAATATTTTCAACACACCTCGGTCTCCTTTGAATCCTGCAGTCAAATTGAGCGGCGGGCATTGGCCGGGCTCACCTTTTGGACCGTAAAAGCCTGGATCACCTTTTCGACCGGAATTTCCAGGTCGACCGGGTTCCCCGGGTTCACCTTTGATACTAGTTCCTTTTTCGCCTTTACGCCCAGGTACGCCAGGCCGTCCAGGTGTACCATCTTGACCAGGAAATCCACGATCACCTGGCTGTCCTTTCGATCCGGGGAAACCTTCAAGACCCATTCTTCCTTTTTCTCCTGGTGGGCCTTCAGGTCCAATTGGGCCCATTCTTCCAACTTCACCACGATCACCTTTGTCTCCTTTTTCGAATTTCAACATGCTTTCGGAAATAAACGCTGGCGATCCAGGTTCTCCTTGTGGCCCTGCACTACCAGGCACTCCATCTTTACCAGATGGACCAGGCGGCCCAATCGGTCCAGGCAACCCATCTGATCCAGCCTCTCCGGGAAAACCTGAATATTATAATTGTTATAGAATATTTGCATTCCCATCATCCAATGACCAACAATACGATACCAGAGACGAATATATTATGAATAGCCTAGAGTATTCCTTTAACTCTACCTCTTTCACCAGGTGGTCCACGTGGTCCTGGTAGACCGGGTGCGCCATCAAAACCAGCGTCACCCTTTTCTCCATGAAGTCCAGGTAAACAATCTTGACAACGTCCGCCGATTTCTCCTTTTTCTCCAGCTTCACCAGGAAAACCAGGCGAACCATCCCTTCCAGGCGTACCAGCCTCACCAGGGAGTCCGGGCGCGCCAGGTGAACCCGGGATTCCATCTAGTGAATCACCGGGTCTCCCTCTCACTCCTACGTAGCCTCGTTCTCCTTTCTGACCTTTTTCTCCATCGATTCCGTGCATGCCATCCATACCTTTGGGTCCCTGATATAATATCACAGAGGAATAATTCAAGAATAGAATGTAATATCGCAATTAGCATAGGAAGACAATTACGTTATAGTTATACCTATGAGCTTTCACTATGAAGATTTTCATAAATAGGTGAAAATTGTGCTGCAAGCAGTATACTCACAATGATCGAAAGCCCTTTATCACCTTGCGGTCCTCTTGGGCCCGCAGGTCCTGGTGGTCCATCAAAACCGCGCGGTCCAGCTCCACCCGGGAAACCTGTCAAGCCTGGTTCTCCTTTTCCACCTTTTTCACCTGGTGAACCTTCTGGTCCAGGTGTTCCAGGCTGACCAGGTCCTCCAGTGAGACCGATAGGTCCTCTTGGACCAGGTTCACCTGGATAGCCATCAGACCCACGAGGTCCAACAGGTCCGGGAAAACCGCGCGGTCCTTTCTCACCAGGTGGTCCCGGTTGTCCTTTACCACCCTACATTCATCAATTTATATTTTATATATATTTATCTGTATATATAAAAATATATATAATAAAGCTCCATACACATTAAAATATACTGCACAATATTCTAACGCGGCATCAGAAAAATGAAATAGTATCAACTTACGCCAGGTGGTCCAGGGGGACCACGAAGACCAGTCACACCCATGGGTCCATCTCGTCCAGCATCACCTTTCCTACCTGGTCGACCAGCAAGTCCATCTAAACCATCAATACCACGATCTCCTTTGCGACCCGGCGGTCCAGGAGGCCCAGAAAATCCATCTCGACCCTGAAAGTATCAGAATCATGGTTAATGGGCTACGCACTCGCATTTTCATTATTTGGATGCCATTGAAATTATTTTCTCTCCACTCACCCGAATACCTGGAGCTCCTGGCAAACCTTTCTCTCCTTTTCCACCAGGTCCACCAGGTATCCCGGGATCGCCCATGAAACCTGGTTCACCTTTCGGTCCATCCAATCCTTGATCACCCTTGAAAAATAATTCTCTCATGAATTCATTGCGCTGGATCGAATGTCCATTCATCAAATAATGCAACAAACTTTGTCTCCTCTAATTCCGGGATCACCGGTAGGTCCCACTGTGTGTTGAACGCCTTCAAATGGTATTAAAGGCCCAGTAGTACCCGGTGGACCCGTTTCACCTTTTTGGCCTTTATCTCCTTTCAAGCCCTCGAAACCAAGCCCCATATTACCTTTCTCACCCTTTGGACCTGTGGCACCGGGGGCACCCTACAAAAAAATTAAATTGTCTCGATGTATCTCCTTTCACATGGAAATATGAAAATGCTTCATAGTTGTGGAATGAAAATATGCGCACATATGAACCACGTTCGCCTTTTGGACCTGTGGGTCCTCGCTCTCCTTGTGGGCCAGGTGCTCCAGGTGGCCCTCGTACTCCATCAAGACCAGGCTCACCTTTCTGACCAACTGGGAAATTGCCAGCGAATGCAGGCTGACCTTTATCTCCTTTTGATCCAGGAATACCACGAAAACCACGAGGTCCTGGTTCCCCAGGAAGTCCATGGCGACCAGGGGCACCCTAAAAAGAAGCGTTCGTTCATTGAACTTTCAAAATTGATATTTTTGTTGTCCAGTATAGACAAAAGAATAACCCTCACATCAGTTCCATTACATCCATCTCTACCAGGAAGACCAGGAGATCCTGGGGGCCCTTGAACCCCAGGGATTCCATTGATACCGGGAAATCCAGGCATTCCCATTTTCCCCTACAAATATAATTTCATATTACGTGAATTTATTATAAATCATGCTCCAATGTCACTATACACTCACTCTATCACCCTTGGCGCCGCGTGGGCCTTGTGGACCCGGATCGCCTTTATCTCCTTTCGGTCCAAGCAAACCTTCGGTACCCGGAAAACCACGTTGACCTTTCGGCCCTTGAGGTCCCATTATACCTGGTGGTCCCTGAATAATGAGAATAAAAATGGTAAATAAATGAAAGCAAATGTCTCTAGTTACTTAAAATATTCATCAACTTACTCTCGAACCCTTTTCAGCAAAACATTTAGGGACACAACATCCACCTCCAGTGCAATTTTTTGGTGGTCCACCGGGTAACGCGACAGCTGAGTAACTCGAAGGATAATTCTCCGATCCACGATCGTAAGGACCTTGTGATCCGTCGTATCCAAGATCTCCTCGGCTACCATCAGCACCCACGCGATTTCCATTGTTATCATAATTACCACCCCGGGAATTGTCATAACCATAGCCTCCACCTTGATTTCTGTGTGATGCATCGCCACGATTTCCATCGTAGTTATAACCACCGTAATTACGACCACTTTGGTTACCATCAGCAGTACCATAGTTTCTACTTGGAGGATTACCCTGGTTCGCATTGTAATCATAACTACCGCTATGAGAGTTGTCGTAATCAGAACCACCGCCCCCACCGTTGTACTCATAATTGTAATTGGAATTTCCATATGTTCTATTCCGTCTCATCTCCTCGTCAGCACGTGCTAAAATAAATCAAATGTAATTCTTGTATATCCACATGATCAAATACTTGATTTGACATTTACCCAATTCATCAGTCCAACTTGATGGAATATCGGTATCTCCAGTGAATGGTGGCGTAATGTCACCACGATCTGGGCTACCACTCTCTGCACCATCAGGTCTGTAGCCATGGACTCTGCCATGCCTTATCCTTGACGTGTCGTTGTATTGTTCCTGCGATTAACAAAACAACTGAATTATTTATATGGGGTTGACTAAAAATTTCTCTACTTGAGTAAATACGTCTGATAACGAAGGTTCCATGTCGATATCATAAGTGTACGATTTACTGTAACGGAACAGTGACATTATTTGTCAAGAATAGACATCAAAAAAAAAATATTGAAGAAATAGAACAACTGAGCTTTCATTAATAACGTCGATCCTCAAGAGCCATTCGCTATCTCTCTGGATCCCTCTCTCGTCATCTCATACTCTCTTATCATTTGAATATATATATATATATTTGGGACGACAGTGACAGGAAGTTTAAATGATAGTGGGCTCTTATCAGTATTTTGGCCGAACTCTCTCTATCCCGGCTGCTGCACAGTATGTCTCAAAGGCCTCTTGTTAATACCGTAAAATATAAGAAACGAGATTCATTTTAAAATTGAAACAAGTGCTTTCGGCCACTTGCAAGACTTCGTAGTCTTCACGACTAAACGACGATTGCGCGTAAGGTCGAGACCTTGCGTAACACAAAACGGCGCAACTTCTAGATGACGTAAGGGGTTGGTAATTGGAATGATGATGATGGAAAAATTTAGAGCATGAATCGGTTATCTTCCGGTCTCAGCATTTCTTTGAATTGACAGATTAATTTAAACGAGAAAGACTAATATTTGAATTATACCAAGTGTATCTGTCAAGTAGTTATAAAGAGATTGGAGATTGATTTCTATCGATAGTTCGATCAGGGAAATTGAAAATTTTTTATTTGATTGACACTGGTCGCTAACGTGAATCCAGTTCTATTGGCTGTAAAGTATCAAATATCATTATCACAAGAGCTCACGAATTGTTACTTATATCACGTATTCATTATATAGCCTGCACGTGCCAAGATAATGTTATGTAAGCTCTACCAATATCATCAGCGTTGCTTCTGAGTGATCACCCTTTTGAATTTCTGCTACAGCTTAATGGTTCAATGCTAGCAATAAACAAGGAATTTATCTTTCAATATACCAGTTTATTTAGAGCGAATATGCATTGATTTAGAATGAAAAAATGTTTTAGTGATAAATGTGATGTTCAATTGAGGAGACATAAAATTGCCGGTTATTTAAAATGCCATTAGAAAGTTTATGCCTTGACCTCATGATCGCAATAAAATCAGCATAAACTATTTTCGGCATTGAGTCATGCGTTCATAAGTCACGATGCGTTTTAATAGGCATAAATATTATATATATAAATTAGGAACATAACAATATTTGCATTGAAAGTGGACTGAATAAATGTGTGGGCGAACGAGTACTCCCTCTGTCATTTCACCAGTTATCCCACACAATTCGATCATTTGCGGAAATGCGACTTACTTTTGAAAACATTGAAGACAGATAGAAAAGAGGAAAAAGTGTACAACGTATTGACTTTCATTTAATTATCATTTCTGAATTGAAATGCAACAACTCCTGCAGAAGTTCAGAAAGAAAAAAGTAAGATTAAATAGTTTTGTGTCCAGGCATTTGGACAATGCACGTCTGGTGTCCACATGTGAGAACCGACTAGTTAAAACCCACATGAATCTGTCTCATACACATACACAAACGCACGCGTATGCAATTTTCAGGCACATTAAGATTCATTTGTTCAATCAGCCTCGCGCTTGACAGACAGAACAGGTATGTGGATAATTTGTTAAAATATTCGCAAGGATTTCCTATAGTGGAACATTTTTATTTTTGGCTATCATGAAAAATAATATAAAGAGAGCAGAAAACGGGACAGGAGTAGAGACGATTGAGAGCAAGCCGTTAAATTGTGAAAGATTAATAGGTTCTTATCTGGATTTTCTATCAAACTGCAATTCCAAACAAATCAATATGAAAGGTGATAAACAAACAGGAGTAGCGGGGCGGGTTATTGATCCAAAGCTTATTGATAGAAGATCATTATTCCGTATGTAGTTAAAGTGACGCGAAGGTGATAGGTACTGGGAAGAAGCATATATTTATGTATAATATCCGTTCAAAGAACAGTATAAATCGCGTGTTGGTGCCACACGTACGATTTAATGATCGAGGTAGGTACTTATATGTAATAAGAGTATCAGAAAGAGCGGCTTGCTCGGGCGTTCGATCACCTTTAAGCATTTCATTGCAATAATTGGACTCGGATAATTGTATTTATTCATGAGTGTATTTCAGACCAACCGAAATACCCTCATTTGTTTTTCTTTCATTCCTTTTGAAGGATTTCACGAGAGATAAATATTTTTCGTGGGAATCGCAAGGGAAAATAAATACTAAATCTCCTCAGATTTATCTATATGTTTATGTCAGCACAATTATAAGTCAATCGTGTGAAAAGCAGCAACGCATTCGAACACCGTACGCGTAGGCTATTCCAATTTATTTTTCACATTTCTACGAAAGTCTATTCATAATTTATCAACTGTATATATAACTGGCAACCAAATCTATTTTATATAAATGATATGATACTATTGTTGCGCGTCTTCTACTTCCCGAATCACTGGCTTTCAACTTTTCTATAATTAAGTTGTATCATGATAAAATGTTGGAAACACGATCGCCCATATATTGAGTGCAAGCACACAAGCGTCCACGCCAGGGGATGACGACTGTACGAAAATATAATGATCCAATCGGAAATGAGTTCTCTGAGCAAATGACTGTTTAATGTTATGGTTATTTCGCTGGGGCAGAAATAACAACCTATAAATGAAAACTAGGAAGAAAAAGAGATGTACATATGTTTACATTCACAAATACATAAGTAAATCTCTTTTTTTTTTCTTCCCCTATATGTGAGAATAGGAACTATTTCTAGGTTTTATTATACATACCCCGGCGTCGACGATAGACAGGCAGACCACGATTGCGACGAATCTGTAAATGAAATGTTTGATGATTAATAATAATTAAAGATAAAAACAAATGTCTTGTGAGATCCAAGACACTTTATTTAATTGAGCACGCGAGATAAAATCACTGGAATGGCGAGGAACGTCATATTTCTCACAATTGAATGATGACACCGCCAAATGTGAATGTGATGCTAATTCCGAGGTCGCATATTATATATACATCTCATATATCCAATTGCAAGTTCACCATAAAGATTTCAAGTAGATAAGTCGAGATAGTAAATTTAAATTCAACTGATGAGTGCATGATCTATGTCGATCGATATCATATGAAAGCTGATTCAAACTCCCGTCGGCATCAAAGAACTGATGTTTGACAAGAGCACCGTGTTCGCATAGTTATTTCTAATGCAAAGTTAGGATATGGATGGAATAAATTACGGAATTATCGATAATGAAAAACTTTTGAGTTAAGATGAAGATAGAAGTTTGATCGAGTACGCTGTTCGATGAACACTCGGATGGAAACATCACTCGCAAAATACTGATATCCCAATAGAATATATGAGGATTTGGATGCGAAAATAAGTTATTGAGAAAATATATATTAAATCAAATGAAAAAACATAAAAAAATAAAAAACTCACCGCAGCGCGAACCGGGTCATGTCTGGCGTATCTCCCCGATACTATAGGGAGATCTTTCCAGCCTCGCACACAAACTCTATTAACACCGAGGGTTGCGTACGGTTGTAGATAGAGAGACTATGGGCCTACTGGATGGAAGAAGTAAGAGGAAGAGACACAAAATATCGCGCGGCCGGGACCGTAGAGTAGTGTATGAATCGTGCCATCCAGGGAGGGCTTTGAATGAACGAGATCCGCACTGAGGGAAGTTGGAGGCGGTTTCACCAGCCACGCCAGCTAGAATTCCTCCGCCAAAACCGCGAGAATAATCTGCACCTCCTGCTCCCCAATTCTCTTGTATAACCCAGCGTTCCTTCTACTTTGGCTCGATCGGTCTCGGAACTCGCGACAATGACTGTTCTTGTTGGTGATCACAAATCCCAAGTCAATTCGTCTAGAATGCGGGCGCACACGAGTCAGTGGGTCTTGTGCGCGCAGCACAAACCCAACACTCGGTGTTGAACGCGCGCTTTTACAGTCGCACATCTCCCATGGACTGTTGCGCGGTCCCTGAAGAGTGCCCTAACTGGCGGCGGGGCCGGAACACCGCCGTATCCCGTGTGTTCGTCCGCGCACGCTTCGCCAAAGTCAGACGATAGCGCACGACTGGCTGCTGCATCCAGCGTGCTACGTGCGCGGTTTGCTGACTGTGTGATCTTTTAATTTCTTTTCCGCATCGCCTTCTCTTTCTCATTGGGGCGCAAGGATACACGTGAGTAGTGTAGAATATACAACACACATCTACCAACTATCACGACAACGACGACGACGACGACAACTACTACGAGGAATAGCAGGAGCACGAATAATAGCAACGAAAAAGAAATAATAAGAAGCAAAAAGAGGAGAAGAAGAAGAAGTAGCGACTGCGGTGGGATTTTGTGTGGTTGGCCGCGGGAGCGTGCGAGACAACGAGAACGTTCGGGTGCACTCGGTCTCATCGCGGACGGTCCACCGTGCTAGGGCCTTACGAATTCTTCCAAACAACATCGTTGTTTTTTTGAGGCTACCCGACGATGCAGAGGGACGTACGGTGTCACGCACGTTAATTAACCACCACGAGACGGTTCCTTTTTGTTCATTTTTTTTTCTTTGAGAGGTGAGTGCACCGGGGAAGATACGAAGAAGTCAAACAACATTGACAAGTTGTAATTGCTACAGCTGTTTACACTCAAAAAAGGATCATCTGCGAGAAACATCTGAGGATGTTGCCCAGGGGTAGTGTCATCACCTCCTGTGGCACGTTGAGACGTCACTTCACTGCGCCGGTAATCGCTTGTATCCTTGTACTACTATTTGCCGATTGGACTGGGCAAACCGAAGCTGTGGTAAGTTTTCATTTATTTATATTCTCGTTACTTCATCAATGTTATTCGTGAGAATTCATTAATTTTATCAATTTCCAAATGTGATGTGAACTGCGTTGAGGTGATAAAGTGACTTCTTTAAGTAACCTTATTGATACGTTGTGAAACAATTGACCGCGTGTTAATTCCTAAAGTTATGTCTTTGATAATTTCTTATCGATATTTTTCATATTTAATGAATTATTTCATCTGACATATTGGAAAACAGAAGGATAAAAATAAATTTTATTAAACTGATAATGATTAGGAACAGCTGATTGTATGGATCGCTAACCCTTGATCAGCTGTGCAATGATGATCTGATGTGTTCGTAGATTGAAGTAAAACAATTACCACAACTTCAGAAGCATTTGATATTTAATTTTTTTATTTTCTCGGTAGGAGTATCAGTGAATCGACGGATTTATACAGTTCCGCCAACGATACATCACACGATCTACCCACGCATTGTTAATTCAAAGCGACTCAATCTATTTTAGAATTTTCCTTCGGTGCTTTACCTCCGTTACTCGCACTTCTGTTGCACAATTATTCAACATTCAATTTGGCATCGCTTCACGTAATGGAGAACTGAACCGAAACAAACTGTTATGAGATTGGAAAATTTATTAAAGTCACTTGAAATTTGAATTTAGCGACTTCGATGCCGGATTCGAGCTATAATAATTATTCTTCATGCAGATACACATGAGAAATTGAATTGGAATGAACAGTTGGGAAATTAGAAATTATATCGAACTCACTTCGAATTTGGATTTGGCGAGTTCGATGCTGGATTCAAGTCGTAATAATTTTTTTTTCTTATCCAGAAACATATGAGAAATTGACGAAGTATTATCAGAATAGGATGCTCATTCCAAGTATAATGTATAAGTTAAAATAATATTGTGATGAATACGCAGGAGGTTGGAGACTCGATTACGATGTAGTTGAGTTGAATTGATGAATGAAGGCCACGAGTTGTGCAAGTACTCTCTCTCGTCATAATTCATTATTTATGGAATCGCTGTGGGTATTTTTACGATCATAATTTCAATTACGATTTTCAATATGAATATTATTAATGTTAATATTTACTTGATCCCACAAATGTTAGAAATTGTAGCCGAGCTTTCATCCAATGATGTACCATAATTAATTAATGTCCAGATTCTCATCCTAATAGTTTATCGGTTAGAACTTGAAAAAACTTATCATTCTTTTTTCCTGAATAAACAGTTCACCACAACCCACTAATTAATTCAAGCAAACGTGCTTATTCTTCTCGTATCTGTGTCGGCTTGAGTTTCATAGCGCTTTTTGATGTTTGCGAGATGTCTACCTACTCTCTTCATGACCCCTTTATTATATTTTCGAGAATTTCTTCACTCAATGCAAATATTAATTATTGAAGATTATTTACACTGACAAATCAGCGAGATGCTTGAACATTGAAATATCCCATTCGTTTTTATTTTGCCTCTATTAAATCCTCCAAGCTATTCAACTTCAAAAGCGTCACGTTCATTCCCCAATAAATAAATTCAATATTATTACTCTCTGTAAGAAAGATAACAATACAATCAACATAAAAAGCTGTGGGTAAAATTGGAGACGAGAATAATTTAATACAACGTGAACGAATTCGTATATAATATTTGATGTAGAAAGTTGCATGTGCTGAACGATAAGAGAAGGAAAAAAATCTTCATCAGCATATAAAGATCAATGCGGTGCGAATTTTTCATACACCGCCAAGTGCGTCACTTTTACAAACTCTGAATATTCTACATCGGCGACACAATGAGATAACCCATTATTCTTGTCTTGATCTCATTTTGCCCTTTTCCACACATTAATAAACGCATATATGTGTATAAATGTATATATTATTGCACAAAGAACAGCTTGAAGAGAAAAAATTTTCGAACCAAATAAGATGACCGGCGCGGGTTATCTGAACCCCTTGATTACGATAAAAAGAGGTCTATTTCGTAGAATTTTCTCTTCAATTATATCGTGCGTGTGGAACGCGTTCCACAGATACATATATACATGTATACATACATATATATATAGGACAAAGTAGCCGTTCAACTAATAAGCTCACAGTACCCGACATGATATAAATTGAAAATAATATATCACTTCTTAATGTCATCCGCATAAAACTGATAATTAATATATGAAGTCACAATTTATATTTATCAATGAATCACAGACATATTTGATAATACTCAAACGTCTACACACATAAAAGCATGTACATATTAAATAATCTTTACATGATTTCGAAATTCACATATTTCTATTCATTTAATTATTTATATACCAGTAAATACAAACATCAAACTGAAATTTGATTTTCCGAAGAATTTGGAAGTGTCGTTGATTATTAGCTCAATTTTTTTCTTTCTCACTGCAGTGGTTTTCATTAATTATTTTTCTAGTTCTGAAATTGAAGAGACACGTGCTACTCAAAACTTGGAATGATGCTTCCGGCATTTGTGCAATGTTCAATATATTCATACCCAATTTGCACATTTATATATTTTATTAAATATATGATAGATAGTTGCAGAAGCAATCGAGGTCGACCAGACGCGTCACATTTCCTAGTCCAACGTCTCCTTTTAAATATGAATATGTGTAGGTTCACATAACAATTTTACTACATAAGCTTTGTAGTGTGTGGGCGTAGATATAAATATTTAAGTACGTTCATGCCAATGCATCGTGTGTATCGTATACAATATAACTTGGTATAACAACGATAAGAGTAAGTCGCGCGGCAGCAGCAACGGCGCCTTGAATTCACCCTCAGCAATATATTCGCTCAAACAATAGGTCCATCTGACCTGATGGCGTGTGCACTGCTGCAGGTCGTTAGACTCCTTCACTTGTCGATATGCCGGATACACTTATATGCGTGTAATTGACAAGGAAAGAAATGAATGAACGATAATCTTAACGCGAGTTCAAACACCGCAAGTCCTAAATATTTTATGGGATTGAAGTAATTTATACTTCTGACATTTCCATCCAAATTCTATTGCCAGAATTGTTGTAGTTATATTTTATTCGTAAAATTGTCCCCTTTTATTATGTCAAATACATATTTATTCTTCGCTATTTGTAAAAGTTTAATCAGTCAGTCGATGAAACGTTTTAAATGTTTTAACCAAATAAAGTGACGTTTCCCTCCCAGTTCGTTTTCCATATTCTGTTCTAAATCGATGGTTGAGATATAAATAATTAGTTGTATATACTTTTCATTTGATTTCGTTGAATTTTTTCTCACCCGTTGGTTCTTGTATGAAGCAGAGCTTTCTTTGTGGAAATAGGGAAGCATAATAAACATCGTGTACATGAGTTTAGAAATATTAACATATATGATTTTAAATTCTCAAAAGGATTATTAAAGCAGTATTAGATGTGGGTTCTGCGCGTGGACGATGAGTACATGAGGTAAACACATACTCCTTTGGTCCATTACGTTGGCCAAACGAATCTATGCAAACATTTGCTCGTACATTTGTAAAATGTTCTCTCCAGCTGTTCTATCTTTTTCTCAATTGAAACCTCAGATAAAAAAGTACATTTTACGTTCTTTGATACTAGGTCATATGTGTTCAATCTGGCAATGATTAAAAATAGAATACGATGGAGTTGAAAGACAAAAAATAACTTTATCTCCCAGGGGAAGTTGAGAAATATGTATTTGTGCCGCGAATGAAAAAAAAACTGTGACGAAATTATTATTAAATAGGACAAAGAAATGAAAAACTAGGAAATGCACAAACATGATTATAGTTGATTCTATAAATTAAGAACTTTATCGGAATTGATTCATTAATTTTTCTTTCAGGTATGCGGAGATTCGTCAAAATGCAATTGCACTGGTATCAAAGGAATTGCCGGTGTTCCAGGAATTGCTGGACCACAATCTGCCAGTGGACCTCCTGGTGATATTGGTCCAGATGGACCGCCTGGACCGAAAGGTGAAAAAGGCGCTGGAGGCGAACACGGAGGCACTGGCGAGAAAGGCTATCGAGTAAGTACATACAAAATATAAAATAAACAAGTGGGGTTGTGCTTGCTCGCTCGCTACGCTCGCTCGCGTGTGGGGTTGGGTTTACTCGCTCGCTACGCTCGCTCGTGAGTATTGTTTG